>CM035842.1:356875432-357475432 GCA_020510985.1 Pholidichthys leucotaenia | reverse complement strand
ACACCAGAAAGTTATATTTTGGTCTTATCTGTCATCAAGATATTTTAACAATAGCCCTCTGGCTTGTCTGCATGATCTTTAGCAAACTGCAGATAAGCAACAGTGTTCTTTTTGGAGAGCAGTGGCTTTCTCCTTGCAACCCTGCCATGCACACCATTGTTGTTCAGTGGTCTCCTGATGGTGGACTCATGAACATTAACACTAGCCAATGTGAGAGAGGCCTTCAGTTGTTCAGAAGTTACCCTGGGGTCCTTTGTGACCTTGCCGACTATTATACGTCTTGTTCTTGGAGTGATCTTAGTTGGCCGACCACTCCTGGGGAGGGTAACAATTGTCTTAAATTTCCTCCATTTCTACACAGCTTGTCTTACTGTGGATTGGTGGAGTTCAAACTCTTTGGAGATGGTTTTGTAACCTTCTCCAGCCTGATGACCATCAACAACCCTTTTTCTGAGGTCCTCAGAAATCTCCTTTGTTCGTGCCATGATACACTCCCACAAACATGTGTTGACACAATAGGGCCTTTTCCATTAGCCCCGCTTAGCCCAACACGGGACAGCTCAGCACGCTTTGTAGCTCTTTCCACTAGCCCCAACACGGTTTAACAGCCGCGATTTTCGTCCCCGCTCAAGGGCAGGGTACAACCGTGCTGAGTCATGCCATGTTGTGACGTCAAAAGACTGGTCGCCGCTGATTGGTCAGGTCGTAACGTCACGAAAGCGACCGTCTTCTGATGAATCTACACATGACCGCCATTTGCAATATTTCACGGACTAACTCGGTCACGGAGTAAATACGATATTAATACAGACAGCGTTGTAGGTTTTGCGGAACTCTACACCGTGGTCCAACGAAGAGGTGCGGAGTTTTCTCTGCTTGGTGGCAGATCCACAGTGAGGAGTGACCCGGACCGATACAGATGGCAGCCCAGCATAGAACTGGACTACGGACAAGCTGAAGACGAACGTGAGAGAACCATCGATGGTGAGTGATTTGTAATAATGTGCATCTATTCGCTTATTTATCCTGTTGGTGGTAAGCTCACTTTTTTTGAGCCATACAGCGCTGTTCTGTGCTGGCTAACGAGTTTTAGCTAACGATTTTTAGCTAGTAGCTAGCTAGTACCAACTGCTGATTCGCGCTTGTTTTCTCCTAAATAGTCGCTTGTGAGAGCAAAACGATGAAATATGTTAATCCTGGTTAAAGTCCTGGTTTGTGTACCTGCTGCACTTTGGTGCTGCGCATTAAATTGTGTGCAATTTAATGCTAGAATATGTTTCCACATGCCAGGGGTTAGCTGCCCTCAGTGTTTATATTGTGGATACTGTTGAAATGAACCACAGGAGCCGAAATCTCGTCATATTAAAATTGCTTTTTCAAACCAGTGATTTATAAAGTCATTCATATAATTTTCTAAAGCGTCAGAATAGACCCACACACCTATTCTGTGGATCCTGCAGTGCTTGTCAGGGAAACGAAGCATTTTTATCACATCCCACCACTGACTTTCACAGGTGTATTTCCCTAATATAGGTACATCTCCAAAAATTAGAATGTCATGAAAAACTTCAATATTTTTTGTAACTCATTTCAGAAAGAGAAGTCCGTATATTATATAGATTCATTACACAGACAGTGATATATTTCAAGCGTTTATTTATTTTAATTTTGATGATTATGGCTTACAGCCCCTGAAAACCCCAAATTCAATTTGGCAACAAATTAGAATATTACATAAAATTAACTTTAAAAAATAGTTTTTAAATATAAATGTTGGCCGCTGAGGTGTTGGTTAATATGGGCTGTAGCCGTAATCATCACTATTAAAATACACACTTTCAATATATCACTGTCCCTGTAATGAATCTATATATGGGTTTCACTTTCTGAAATGAGTGGAAAAAAATATTGAATTTTTTCATGGTATTGTAATTTTTGAGATGTGCCTGTATACGTGTTGAACTTGCTTGAAATTAACCATCATCCATTTCTGTCGTTCATCTAGGCAAGAGGAAATCAGCCAGCCCACAACCTACCTCGCCACTGTGGAAAGTACTGAAATCCTTTGCTTTTATAGGTAAAGTGTCAAAACCAAAGTAGCACAATTTCCACTTAATATAAAAGGGACTGAACTGAGATTTATTTGATTGTGTGAATATGGCACATCAACTGTAAAATAAACCGCTTGTTAATGTATTTATTTTTTTTGTCAGATCACTTGTGTGATCCTTTGTGAGTTATGTTCATAACTGTATGTTTTGGCGAATGTGAGATGTTCAGTCGTCAATATAATTTACTTTATATGTGTAGTTTATAGTCTATCATCAATAAACTCATGCAGTAGCAGGACACATTACAAATATTTGAGACCCACTGTAGTGCTTCCTTTTATATTTTAGCAATGCTAGTACAAAACACCGCCCACACATGAAGCCAGGGCAAGAAGAGACACTTTTACAGACAAGACAAACTTTTATTGATAAAAACTTCATATTTTGACTGAGCGACTCCATACTCGGTGATGCACACCTTCAGTTAAAGTACTATATTCCATTCAAGTGAATGTATTAATTCATTCTGATTGCTGAGGCCACAGTAAAAACAGATGATTTTAAATGTAATGCAGCCCTTGCAAAATCTACCGAAGCGCAGCTACATGAAAATTGTGGTTAAATACAACAACGAAGTACTTTATTGTCACATTCAAATTGTAATCCCTCCTATTTTGTTTTTCTTTTGAATTCTTGGATGAAATATAGTGGGCAATATAAGCTGCAGCTTCAGCCATCACCCATTTCAGATAACCTATGTTGAACTGTATAATCAGAGGAGTTATTGTTTAATTTGACCTTGTTACATTTTTTCCCCTTTGTTATATTATTCTATTTTCTTTTAATCTTTACTTTTAATCAATCCGAAATAAAGATTCATTCATTAATTCACATTCCACCACTGGCTTTTAGCAACAAGTGTATTTCCCAAATATGTTTTAAACTTGCTTTAATTAACCACCACCCATTTGTCTTTTGTCTAGACAAGAGGGAAACTGTCCACCCCAACTGGACCTTGCCTCACTATTTACAGAGGTGCAGGCTGAAGATCTGCTGAACCAGGACCAGTACGAGGGGCCGATCCAGTTGCTTCTCAGTGAGGCAGCGTGGCTGCCGTGTGTGACCATTCCAGTTTTTTTTTTTACAGTTTGAATTTTGCACATTCTGAATAATCTGGAATTTGCTGCTGATTGTAATAAACAATTTAGTGACTTATGTGTTTGCATCATGATTTTCTATTTTGTCTGTTAAGACACCAGTGGGAAAAGAGTCAACTGTACAAAGGATTTATCGGTGACCTTGAAAATAATGGCTCATTTTTAAGAAAAAAGTAACCAAAACAATTATTTTATTAACTGAAGACTGTATTGTTGGATGTGCCAGTGCAGAAGACCCTGCATACTTTAGTGATAGTACCAGTATATGGAGGAATTCTGGGTCATATTAGCATCTGCTCTTCATCATAATGGGTTTGGGCGGGGGTGTCAAATCATGTGCCATGGAGGGCCAAGACCCTGCAGGCTTTACCTCCAGCCAGTGTGTTCAACAGCAGATTCCACTGAACTTCTTCCACTGACTGATCAGTGAGAACACCTGCTGAAGAGACTGGGTAGAAGAGAGAACCTGCAGGGTCTTGGCCCTCCATGACACATGATTGGAAGCCCCCGGATTAGGTTTAATGGGATTTAACATTTTAACACAAACTGCTTTATGGTTCATAATTCTGTTGACAGACTTACACCAAACCAAAAGTGATTTCTCAAACTGCTGGATTATTCTTAGCTTTTCCAATCTTTCAGTATTTAATTTATGCCACATGGTGGTAACCTTCACATATAAAAAAAAGAGACATCTGAAAAAACTTCAGAGGTTTATTGTCAGTGCAATTCCCAGTGCAATACTACATGAATGCATGTCTAGTACATTGTTGATGCAGAGAATATATATTTCTACAGTACATGTATCTAGTAAATCAAGTATTTTCCATGTAACCTTGTGACTGCATTATTTTAATTGCTTTTAATCCTAGATCAAGTTTGTTTTGGCCTAAAATGCATGATAACTGTCAAATATATCTTATTATACCTAACTCAGTACTGTTTACTTTTTGAATATATATTTTGTGGCTAATATAGTTATTAACATGGCGATCAAGTTGTGTCAGCTGATCATTTTTTTCTATGACACCATCTCAGACTCTGCAGCTGGAGTAGGTACGTCCATGATGTCTCAACAGTCTCTCCATGATTTTCACACAGATCAGAGCAATTTGTTGTACAGGAAATAAACGTTTCTACAGACATTCTTAAGCTCTATAACCACTGATCGTTTGTGAAGCTGTGTTGACATCAGTGACAGGCTGATAACATCCGTGACAGGCTGTGATGAACGCCCAGACCGAATGAAGCGGTAATTTCCCCACAACAGAGCCATCTGAAACACACACAGCGTACATATTTTAGTACCTAACAGCAATAACTTGCAGACATTAAAGTGTAGTACGACGTACTTATAGCAAACTAGCATTAGCAACATTAGCTTACCATCATATACGATCTAGTTTGTATCCTCACGTCTCTGGCTCTCCCAGAAGCTGCAGAACTATTCCAGAGTGTTTCATCTCGCTGCCTGTACCCTTGTCTGGCGGTCCTTTTTGGCATTTACGGTGAAAAAAGCCACAGACCGAGGAGTCGCGTTGTACAGCTGTATGTGTTATGTTTTGCTTGGGTCGCGCGTTCTACGTCACGGGAGTGTGGCGCCGCCTCGCTGTTATAGAAATCCCACCCACCCCAGCTTAACACGGTTGTAATGGAGACAAAAGCGAGCCGAACCGTGTCGAAGTGAATCGAGACGTGCCGAAGTGTGCTGGGCTAGTGGAAAAGTGCCTTTTGATAGATCTTTAAATAAAAGATTATTTAAATAAAACAGGGTGCCACTCACCCCTGATTGTCATCCCATTGATTGAAAACACCTAACTCTAATTTCACCTTCAAATTACCTGCTAATCCTAGAGGTTTACAAACTTTTGCCACCCACAGATATGTAATGTTGGATCTTTTTCCTCAGTGATTAAATGAAAAATTTTTTGTCTCATTTATTTAACTGGGTTCCATTTATCTACTTTTAGGACTTGTGTGACAATCTGCTTATATTTTAGGTCATATTTATGTAGAAATGTAGAAAACGTTAAAGGGTTCATAAACTTTCAAGCACCACTGTAATTGTTCTTACTGATACTGAAGAGGGGAGGAGTAGCCACCTCTTTAGGAAGAGATGACAGCTGGCAGATCATGATTTGTTTTAAAGGAATTTGTTCACTTACAGGAAGAGCGTGATGGCTGGGGGTCATGATGGCTGGACATTCCCATGGTGTTTATACTTGTGTATAATTGTTTGAACAGATGAATGTGGAACCTTCAGGCACCTGGAAATTGCACCCAAGGATGAACCAGATTTGTGGAAGTCCACAATTCTATTCCTGATATCTTGGATGATTTTTTTCCCCCATGATGTTACACTAGGAGGTAGTATGTATGAGGTGTGCCTTAAAATACATCTACAGTTGTGCTTCCAATTAATTCAAATGTTGTCAATTAACCTATCAGAAGCTCCCAAAGCCATGACATCATCATCTGGACTTTTCCAAATTGTTTAAAAGCATAGTAATCTTAGTGCATGTAAACTTCTGACTTTGAAGAAAGTAATAAAAAAAAATTCTGTCATTATTCTGGCATTTAGCAAATATAATTAATTTTGGCAATTCTAACTGACTTCAAACAGGAAAAGTTTAGTCTGATTTAATGTCAAACAGTGAGAAAAAAAAAAGGTTACAGTATGCATCTTTTTATACAGTGTTTGCAAACGTCTGGTTTCAACTGTAAATGTTTAATGCTACATCTAAGTGCTAAATAAAAATATAAACATTAAATCCAAAAGCTAAATTTAAATGTAAAATATTAGGTTACTATTAAATGGTAATCAAAATGCTAAAAAATAAACCCGTGTGTTAAATGTTAAATCTAGATGCTAAAGATGGGTATGAAAAAAAATCATAAATTTTGCTTTAAACATGGGGGCAAAGAGACTTTGAAAACTGCACTATATTTTTAATGTTGCAATGAGCTAAAAGTAGCAAAATGTTGCTGTCAAATTCAGCATGTGCTACTTTACATGAGGAGAGAAGGTAGGCTGAGGTTGGTGGAGAATGTAAAAGTTATGCTGCAGCACAGGAGACTTGAGCTTGATTCTCACTTGTGCCTTTTTGTCAGCAATCCTCCACGAGCATCCATCCCACAATTGGAGGTTAGGGTTCAAGTCCCGGCCGGGACCAGATAAAAATGGAACTTCCTGCCATCCAGCTTGGTGCTCAGCAAAAATGGAATCGAGGAGGGAAATGTGGGCAGCAGTGGCTCAGGAGGTAGAGTAGATCGTCTAATAACTGGAAGGTTGATGGTTCGAATCCCGGTCTCCCCAGACATCCTGCCATTGTGGCCCTGGGCTAGACACTTTACCCACCTTGCCTCCAGTGGCCATGACACTTGGCATGAATGTGTACAAATGTTCAGTAGTGGTCAGAGAGGCCGCTGGCGTGGATTGACAGCCATGTTTCCGTCAGTCTGCCCCAGGGCAGCTGTGGCTACAGTAGTAGCTTACCACTACTATTGTCTGTGGCATGAATGAATAATGTATCGATTGAAAAGTGCTATATTAATCTTATGCATTAAAATCTGTGTACTCTTCGTTCTTTCAATGTTTCATTTCTGAAATGAAAACAGAACAACCAGAAATAGCCGTTATATGGTTTTAGCCTTTGTCAAAATAAAATGGGGTGCCCTCTTACTACAGGAGCTCTCTAGGGTCACCAAACTTGCACAGGTTCACCTTGGGATCCTGACCAATAACTATGGGTTGTATACAACTATTTTTGTTATGTAATCATGGATGGTAGGCTTATCATAATTTTGTTCTGTCCCAAAAATTATATGGAAAAGTTGAAAACTGCTTTGTTTCAGTAACATTGGGATCTTCAAAGAAAACGGAGGCAGGGGATACTGCACTCGCCTCAGGGTGCTCTTGTTGTCATAGTTACGAGGAGCCACTTGTGGGTGAAAGAGCCAGATGTTGCTCAGGAGCTGCAGGTTGCAAACACCTAAATCTTCTAATAAACAGGCAAGGCACACATTGCCTGTCCTCAAATGTGCAAAAAAAAAAATGGGTTAATACACAGTTAGTAATCAATTAAACCAGAAACTGACATACCAGAGTCCAACAGGGTCAACAAGTGCTACAATCTTGCAAATTATTTATTGTGTACTTTCACTTCCTCAGTCAGGCAACAGTCAAAGAGCATGCGTGAGAAGCTGGAGATAAAGCAAATGGGATGGTGTATCTATTACACCATGACTCATTTTACAGCACTGTACGTGACAACATTCACACATTACTTTGACTTGAACCAAATTCTCCCAACAGTGTGACAAGGAGTTGGGGACTTTGACGTCACAGTTTTGACAAGTAGCTCTTTTCTTTATGGCACACAAAGCCCTGATTGTGTTCATAATGGAGTGAAGGAACAGCTGCTCAAATGTCAGTTCCACGACTGGAGGACCAAGCACACAAGTGAGAAAGACTCTGTACTGCAGGTGGTAGCAAGTTCAGAGTGTAGACTGGACAAGTGGGCTCCCTGGTGCATTGCAGGTGCACATGAGCCCCTGCAGTAACCAAACAACGTCAGCAAAGCACATGCATCATCTCTGACTGCTGTGTAATCACTTTTTAGAAATGACGCCTATGAGTACAAATTCTTCTTTTTGTTATAATGTTAAAAACAATACATTTGCATGGTAACCTTCTCTCTCTACTAGCCTGTTAAATCTATATATTTATTCGGGGCATCTGTGTTATACCTTAAGCTTTCCCCAACAAGTGAATGAGCTCACACACATAAGCACACACCCCACACAGATATTCACAGTGGATGTATTAGACTAAACTGTCCCCAAAGTTAATGTTTAGACGCTCTGTGACAGCAAAGATATACATGGCAGGCGGCGGGGGCTCAATGCTGAAGGTCAGCCCTTCATTCACTATGTGATCTTTTTGAGTCAACAAGTGAGCCAAATGACATGGATTTAAAGGCCAATGTAGGGGGTGAGGAATGGTTGGGCAGTTTGTTGGGGTTATCCAGTGTTTCTAGCTTGACATCTGCCCTTGATTTTTAGTTTTTCTTCTTAGTTTAGAACATTTATTTTGAACATGCAATACAAGGACAAAGAAGTGAAAAAATACATTATAAATTTTAGCCCATACCAAAAACACAGTGTACTGCCAGTCCAAAAAGGAACAGGAAGAAGTAAAATTTATTTAGATACTAGCCTTTTACCATCACATCAGATTAATTATTCATCCTGAAGTGCAACCCCAAACACCCACTTACATGTAACTAAGATAAGATAAGATAAGCCTTTATTAGTCCCACAATGGGGAAATTCCAGGATTGCAACAGCACAGGGATAGCAACACTCAGAGCAATAATTTAGAAGATAAGAAAATAAGAGCAGTGAATATACATATGTACACATAAATATATACAGTTAGGCCCAGAAATATTTGGACAGTGACACAAGTTTTGTTATTTTAGCTGTTTACAAAAACATATTCAGGATACAATTATATAATCAATATGGGCTTAAAGTGCAGACTCTCAGCTGTAATTTGAGAGTATTCACATCCAAATTGGAGCAAGGGTTTAGGAATTACAGCTCTTTAATACGTAGCCGCCTCTTTTTCAAGGGACCAAAAGTAATTGGACAATTGACTCAGAAGGCTGCAAAAAAAAATAACAAGGCTGCATGGGCTCATCCCTCGTTAACCTGTCGTCAATTAAGCAGTTAAAAGGTCTGGAGTTGATTGCAGGTGTGGCGTTTGCATTTGGAAGCTGTTGCTGTGAACACACAACATGCGGTCAAAAGAGCTCTCAATGGAGGTGAAACAGACCATCCTGAGGCTGAAAAAAAAAGAAGAAATCCATCAGAGAGATAGCAGAAATGTTAGGAGTGGCCAAATCAACAGTTTGGTACATTCTGAGAAAAAAAGAGTGCACTGGTGAGCTTGGGAACTCAAAAAGGCCTGGACGTCCACAAAAGACAACAGTGGTGAATGATCGCAGAATCCTTTCCATGGTTAAGAACAACCTCTTCACAACATCCACTCAAGTGAAGAACACTCCAGGAAGTAGGTGTATCAGTATCTAAGTCTACCATAAAGAGAAGACTTCATGAGAGTAAATACAAAGGATTCACCACAAGGTGCAAACCATTAATCAGCCTCAAAAATAGAAAGGCCAGAATTGACTTTGCCAAAAAAACACCTGAAGAAGCCAGCCCAGTTCTGGAACAGCATTCTTTGGACAGATGAGACTAAGATCAACCTGTATCAGAATGATGGGAAGAAGAAAGTTTGGAGAAGAATTGGAACAGCTCATGATCCAAAGCACACCACATCTTCTGTAAACCATGGTGGAGGCAGTGTGATGGCATGGGCATGCATGGCTTTCAATGGCACTGGGTCACTTGTGTTTATTGATGATGTGACCAAAGACAGAAGCAGCCGGATGAATTCTGAAGTGTATAGGAATATACTTTCTGCTCAGATTCAGCCAAATGCAGCAAAGTTGATTGGACAGCGCTTCACAGTACAGATGGACAATACTGCAAAAGCAACCCAGGAGTTTTTTAAAGCAAAGAAGTGGAATATTCTGCAATGGCCGAGTCAATCACCAGATCTCAACCCAATCGAGCATGCATTTCACTTGCTCAAGACAAAACTTAAGGCAGAAAGATCCACAAACAAGCAACAACTGAAGACAGCTGCAGTAAAGGCCTGGCAAAGCATCACAAAGGAGGAAACCCAGCGTTTGGTGATGTCCATGGGTTCCAGACTTCAGACAGTCATTGCCTGCAAAGGATTCTCAACAAAATATTGAAAAGTAACATTTTATTTAGGGTTATGTTTATTTGTCCAATTACTTTTGAGCCCCTGAAATGAGGAGCGTTTGTATAAAAATAGCTACAATTCCTACATGTTTAATCATATATTTTTGTTCAACCCCTTGAATTAACCCTTAAAGTCTGCACTTCAATTCCGTTGTAGTTGTTTCATTTCAAATCCAGTGTGGTGGCATGCAGAGCCCAAATTATGAAGATTGTGTCACTATCCAAATATTTCTGGGCCTAACTGTATACACACAGTGCGGAGCATTGTAGCTAGATGGAATAAACAGCATAACCGTCTATTTAGTTACCCTACATAGTATGAATATGTACCCATACATATTGTCACCCTCCATAGCGACTGATATTGTCCTAGTTGTATACTGGAGGGATCCATTTGTGTAAGTCTGTTGCGTGTTTTGCATTCAATACTATTAGATCGTCACGTTTTTTTTGCTATCTCTGCGAGCAGCCCTGCTTCATGCTAATCTTTCTGAAGATGCTCTCGTAGCGGGAGATAGCCGCTAGCTCGTCAATCTTATTGAGTAGCGATCGTACATTCCCCATAATAAGGGATGGAAGGACGGGTCTGTACCTTATATTTCTCGCCCGCCGTCTTGCTCCAGCACGGCATCCACGTCGTTTCTGTCTTATTTCACCCGGTATGTCGAAGTCTTGTGCTAGCATCTAGATATAGGCATACATGTACACAGATATTTACTGTACATACAAATCTACTTATACCTACATACTACATATATTATATACACGCATATAAACACACCCTCCAATACAGCTGATGCATACAAACATACACACAAACACAAACATACAAAAACACACTTATATACTCAACCGCAAAAGCAATGTCACCCTAGTAAAGTTTTGGTAATATAAGTTTCGTTTTAATTTTGATTTTTTAAAATCATTTTATGTTCTTGCTAGACGTGGTTCGAAGCTATTGGTCAGGAAAATTTGCTTTCAGATTCTGTAATTGATACCAAAAACACATCGCCAAAACGCAGTCAATAAAGTAATGATGGGGTACGGTTGCTGTGCGCTTTTCCTGAAAGTGACAATGCACGTGCATTCTGAGGTGTCGTCCCTATAAAAAGAGCCACCGAACATGCCCCAAATCACTCGCGATTCGACTGCAGCGACATGCCACGACTGACAAGGGAGCAGAGAGACCAAGCCCTGGGAAGACTCCATGCCGGCCAGACTGCAAGACATGTTGCCAATCACTTCAATGTTCATGTCCGAACAATATACCGCCTGCAGCAATGTGTCCAAGCCACTGGAAGCACAGCCGATCGTCCTCGTAGTGGCAGACCGCCTGTTACAACGTTGAGGCAAGATCGACAGATCGGCCGACACCACCTGCAAAACCACTTCGCCAGAGCTACAGAAACTGCACGGACAACCATTGGCAGTCATCAGAGACCAATCAGCGACGACACAGTGCGCAGGCGTTTGAGGCAGAGAAATGTCAGATGTCACAGGCCTTACACGGGTCCGATCCTCACTGTTCGACATCGTCGCGCTCGTCTCCAGTGGGCTACACTGCATCGGAACTGGCGTAACCGGGACTGGCCGACTGTAGTCTTCTCTGACGAAAGCCGATACTGCATCTCGACAGCTGATGGCAGAATGAGAGTGTGGCGAAGACGAGGGGAGCGTTTTGCAGATGGGTGTGTTCAGGAAAGAGACTCGTGGGGAGGTCCGAGCATCATGGTATGGGGTGCTATTGCTCTGAACCACAAACTAGGCCCTATGGTGTTCCAGAATATCGGTCATGGTAGAGGCAACGGTGTTACAGCTGCCCGCTACATCGATATCAAGCGCTGAGACCCTTCATCGTACCCCATTTCGGTCGTCATGGAAACCACATCTTCCAGCAGGACAACGCTCGTGCCCATACTGCCAGAGCAACGAGAGACTTCCTCCGTCAACATGGGATACAGACTCTTCCATGGCCTGCCTTCAGTCCTGACCTAAACCCGATAGGGAACACTTGTGGGACGAGATTCAGAGGAGACTCAATGACGTTCGACCAAGGCCGACAACTGCAGCTCAACTCACTCAGGCGTATCAGCGAGTATGGGCCCAAGTTCCTATGGCCTTCATCAACCATCTCATCCACTCCATGTACAGACGATGTAACACTGTATTCAATGCCCAGGGAGGTCATACACGCTATTGACTTTGAGATCGCGCTGTAGCGCCACCTGTCATCACTTTCACTTGAAACTCATGGAACTTTATCTCTAAATGCTGATGATCAAACATGTCCATTTTAAAATCATTCTGCCAATTATTTTGTTGTTTACATTTATGTGAATTAAACTGATTACCAATTTTGAAAAAGGGTGACGTTTTTTTTGCGGTTCAGTATACAAACATTCATACATACTGTACAGGTACATCTCAAAAAATTAGAATATCATGAAAAAGTTCAATATTTTTTGTCACTCATTTCAGAAAGTGAAACCCATATATTATATAGATTCATTACACAGAGAGTGATATATTTCAAGTGTTTATTTATTTAAATTTTGATGATTATGGCTTACAGCCCATGAAAATCATAAAATTCAGTTTCTCAAAAATTTAGAATATTACATAAAATTAATTTTAAAAAAATAGTTTTTAGATAGAAATGCCAGCCGACTGAAAAGTATGTCCATGTACACACTCAGTACTTGGTCGGGGCTCCTTTTGGATTAATTACTATATCAATGTGGCGTGGCATGGAGGTGATCAGCCTGTGGTTCTGCTGAGGTGTTATGGAGGTCCAGGTTGCTTTGATAGTGACCTTCAGCTCGTCTGCATTGTTGGGTCTGGTGTCTCTCATCTTCCTCTTGACAATACTCCATAGATTCTCTATGGGGTTTAGGTCAGGAGAGTTTGCTGGCCAATCAAACACAGAGATGCCATGGTCATTAAACCAGGTTTTGATACTTTTGGCAGTGTGGGGGGTCCAAGTTCTGCTGGAAAATAAAATCACGTTCTCCATAAAGCTTGTCAGCAGAGGGAAGCATGAAGTGCCCTAAAATTTCCTAGTAGACGACTGCGCTGACTTTGGTCTTGATAAAACACAGTGGACAAACACCAGCAGATGACCTGTGTTCAGATAAAAGTAAATTTTGCATTTCATTTGGAAATCAGTGTCCCAGAGTCTAGAGAAAGAGTGGAGAGGCACAGAATCTAAGTTGCTTGAGGTTTAGTGTGAAGTTTCCACAGTCAGTGATGATTTGAGGAGCCATGTCATCTGCTGGTGTTGGAAATTTTACATAATATTCTAATTTTTATAGAAACTGAATTTGGGGTTTTCATGGGCTGTAAGCCATAATCATCAAAATTTAAATAAATAAACACTTGAAATATATCACTCTGTATAATGACTCATGGGTTTCACTTTCTGAAATGAGTGACAAAAAATATTGAACTTTTTCATGATATTCTAATTTTTTGAGATGTACCTGTACATACACCCTACACATATACAGACGTGGACAAAATTGTTGGTACCCCTCTGTTAATGAAAGAAAAACCCACAATGGTCACAGAAATAACTTGAATCTGACAAAAGTGGGAATAAATAAAAATTCTATGAAAATTAACCAATGAAAATCAGACAATGCTTTTGAATTGTGGTTCAACAGAATTATTTTAAAAAACAAACTTGTGAAACAGGTCTGGACAAAAATGATGGTACCCTTAACTTAATATTTTGTTGCACAACCTTTTGAGGCAATCACTGCAATCAAACGATTTCTGTAACTGTCAATGAGACTTCTGCACCTCTCAGCAGGTATTTTGGCCCACTCCTCATGAGCAAACTGCTCCAGTTGTCTCAGGTTTGAAGGGTGCCTTCTCCAGACGGCATGTTTCAGCTCCTTCCACAGATGTTCAATAGGATTTAGATCAGGGCTCGTAGAAGGCCACTTTAGAATAGTCCAATGTTTTGCTCTTAGCCATTCTTGGGTGTTTTTAGCTGTGTGTTTTGGGTCATTATCCTGTTGCAAGACCCATGACCTGCGACTGAGACCAAGCTGTCTGACACTGGGCAGCACATTTCTCTCTAGAATATCTTGATAGTCTTGAGATTTCATTGTACCCTGCACAGATTCAAGACACCCTGTGCCAGATGCAGCAAAGCAGCCCCAGAACATAACAGAACCTCCTCCATGTTTCACAGTAGGGACAGTGTTCTTTTCTTGGTATGCTTCATTTTTGCGTCTGTGAACATAGAGCTGATGTGCCTTGCCAAAAAGTTCCAGTTTTGTCTCGTCTGTCCATAGGACATTCTCCCAGAAGCTTTGTGGTTTGTCAACATGCAGTATGGCAAATTCCAGTCTGGCTTTTTTATGATTTGTTTTCAACAGTGGTGTCCTCCTTGGTCGTCTCCCATGAAGTCCACTTTG
This sequence comes from Pholidichthys leucotaenia, assembly GCA_020510985.1. Classification (NCBI taxonomy): domain Eukaryota; kingdom Metazoa; phylum Chordata; class Actinopteri; order Cichliformes; family Pholidichthyidae; genus Pholidichthys; species Pholidichthys leucotaenia. The sequence continues at coordinate 357,460,963 of CM035842.1, read as the reverse complement.
GCTCAAACAACAACGGATGGTGCGATCTGACAATGATGTACCTTGACCTTGGAGTTCACCATGAATGTGTTTAGAGGTTGTTCTGGGCTCTTTTGTTACCATTTGTATTATCCGTCTCCTCCTGCGGCCACGTCCAGGGAGGTTGGCTACAGCCCCGTGGATCTTAAATTTCTGAATAATATGTGCAACTGTAGTCACAGGAACATCAAGCTGCTTGGAGATGGTCTTATAGCCTGTACCTTTAACATGCTTGTCTATAATTTTCTTTCTAATCTCCTGAGACAACTCTCTCCTTTGCTTCCTCTGGTCCATGTTTAGTGTGGTACACACCATGTCAACAAACAGCACAGTGACTACTTGTCACCCTTTAAATAGGCCGACTGACTGATTACAAGTTTGTAGACACCTGTGATGTTAATTAGAGGACAATTTTCAACAGATATCAGTAACAACCCAAGTAATGCATACATACAAAGAAATCAAGGCAACTGAGTTCACAAAACAAGTTATATTTAATAAAGTGGAATCACACAGGGAATAAGTATTGAACACCCTTAGTGGAATTCATTTAATATTTAGTACAAAAGCCTCTGTTGGTAATAACAGCTTCCAGAGGCCTCCTGTATGGAGAAACTAGGCTCATGAATTGCTCAGGAGTGATTTAGCCCATTCTTCCACACAAACTGTCTTCAAATCTTGAAGGTTCCATGGGTGGCTTCTATGAACTCTGATCTTCAGTTCGTTCCATACAATTGGATTCAGATCAGGAGACTGACTCGACCATTCTAGCAGCTTTATTTTCCTTCTCTGAAGCCAGTTGACAGTTTCCTTGGATGTGTGTTTGGGATCATCGTCTTACTGACATGTCCACCCTCATTTCATCTTCGGCATCTTGGTGTAAGAATTCCTGTCTACTCTGCTGTGTGGGTGTTTTTCTCTTCCTGCTGATTAGTCCCTAAGTTTTTGCAGTTGCAATGGAGCCCCTAGCAATAATGCTCCAAACTAATTCGCAGATCTCGGGCATTTCTCGTAATGGGGTTGAAATGAAGGTTTCCCTTTATGCAGATGACCTTCTCCTATACGTTTCAAATTTACCATCCTCTGTTCCAGCTGCTCTCACTATTTTTCAGTCGTTTGATCGAATATCTGGATATAAGCTAAATCTGAATAAGAGTATAATTTTTCCTATTAATAAGGCAGCTATTGAGTATCCATTATCGGCCTTCCCTTTTAAAGTTGCCAACCACTATTTTATTTACCTTGGTGTAAAGGTCACTTTAAAATTTGATGATCTCTATAAAGCTAATTTTGCCCCCCCCCCCCCCATTAAAAATCCAGGAGGACTGTGAGCATTGGTCTCTGCTTAATTTATCCTTTGTGGCATGCATTAACTGTGTCAAAATGAACATTCTTCCCCGCTTTATATATTTATTTCAATGTATATCCCTGTTCCTTCCTGCATCCTTTTTCCATAAAGTAGATAGCATCATTTTAGGATTTATTTGAAATGGAAAAGTTCACAGGCTACGTAAACAATATCTACAAAGGCCCAAGCTTATGGGGGAATGGCTCTGCCTAATTTTAGATTTTACTATTGGGCTGCTAATATTAGAACACTAAATTATTGGCTTCAGTTTGATAACAGCGACTTGCCACCCCCTTAGTTTGTGATTGAAGTAAATTCTGCCCATCCTGTATCCTTAAAGGCATTGTTACATGCTCCTCTCAATCGTAATTCCTCTCCCTACACTAAAAATGTGATTGTTAAATCATCCTTATGGATCTGGGCTCAATTTAAATGCTATTGTGGTTTGCAGTCCTTTTCTACCCTTGCTCTTTTAACGGCCAACCATGTTTTTTCTCCTTCCTTAATAGATGGGGCATTCACCTTGTGGTCACATCATGGCATTAACGCAATTAAAAACTTATATCTAAAAAATATTTTTGCATCCGTCCAACAACTTTCTGAGAAATTCTCTCTGCCCACGACCCACTTTTTTAGCTATTTACAGGCCCAAAGTTTTATAAGTAATATTTTTCCTGCATTTCCCAATCTTCCTAAAACTACGGCTTTAGGTTCTTTCCTTGAACCACTCTCCTCAATAAAAGGTGCAATCTCACTATTTTAGAACCACATCAACCTGCTGTGCATGGAACCTTTACATTTTTTAAAAGCCCGCTGGGAGGAGGACTTGGGTTTTTCAATATTTGCTTCAGTTTGGTCAGAGATTTTGATGCGTATCCATAAATCATCCATTTGTACCAGACACAACCTCATACAGTTTAAGAATCAGAATCAGAATCAGATTTATTGCCATTGTTCATGTGTTCATGCCATTAAGATCGTGTCTACCTCACTAAAGTTCGCCTTTCCAAGATGTTTGAAAATGTTTCACCTCTTTGTGATCGCTGTCAGCAAGCCCCAGCCAATTTAATACATATGTTCTGGCTCTGTCCCTCCTTATACATATTGGACAGAAATTTTTGCCTCACTATCCAAGATCCTGAAGGTAGACATCCAACTGGATCCTCTTGGTGCCTTGCTTGGTGTTTTCCCTGCTTTGTCTTCTCTGTCAGCTGCCAAAAGGGACGCTCTAGCCTTTATGACTCTCCTTGCTTGGATGCTAATTGTAATTAAATGGAAATCTCCAATGCCTCCATCACACACTTATTGGATTAAAGATTCACTTTATTTTCTTAGAGAAGATTAGATTCTCTCTCAGGAATTCTTCGGACAAGTTTTGGAATATATGGGGGCCTTTTTTTGACTTGACAGAGAACACAGACTTCTTGTCCATCCCTGCCTGACAGTTTTGATCTAGGTTTGATCTAGTCTTCCCTCTCTTTTCCACTGCCTCTCTTGGATAAAGCGTGGTTGAGGTTGCTACTCTTAGTCTCCTTTGTTCAACTCTGTTTGGTGTGCTGGCTGAATATAATAATATATATAATTTTTGCACATTTTTTTAATTTATTTGAATATATGTAGGGGGTTGTTTTGTTTTTTGTTTTCTTTTGGGGGGGGTTATGTTAAGAACGTTTACTCTGTGGGTTTTGTTTCATTTTGGTTCAATGGTTTTCTGCATGCTTTTTATATTGTGACATCATCACACATCAACATTTTACATTTCAGTATGCTGCATTAACTGTTGTGACTTGGTTCAAATGTGGAATACATTGAAAAACTAAACAATAAGCAAAGTTTTAAAAAAAAAATAACTCATGAAAAATAAAGGATTTTTCTATCATCCTAAAGCTGAGTAAGCAAAGTCAAATCTATCTTTTAGTTTTTGTAAAATAAATAAAAGTGTGTCACTGATGCTGATCTGAGAAAAAACAATTTTCATTCTTTGCCATTCTTCAAACAAATTAATTTGAATTTCGATTTATTGCCCAGACCATCAATGTTTCCTCCGGCAGGTGGTGAGTAGCAACCTAAGCAGAGAAGTCCACCTCCTGTTGCTTTTAAGATACCAAAGTGGGAAACATAGTGTCATACTGTATGTCTGAGCGTATGTTTTCACAGAGCTCAGACTCTCACTTTATTTCTAAGTTTTGTATGTCTATTAGTTTGATTTTGTTAGTTTCTGGCTATATTTTGCTTTGTTGACACTTGTGTCCTCTCTTCTCCAGACACCTCCTGTAGCTGCTCACAGTCTGCTCTCCTGTCTTTCCCAGCTGTGGGCAGTTAGGCAATTAGGTCACCTGCTCGCTCAGCGACTCACACCTGCGGCTCATTTTCCTCCATGTATTTAAGCACTGCCTGTTCATTGTCTCAGTATGGCAATATTGGATTTTCCCACTACTGACTGTAACCTTGTCCTACTGAGTCATCTCCTGTCCCGTCGCAGAGCGATATCGGCTCTGGGGGGTCTTCTCTGTAAGTTACCTTTTGTTTGCATTTTTTGTTTGTTCCCTGAACAGTTTTGGATTTCTGTTCTTTTGTTAATAAATGTCACGAATGCAGTTCAGCGCCTGGGTCTATTTTCCTGCCCAGGAGGGGCATATTTGACAGAATATTGCTGCCATATTAAGACCCTGCTGTTGTGTTTGTGCATTTTTTTTTCCTTTTTGACTTTTTTTCCTCCGTCTCACCTGCTTGTTGGAGCTCATCATGTCCCCAGCTCGCCGGCCTCACACCATCAAAGGAGGATTGGCAGCAGGGTATCCGACCATGAAGGAGGAGTTGGCGGCGGACTTCATCCAAAGCTTTGCGGATGAGGCTCTCACCGCCCGAGGACCCAAGAAGACCTGGGAAAGTTTGAATGGAGCAGTGGGAATTCTTCAGGCACACCCCAGCCTGTGGAATTATTCACAATACACGGAACTGCTGTCCACGGTCTGTGCACTCAAGCGATCATTTCCGGTGGGGGCGTTTCCAGCTGAGTCAAGGCGGAGGCGCTCACCACAGCTGATGTCCTTCTCCCCTCTCACTTTGCCAGCCTCACCTCCAGCTCCAGTATGTGCGTTGCCGCTCCACAGCGGCACCGTCGCCCAGCCCTGGACCACCGGAAGAACGCCTCCTTCTCCCAGTCAGCAGCCCTTCCTTCGCGGAGGGAGAAGATCACTGCACCTAAGCTATTTTCCCCTTCAGCTGCCTCGCCAGCACCAACTTTTCCTGCAGCTGCTGCCTCTCGCTTCTCCTCTGCGCTTCCTCCCGCTGCTGGAAGTCCCACTGCGTCCTTCGCAGTTGCGTCCACCTCCGCGACTACAGGGGCGGCTCCTCCACAACCCACTGAGGGGCCCAAGTCCGCCATAGCCACGAAGAGGGGCAACTCTACAGCAGGAAACATTGAGTCCCGGGAAACCAGGGAGTGCCATTTCATTCTATTTCACTAAATGATATGCCTTGCCTGATTCCCGGTAGGGAGGCTCAGATGTGCAGTCCCCTGAACTTTCTCCACCTGTTGTACCTAATGAATCCTCACCTGCCTTCTCTGTGTCTCCTCTTCTTGCCCCTGAGTGTCCGCCAGCCCCGAAATTCAACCACTGGATGATGGAGGAGCCTGCGGCGCTGGAGGACTCCATGCCAGCCCCTCAATTACACCAGGGACAGAGGGAAGGTGCTGAACACGAATTCACCTCGCAAAGTCCAGCGCCAATGGTGAGCCAGACCCCAGCTGCCATGCCAGACGAGCCTCCTGCGTGGGTCACTCCGACTGGGGCCAAAGGGACTGCAACCACCATCATGCCTGCTACAGAGGCCGCCACAGCAGAGTTCGAGGCCAAGTCCAAAGTTACATCATCGCCTGGATTGACAGAGTCCTGGGCGGCGGTAGAGCTCGAGCTTAGGCAAGTGCTCTCCTTTGTTTTTCTCTTATCTGTCTTAGAACAATCTTGCCTGGCTCTTGGTGAGGAGAGCCAGGTGCAGCCACCCGCTGCACCTGAGCTCGCCTCGCCGGGCTCCGCCACTACCAGTGACCCTGACCCCTCTTCTCTGTGTGTTCTGTCCAAATTTTCTCCCAGGGTCACCGGGAATGTTCCAGTGATGCCAGAGGTCTCCATGGGTCCAGGTTCACCGCCCAAGGTCATCCAGGGTCCAGCTGGACCCTGGATGACCTGCTGTGACCTGCTGCGGTGACCTGCTGTGACCTGCCGCGGTGACCTGCTGTGGAGGTCACCGCGGGTGCTCAGTCCCAGCCCGGGACCTCCGTGGGTGCAGGTCCCCCTCTGCCCAAGGCCGTCGTGTGGGTCCCTCCTCCTCAGTCCAAGTCTCCGTGGGTGCTGCATCCTGGTCAGGGACCATCGTGGGTACTGCACCCCAGCCTTAATCCAACTTGGGTGCTGCGCTCCAGTGTGAGCCTGCTATAGACATCACGCCCCAGCCCAGGGGCCACAGAGGGTGCAGCCTTGGCCCAGTCCGGGCCCACCGAAGGTGAAGCATTGGCCCAGCCCGGGCTCACCAAGGGTGCAACCTCGTTCCAGCCCAAGTCTACTGAGGGTGCAGCCTCGCTCAAGCTCGGAGCCACTGAGGATGCAGCGTTGCTCCAGCCCGGAGCCGCCAAGGGTGCAGCGTTGCTTCAGCCCAGAGCCACCACGGGTGCTGCCATGCTTCAGCCCAGAGCCACCGCGGGTGCAACATTGTCTCAACCCAGGACCACCGGGGGTGCTACCGGCTAGCTCAAGGATGTCATGGTCCCCTTTCCTCCTCTGCTAGACGCTGTCATGGTCCCCCTTCCTCCACCACCAGACACCGTTGTGGTTCCCCCCCTCCAGCCCTGCTTTCCGTCATTGGGCCTTCCCGTGGGGTAGCCGCCTCCTGGGTCACCCCTCCGATCCTGGTGGCTTAAGAACTCTGGCCAGCTGTCCGAAAGACTGAGCCACTGGGTCGGGTGGTCCATACTCTCCCGCAGGCCACCCGACTCATACCACCTTGCCGGGCGGCCACCCAAACTATGCAGTTCTGTGACCTAGAGGGCCCAGGGGTATAGTGTTGTGCATGTGTGGGTCATGAGCGTGGTTTGTATTTTCCCTCCTAAGCCTGCTTCCCCCACCTCCCACCCGGGGTGGTATTTTGCTGTACCTTTTTCTCTCGGGGGGGGGGGGTCTTTCTGGGTGTTACCTGGGGGGGTCTGGAATCCACCCCTTAAAGGGGGGGGGGGCTCTGTCATGTGTCTGAGCATATGTTTTCACAGAGCTCAGACTCTCACTTTATTTCTAAGTTTTGTATGTCTGTTAGTTTGATTTTGTTAGTTTCTGGCTATATTTTGCTTTGTTGACACTTGTGTCCTCTCTTCTCCAGACACATCCTGTAGCTGCTCACAGTCTGCTCTCCTGTCTTTCCCAGCTGTGGGCAGTTAGGCAATTAGGTCACCTGCTCACTCAGCAACTCACACCTGCGGCTCATTTTCCCCCATGTATTTAAGCACTGCCTGTTCATTGTCTCATTGCGGGAATATTGGATTTTCCCACTATTGATTGTAACCTCGTCCTACTGAGTCATCTCCTGTCCCCTCGCAGAGTGATATCAGCTCTGGAGGGTCTTCTCTGTAAAGCCCCTTTTCCATTAGTGTCAGTACGGTACGGTAAAGTACGATTTGTCTGCTTTTCCATTAGGGACTGTAACTGTTAACAGTTCCGATTTTTCAGATCAGTTCCCATTTTTTCAGAACCGCTAGACTGAGGTTCCATAAGTACGGTCCCGGTGACGTAAAAACACTGCAGGCCACTGATTGGTCCAGGTGTTAACGTCATGAGAGTGGGCGTAATGCTGACTTTCCAGAATCGCAAGCTACCATTTGCAAAGATTCGTCCGTGAGCCAGCCAGCAAGTGATATAATATAAACAACAATGACAGAATGGCTTCACAGAAATGAACACTGCGGTCCAGCAGAGTTTTCTGTGTGTTTCGGCTGATGAGAGTATCCAGAGGGAAGCAGACGGAGCCACCTTGGGAAGTATATGGAGCCACCCTGGGAAGTAGACGGAGCCACCCTAGGGAGTAGACAGAGCTGCCTGAACTGAATTGAATGTACGGCCGCGGGAGCACCCAACTTCAGCAGCTGAAGCCATGATATTAGGATATAGAGGACAGTGAGTGATGTGATATGCATCTTTTACATTATTTATCCCATTTCACTTTGGACAGACAACCACATTGTTGTTCGTGTTCAAACGATGATCTAGCTAGTTAGCCGTCAATGCTATGTCTGTCCTTGTATGTTGCCTTTGTGTTGACAATATCTGATGAAATAAGCTAGTTGTAATCCTGGATAAAAAGGTGTTTTTTTACATGTTGCACTTTCGTGCTGTGCATGTACTTAAGTTTAGATTTTTTTTAGATTTAGTATACTTTATTGATCCCCAGAGGAGAAATTGAGGGTCATCCACCACCTGGATGGATGAAGCAGCCACGATACGGCGCTATCCCTTAACCATTCACACACACACTCACACCTAGGGCCACTTTAGAGTCTTCAATTAACCTAACCTGCATGTTTTTGGCATGCAGGTTGGAAGTTGTGTGTATTTTCATTGTAGAGCCCGACCAGGATCTGCTCTGACAATGGCTACGTTTGGCACCACACAGCAATGTGACTGGTAAGTTGCACAGCTTGTTATTTATAGTCAAATCTTTTGCTTTTTAAGTTAAAGTATAGGTAAAGTGCCAAATTTAAAGTAGCACAGTTTCCACTTAATATGAAAATGAAATGAAAGGGACTGAACTGAGATTTGTTTGATTGTGTGAATATTAATTATAGAGTAATTGAAAATGAATGTCACATCCAATAATAGCCACTGTAAAATAAACCGCTTGTTTATTTATTTATTTTTTATCAGATCACTTCTGTGATCCTTTATGAGTTATAGTCATAATAGTGTATCTTGCACTTTGGGGAATGGGAGTTGTTCAGTCACCATTAGAATTTAGTTTATATGTGTAGTTTATAGTATTTCGTCTTTAAACTCATCCAGTAAACGAACACATTACAAATATTTGAGACCCATTGTAGTGCTTACTTTTATATATTACCAATAAAAGCACAAAACACCACCCACACTTGAAACCAGGGCAACACAGCGGTGGCTAAACTTTTATTGATAACAACGTTATTTCTCAAATATGTTTAAAACTTGCTTTAATTATCCACCACCCATTTCTGTCTTTCATCTAGGCGAGAGGAAAATGATCCACCCAAACCGGACCTTGCCTCACTATTTACAGAGATGCAGGCTGAAGATCTGCTGAACCGGGACCAGTGTGAGGGGCAGATCCAGTTGCTGCTCAGTGAGGCAGTGTGGCCGGTGTGTGTGACCCATTCTAATTTCTTTTTTTTTTACAGTTTGAATTTTGCACATTCTAAATAATCTGGAATTTGCTACTGTTTGTAATAAACAATTTAGTGACTTATGTGTTTGCATCATGATTTTCTATTTTGTCTTGTTAAGACACTGGTGTGAAAAGAATCAACAGTACAAACCATTTACCAGTGACTTTGAAAATAATGGCTCATTTTTAAGAAAAGTAACCAAAAACAATTATTTGCTGAAGACTGTATTGTTGGATGTGCCAGTGCAGAAGACACTGCACACTTTTGTGATAATACCAGTATATGGAGGAATTATGGGCCATATTAGCATCTGGATTTCCTAATAATGGGATATTATTAGGAAGACCCCCTGCAGGGTCTTGGCCCTCCATGGCACATGATCGGACACCCCTGAGTTTGGGTTTAATGGGATTTAACATCTTAACACAAACTGCTTTATGGTTCATAATTCTGTTGGCAGACTTACACCAAACCAAAAGTGATTTCTCAAATTGCTGGATTGTTCTTAGACAGCTTTTCCAATCTCTGTATTTAATTTATGTCACTTGGTGGTAACAACACATAAGTCGAGACAGATCTGCAAAACGTACAAAAGTTTGTCAAAATTCCCAGTGCAATACTACATGAATTCATGTATAGTTCACTGTTGATGCAGAGAATATATATTTATACAGTATCTACATGTAGTTAGCAATACTCAATATGATATATATCCAGTTAATCCATGTATTTCTCCATGTAACCTTGTGACTGCGTTATTTTAATTGCTTTTAATCCTAGATCCAGTTTGTTTTGGCTTAAAATGTATCATAATTGTTAAATATATCTTATTATACCTAACTCAGTACTGTTTACCTGTTGAAATATATATTTTACAGCTCATATACTACAATATGGCACCTGGCGATCAAGTTTGGCAGCTGATCATGTTTTGCCACGATACCACCGGCTGGAGCAGGTAAATCCCATGACATCTCAATAGTCTCTCCATGATTTTGACACAGATCAGAGCAATTTGTTGCACAGGAAGCTCAACATGTCTACAGACATTCTGCAGTTCTGTAACCACTTCACGTTTGTGAAGCTGGGGTGGCATCACTGTGTTGAACGTCCAGACCAACAGTTTGAAGCGATATTTTTGCCACAAGAGAGCCATCTGAGACACACATACAGAGAATGCATATTTTAGTACCTAATAGCGAAAACTTGCCGACATTACAATGTCGTACGGCGGACTTAAACACAAAGTAGCATTAGCAATCATTAGTTTACCGTCATACATGATGTCGTTCGTATCCTCATGTCTTCGGCTTTATGCTGCTCTATATGACTTCCTAAACGCTCCAGTACTTTTCCAGAGTGTGTCGTCTCGCTGCCTTTGCCTTCTGTTCTCCAACGCAGACACCTCGTATCTTGCCAGCTTGTGCTTTGCCTGCGTCGCTTGTTTTGAGTAACGGGAGGGTTGCACCGCCTCCCTGTAACTATTCCCACCCATGTCAAGTGGGACTCCTACCAGTGGCATGCAGCCAAATTCCCTCATGTGGGAAGCATCCAGGAGACATCAGATGCCAAAACCACTTCAACTGGCTTCTTTCAGTGTAGAGGAGAAGCAACTCTCTGAGCCTCTCCCAGGAAACTGAGCTCCTCATCCTGTCTCTAAGGTTTAGTCCAGCCACCCTACAGAGAAAGCTCGATTAAGCTGCCGCTAACCATGATCTCAATCTGTGATAATAGGTGAGGGTAGCAATGTAGACTAACTGGTAAATCGACAGTTCTACTCAAGAGCTCAGCTCCCTCTTCACCACAGCAGACTGGTACAGGGTCCACATTGGGGCAGATGCTGCTCCAATGCATCTGTCAATATCCATTCTCCCCTCACTTGTGACTATACTTGAACTTCCCAACTTGGGACAGGAGTTCATCCCCAAACCCGAGAGTACAATCCACCTGTTTGTGGGTGTGGCCCATGAATTCATACTTAGAGTTGTTGATTCTCATTCTGATATTTTTACACTAAGTAGCAAACTGTCCCATTAAAACCCATTGGATAACTGCTCAATGAAACCAACAGGACTACATCATCTTCAAAAAGCAGTGGCGAGTTCTTGTGACTACCGAATATTTAGTTGGCTGTGCCTAGAAAGCCTGTTCCAAAAAATTATGGACAGGGTCTGTGAAAAAGGGCAGCTGGTAATATAAACTGTACTCTCACAATGGTCATATAGAGACTAAATAGTTTGTAGCAATGAACTCAATACCCCCTACTCCCAAAGCACCCCCTACAAGAAAAACTAACACAGCATTTCATAAAAAGAACATCATATCAACAGTCAAACATGGTGGTGGTAGTGTGATGGTCTGGGGCTACGTTGCTGCTTCAGGACCTGGACAACTTAATTAAAGAAACCATGAATTCTGCTCTCTACTAGAAAAATCTGAAAGGGAATGTCTTGCCATCAGTTCGTACCTCAAGCTCAAGTCCTCCAATGTGGCTAAATTAAAACAAGGGTGGGCAAAAACTCCCAAACAGGGATGTAAAAGACTCATTACCAGTTATCGCAAAAACCTGATTCCATTTGTTGCCGCCAAGGGTGGTACAACCTGTTATTAGGTTGTGCCACTTTTACACATAGGACCCTTTTTCACATACAGGTGCATCTCAAAAAATTAAAATATCATCAAAAAGTTAATTTATTTCAGTAATTCAATTCAAAAAGTGAAATTCATATATAGATTCATTACACACAGAGTGGTATATTTCAAGTGTTTGTTTCTTTTAATTTTGATTATTATGGCTACAGCTAATGAAAACCCAAAATTAAGTATCTATAATATTACTTAAGACCAATAAGAAAAAAAATGTTTTTAATAGAAATGTTGGCCGACTGAAAAGTATGTCCATGTACACAATCAATACTTGGTAGGCGCTCCTTTGGCATGAATTACTGCATCAGTGCGGTGTGATGACATTGCTTCCCAAATCCGGTGCCAAGCCCTGTCATTTGGAAATCAAGTGACATGATTTACGACCCAAGAGACAGACACTGACACAAGTGATTACAGCCAATAATCTTTTATTTGTTAAAGTGAGGGTGTAGTGCGTGAGTGGATGTATGTGTGCTTGTCTGGTCACTGGAGCTGAGCCGGCAACCTGGCAGGTTCCGCAGTGTAAGTCCGGCTGGCTCCCGGTGTCCGAGTGATGTGGTGCTCGAGGTGCCCAACGTTGCAGGGGTGAGGAGGAACTCCGAGGAGGAGGAGGCTGTGCCTCGTCAGCTGAGGAGGAAGGTCCGCCGCCTGGGAGGTCCACCTGTGCACAGGGGAAAGAACTTGCAGGAAGAGAGTGCTGGGTTTGCTCACGTGGCCTGGCTTGGCTTGGCGTTTGCTTCTTGATCTGTGGTCGAGATCTTGGCGCATTGCTTGGCAAGGAAGACAGACGACTCCGTGCTGAGGAGTCAGCGCGTCGAGCTTTTAAAGCCCGCTGATTGCCACCTGCTGGGTTGAGCGCAGCTGATGATGATACTGCTGATGACGGCCTAGCGGCCATCATGACAGTACCCCCCCCTCTAGAGGTGCCTCCAGGCACCTGCCCAATCCTACCTGGATGCGCCCGATGGAAATTGCGGACCAACTGCTTATCGAGGATCAACGCAGGGCGTATCCAGGAGCGATGCTCAGGACCAAACCCCTCCCAGTCCACCAAATACTGAAGGCCCCGACCCCTCCTGCGGACATCCAGGATTGCTGTCACTCCCCAGGCCAGGAGACCATCGATCATCCTCGGAGAAACAGGAGCCGCAGGGGGCGGGCACAGCGGGTCGGCGACGTAGGGCTTAACCTGGGAGACGTGAAAAGTAGGGCAGATGCGTATGTGAGGGGGAAGAACAAGACGAACAGGCACAGGGTTGACAATGCGGGCAATGACATAAGGGCCGATGAAGCGCTTGGTCAGCTTACGCTTCTCGGCAGGCACACTGATGTTCTTCGTGGACAACCATACCTTCTGACCCACCTTGTAGTCCGGGGCGGGCCTCCTGTGACGATTGGCCACTACAATGTTGCGTTCCGTGGTTCTCAGAAGGGCTCTGCGGGTGATGGACCAAATCCGCCGACAACGCCTGGTCTGAGCCTGTACAGACGGAACCGCTACCTCTCCCTCCTCCTCAGGGAACAAAGGTGGATCGTACCCCAAAGATGCCTTAAAGGGGGACATCCCCGTGGCCGAGGACACCGTGGTGTTATGAGCGTACTCGAGCCACGGGAGGTACATGCTCAAAGAAGAAGAGCAGGAGGAGATGACGCAGTGCAGAGCAGCCTCCAGCTCCTGATTGGCCCGCTCGCACTGGCCATTGCTCTGCGGATGGTATCCGGAGGAAAGACTGGCCGTGGCCCCCAGTACCGTGCAGAACGCCTTCCAAATTTGAGACACGAACTGTGGACCTCGATCCGAAACGATGTCAGCAGGGATCCCATGAGGACGAACCACGTGAAGGACAAGAAGGTCCGCCGTCTCCCGTGCTGATGGCAACCCCAGGAGAGGCACAAAGTGGGCAGCTTTAGAGAAACAGTCCACTATAGTCAAAACAGTCATGAAGTGGCCGGAGGGGGGCAAACCGATCACGAAGTCCATGGCTACATGGGACCAGGGGCAGGAAGGGATGGGCAGAGGGTGCCCGTCCCTTGGTCAGTCCAAACGACAAACGGCTGGGCGGCCCCCTCCAGCCAGTGCCTCCATTCCTCCAGAGCGAGCTTGACGGCCAGCAACTCCCTGTCGCCAGTGCTGTAATTCCTCTCAGCAGGTGTCAGACGATGAGAGAAGTAAGCGCAGGGTCAGATCTGTCCGTCCGCCGGGGAGCGCTGAGAGAGAACGGCCACAACCCCCGAATCCGAGGCGTCCACCTCCACCAGACACTGCAGTTCTGGATCCACTTGGGTCAACACACGAGCCGAAGTGAACTCCTCCTTCAATCTCTCGAATGCCGCAGCAGCCTCCTCACTCCAGTGAAAAGGCACCTTGGGGGATGTGAGCGCAGTCAGGGGTCTGGCGATATTCCCAAAGTTTGGCACAAACCGCCGATAAAAATTGGTGAAACCCAGGAACCCCTGCAGCAGTTTCCGTGACGTAGGTGCGGGCCAGTCCACCACTGCCTTGACCTTAACTGGGTCGGGGAGCACCTGGTTACGGGCAATAATGAAACCCAGGAAGGAGGTGTGATCAGTGTGGAATTCACACTTCTCCGCCTTGACGAACTGATTCTCCAGGAGGCGCTGCAGAACCCGCTGCACATGCACCTGATGCTCCTCCAGTGTGCGCGAGAAGATGAGGATATCATCGAGGTACACGAAGACAAAGGAGTTCAGAAAATCCCGGAAGACATCATTGATCAGGCGCTGAAACACCGCCGGAGTGTTGGTTAATCCAAACGGCATCACTAAATATTCAAAGTGACCGCTTGGGGTCCGGAAAGCAGTCTTCCATTCATCACCTTCTCAAATGCACACCAGGTGATAGGCGTTCCGCAGATCTAACTTGGTGAACCATGACGCCCCCTGGAGGGAATCAAAGGCGGTGTTCATCAAGGGAAGTGTGTACTTGTCTTTAATTGTGATTTTGTTGAGACCCCGGAAGTCGATGCAGGGGCACAGCGAACCGTCCTTCTTCCCCACGAAGAAGAACCCTGCCCCAACGGCCCTCTCACTTCCGCCTCCAGCCCTCTCACTTCCACCTCCAAAGAGAGCAGACGCTTTTTTGCTTCTCTCTTGCTTCTGACTTATCTCCTTCCCCCCAACTAACTGGATCCAGGATTGCTGTCGTCTGTCTGCGTCTTTACTGCTGATTATCGAAAGAAATTATGGAATTAATAAGCTGGGCTTTGAACGCAATTGACACTATCTTTTCAACTAGGAAAAGTGCCCCGGGGGAGGTTGTTTGCCCAGCAGGAACGGCTCCAGCGGGCTATTTACGAGAGACAAGTAATTGGAAGCTCTTGTGCCTGACTAATCTTTTTATCGAAGATGTAGAAGATTTGTACGTCTTCGGAGTAATGGTGATTGGGATCGTTCTGAATGGATCTGGGATTGTCCTGGTGTACCGCAATTGTTGAAGATGGATACAACCTATCAAAATGCTGGCCAGGCGAGGTTCATCCATCAAATTGAAAAAATGGAGAAGACCCTGATAGCGACAAATGGAGAACTGTCTCGGAAGGTGGATTATTACGCTTAGGTCTATCCACGATGGATTCAACTCCCAGCAATGAAGGATTAAGTACTGAATCTGTAAGAGAATATAAAGTTTTTCTCTGTGTTCAGTACCATTCGGCTTTAATCCGGCTCCCTCACAAAAATCCTCCTGATCATCTGCAGTCTGTGTTTTTCAAAACATTGAGCTCATGGCCTTCGGACAGGCAGCTGCATGGCCAAGGACAAAAACTGCCAGCAGTTAGACTCAACATCTCCTGCCAAAGAGTCCTTGTTGTTCTTAACTGATACAACACTCACACTTCAACATTACACTCATACTGATCCACACAACTGATGATAAAGATGACTCACACACTGCTCTCTCTGTGTCTTGTGAACTTTTGGTCTGCTGATTGTGCACTGAGGGCTTTTTTTTCTTTGTAATCATAATATTGATCATATGTGACCACTATTCTGAAATCAATGATTTTTTTGCTCCTTCCTATTGTATTATTCTTATGCCACCTGTACCCTTCTGTTGGCAGGCGCGTTTCAGATGCCGCCGCGTCACCGGAAATGCAGGTTCATTTTCTGTGTCAAGTCAAATCCCTCGTATGTTATCAGAATCTGTTAATGTACTTGGCAATAAATCCTTTCTGAGTCTGAGTCTTCTGAGTCTGAGTCTGAGGATGATGGACGGATGATACCAGAAGCCAAAGACTCCTTAATATACGTATACATGGCCTCACGTTCTGGAGCTGACAGGCTGTACAGGCGGCTCGCCGGGAGAGGGGCCCCAGCCTTGAGGTTAATTGCACAGTCATACGGACGATGGGGGGGAAGGGACAGCGCCCGTGACTTGCTAAACACCGGACCCAGGTCATGGTAGACATCAGGTACCTTGGACAGGTCCGGAGGAGGCGTCGAGGGAGGAGGCATCGGAACCGAGGGGGCACACGCCGCTGACTGGAGACAGGCGCTCAGGCAAAACGAGCTCCACGCCGTAATACTCCCAGCTTGCCAGTCGAAAGTGGGGTTATGCAGCCGAAGCCAGGGGTACCCCAAGATGATGGGTGAAGAGGAGATGGGCAGCACCAGGAACCGTATTTCCTCCCTGTGATTACCTGAGACTATTACCGATACAGGGACCGTCTGGTGGGAAACTGATGTCAGCGATACTTTGGATAGGGTGACAAGATGAACAGGAGGGCATAAGGGTTGACAGCTGAGGCCCATCAGGGTTGCCAGGTCTCTGGAGATAAAATTCTGCTCAGCTCCAGAGTCAACTAAGGCGTGTGTGGTGTGTTCTTTGTGTTTGTGGAGGAGTCTAATGGGGATATGGCAACTAGTGAGGGGTTTTTCCTGATCTTTGTCCGTGAATCCCCCTACAGTGATCTGCGGACCTCCCCCTTTTAACGGACAATCCACTACTCCATGTGACCCATTTCCACAGTAGAAACACAACCCCTGCTCCCTGCGGCACTGTCTTTCAGCCACTGTAATACCCGATTGCCCCACAATCATTTCCTCCTGCTCCGGAAGCTCCTCTGATGAAGGCAGAGCGAGGAGGGAGGACCTAACGGAGCGAGGGCGAGATTTACTCGAACGGGAAACTGTTCACCGTTCAGCCGCCCGCTCCCTTAGTCTGCTATCTAAGCTGATAGTGAGGGAGATTAACTCCCCTAACCTGTCTGGTTTATCCTTTGCTGCTAGCTCATCCTTCAACTCTGGGCTAAGACTGCGGAGGAAGATTCCACAGAGCGCTGGCTCCCCCCACCCAACCTGAGTAGCTAATACCCGGAAGTCAACGGAGTAATCGGCGGCAGACCTACTGCCCTGCCGAAGACCTAGCAGCCGTTCGGTTAACACCGCGCCCCGGTCAACATGATCGAATACCTCCATAAACTCTGCCACGAACTGCTGGTAAGTTAACAAAGGATAGTTTGGTTTGGCCATGATGGTGTAAGCCCAATCTAAGGCTCTGCCTCCCAGCAAATTGATAATATATCCAATCTTGTTCAAATCAGTGGCAAAGTCCCCCGGGACGTGGAGAAACACAGACTCGCACTGCAGCAAAAACCCTCGTGCCTCCCCAAGTTTACCATTAAAATGAGCGGGGGTTGGCACGGGAGTGAGGCGATGTGGGGATGGTGGGTTAGGTTGGCTAGTAGCAGTAGCTGCGGGTGCTGAAGGCGCCCCGCTGGCCGGAGGGAACGCCTGGTGTCCTTCCAGGCGATCCAGCCGGCTGTTAATTTGTGTCAGCTGATTTAAAATTACCGTCTGTTGATGGGAAATCATGTCAACTCGTGCACTGAGACTGTTTAAGCGGCGCGACAGCGCGCTGTCTGTTGGGTCATTCTGACGGAGTCGTACTGACATGATTTACGACCCAAGAGACAGACGCTGACACGAGTGATTACAGACAATAATCTTTTATTTGTTAAAGTGAGGGTGTAGTGCGTGAGTGGATGTATGTGTGCTTGTCTGGTCACTGGAGCTGAGCCTGACTTGTGGTGACCCGGCAACCTGGCAGGTTCCGCAGTGTAAGTCCGGCTGGCTCCCGGTGTCCGAGTGATGTGGTGCTCGAGGTGCCCGGTGTTGCGGGGGTGAGGAGGAACTCCAAGGAGGAGGAGTCTGTGCCTCGTCAGCTGAGGAGGAAGGTCCGCCGCCTGGGAGGTCCACCTGTGCACAGGGGAAAGTACTTGCAGGAAGAGAGTGCTGGGTTTGCTCACGTGGCCTGGCTTGGCTTGGCGTTTGCTTCTTGATCTGTGGTCGAGATCTTGGCGCATTGCTTGGCAAGGAAGACAGACGACTCCGTGCTGAGGAGTCAGCGCGTCGAGCTTTTAAAGCCCGCTGATTGCCACCTGCTGGGTTGAGCGCAGCTGATGATGATAATGCTGATGACGGCCTAGCGGCCATCATGACATCAAGGTCCCATAGTCTGGAGGAAGACTGTGAAGTTTCCATGGTCAGTGATCATTTGGAAAGCCATGTCATCTGCTGGTGTTGGTCCACTGTGTTTAATCAAGTCCAAAGTCAGCACAACTGCCTCCCAGGAAATTTTTAGAGGACTTCATGCTTCCCTTTGCTGACAAGCCTTATGGAGATGCTGATTTCATTTTCCAGCAGGACTTGGCACCTGCCCACACTGCCAAAAGTACCAATACCTGCTTTAATGATCATAGTCAGAATCAGAATCAGAATCAGAATCAGCTTTATTGGCCAAGTATGCACAACACATACAAGGAATTTGACTTTGGCTAAAAACTTGCTCTCGTTGTTCAGGTGGAGGATTTAAATAAGATTTAAATAAGGATTCAATGACAACAGAGTATGTACAGTAAATTACAGTCTGTCCACATTTCTATAAAAGGATGCAAATATATACAGGAATATATGCAGTTATTTACTCAGACTATCCACACTTTGCAGAAATATATGAAAAAATATACAGTCACACAGTATTTCAATGTGGACTCAGATTCAGTGATATAATGTGAATGAAGTAAAAAGCAGTGTGAGAGTTATGTGCAATGTAAGAATGGATGAAAAGTCATGAGTACAGCAAACAGGTAGGACTAGGTGAATGTCAGGAGTTCATCAGAGTGATGGCTTGAGGAAAGAAACTGTTCCTGTGACGGGTGGTTTTGACCTTCAGTGATCTGTAACGACGACCAGAAGATAGAAGTTCAAACAGTTTGTGGCCGGGGTGTGATGGGTCAGCACAGATGTTTCCCGCCCGTTTCCTGGTTATGGACCGATATAAGTTCTCAATGGAGGGTAGGTCGGTACCAATGATCCTCTCCGCAGACTTAATGATCCGCTGCAGTCTGGTCTTGTCCTGTTTAGTGGCAGATCCAAACCAGACAGTGATGGAAAAGCAGAGGACAGATTGGATGATGGCGGTGTAGAAGACAACCAGCAGCTCCTGAGGCAAATCAAACTTCTTGAGCTGACACAGAAAAAACAACCTCTGCTGGGCCTTTTTCCGGACAGTGTCTATATGGGAGGACCACTTCAGGTTCCGGGAGATTGTGGTACCCAGAAACTTGAAGGAGTCCACAGTGGACACTGTGCTGTTGAGGATGGTGAGTGGGGGGAATGAAGGAGGGTGTCACCTGAAATCCACAGTCATCTCCACCGTTTTGGCTGGGTTAAGTCCAAGATGGTTCTGGCCGCACCAGAGGATCAGCTGCTCCACCTCCCGCCTGTATGCAGACTCATCACCATCCTGGATCAAACCGATGACTGTGGTGTCGTCCGCAAACTTCAGGAGCTTCACCGAAGGGTCCTCTGAGGTGCAGTCGTTGGAGTAGAGGGAGAAGAGCAGTGGGGAAAGGACACATCCTTGGGGGGCGCCAGTACTAATTTTTCGGGAGCTGGATGTAAATCTCCCTAGCTTCACCTGTTGCCACCTGTCAGTCAGAAAGCTGGAGATCCACTGGCAGGTGGAGGGGGGCACCTTGAGCTGGAGGAGTTTCTGATGAAGAATGCCTGGGATGATGGTGTTGAACGCTGAGCTGAAGTCGACAAACAGGATCCTGGCGTACGTCCCTGGGGAGTCGAGGTGTTGCAGGATGTAGTGTAGTCCCATGTTCACTGCATCATCCACTGACCTGTTTGACCGGTAGGCAAACTGCAGTGGGTCCATCAGGGGGCCTGTGACGACCTTCAGGTGGTTCAGCACCAATCTCTCCAAGGATTTCATGACCACAGAGGTCAAGGCAACAGGTCTGTAGTCGTTTAGTCCTGTAACAGAGGGTTTCTTGGGAAACTGGCCAGCTAAATTTCCTGACCTAAACCCCAGTCTATGGGGCATTGTCAAGAGGAAGATGAAAGACACTAGCCCTAACAATGCAGATGAGCTGAAGGCCACTATCAAAACAGCTGTAGCTTCCATAACACCTCAGCAGTGCCACAGGCTGATCACCTCCATGCCACGCTGCACTGATGCAGTATTTCATGCAAAAGGAGCCCCGACCAAGTATTGAGTGTCTTGATTGTCTAATATTAAAATTTGTTTGATGGTCTGAAACATTTAAATGTGACAAATATGCAAAACTATAAGAAATCAGGAGGGGGCAAATACTTTTTCACAACACTGTATATGGATCGTTACTAGCTTAGCAGTTAGCCATGTCCTACCTGGTGTTTATACATATCTAAGGCTGGAAAAGATGTCATAGGGCAAGTGTGACACCTATTGGCCAGGAGGTCAAAATGTTGTCTCTATCGCCTTTAAATCCTCTACATTTGAATTCACTAGTAGCAAATAGGTGTATAAGGAATGAGTGAGTGATTTTGGACATAGCCATGGTCACTTTTTACTTCAAAAACAAACACCAGTAAACAAAACACTGTTTTCCCCCTTGTCCTGTCAAGCAGCTAGGTGAGCAGAACAGAAATCTGCTTCCCTTATTGTGCCAAACAGATTTATTTTGCCAAAAGGAGCTTTGTACAGTACATATACTGTATATGTATTGTATATTATTTATAAACTCCTTCTGTAATAGCTTTTAATACTTTATTTAAATTGTTTTACCCATGAGGGACTCGACGGGGGGAATGAGGAAGGGAGGGGTGGGGAGGGGGAAAGAAAGGGAGAGTTACAAAGAGAGAAGACAAACAGACTAACACAACTGAAACAAACAGAAGACAAACTGTTTCTTCTATTGAAAAGGTCTCATCACAAGTCTGGTATCTGCACCTGTTAAAGGAGAGACATATGTGTGTGCATGTGCGTGCGTGTGCATGAGAGTGTACGCAAAGTAAGCGTGTGCGTGTTTTGCGAGGAAACATACAAAGAGGGGGGCAGGTCGCAGCAACACCCCCCCATCCCCCGGAAACCCCAAATAATCAAGACAGTACCTCCAACCCCCACAGAGCACAAATGTCCCAAGACCAACAAGGCCCAGGACAACCAGGCATCCACCCCAGGAGGGACAGCCGAAGGAGGCCGGGGTGCCAAGTAGCCAGCGCGATGCACCCCCACCCTCGCAACCCCCCCCCCCCCCCCAGCACGCCCCCCCCCCCAGGCCATGGACCGGCCCATGCCCCTGGCACAAGCCCCCCCAGACACCCCCACAGCAGGCTTGACCCACCCTAGTGCCACCGACAACCCAGCCCCGGCAACCTCCACCCCCCTCGCCAAAGGAAGGCAGCAGCAAGGCACAGGAGCCCCCCCCCCCCCCGTCCAAGGGAGCCCATGCGGTCGGGAGGTGCCAGAAGGCGCCACCCCCTCAGTCCAGCTCCCCCCCCCGACCAGCACACACACATTCCCACGTATTCACGCCCTCATGCTCTCATACACACCCACTCGCACCCACACACACACACACACACACACACACACACACACACACACACTCACTCTCACTCTCCCCCATACAATTCCACACTCGCACTCCCACACCCACCTACTCTCTCCCACTCCCATAACCACTCAATCTCGAGCCCACTCCCACTCGCCCTCACAGTCACTCGCACCCACACACACACACACACCCACACACACACACACACACACACACACACTCTCTCTCTCTCTCTCACTCGCGCTCCGACTTACTCACATCTACTCGTGATCTCCCCCACACATTCACCCACACTCATTCATCCCTTACCACTTGGGGCAGCCACGGTGCAGATGTGGCGGGCATGAATACGCACCAACGCTTGGCAGTGGCCCGGGAGACCATTGGCGCGAACCAGCAGCCACACCCCTGCCAACCCTCCTCAGGGCAGTTGCAGCCAAAGAAGCAGACCACCACCACCAGTGCCCACCCGGAGCGACCGATCAACGGACCATCGCAAGCACTTTGAGATGCCACACGACACGCAAAACGCCACACAAATCCAACCCACCACCACCACCATCACTGTCTCAACTCATTCCCTCGCTCTCACTTACTCACTCATTCTCTCACTCACTCACTCCCTTGTTCACACCCATGTGACTCAACATGACAGGCCCAAGGTCACCAGCCAGGCTATGTCCGAATCATGATGGGTGAGTGTTAGTTGTGTGGTGTGATTGTGTGCAGGTGTGTGAACTACTAAAGTGTACTTAAAATTGAGGGATAGTGTTTTAGGGCACCACTAACCACTGCTATGGGCAGCAGGGCTCCCATCCCCCCAAGCCCTCCATGTTTACAGTGCAATTGAAATTGAGGTGAGCATGGCCCCACTGCGCAGTAGACAGAGGGATCCTCTTCACCAATACAGTTCGGCACACCCCCTCTCAAAACCCTAAGTGTATCCAATACGATGTATGTTCAACCCAGAATTGGGGGGTATGGGGGGGAGAAGTAAGACTGGGAGGGAAGCGGTCCAGAACAGAGCCTGTCCCCTCTCAGGAGCCAGCTCCCAAACTGGCTCTGGAGGCCACCCACTGCCCCCAGATCCCATCCCAGGGCAAGGGCCACCAGGCCAAGCAGCCCAGGACCCGCCAGCATCGCACCCCAGCACTCACCAGCGCCACAGACATGATGGGGCAGCCACACTCACACTTACTCTCATGCATCTTGTACACACAAACATAATAATAATAATAATAATAATAATAATAATGGATAATGGGTCGGATCCATACGGCGCCCCACAACCCCCCCCCCACCACCACCAGATAGACATCGACAGCAGCAGGCCACCCTGCAGCCACAACCGCCCCGGGGCAAACCGACGGAAACGCGGCCACTAACCCACCCCAGCGGCCCACCCAGCCACCTTCGCGTACCCACACACGCTCATACCCGCCGCCACAGACACCGGAGACAAATGGCAAAACACTAATGTTGACACTTAAAAAACGAGTTCAGAAACAATTTAAATAAAATATTAAAAATAAATTTAAAAAACTCAAAAGGGTGACCTTCTTGGAACAAAATAATATGTATCAGATATCACAGCAATCCCTCCTTATGTTCAGAATCAGAATCAGAATCAGAATCAGAATCAGCTTTATTGGCCAAGTATGCACAACACATACAAGGAATTTGACTTTGGCTAAAAACTTGCTCTCGTTGTTCAAGTGGAGGATTTAAATACGGATTCAATGACAACAGAGTATGTACAGTAAATTACAGTCTGTCCACGTTTCTATAAAAGGATGCAAATATATACAGGAATATATGCAGTTATTTACTCAGACTAACCACACTTTGCAGAAATATATGAAAAAATATACAATCACACAGTATTTCAATGTGGACTCAGATTCAGTGATATAATGTGAATGAAGTAAAAAGCAGTGTGAGAGTTATGTGCAATGTAATAATGAATGAAAAGTCATGAGTACAGCAAACAGGTAGGACTAGGTGAATGTTAGGAGTTCATCAGAGTGATGGCTTGAGGAAAGAAACTGTTCCTGTGACGGGTGGTTTTGACCTTCAGTGATCTGTAACGACGACCAGAAGATAGAAGTTCAAACAGTTTGTGGCCGGGGTGTGATGGGTCAGCACAGATGTTTCCCGCCCGTTTCCTGGTTATGGACCGATATAAGTTCTCAATGGAGGGTAGTTCGGTACCAATGATCCTCTCCGCAGACTTAATGATCCGCTGCAGTCTGGTCTTGTCCTGTTTAGTGGCAGATCCAAACCAGACAGTGATGGAAAAGCAGAGGACAGATTGGATGATGGCGGTGTAGAAGACAACCAGCAGCTCCTGAGGCAAATCAAACTTCTTGAGCTGACGCAGAAAAAACAACCTCTGCTGGGCCTTTTTCCGGACAGTGTCTATATGGGAGGACCACTTCAGGTTCCGGGAGATTGTGGTACCCAGAAACTTGAAGGAGTCCACAGTGGACACTGTGCTGTTGAGGATGGTGAGTGGGGGGAATGAAGGGGGGTGTCGCCTGAAATCCACAGTCATCTCCACCGTTTTGGCTGGGTTAAGTTCAAGATGGTTCTGGCTGCACCAGAGGATCAGCTGCTCCACCTCCCGCCTGTATGCAGACTCATCATCATCCCGGATCAAACCGATGACTGTGGTGTCGTCCGCAAACTTCAGGAGCTTCACCGAAGGGTCCTCTGAGGTGCAGTCGTTGGAGTAGAGGGAGAAGAGCAGTGGGGAAAGGACACATCCTTGGGGGGCGCCAGTACTAATTTTTCGGGAGCTGGATGTAAATCTCCCTAGCTTCACCTGTTGCCACCTGTCAGTCAGAAAGCTGGAGATCCACTGGCAGGTGGAGGGGGGCACCTTGAGCTGGAGGAGTTTCTGATGAAGAATGCCTGGGATGATGGTGTTGAACGCTGAGCTGAAGTCGACAAACAGGATCCTGGCGTACGTCCCTGGGGAGTCGAGGTGTTGCAGGATGTAATGTAGTCCCATGTTCACTGCATCATCCACTGACCTGTTTGACTGGTAGGCAAACTGCAGTGGGTCCATCAGGGGGCCTGTGATGACCTTCAGGTGGTTCAGCACCAATCTCTCCAAGGATTTCATGACCACAGAGGTCAGGGCAACAGGTCTGTAGTCGTTTAATCCTGTAATAGAGGGTTTCTTGGGAACTGGAATGATGATGGAGCGTTTGAAGCAGGAAGGCACTTCACGCAGCTCCAGTGATCTGTTAAAGATCCGGGTGAAGATGGGGGCCAACTCGTTGGAGCAGACTCTCAGGCAGGACGGAGACACACCATCAGGTCCTGCAGCCTTCTTGATCTTTTGTCTCTGAAAGACCCGGCGCACCTCCTCTTCACAGATCATTAGTGCTGGTGGGAGGTCAGAGTGGAGGAGGGATGGAGTTCCTGGGGCTGCAGATAATCCTTTTGTGTGGGTGGGAGGTGAGAACTGTAGGTTCTTTTCAAACCTGCAGTAAAAGCTGTTTAGGTCATTAGCCAGCTGGAGGTTTTCCGCAGGGTGGGGGGATGGTCTCCTGTAGTTGGTGATATTCCGTAGGCCTCTCCAGACAGAAGCAGAGTTGTTAGCTGAGAAGTTTTTTTGTAACTTCACACTGTAGCTCCTCTTAGCAAGCCTGGTCTCCTTCGTCAGCATGTTTCTGGCCCGCTTGTACAGAGTCCAGTCACCAGTCCTGTAGGCCTCCTCCTTGGTCTGACGTAGCTGCTTCAGTTTAGGAATGAACCAGGGTTTATTGTTGTTGTATATGCAGAAGGTCTTGGTCTGCACACACATGTCCTCGCAGAAACAGATGTATGACGTCACAGTGTCAGTGAGTTCATTTAGGTTAATGGCTGCAGCTTCAAAAACACTCCAGTCTGTACAGTCAAAGCAGGCTTGTAACTTCAGCTTTGATTCCTCAGTCCATTTCTTCACAGTCCTTACAACAGGCTTGGAAGTTTTTAGTTTCTGTCTGTATGTTGGAATAAGATGGAGCAGACAGTGGTCAGAAAAACCCAGAGCTGCACGGGGGACGGCATGATAGGCATTCCTTAAAACTGTGTAACAGTGGTCAAGTGTATTTGTGTCCCTGGTGGGACATTTAATATGCTGTCTGTATTTAGGAAGCTCATTTGTGAGATTAGCTCTATTGAAATCACCCAGAATGATAAGCAGAGAGTCTGGATGTTTTTCCTCCACCTCTGCTATCTGGTCAGCGAGGTGCTGCAGTGCCTCCGTTGTAGAAGCAGCAGGCGGGATATAAATTCCGACCAGAATAAATGAGGAGAACTCTCGCGGTGAATAAAAGGGTTTACAGTTTATGAACAGTGACTCTAGGTTAGGGCTACAAAACTTCTTCAACACTGTGACATCAGTACACCAACCTTTGTTTATGAAGAAGCAGATTCCACCACCCTTAGTCTTTCCAGAGAATTCTCGGCTGCGATCAGCGCGAAACAGTTGGAATCCGTTCATTCATCTTCTTCCGCTTCTTCCGCTTAATCCTTTTCGGGTCGCGGGGGAGGGGGGGGGGGGGCTGGAGCCTATCCCAGCATCTTTGGGCGAGAGGCAGGGTACACCCTGGACAGATCGCCAGTCCATCGCAGGGCTAACACAAAGCGACAGACAACCTTTCACTCTCACAGTCATACCCTCCTTATGTTATTAATCCAAAAATATACACGTGAATCCAGCCAAGAGAACAAAATTTGTTTGAGCACAGCTAACAAACAAATATGTCATAGTGTTGTGGTACTGAGTGGGGGTACATAGCAGGTTTTGGTAATTTCACTGATCCAATTTAAATTATGAGTTGCAGGTTATGACCTTCAGACCTCTTTGCGATACCATTACCTAGACAAGCAGAGATAATCACTGTGCTACTGTGCAAGCCACAGATTGACAGAGTGATAAGCAACAATAGTCTTTGTAACAGATAGCCTGACAAGTTGAAAGACATGAGATGACAAGTGCGAAGGCTGCTCAGTTGAAGAATTCAGCAGCATTAAAAAAATAAATAAAGAGAAAGTCAAATTGCTGACAGACACAAACAAAAATAGTACAGCAGAGAATCATGCACATAGCTATTCACATGGCAAACTAAAGGTTGGGGGAAGCATTGTTGACCGATCATGTCTCTATTTTTATTAGCCACCCTCCACCCTCGCACATGACCTTATTTTGCAAACTAATCCTGCCCAAGTTTCTACAGCATCATACTGCTTTTTTTAATTGCAATGCTTTACCCCCAAAATAGCACCACTATCAGCATAGGCTCAAGTGGTATCGTGTTGCTGGCTGAATACTTATCAAATATCTACTGGAAATCAAACTAGCAACTCTGCACACAGGCAAACCTGTAAAACACAATGTGTAGCCAAACAAGTCCACCTGCTCTTTCCAGTACCTTCCTACCATTCCCCCGGAGCCAGCTTGGGGCAAATACTGCTGCTGTGTTGGTGGTGCTTTGCTAGACAGAGAGGAAAGGGCTTTTTGTTCCACCACCCAAAAAGGCATTATATGATGCCACAGAAACCTCAGAGGGGGACTACAGTGAGGGAATAAATTTGCCAAGCATGTCCCCAATAAATATACAGCATACAAGCCCAATTCCAATGAAATTGGGACATTGTACATTCATCTTCAACCGCTTAATCCTTTTCGGGTCGCGGGGGTGCTGGAGCCTATCCCAACGTCTTTTGGGCAAGAGGCAGTCTGGACAGATCGCCAGTCCATTGCAGGGCCAACACAGAGAGAGACAGACAACCATTCACTCTCACATTCATACCTAAAGACAATTTAGAACCCTCAGTTGATGCCAATTAACCTAACATGCATGTCTTTGACCACTGTCAGTTAACACAGTTTGTCACTACATCTAGTACAAGTTAAAACTCTACCATGCAAAGCAAAAATCATATATCAATGACACCCAGAAATGCTGCCGGCTGCTCTGGGCCCAAACTCATCAGAGATGGACTGAAGCAAAGTGGAAAAGTGTGCTGTGGTTTGATGAGTCTGCATTTCAGACTGTTTTTGGAAATGATGGGTGTCATGTCCTCCAGACTAAAGAGGAAAAGGACCACCCAGATTGTTATCAGCACAAAGTTCAAAAGCCAGCATCTGTGATGGTATGGGGGTGTGTTAGTGCCCATGACATGGGTAATTTGCACATCTGTGAAGGCTCAATTAATGCTGAACCGTACTTACAGGTTTTGGAGCAACATATGATGCCATCCAAGCAATGTTTTTTCAAGGACATCCCTGCTTATTTCAGCAAGACAATGCCAAGCCACATTCTGCATGTTATAAGTGTGTCTTCGAAGAAAAAAAGTACATGTACTAGACTGGCCTGCTTGCAGTCCAGACCTGTCTCCCATTGAAAATATATATATTTTGCATTAAGAAGTGCAAAATATGACAATAGAGACCGGTGAGCAACTGAAGTTGTACATCAAGCAAGAATGGTAAAGAATTCCACCTACAAAGATTCAACAATTAGTGTCCTCAGTTCCTAAATGCTTATTAAATGTTAAAAGGAAAAGTGGCAAAAATGTCCCTGCCCCTGCTTTTCTGCAATGCGTTGCAGGCATTAATTCAACAAAAATTAGTGAATAGTGGAAAAAAAAACAGTTTATCAGTTTCAACAATATTTTGCCTTTGCAGTCTATTCAGTTGAACATAGGCAAAAGGATTTGCAAATCACTGTATTCTCTTTTTTATTACATTTTACGCAATGTCCCAACTTCATTGGAATTGGGGTTTATAAGTCTGCAGGAAAGCAAATATGTCCCAGATATACAGTAGGTGAATGGTTTGTACAGGAGGAGCAAGGGGAACATGTAGAGGGGGA
Organism: Pholidichthys leucotaenia; assembly: GCA_020510985.1. NCBI lineage: Eukaryota > Metazoa > Chordata > Actinopteri > Cichliformes > Pholidichthyidae > Pholidichthys > Pholidichthys leucotaenia. The sequence continues at coordinate 357,432,829 of CM035842.1, read as the reverse complement.
CAGCATTTAAGGTTTAGCTTGTCAATGTGAGCTCAATGTCAAAATGTAAGAAACAGAAGCAAAGGGAAAGAATGAGATCATTGCAGTGTGTGTGGGCAAAGTGTCTCTTGGCCTGAATGTGAGAGAGAGAGAGAGAGAGAGAGAGAGAGAGAGAGAGAGAGAGAGAGAGAGAGAGTTGGCCTACAAACTGACTTGGACCTGCACAGTCTAGTCAGCTGGCATGCGCACCTGGTGCCTCGACAACGTGCAGCATGCCTCGTACACCAGCCAGCGTCTTGGAAACTGTTACCAGGCATGACTGTTACTGAGTCAACAGCAACCACTAGTGGAGACATGCAGCCACTCATTCATAAAAATATGACCTCAATGCTGTAGTTTAAGGATTATTTTTGGAAGTTTACCGTTATAGATGAATCAGTGACTGTTTCCCCTCCGCTATGGCAGACATGTGTGATGCTTAACATATTCATTTCCTGCATGTTCTTTCCTTCAAATGTGCTGTATAGACACATTTTCAGCCCAGCTGAAATAACAGGCCTTCCATACAACCAGCAGGACATCCTCTGCTATAACAGTCAGTAAAGCAGAACGGACAGAACAACCTTCACAAAATTTAATGCCTCACTACTTTGGGGAGAGATCAAAGAGTGTGTGTCTGCAGCGAGAACAATGTGCTGTGCTTTATGGGACTAAGAGTCCGACACAAGTATGTAATGTCAGCCAGGAGGGATCTGGTCATTGAGTAATGCATGAGCAAGTAAGAGAAGGAGGGAGAAGACGTCAAAGCGTCCGTATGCCCTGTTAAGTAATCCCAAGTGGACTTTCCATGCTTGCTTTTAATAAAACCAAGGTGTCCACTCTGGAATGTTGAAAATCTGACAAGAAGTGATGACTCATGCTTAATTCAAACAACAAACAAGGGAGAAACGATATCACTTCAGAGGAACATGTATATTTCAAAAGCCTACAGTGAGAACAACCACCAAGCAACACTGTATTTCAGTGCAAGGAGTCAGATTATGGAACGATTATGGACCTGAATTAAAATCATGTACAACGCTTGGACAACTTAAACAAAAACTAAAGGAAGAAATACTCCAAACATATTTACAAGACGACATGTAAACTCACATAAGGATTGACATATCCAGCCTGTGTTGTGTTGTAGCTTAGTTTTGTTTTTTTTTTTCTCTCTGTGACATTCTGTCTTAGATTTGTCTTGAATAGTAACTGCTTAACTTAGCTTAGCTTAGTTTTCTTTTTTTTTTTTTTTTTTTTTTCCTCTCAGTCACACTTTGTCTTAGCTTTGTTCTAAATTGTAATCACTCTTGTCTTGTTTACTCTTTTTTCTTTGAATTCTTGGATGGAATATGGGTGGGCAATATAAGCTGCGGCTTCAGCCATCACCCATTTCGGATAACTCACGTGGAATTGTTTAGTAGAAGGAGTCTTTGTCTAATTTGACCTTGTTGTTATATTATACAGTTTCTTTAACCTGTACTGTATTATCCGAAATAAATAAATAAAATAAAAATAAAATTCAATTCAATTCAATTCAACTTTATTTATATAGCGCCATTTCACAACAACAGTCATCTCATAGCACTTTCAACTGTAGGGGAAACCCCCACAGTTGCAGAAAAACCCCAGCAATCACGTGATCCCCTGTGAGCAAGCACTTGGCGACAGTGGAAAAGAAAAACTCCCTTTTAACAGGAAGAAACCTCCAGCAGAACCAGGCTCAGGGAGGGGCAGTCATCTGCTGCGACTGGCTGGGGGATGAGGGGATAGAGAAGATAAAAAGAGCAGACATGTAGAGAGCAAACAGCACGATGGTGACTCAATCTATGGGAGAGAACAAACAGATGTTAGTAACCAGCAAAAAAAAAAAAAAATATATATATTTCATTGAGAGTGAAGAAAGGAGTGAAGCCCAGTGCATTATTGGAGGTCCCCCGGCTGTCTAAACCTATTAGCAGCATAACTAAGGGAGGGTTCAGAGACACATGATCCCTCCCTAATTGTAGGCTATATCAAAAAGGAAGGTTTTAACCCTATTCTTAAAAACAGAGATCGAGTCTGACTCCTGAATCCAGATTGGCAGCTGGTTCCACAGGAGAGGAACGTGATACCTGAAGGCTCTGCCTCCCATTGTACTTTTGGAGATTCTACGTATTACAAGTAATCCAAAATTTTGGGAGTGTAGTGTTCTGTTAGGATAATACAGTAGTATCAGATCTTTTAAATAAAAAGGGGCCTGATTGTTTAGAGCTTTGTAAGTCTTCTTCTTCGTCAATCGCTAGATGGTCACACCAGCTGCCCTGACGAATGCTGCAGTCCTGCGAAGGTCCCCGAGGTCCCCGTGCAGCTTTTGGTTCAGCGATGTGGGGTCAGGCCACGTAGCTCGTCTGAGTGCAGCGTGGTCTGGGCAGTCTTGGAGAAGGTGTTCACTGATCATATGGGTGGTACCACATGGGCATCTGTCCGATTGTCCAACTTTAAGTTTCTGGTGCATGTGAGCATGCATTCTGTTTTGTCCAGTTCGGAGTCTGAACAGAACGACTTGGTTGACCCTGCTCAGACTGTAGTAGTTGTCATCCTTGCAGAAGTTTGGGTGTTGCTGCTGCCACTTCTTGTGAAACAGGGCCTTAATAATGGTTTTCTCCTCACTGTAAGAGACCTGCCTGTCTTCCTGGTCTTGCTGCCCACCCTCTTTAGCAAGTCTGTCAAGCGTCTCATTTCCATAGACTCCACAGTGGGCAGGAATCCACTGGAGTGATACATTCACCTGTGTGGCTAGTTGAGACAGAGTGAGGGCGAGTTCATTCAATTCTTTGCGTCGGGGGTCCTGAAGTGCATCCAAGACAGAGAGGGCATCAAAGAAGATGACGACCCGCTTGTGTGCCTTGTCTTGATGTTCGCTGACGTGGGCCGCTGCTGTTCTCAGAGCCTCTGCCTCAGCCCTGAAGTAGGTGGAGTACTTGCCAGTCGCAATGGGAATGTGGGTCCCTCGTCAGCGTACCTGATGTACACGCCGCCTCCTCCATTTCTGGTTGTTTCCATGGCAGAGCCGTCTGTGTAGACGTGAGTCCACTGCTCTTCAGGGTAGGCAAACCGAATGAACTCCAGGGCCAGCAACTTCCTCTCTTGGTCTGACTGTGTTCCTTTCTTCCCAATGCCCGATATGTCTGTGCATATGGCTGGGAAGTTCTGTCGGTTCCAGGAGGGAACAGATGCTGTGGGTGGTATTGGTGTGGGCATATGGTCCAACAGTTCTGGGTCTCTCCTTTCGAGTGTCCTGCTCTGGTGGATGAAGCTCGATCTCTTGAGTCTCCCTTTTGTTGGCTTGCTCAGTCTGTTCTTCATGGGACAGTTTTCCAGTCTTTTTTATTTGGCGGCCTGGCTCAGTACCTTGACGTTTCTTCTGTCTTCCAGTGGTGTAAGGCCTGTTGTTGTCTCCAGCGTTTTGATAGGGGTACTGCGCATGGCTCCTGTCATCATTCACATGGCTTGGTTTTGGAGTCTGTCCAGCTTCTCAGTGTTGCTTTTGGCAGCTGTTGAGGTTGCCGCCATGCCATACTCCAGAACAGGCCAAATCCTCCCCACATAGAGCTTCTTTAGGACACCTTGGTCTGCACCCCAGTCTGTTCCTGACAGTTTCTTCATTAGGGCCATCCTGATCTTTGCTCTTGCCTGGTTCTTGTGCAGCTGGTTCTTCCAAGTCAGTCTGCGATCCATGGTAATCCCAAGGTATGTGGGTGCATATTCAGCCTAGAGCTCGTGGGAGTTGATCTGCAGTTTCACCTTCTGGGGTTGGGTGGACAGGGTGAAGACAGTGTATGTAGTCTTCCTCTCATTTAAGCTCACAAGCCATGACTTGGTCCATGCCTCTATCAGCCAGAGAGCTTGCTGCAGTCTGTAGTTTGCCGTCGCGATGCTTTCCTCACTGCACCAGAAGACTAGGTCATCGGCGTAGATGGCACCTCGTACATTCCTTGGCAAACTCTGGATGATGTCCTTGATGAACATAAGGAAGAGTGTTGGGGAGAACACTCCTCCTTGTGGGACTCCTTCCCTCAGCACCTTCTTCTTGCTGGAGTACTGTCTGACCTGGGCTCTGGCTCTTCTGTTGTGCAGGTATTGGGCGATCCACTTGTACATGCGCCCAGCGACACCGCACTGGCGCAGTTTCAGCTTGAGGCCGTCTTTCCATACCTTGTCAAACGCCTTTTCTAGGTCAATCCACACAGCAAAGGTGTGCTTCTTTTCTTGGAAGGCATCTTCTATGGTTTGAGAGATGTATGTTATTTGGTCCTCTGTAGACCGGTTCTGTCTGAAGGCTGCTTGCTCTGGGCCGATGTGTTGTTTTTCTTCCAAGTGCCACATGAGTCTGGTGTTGATGAGACGCTCTAGCAGCTTTCCTATGCAGCTTGTAAGGCTTATGGGGCGATAGCTTTCAGCCTTCAACTTGTCTTTGCCTTTTTTGTACACTGGAATCATTGTGGCTTCTCTCCAGATCTGTGGCACAGTCCCCGATCTCCAACTGTCGTTGAACAGCTGCATAAGTTTCTTCTTGGTTTTGGGGCCAAGGTTTAGCAACATTTCATTTGTGATCTTATCAGATCCAGGGGCTTTTTTCAGCTTCAGTGTTGACATTGCATCCCCAGCTCCTTGCGAGTGAATGGCGAGTTCATCACTGGTTCTATCTGTGCGTTCTGATGAACTCGCTGGGCTCCTCTGACATCCCTTCTTTTCTCTGGTAGAATCTGAAGGTGGCTCGTCTTCGCATACTGGTTGATGAAATGGTCTGTTGCTTTCTTGCCAGTCAGCAGTTCTTGATCTGCCTGTACTGTGATCAGTGAGCTTTTGCTGTTCTCGTTGTTGAGGTCTTGAGCCAGTTTCCAAAGCTTGTTGCCGTCCTTGTCCAAGTTGAGCTGCTCTGTCTTTTCTTGCCATCTCTTTCGAGCTTCGCTGTATAAAGGCCTGCCTGTGTTTTGCAGTGGCCGCCTTCAGGGCAGTGTTGTTTTATACTGAAGGATCTGCTTCTACTTTTTCCCTTGCCTCTGCCACACTGTCTTCAAGCTGCTGGAGCTCCTCTGTCCAGTAAGGCCTATAGTTCTTTCTGGCTCTCCGAGGAATAGATTCATTTGCAGCCCTCAGAATAGCATGGTTCAGCACCCTGACTTTCTTGTTGAGATTCTGCTGCTTGTGACAGATCTCTGCAGAGTACCGGTCCACCAGTGTTGAGAAGCGCTCCCAGTTGGCCTTCTTGTAATTCCACCTAGGGAATGTCTTAGCTTCTTGTGGTTTGTAGCTGATGTCCAATCCAATCTTCACAGGTTTATGGTCACTTCCCCCGAGCTGGCCAAGTACCGTTCTTGTTGCCAGCCTGGCCATATCGTTGGTGGCAAACGCAAGATCCGGCTTGGTGTTACTCAGCCATACCCTGGAGAAGAACGTTGGTGGATCATCAGGATCATTCATTAGCAGAAGACTATTGTCGACTTGCCAATCTTCCACCTCCTCTCCTCTTTTATCTGCTTTGCTGTATCCCCATGCCTCTGAGTGACTGTTGAAGTCACCGATGACTAAGCATCGGTGGTCTGGGAGTTCCATTAGGTCAAGTGAGAGATCTCGCTCTGGGGGGCAGTACACATTGAAGATCGTGACACTTTCATTGTGGACCATGATTCGAACTCCATGGATTTCTGCCTGGTTGTTGGTACTGAAGTCAAACTCTTGTGCTGGTATGGCGTTTTTGACAAGAATCACCACTCCTCCTTTTGTTCTTCCTTTTCTGTCTTTCCTGAAGACCTGGTATCCCCTAACACTGAAGCGTTGGTTTTCCTTCAGGTGGGTCTCCTGTAGGCAGGCGACATCAATGTCTTCTGAGTGGAGTCTTCCAGCAAGGGATATTTTTTTGTTGTAGACTCATTCTGCGTTACACTGGAGGATGTTGACATTCCTCTCCTTTGGCGTCTCTTTTCAGCCAGTAGCATTCCTCGTTCCCCATCCCCTGGTCGTGCAGGACGAGGTGAGGTGACCTCCGGTAGCTGAGGGTGGGCCCCTTTGAGGCTGAGGGCCCGGCACTCTTCCTCCCCGGCGGATCCCCAGAGGATGAGCACCATCACGTGCAACATCGGTGTGACTCATCATGAAGCGGATATGCGTGATGCAGAGGTTTGTGGCACCGCAGGGGTCCTGCATCTCCGTCTTCAGCCGTGGACGTTTGTCAGGGGTCCCTCCCCTAGACCAACTGTCTTCCATGGCTGGGCTGTTGAGAGCTTGATCCACCCTGCAGAAAGGTTGCCTGCCAAGGCTTTCCGAGACCCTTCTTCCCGTGCAACTGTCTGTCCTCCTCCGCCTTCACAGCCATTGGGAGTTTGCTCTCCTCTTCCGCCTGTTCCGCCATTGAGACATTTGTTGCTGTAACAAACTTGGGTTTTCTTTCCGTGAGTGATTTGTTACATACTGCACAACCCCCAACCTGGAGGACCAGGGTGCACACCTTAGTCTGGCCTCTACACCACGCGGACCTGTTCGACATGGTTGAACCTTCTGGGAGCACTAGGCTCCCGTCGACATAGCTCCCGGGGTTGCTGAGGCACACAAGCCACCGCACCCCGACAGGCATGTGCACCATTGGCAGCGGATTTGTAAGTAAGAAGAAGGATTTTAAACTTAATTCTAAACTCTATGGGAAGCCAATGAAGGGAGGCCAGAACCGGAGAGATATGATCTCTCTTTCTAGTACCTGTATAAAACTCTTGCTGCAACATTTTGGATCAACTGAAGACTTTTTAAAAGGAACCCCGATTATATTGGCATGTTAGCTCTATATGCTTTATTTTTATGTTAGTAACATAACTATAATATAATTTTTTTGAAAATAATTCCCAGTTTTATATATTTTTAAAAAACTTTATTACGATGTAAATCGCCATTTTTGTTTACGTCGCAATGCATTCTGGGTAGTGACGTAGAATGGTTGCAGCCATTTTTTCTGTCTTATACAAGCCAAGAAGCGAAGCTACTAACTACTGCCATTTGTCAGTGAAAATGCCACATTGCGCGGCTTTTGGATGTAATTTCCAATCAAAGGGAAATAAAGAGAGCAGGGTAAGCCTCCATAGCTTTCCTAAAGAGGGAAAGTTGAGGAAAAAGTGGGGCGGCAGCGGCTCAGGAGGTAGAGCAGGTTGTCTAATAACCCGATGGTTGGCGGTTCGCATCACGCTCTCCCCAGATATCCTGCCGTTGTGTCCCTGGGCAAGACACTTCACCCGCATTGCCTCCAGTGCCCATAACACTGGGTATGAATGTGTAAAAATGTTTAAATGCTTGGTGGTGGCCGGAGAGGCCGTTGGCGCGGATTGGCAGCCACATTTCCGTCACTCTGAGTGTCTGTGATCACGCGCTATAGCGCATGCTTGATAAAGCTGACATATATATTAATCACGCTATGATAAAGCACTATATCGCTCAAAGCACGCGCATGAGAAATGTCTATGATCACGCGCTATAGCGCACGCCTGATAAAGCTGACATGTATTAATCATGCTATGATAAAGCACTATATCGCTCAAAGCGCACTCTCAAGCGAATCACGGTTCGAATTTTGTCACGGTTCGAATTTTTATCAAGCGCTCGCTTGATAAAGCTGATATATATATATTTATCACGCTATGATATAGCGTGCGCTCGAGTGTTTCTCCGCTCCGCGAGTGTCTCTCCGCTTTGAGTGTCTCACGCGTGTGCTTGAGGAAGCATTATTTTAAGGTGAAACTTATATATTGTTGATTTACTTACAATAGAATGCTCAAACACAAAAAATTGTCTACAAGCATGATGGGCACTGAACTGATAAACATGGACTCTCAGCAACATAAAGCAATTTCTCTGTTGCTTTCTCAGACTGCGGGTTGAACGTCCATAAGCAGTGCTCCAAAGTCGTTCCAAATGACTGCCAGCCAGATCTTCGACATGTCAAGCCAAGCGCGCGCTTTGAGCGATATAGTGCTTTATCATAGCGTGATTAATACATATGCCAGCTTTATCAGGCGTGCACTATAGCGCGTGATCATAGACATGTCTCATGCACGCGCTTTGAGCGATATAGTGCTTTATCATAGCGTGATTAATACATATGTCAGCTTTACCAGGCGTGCGCTATAGCGCGTGATCACAGACACTCAGAGTGACCGAAATGTGGCTGCCAATCCGTGCCAACGGCCTCTCCGGCCACCACTGAGCATTTAAACATTTTTACACATTCATACCCAGTGTTATGGGCACTGGAGGCAATGCGGGTGAAGTGTCTTGCCCAGGGACACAACGGCAGGATATCTGGGGAGAGCGTGATGCGAACCGCCAACCATCAGGGTATTAGACGACCTGCTCTACCTCCTGAGCCACTGCCGCCCCACTTTTTCCTCAACTTTCCCTCTTTAGGAAAGCTATGGAGGCTTACCCCGCTCTCTTTATTTCCCTTTGATTGGAAATTACATCCAAAAGCCGCGCAATGTGGCATTTTCACTGACAAATGGCAGTAGTTAGTAGCTTCGCTTCTTGGCTTGTATAAGACAGAAAAAACGGCTGCAACCATTCTACGTCACTACCCAGAATGCATTGCGACGTAAACAAAAATGGCGATTTACATCGTAATAAAGTTTTTTAAAAATATATAAAACTGGGAATTATTTTCAAAAAAATTATATTATAGTTATGTTACTAACATAAAAATAAAGCATATAGAGCTAACATGCCAATATAATTGGGGTTCCTTTTAAAGATGTTTTGGGACAACCTGATAACAAAGAGCCACAATAGTCTAATCTAGAGCTAACAAAAGCGTGGATCAGTTTCTCAGCATCACTCTGAGACAAGACGCTCCTAATCTTGGCAATATTACGCAAATGATAGAAGGCAGTCTTAGAAACGAATCTAATATGTGAATTGAAAGACAGATCTTGATCAAAAATAACTCCAAAGTTCCTCACAGAGCTATTAAGAGAAAGAGTAACCGCATCCAAACTAAAAGTTTGATTTGGAAAGGTATTTCTAAGGTTTTTTGGACCAACAAGAATGACTTCAGTCTTATCTGAATTTAATAGCAGGAAATTGCAAGTCATCCAAGCTCTGATTTCCTTAAGACAGGCTTCTAACTTGGCTAATATATTACTATCATCTGGCTTCATTGACAGGTATAATTGTGTGTCCTCTGCATAACAATGAAAATGTATACAGTGCTTTCTAATAATGTTGCCTAACGGAAGCATATATAAACTAAAAAGAGTAGGGCCTAGCACAGATCCCTGTGGAACTCCATGACTGAGCTTTGAGTTGAAAGAAAACTCATTATTGACATGAACAAACTGGAACCTATCAGATAAATAAGATCTAAACCACCGCAACGAAGTTCCATTAAGTCCAACATAGTGTGTTAATCTATCAAGTAGAATATTATGATCGATAAAACTCCTCGATCCAGCGTTGGCTTTTTGAGTAAGAGTTTAATTACAGCCGTTTTAAAAGCCTGCGGTACATGGCCTAAAGTTAATGAAGAATTGATTATTTGAAGAATAAAGCTACCAATAAGTGGGAAGACTTCTTTAAATAACCTGGTATGAATAGGGTCTAAAAGACAAGTTGAAGGCTTGGATGAGGAAATTATTTTGTCTAACTCTAAAAGGTCAGTTGGAGTAAACTCATCCAAACAGATATCAATTGAAGGAGTTGTAGTAGTTACTGTATTTAAGTTAACGGTGGGAAGAATCTGATTGACTTTATCTCTGATAGATGAAATTTTATTATTGAAAAAGTTCATAAAGTCCTGACTAGTAAGCTCTAAGGGAATGCTAGGATTGACAGAGTCCTGACTCTTTGTCAGCCTGGCTACACTGCTGAAAAGAAACCTAGGATTATTCTTGTTGTCTTCTATTAATGCAGAATAATAAGTTGTTCTAGCTTTTCTAAGAGATTTTTTTATAAATTAAAAGATGATTTCTCCAAGCTAAAAAGATTTCATCTAAATTAGTGGAGTGCCATTTTCTTTCTTACTGACGAGTCTTCTGTTTTAAGCTACAAGTTTATGTGTTGAACCAAGGGGTTAGAAATCTCTGATTAGACTTTTTCTTTTTTAAAGGGGCCACCAAGTCTAGAGTCTGATGCAGAGAAGCTGTAACACTATCTATCATGCTATCAATTACAGAAGGAGCAAGCTGTCTATAGCTTATTTTCGTTGTGTTTGACATATTATTCGGCCCAGGAAACACGCACGCAGGCTCGGACAGATTTGAAAGCTTTATTCAATAATAATGTGTGTGTGTGTGGATGCGTGTATGCGAGATGTGAATGTGGTGTGAGTGGAGGATGAGGTCAAGACAGAGCAGTTCGCCGTTCAGCCAGGCAACCCTATGAGAGAGGAGAGCAGGGATTAGCTGGGCAACCACACGGGAAAGTGACGAAGTAATTGTGCTTACTTGTAGCAACGCGGTGGCTGGTGTGGCAAGTCCCAAGCCTGGGAGACAGCGTTCTGCTGAGCGTCGGTGAAGATGCAGCAAGTGGAGGAGCAGCGTGACGAGGGGAAGAGAGTCCGCCGCCAAGGGGAGCCACCTGTGCACAGGGGAAGACTGGATGGAGAAGGTAAGGCAAAATGACAGCTTACGTGTCCAACGAGGAAAACAGCTGGCCCGAACGACAGGGAGGTAGCTGTGGAGAAACGCAGGGAGACAGACGGCTCCAGGCCGCAGCTCAGGGCAGGATGGAATAAATAGCAGGGCTTAACGAGGCGCAGGTGTGCGCGCAGCTGAGGTGGAAGCCCGTGAGCTGCGGGTGATGACAGTACTCCCCCCCCCACCAGCGCCTCCTGGCGCTGGCTTACCTGGGTGTGTCCGGTGGAACTCCGTGATGAGGTCAGGATCCAACACCCACGAAGAGCGCACCCAGGATCTCCACTCCGGACCATAACCTTCCCAATCCACCAGGTATTGCAGCCCACGACCCCGATGCCGGGAGTCCAAGATGGCATTAACACCCCACGCCGGGTCACCGTCGACCATCCTGGGTGCAGGAGGAGACCTAGGAGGAGGGCAGAGTGAATTGGAAAGCACGGGTTTAATTTTGGAGACGTGGAAGGTGGGACACACACGAAGGGAGGGGGGAAGGGCCAAGCGCACAGCCACCGGGTTAATAATCCTGGATATGGTGAAGGGGCCGAGAAATCTTGGTGCCAGCTTCTTCTTCTCACCCTTGAGGCAGATGTCCTGAGAGAACAGCCACACCTGCAGACCCACCCGGTAGGCAGGAGCCGGCCTTCTGTGGCGGTTGGCGATGGAGCTGTTGCGCGCTGCTGTGCGTAATAGCGCGTCTCTGGTCTTCTTCCACACGCTCCGGCAGTGCCTGATGTGCGCCTGAACAGAAGGAACAGCCAGTTCAACCTCCTGCTCCGGGAAAACAGGAGGGTCATACCCCAAGGATGCTTGAAAGGGAGACAACCCAGTAGCAGTGGACCGGGCCGAGTTATGGGCGTACTCCACCCAGGTCAGGTAGGAGCTCCAAGACAAAGGGTTGGATGATGTCACGCAGCGCAGAGCAGCCTCCAACTCCTGGTTCGTGCGCTCACACTGCCCGTTGGACTGGGGATGATAACCAGAAGAGAGACTGACTGTGGCCCCCAAGGCGCTGCAGAAGCTCCTCCAAACCTGGGAGACAAACTGTGGACCACGGTCCGAGACCACGTCCTGCGGAATCCCATGCAGCCTGACGACATGCTGGACCAGGAGATCGGCCATCTCACGTGCCGAAGGAAGACCCTGAAGGGGCACAAAATGGGCGGCCTTGGAGAACCTGTCCATGATGGTCAGGACCGTGTCATAGGTGTTGGAGACCGGGAGTCCGGTGACGAAGTCAAGTGCAATGTGAGACCAGGGCCTACCCGGAACCGGCAGGGGCTGGAGGAGGCCCGCAGGTGGAGAGTTCGGAGACTTGCCGGTGGCGCACTGGGGACAGGCCCGGACATAGTTGGTAACGTCTTTCTGAAGGCCAGGCCACCAAAACGAGCATTGCAGAAAACTCACCAGGCGGGTGATGCCAGGGTGACAGGCGAGTTTGGAGGTGTGGGCCCAGTGGATGACTTCACCCCGAACCACCGAAGGAACATACAGCCTCCTCTCAGGCCCCCCACCGGGATCCGGCTCCACCTCCTGAGCCCTCTTAATCTTGTCCTTGATGTCCCATGAAATCGCCCCCACGACGCATAACTCGGGCAGGATGGTATGCTCGGGCTCTTCTGGACCCTCCGGAGCGAACTGTCTGGAAAGGGCGTCGGGCAACCCATTCTTCGAGCCTGGACGGTACGTGATGGTAAAATTGAAACGAGTGAAGAACAGAGACCAGCGCGCCTGGCGGGCATTCAGGCACTTCGCTGATCTCAGGTACTCGAGGTTCTTATGGTCCGTCCAGACCACAAAAGGCAGGGCTGCCCCCTCTAACCAGTGACGCCACTCCTGTAGCGTGAGCTTGACAGCGAGGAGCTCCCTGTCGCCGACGTCGTAGTTCCGCTCCGCCGCCAATAGTTTCCTGGAGAAGAAGGCGCAGGGCCGTTTAACTCCATCCAACGGTGACCGCTGAGACAACACCACTCCCACCCCTGTGTTGGACGCGTCGACCTCCACCAGACACTGGAGAGCGGGATCAACCTGGGTCAAGACCCGGGAGGACGAGAACTCAGCCTGGAGAATCTTGAAGGCGGCAGCAGCCTCCTCAGACCACCGAAAAGGCGCCTTCGACGACGTGAGGTGAGTCAGGGGGGTGACGATGGGGCTGTAGTTGGGGACGAAGCGCCGGTAGAAATTAGCGAATCCGATAAACTGTTGCACTTGCTTCCTTGAGGTCGGCGTGGGCCACTCGACCACCGCTTTGACCTTAGCGGGGTCGGGGAGGATCTGGTTGTGGGAGATCACGAACCCCAGGAAGGAGGTGGTTTGGGTGTAGAACTCGCATTTTTCTGCCTTAATGAACAGGCGATTTTCCAGCAGACGTTGCAGGACCCGCCTCACATGGGCCTGGTGCTCCTCACGTGATCTGGAGAAGATGAGTATATCGTCAAGATAGACGAAGACGAAAACTCCCAGGAAATCCCGCAGAACATCATTTATAAGGCGCTGGAAGACGGCAGGCGCGTTGGTGAGCCCGAACGGCATCACGAGATACTCAAAGTGGCCGCTGGGTGTCCTAAAGGCCGTCTTCCACTCGTCTCCCTCCCGGATTCTAACGAGGTGGTAAGCGCTGCGGAGGTCGAGCTTGGTGAACCAGGTCACCCCCTGGAGGGAGTGGAAAGCGGTGTCCATGAGCGGCAGGGTGTAGCGGTCCTTGATCGTGATGTCATTCAGGGCTCTGAAGTCAATACAGGGACGTAGGGACCCATCCTTCTTGCCCACGAAGAAGAAGCCCGCGCCAAGTGGGGACGAGGAGGGGCGGAAGATCCCAGCGCTGAGTGACTCCTTTATACATGTGTCCATCGCCTCGCGTTCCGGTGCAGAGAGACTGTAGAGGCGGCCAGATGGCAGGGGCGCCCCCGGACGGATGTTGATAGCACAGTCGTAGGGTCGATGCGGTGGAAGGGACAAGGCTTTGGACTTACTGAAAGCTGCCCCCAAGTCGTGGAACTCCTGCGGCACCAGGGTCAGGTTCGGGGGCTCAGAGACAGGGGCCGGCAGAGGGGCAGATGGAGCGCAGGCTGCCGACTGGAGACAGGTACCCAGGCAGAAGGTGCTCCAGGACAGGACGCTGCCGGTTCTCCAATCCAGGACAGGATTTCAGCTTCTCTGCATCAGGCTCTAGACTTGGTGGCCCCCTTAAAAAAGAAAAAGTCTAATCGGAGATTTTTAACTCCTTGGTTCAACACAGAAACTCGTAGCTTAAAACAGAAGACTCGTCAATTAGAAAGAAAATGGTGCTCTACTAATTTAGATGAAATCTATTTAGCTTGGAGAAATCATCTTTTAATTTATAAAAAATCTCTTAGAAAAGCTAGAACGAGTTATTACTCTGCATTAATAGAAGAGAACAAGAATAATCCCAGGTTTCTTTTCAGTACTGTAGCCAGGTTGACAAAGAGTCAGGACTCTGTCAATCCTAGCATCCCCTTAGAGCTTACTAGTCAGGACTTTATGAACTTTTTCAATAATAAAATTTCATCCATCAGAGATAAAATCAATCAGATTCTTCCCACAGTTAACTTAAATACTGTAACTACTACAACTCCTTCTATTGATGTCTGTCTTGATGAGTTTACTCCAATCGACCTTTGTGAGTTAGACAAAATAGTTTCCTCATCCAAACCTTCAACTTGTCTTTTAGACCCTATTCCTACCAGGTTATTTAAAGAAGTCTTCCCACTTATTGGTAGCTTTATTCTTCATATAATCAATTCTTCATTAACTTTAGGCCATGTACCGCAGGCTTTTAAAACGGCTGTAATTAAACCCTTACTCAAAAAGCCAACGCTAGATCCAGGAGCTTTAGCTAACTATAGACCAATCTCTAATCTCCCTTTCATTTCAAAAATCTTAGAAAGAGTTGTTGCTACGCAATTATTTGACCACCTGCAGGGAAATGGTTTATTTGAGGAGTTTCAATCTGGGTTTAGAATCCATCATAGCACTGAAACAGCCTTAGCGAAGGTCACTAACGACCTCCTCATTGCATCTGATAATGGACTAGTTTCTGTACTTGTCCTTTTAGATCTTAGTGCAGCTTTTGATACTATTGATCATAATATTCTACTTGATAGATTAGAACACTATGTTGGACTTAATGGAACTTCGTTGCAGTGGTTTAGATCTTATTTATCTGATAGGTTCCAGTTTGTTCATGTAAATGATGAGTTTTCTCTCAGCTCAAAGCTTAGTCATGGAGTTCCACAGGGATCTGTGCTTGGCCCTACTCTTTTTAGTTTATATATGCTTCCGTTAGGCAACATTATTAGAAAGCACTGTATACATTTTCACTGTTATGCAGATGACACACAATTATACCTGTCAATGAAGCCAGATGATACTAATCAATTAGCCAAGTTAGAAGCCTGTCTTGAGGAAATCAAAGTTTGGATGACTTGTAATTTCCTGCTATTAAATTCAGATAAGACTGAAGTCATTCTTGTTGGTCCAAAAAACCTTAGAAATTCCTTTCCAAATCAAACTTTCAGTTTGGATGCAGTTACTCTTTCTCTTAATAGCTCTGTGAGGAACCTTGGAGTTATTTTTGATCAGGATTTGTCCTTCAATTCACATATTAAATTTGTTTCTAAGACTGCCTTCTATCATTTGCGTAATATTGCCAAGATTAGGAGCATCTTGTCTCAGAGTGATGCTGAGAAGCTGATCCACGCTTTTGTTAGCTCGAGATTAGATTATTGTAATTCTTTATTATCAGGCTGTCCTAAAACATCTTTAAAAAGTCTTCAGCTGATCCAAAATGCTGCAGCAAGAGTTTTAACAGGTACTAGAAAGAGAGATCATATCTCTCCGGTTCTGGCCTCCCTTCATTGGCTTCCCTTAGAGTTTAGAATTAAGTTTAAAATCCTTCTTCTTACTTACAAAGCTCTAAACAATCAGGCTCCTTTTTATTTAAAAGATCTGATACTACCGTATCATCCTAACAGAGCACTACGCTCCCAAAATGCAGGTTTACTTGTAATACCTAGAATCTCCAAAAGTACAATGGGAGGCAGAGCCTTCAGTTATCAAGCTCCTCTCCTGTGGAATCAGCTGCCAATCTGGATTCGGGAGTCAGACTCGATCTCTGTTTTTAAGAATAGGGCTAAAACCTACCTTTTTGATATAGCCTACAATTAGGGAGGGATCATGTGTTTCTGAACCCTCCCTTAGTTATGCTGCTAATAGGTTTAGTCAGCCGGGGGACCTCCAGTAATGCACTGGGCCTCACTCCTTTCCTCACTCTCTATGAAATATTTTTTTTTTTGCCGGTCATTAACATTTGTTTGTTCTCTCCCATAGATTGAGTCCCCATCGTGCTGTTTGCTCTCTACATGTCTGTTCTTTTCTTCTTCTCTGTCCCCTCACCCCCCAGCCAGTCGCAGCAGATGACTGCCCCTCCCTGAGCCTGGTTCTGCTGGAGGTTTCTTCCTGTTAAAAGGGAGTTTTTCCTCTCCACCGTCGCCAAGTGCTTGCTCACAGGGGATCGCCTGATTGCTGGGGTCTTTCTGCAACTGTGGGGGTCCTCCCTACAGTTGATAGTGCTATGAGATGACTGTTGTTGTGAAATGGCGCTATATAAATAAAGTTGAATTGAATTGAATTGAATTGATTATGCAGCCACAGCCAGGGGTAACCCAGAATGACACGGTCCGACAAAGAGGGCAGGATGTAGAAGGTCAGATCCTCCCGGTGGTTGCCGGGGACAATGATGGGAACTGGCTTGGAGCAATGAGTTACTGTACCCAGAGGAGAACGGGAGAGCGTTATCAAGTTCAGGGGATTGGGCAGCTGTTGGCTGGGTATGCCCAAACGGGTTGCCAGGCTCTTAGAAATAAAGTTCTGCTCTGCCCCAGAATCCACCAGTGCGTGAGTGGAATGTCCAGTGGAGTTGTGGCAGAAACGAATTAGCAATGTACAAGACGATAGGGGATTAGATCGGTTGGAGTCCGCGAGGCCCCCTATTGTGACTCGCGGACCTCCCCTTTTGGCTTCACCGGACACAGCTCCACGGGATGCTGGTCGTCTCCGCAGTACATGCAGAGACCCCGTTCCCGACGGCGTTGTCTCTCCGCTAGAGGGAGCCTAGTGCGCCCGATAGCCATGTCCTCTGGTTCATCGGCGGACTCCGGGGCTGGTAACGCCAGAGGGCGCGACTGAGCTGAATGGAGGGAAGCTCCGCGCGAGCGGCTGGCAGACCTCCGCTCCGTGGTCCGCTCACGCAGCCTGTTGTCCAGGCTAATCGTGAGCGAGATCAGCTCGGAGAGTCGCTCTGGGAGATCCCGACCAGCTAGTTCATCCCTCAGACCAGAATTAAGACTACGGAGGAAAACGCTGCAGAGAGAAGCCTCTCCCCAGCCCACCTCCTCCGCAGCCACCCGGAAGTCGACCGCGTATTCCGCCGCGGACCGGGCTCCCTGTTGGAGACCAAGAAGCCGGTCCGCGAGGACGCTATCGAGCCGGGAATGATCAAAGACCTCTAGAAAGTCTCGCACGAACCGGTCATACGAGAGGTTTGCGTAACTTGGCTTCATCATTACAGCGTAAGCCCAAGCTAACGCTCGCCCCTTGAGGAGGTTAGCCATGTACCCGATTCGGCTATGGTCTGAGGGGAAGTCCCCGGGAACGTGCAGAAACACCGACTCACACTGAAGTATAAACCCCTTCACTCCACCGAGTTTCCCGCTGAAGCGAGCAGGAGTTGGGATGGGTGTGAGACGGGCTGGCGCTCCCGAGCTAGGCTGGCCAGCTGTGGAAGCACCCGTAGCCACGCCGCCAGAAGGACCCGAAGGGAAAGGCCGCGGGGGTTCCAGGCGATCCAACCGACTGGTAATTGAGGTGAGTTGATTTAGAATGACCTGTTGTTGATGAGCAATCAAATCTACCCGAGCCTCGAGGGTGGTAAAACGGCGCGCAAGCCCGCTATCCGCTGGGCCGCTTTGCTGGAGCCGTACTGACATATTATTCGGCCCAGGAAACACGCACACAGGCTCGGACAGATTTGAAAGCTTTATTCAATAATAATGTGTGTGTGTGGATGCGTGGATGCGAGATGTGAATGTGGTGTGAGTGGAGGATGAGGTCAGGACAGAGCAGTTCGCCGTTCAGCCAGGCAACCCTATGAGAGAGGACAACAGGGATTAGCTGGGCAACCACACGGGAAAGTGACGAAGTAATTGTGCTTACTTGTAGCGACGCGGTGGCTGGCGTGGCAAGTCCCAAGCCTGGGAGACAGCGTTCTGCTGAGCGTCCGTGAAGATGCAGCAAGTGGAGGAGCAGCGTGACGAGGGGAAGAGAGTCCGCCGCCAAGGGGAGCCACCTGTGCACAGGGGAAGACTGGATGGAGAAGGTAAGGCAAAATGACAGCTTACGTGTCCAACGAGGAAAACAGCTGGCCCGAACGACAGGGAGGTAGCTGTGGAGAAACGCAGGGAGACAGACGGCTCCAGGCCGCAGCTCAGGGCAGGATGGAAAAAATAGCAGGGCTTAACGAGGCGCAGGTGTGCGCGCAGCTGAGGTGGAAGCCCGTGAGCTGCGGGTGATAACAGTGTTGACATGGCATAGAGGAAACAATCTGCATAAATTTGGTAACAACATCATCTGAGAGGCATCTACTGTAGTAATATTTTTCTTTAGGAGCCAAATAGTCAGAAATAGTAAAATCAAAGGTTAACAGACAATGGTCTGACAGTATAGAGTTATGAGGAGACACTACCAGATTTTCTGTTTCTATGCCATATGTCAGAACAAGGTCCAACGTATGGTGGAGATAATGGGTAGAATTTCCTACTTTCTGAGAAAACCCCATCGAGTCTAATATTGAATTAAATGCCATATTAAGGCAATCACTACCTACATCTACATGTATATTAAAGTCCCCTTCTATAATTATTGTGATTTCAGCACTAAATCAGCTAAGAATTCGGCAAATTCAGATACAAACTGTGAGTAGGTTGATGGAGGACGATAAACTATGGCAAATAAAATTGGGTTTAGCCTAAAATTGCTAAAATGCCCAATACTGAGGACCAGGCCCTCAAAGGAATGATAACGTGTTTTTTGCTTTACATTAACTAGTAATTTGGAATGGTAAATTGTTGGTACTCCTCCTCCACGACCAGAACTTCTGGGATTTTGACAGTTTAAATAACCAGAGGGAGTTGATTCATTTAAACCAACATAATCCTCTTGCCCTAACCAAGTCTCTGTAAGAGATATTAAATCAATCTGATGATCAATTAACAGATCATGGACTAGCAGAGACTTGGGAGTTAGAGACCTAATATTTAACAAACCACATTTAATTTTTAAATTATGAGGAGGAACGGAGGCCAAACCATTCAATTTAGAGGCTTCATGTTTAATTTGAGTTTTACCAACTTTTTGTTTAATCACTTTGGGATTCTTATACATTATATTTTTATTTACTTTGGAGGGAGCAGACAATGATTCTCTGATGGGGAAGCCAGGGGCTAAGTTGAGGGGTGGCGGATGAAGAGGAGCTGCAGAGAGGCATGTAAGAATGCGACTCTGCTTCCTGGTCCCAACTCTGAGTTGTCAAGGTTTTGGAAATTTGGATAAAAATGATGCCAGATTGGTAGATAAATGAGACGCACCATCCAAAGTGGGATGGACGCCGTCTCATCTAATAAGACCAGGTTTTCCCCAAAATGAGCTCCAATTGTCTATGTAGCCCACGTTGTTTGCAGGACACCACACAGACAGCCAGCGGTTGAAGGATGACAAGCGGCTAAACATGTCATCACTGGTCAGATTGGGGAGGGACCCAGAGAATATTACAGAGGTAGACATTGTTTTGGCAAAGTCACACTTGCTTAAGGCAAAAATAAACTGTTTAGCAAAGATGTCAGTCCCTCCGGGATTTTGCGATGTTGTGATCACACCAATTCACGTGAAATCAGCCTATCAGCGCAACTATTGAGTGACCTTGCAACTTTGTCCAATCACCGCAACTTTCCCGCAATTTTGGCAAATCCTCGTCAACTTCCGCCAATTTCATCAATCAAATTTGTCTGTGACCGGCACGAAAACGGTCAGTCTAACCAACCAAATGTATCGCCACATCGCATTCATGTTTACAGGAGTATTATCGGAACACATCAGCAAACAGGGTGTGAGATTTTTAAAAAAAAAAAAAAACACTCGGTTTCCAACACTGTCCCTTCCTCCGTCTTCCCCAGCCTGCCCGTGGATGTCTCACCACATCTCCATCTTGACCGCATGTACAAAGCGCTGGGTTTGTGTTGAAAAACGTCCGCCCGCCCCAAAAGCACCCTGTCACGGGAGTGTGCGTAAGGAGAAAGGCCATAAAACTATTAACATTTTACACATCTTTAGAGGTAAAATCATAACTACATCATACATCTGGTCAATGAGCTTTTAAGCTGTCGATCTCCAGTCTGGACAGACGGACAAACGCACCTCCCCCCAAATGAAAGATGTGTGTCAAGACCGACATGCAGCTGGCAGACAGGTAGGAAGGCACAGGAAAAGAGAGAATATTCTCTGTATTTTTTTTTCTTTTTTTCAGAAAAACACAGACTCCTATAGACAATACAGTCTAACAGAATAAATTATTTATTTTTTCCTCTCCACTCAGTACCGAGTGGTTGGGGACCGTAGTGAGTTTTCAAATGAAGATGCTTTTTCCAACTCTCTACTCTTTAAAATGCATTCAATGCAGTTTAGCAGTTATAATGGATATTGTGTTAATGTTTGTATTGGCTGTTACACAAAAGAGTTTTTTTCTGTATAGCAAAAGTTTCTGCTTAATTTACAAATCACTGTAATAGGAAATTTTGACAATCCTGTGCTTTTCTTGTATTGTTATATAGAATATCACTGCAGTAAACTGGAAAAAAAAAAACATCTGCTTTAAAATTTGTAATTCTTCCCACAACTTTTAGAGCAAAAAACACTCTAAAAACATTGCAACTTTTATCACAACTTTTTAAAAAAGCTCCCGCAAATTCAGACTTTTTGGGCCGCAACAATCAAAAAAACATCCCGCGAAATCCTGGAGGGTGTAGGGAGCTTGAAATGAAGAAGCGATGTGATTTTATAAATCAAGATTTATTATCAGCTTCACCTCCCAAACATGTCCCATCTCGATGCAGAAGCAGAATCAAGAGGTCGAGCGCAGTCAGACCTTCATACTTATACTCACACTCAACAAAAGACATTGCATATCAAAGCTGACATCCTGCATTAACATAACCCCCCCCCCCCCCCATTGTCCTCCATCTCCTCCACCTGACCCTGGGTGGTCAGGAAGTTCGATCCAGTCTCCACCGCTGCGACTCAGTCTGTTCTTTGATCCTCGCCGGTGGTTGAGACCTCTTGTCCTGTTCTGAGGCGTGAGGTCATTCCACAGATGTAATCACTAAACATTCTAATATGTCTATACATATGTAGGTATGGAATATATGATTAATATAAGCCACAGCCCCCCCCCCAAACGACTAAGAAAAGGACAATCAAATTAAGTTTACAGTTTAAGATAATCTCTATTACATATTATACTGTTAAACATCTTGACAGGGAAAACAAGGAAAAAATCTTTCCAGCAGTCATGATCCTGTAGAAGATTCAGTGGTAACAACAACAGTATAGTAATGTCACAAATCAGCCTTAAAACTGTCACGGCACAATCTGATAACATAGTTAACAACTCTTTGTCAATTTTGCATCAGTCCCTGTGCCGTCTGGGTTTTAATCTTCTCCCGAATCTGCTGTAGGTCCGCTTTGGCGTCCTGGTGGGACCATCCTGTAAGGAATCTGCAGCTTGGGGAGGAGAGTGATTATTTGTTCCCTGCAGGGGGGCTGAGTTTTTTTGGGGGGAGGGGGGTCTACCCCGCCGAGGTGCTCTCGCCACCCGTGCAGGCTCGTCGCTCAACAAGAAGGCAGGTTTAAGTCTGTCAATGCTGACTGTTTCTTTTCTGTCCCCTAAATCAAGCACAAAATGCTTATCACCAGGTTCCAGCACTCTGAATGGTCCGTCGTATGGTGGACGGAGGGTTGATTTTAAAGGTTCGTGTCTAACAAAAATGAACTCGGCATTTTTTAAAGCTTGGGGGACAAAAACTCATGGAAAAGAGTGATGTGCCGGTCCGGGGAGAGTGTCCGGTCCGGTGCTACTTAAGGGCCCCAGGGCTGGAAGATGCCCAGGCTCTGGATGCTCTGGTAAGAACTCACCTGGGAGTCTGAGAGGTTGTGCAAAAACTAATTCTGCTGGGGAGGCGTGTAGATCCTCTTTAGCGCAGAACGCAACCCTAATAAAACCCAGGGAAGTTTATTCACCCAATCCGTATCCGTTAGTGAGGCCCTGAGGGCGGCCTTTAAGGATCTGTGAAAACGCTCGCATAACCCATTAGCCTGAGGGTGATACGCGGTGGTGCGGTGAATTGTCGCTCCTAAGCTGCTGGCCATGGCTGACCACAGTTCCGAGACAAATTGAGGCCCCCTATCGGACGTGATGTCCGATGGGACGCCGAAAAGTGCCACCCAGTTTGTTAAAAAAACGCAAGCGACTTCCGCGGCTGTGGTTGACGCCAAAGGGACCGCCTCAGGCCAGCGCGTAGTACGGTCTATCATTGTTAACAGGTGTGTGAAACCTTGAGACGAAGGTAGTGGTCCCACGAGGTCGACATGAACGTGGTCAAACCTCCTGGCTGGGATTCGAAAAGGCTCTAGAGGAGCTTTTGTGTGTTTGTGTATTTTGGCGCGTTGGCAAGACATGCAAGTCTTTGCCCATTCCTTTACATTTTTGCGTAGGCCCGGCCAAACAAACTTTTCCGCGACCATTTTAACCGAGGCGCGCACCCCTGGGTGCGCGAGGGAGTGAACCGAGTCAAAAATGCGGCGGCGCCATGCAGTTGGAACTACCGGGCGAGGTCGGCCGGTTGACACGTCGCAGATTAGGGGGGGTACACCGTCACGTAAACCCCTTTCCTCCAGTCTTAACCCTGTTGGTCCAGTCTGGAGCGCGCGCATGTCCGCGTTACTGCTTTGTTCCTCTGCCATGGCTGCGTAATCTATCCCTACGTGAATTGGGGCCACGTACACGTCCGAGTTGGCGAAGAGTTCTGCGGCTGAGGTAGTATAATCTGTCTCCTCGTGCTCTGGCGATGTCACAGCGCGAGAGAGGCAGTCTGCTACTACGTTAAGTTTGCCTGCCACATGTCGAATGTCTGTGGTGAACTCTGAAATTGCAGCTAGCTGTCTTTGTTGCCTGCCTGACCATGGTTCTGAAATTTTAGCCATCGCAAAAGTGAGTGGTTTATGGTCTACAAAAGCTGTGAAACGCCGCCCTTCCAGCCAGAACTGGAAGTGGCGGATGGATAAATGAAGCGCTAGCAGCTCCCTGTCAAAAGTGCTGTACTTGCGCTCGGTTTGGTTTAAAGATTTGCTAAAGAATGCTAACGGTTGCCAGGTTCCGCCAACGTGTTGTTCCACAACTGCCCCTATGGCCAAGTCTGAAGCGTCTGTGGTTAGCGCTATGCGGGCCGAGGGATCAGGGTGAACCAACAATGTGGCATTCGCTAGAGCACTCTTTACTTCTGCGAAGGCGCTTTCACGCTCCGGGGTCCATTCGACCGCGTTGGAAGGTTTTTGTTTTCTGAGTGCGGCATACAGGTGTTGCATGAGTTGAGCTGCGCAGGGGAGGAAACGGTTGTAAAAATTCACCATTCCCAAAAATTCTTGCAGCGATTTGACCGTTTGTGGTCGTGGAAAATTTTTTACCGCGCGGACTTTGTCTGGCAATGGGACTGCCCCCTTTGGTGAAACTCTGTGTCCCAAAAAATCAATTTGTGACACGCCGTATCGGCATTTGGCTGGGTTGATTATTAACCCGTGCTCTTCTAGTCTCTGAAAAACTGTAGTGAGGTGTTGTTCGTGTTCTTCCTCTGACGGGCTGGCTACCAGCATATCGTCGAGGTAGACGAAGACGAAGGGGAGGTCGCGTCCATCATACGCTGAAAAGTTTGAGCAGCGCCTTTAAGGCCAAATGGCATTCGCAAAAATTCAAAAAGACCGAAAGGGGTTATTACAGCCGTTTTAGGAATGTCTTCCGCTCGAACGGGGACTTGGTGATAACCGCGGGCCAGGTCTATTTTAGAAAAAATGCGCGCACCCGCCAGATGTAGTGAAAAATCTTGGATGTGAGGAATTGGGTAGCGGTCATGCGCTGTCGCATTGTTTAATCTGCGGTAACCGCTGCAAGGTCTCCAAGAACCGTCGGTTTTCGGGACCATGTGGAGTGGCGATGCCCAGGGGCTTTTTGAGCGCCTAATAATGCCAAATTTTTCCAGGCTGGCAAACTCGTCACATGCTATGGCGAGCTTGGTCGCGTCTAAGCGCCGAGCTTTGGCAAACACGGGTGGGCCTGTTGTGGGGATGAAGTGTTCAACCTCGTGTTTCGCTACTGTTGCTGAAAATTTGGGAACTGTGAGTGCTGGAAATTGGGTGAGGAGTTGGTCAAACTTACCTCCTGCTGTGGTGACGCTGGCCTGCACGGGTGGTGGAGAAACACGAGCTGAGCAGGGGATAGAAGAAAATGACAGTGCATTAACCAAGCGTCTATTTGCAAGATCGACTAACAACCCATGTGTACACAAAAGATCAGCACCCAACAAGTTAAAACTCACCGCCGCTATAATAAACGTCCATCTATAGTTGCGGCCGTGAATGCAAAGAGGCAGGTTCCTTTCAGCGAAAGTGTCGATGGTCGAGCCGTTGGCTGCCATCGCTCCGTTTCCCCGGGGTCCCATGGCCCGGTCTGCGTTGGAAGGGGTGATGAAGCTCACCTAAGCTCCGGTGTCGATAAGGAACTGTCTCCCAGTGTGTCCGTCAGTCACATAAAGCAGCTTATTCGTCTCGCCGAGAGCCGTAGCTGCTAACGTTTTCCCGGCTTTGGCGTTACCCGAGTTTTTGAATTTGCAGGGGGGCATGCATTTGTATGCCCTCTCGGCGAAACGCTGATGATAATAGCAGAGGTCGTTCCGCCTGCTGCGCCTTGGTCGTGTCGCTACCATGGTGGCGGGCTCTGCTCCGTTGTCTACGGTTCTCCGCTGCTCTGGGCTTCCGCGGTGAGATCTGCAGATGCTGCTGTGGCCATCTGTTCGCCGCAGGCATTGATGAGCCGCTGCGCTTCTCGGGCCAGCGCGCGGAAGTCCTGCTGGGTGTTGCACCGCATGTTGGCCAGTGTCCCTCTCATGTGTGGCGGCAGAGTGCTGAGGAAGATAAGCTGGAAGATAAGCTGGAAAAGGAAGTTGTTGTTGTCTGGTTCCTTAAGCTGCAGCATGTCCTCCATGAGGGCCTTTGGTCTGCATCCTCTGTGGCCGTAGATCGCCAGAATCTTCTCCGCTCTCTCCTCGGCTGAGGGGACGAAGTTCTCTATGATGGTCGCCTTTAATTCTCTGTATTTGTCGTGGGCGGGCAGTTGTTGAATTATGCTCCGCGCGCATCTTGACGTGGCGGCGTCGAGTTTGGCGACGATGTGGTAAAATTTCTTCTCGTCCGCCGTTATGCCCGCCAGTGCAAACTGAGCCTCAGCTTGCTGGAACCACGAGCTCGGGTCGTTTTGCCAGAACTCTGGCAGCTTGACGGTGACGGCGCTTGTGTGGGCTGTCTCTAATGTGTCCGCCGGGTGAGGACGCCTTTCTTCTGTCCTCACGGCGGAGCTGGGGATGGTGCTCGGTTGAGCCCTCTCTGTGGATTCTGCCGTGGGGGAACGTCTTCCATCCGTTCCCCTGTCTGCATGGGCGACGGTGCTTGCCTGGGTTGCCTCCGATGAGTTCGTTGCGGGAGAACGTCTCTGTTCCATCCTCACATCTGGTCACCAGTGTAGGGAGCTTGAAATGAAGAAGCGATGTGATTTTATAAATCAAGATTTATTATCAGCTTCACCTCCCAAACATGTCCCATCTCGATGCAGAAGCAGAATCAAGAGGTCGAGTGCAGTCAGACCTTCATACTTATACCCACACTCAACAAAAGACATTGCATATCAAAGCTGACATCCCGCATTAACATAATCCCCCCCCCATTGTCCTCCATCTCCTCCACCTGACCCTGGGTGGTCAGGAAGTTCGATCCGGTCTCCACCGCTGCGACTCAGTCTGTTCTTTGATCCTCGCCGGTGGTTGAGACCTGTTGTCTTGTTCTGAGGCGTTAGGTCATTCCACATATGTAATCACTAAACATTCTAATATGTCTATACATATGTAGGTATGGAATATATGATTAATATAAGCCACAGAGGGATTGGGTAGAGAAGACAACATTATAGCCTGCTTTTCTAGTCCCACCTGCACTAATGGAACAGCTAGAAATAGCACTAGAGTGACAGATTTCTTAACTAAAATTCAGCACCTTTATTTGGTCAAAATTGACACTGGTATGTCATACTTAGGTGAAAGGTCTAGAATCTACACCTAGCAGACTGATTATCTAGACTCTAAATAATCAGTGTGCTACAGAAACAGCAAGCTGTAACAAATCTCTAAGTAGTGAGACAGCTTTTTCCCTGTTTGCTGACATCAGATTAGTGATTGCAGATCACATAGACAAGAAATGCCCCAGTGACCAGAGAGCAACACTATACTCCAGATCAAGGTGACTAGCTTAGAATAACAGAGTGCAACAGTAACTGCCTGATGGAGAAATCATGTGACCCAAGGTTATTATGTCCCTTTTATTACACTAAAACCTAATTTATCTTTAGTCTACAATTTATGTATGAGGTAGCATAAACTGAAATATACAGCAACAATAACATGAAATATCTGTAACTGTATACTATAAAATAGCCAAAAAATAGTTATTTTTGTCATTTACTACTTTACTTTTTGTACTGAGTAGGAAGATCAATGCATTTCATATTTGTCAGATGTATAAATATGCAAGGCTAAGAACTTTATTTTTCACAGTATTTTGGATGTTATATACCCTATTTATAGTTAGCAAAGTGCTTTTTCTTCCATTTTCTAAACTAAATTCATATTCAGAAACTGAAGATGGGGACAGCGGATAAATCATAGATTTATCAGAGTCTCTTTTCAAACATCCTTGAATGTACTGCTTGTTAAGGGAGATTAGCATTTTTTTTTAAAGATCAGAGAAGAGGATGAAAGGGATAGGGTGAAATGGAGGCAGAGGATACACTGTGCCGACCCCTAAAGGGAGCAGCAAGAAAAAGTGACCCATGTATCTATTCATTATTAAATGAACTGCAGATCCTGTTTGCAGTGACACTCAAGCTTGTATTCTTTCACTGGCTGAGAGCAAGAAGCAGTATCTTACTTAAAAGCACTTCTTTGATATTTATGCAGCATCGTGTTTCTGAAGGAATTGGTTGGTCAGACGGTACATTCAAGCCATTCCACATCAAAGGCGGATTCCCCTCAGAAAAACAGGCACTGTGGCTTATATTAATCATATATTCCATACCTACATATGTATAGACATATTAGAATGTTTAGTGATTACATATGTGGAATGACCTCACGCCTATGAACAGGACAAGAGGTCTCAACCGCCAGCGAGGATCAAAGAGCAGACAGAGTCGCAGCGGTGGAGACCGGATCGATCTCCCTGACCACCCAGGGTCAGGTGGAGGAGACGGAGGACAATGGAGGGGGGATTATGTTAATGCGGGATGTCAGCTTTGATATGCAGTGTCTTTTGTTGAGTGTGGGTGTAAGTATGAAGGTCTGACTGCGTTCGACCTCTTATTCTGCTTCTGCACCGAGATGAGACATGTTAGGGAGGTGAAGCTGATATTAAACTTTGATTTATAAAGTCACATCGCTTCTTCATTTCTAACTCCCTACACTGGTGACCAGACGTGAGGATGGAACAGAGACGTTCTCCCGCGATTAACTCATCAGAGGCGACCCAGGCAAGCGCCGGCGCCCATGCAGACAGGGGAACAGATGGAAGACGTTCCCCCACGGCAGAAGCTACAGAGAGGGCTCAACCGAGCACCAACCCCAGCCCCGCCGTGAGAGCAGAAGAAAGGCGCTCTCACCCGGCGGACACATCAGGTACGGCCCACACAAGCGCCGTCACCATCAAGCTGCCAGAATTCTGGCAAGAAGACCCGAGCTCGTAGTTCCAGCAAGCTGAGGCTCAGTTTGCACTGGCGGGCATAACGGCGGACGAGACGAAGTTTTATCACATTGTCGCCAAACTCGACGCTGCCACGTCAAGATGTGCGCGGAGCATAATCCAACAGCCGCCCGCCCATGACAAATACAGAGAACTTAAGGCGACCATCGTCGAGAACTTCGTCCCCTCAGCCGAGGAGAGAGCAGAGAAGATCCTGGCGATCTACGGCCACAGAGGATGCAGACCCAAGGCCCTCATGGAGGACATGCTGCAGCTCAAGGAAGAGGACAACGACAACTTCCTCTTCCAACACATCTTCCTCAGCACTCTGCCGCCACACATGAGAGGGACGCTGGTCAACATGCGGTGCAGCACCCAGCAGGACTTCCGCGCGATGGCCACAGCAGCAGCCGCAGATCTCAGCGCGGAAGCCCAGAGCAGCGGAGAACCACAGGCAACCGAGCAGAGCCCACCCACCATGGCGACAACACGACCAAGGCGCAGCAAGCAGAACGACATCTGCTATTACCACCACCGTTTCGCCGAGAGGGCATACAAATGCGTGCCCCCCTGCAAATTCAAAAAGTTCGGGAAACACCAAAGCCGAGAACTGTTAACAGCCGCGGCTCTCGGCGAAAAAAAAAAAGTTGCTTTATGTGACTGACGGACACACCGGGAGACAGTTCCTGATCGACACCGGAGCTCAGTTGAGTTTTATCACCCCTTCCCAAGCAGACCGGGCCATGGGTCCCCGGGGAAATGGAGCGATGGCAGCCAACAGCTCGATCATCGTCACCTTCGGTGAAAGGAACCTGAATCAGAATCAGAATCAGAATCAGAATCAGGTTTATTGCCATTGTTCATGTGATACACAAACTAGGAATTTGTCTCGGTGCCATGCTGCAACATTAAAAACATAATGAGAAAAAGGGACCTGCCTCTTTGCATCCACGGCCGCAACTATAGATGGACATTTATTGTAGTGGCGGTGAGTTTTAACTTGTTGGGCGCTGACTTTTTGTGTGCACATGGGTTGTTAGTCGATCTAGCAAATAGGCGCTTGGTTAATGCACTGTCATTTGCTTCTATCCCCTGCTCAGCTCGAGTTTCTCCACCACCCGTGCAGGCCAGCGTCACAACAGCAGGAGGTAAGTTTGACCAACTCCTCACCCAATTTCCAGCACTCACAGTTCCAAAATTTTCAGCGACAGTAGCAAAACACGGGGTTGAACACTTCATCCCCACAACAGGCCCACCTGTGTTCGCCAAAGCTCGGCGCTTAGACGCGGCCAAGCTCGCCATAGCACGGGACGAGTTTGCCACCCTGGAAAAATTAGGCATTATTAGACGCTCGAAAAGCCCCTGGGCATCGCCACTCCACATGGTCCCGAAAACCGACGGTTCTTGGAGACCTTGCGGCGATTACCACAGACTAAACAATGCGACAGCGCATGACCGCTACCCAATTCCTCACATCCAAGATTTTTCACTACATCTGGTGGGTGCGCGCATTTTTTCTAAAATAGACCTGGTCCGCGGCTATCACCAAGTCCCCGTTCGAGCAGAAGACATTCCTAAAAGAGCTGTAATAACCCCTTTCGGTCTTTTTGAATTTTTGCGGATGCCGTTCGGCCTCAAAGGCGCTGCTCAAACCTTTCAGCGTATGATGGACGCGGTATTACGCGACCTCCCCTTCGTGTTCGTCTACCTCAACGATATGCTGGTAGCCAGCCCGTCAGAGGAAGAACACGAACAACACCTCACTACAGTTTTTCAGAGACTAGAAGAGCACGGGTTAATAATCAACCCAGCCAAATGCAAATTCGGCGTGTCACAAATTGATTTTTTGGGACACAGAGTATCACCGAAGGAGGCAGTCCCATTGCCAGACAAAGTCCGCGCGGTAAAAAGTTTTCCACTACCACAAACGGTCAAATCGCTGCAAGAATTTTTGGGAATGGTGAATTTTTACAACCGTTTCCTCCCCCGCGCAGCTCAACTCATGCAGCCCCTGTATGCCGCGCTCAGAAAACAAAAGCCTTCCAACGCGGTCGAATGGACCCCGGAGCGCGAACACGCCTTCGCGGAAGTAAAAAGTGCTCTAGCGAATGCCACATTGTTGGTTCACCCCGATCCCTTGGCCCGCATAGCGTTAACCACAGACGCTTCAGACCTGGCCATAGGGGCAGTCGTGGAGCAACATGTTGGCGGAACCTGGCAACCTTTAGCATTTTTTAGCAAATCTTTAAACCAAACCAAGCGTAAATACAGCACTTTTGACAGGGAGCTGCTAGCGCTTCATTTATCCATCCGCCACTTCCAGTTCTGGTTAGAAGGGCGGCGCTTCACGGCTTTTGTAGACCACAAACCACTCACTTTTGCGATGGCTAAAATTTCAGAACCATGGTCAGGCAGGCAACAAAGACAGCTAGCTGCAATTTCAGAGTTCACCACAGACATTCGACATGTGGCAGGCAAACTTAACGTGGTAGCAGACTGCCTCTCTCGCGCTGTGACATCGCCAGAGCACGAGGAGACAGATTGTACTACCTCAGCCGCAGAACTCTTCGCCAACGCGGACGCGTACGCGGCCCCAATTCACGTAGGGATAGATTACGCAGCCATGGCAGAGGAACAAAGCAGCGACGCGGACGTGCGCGCGCTCCTGTCTGGACCAACAGGGTTAAGACTGGAGGAAAGGGGTTTACGTGACGGTGTACCCCCCTAATCTGCGACGTTTCAACCGGCCGACTTCGCCCGGTAGTCCCAGCTGCATGGCGCTGCCGCATTTTTGACTCGGTTCACTCCCTCGCGCACCCAGGGGTGCGCGTCTCGGTTAAAATGGTCGCAGAAAAATTTGTTTGGCCGGGCCTACGCAAAAATGTAAAGGAATGGGCAAAAACTTGCATGTCTTGTCAGCGCACCAAAATACACAAACATACAAAAGCTCCTCTAGAGCCTTTTCGAATCTCAGCCAGAAGGTTTGACCACGTTCATGTCGACCTCGTTGGACCACTACCTTCGTCTCAGGGTTTCACACACCTGTTAACGATGATAGACCGTACTACGCGCTGGCCTGAGGCGGTCCCTTTGGCGTCATCCACAGCTGCGAAAGTCGCTCGCGTTTTTTTAACAAACTGGGTGGCACGTTTCGGCGTCCCATCGGACATCACGTCCGATAGGGGGCCTCAATTTGTCTCAGAGCTTTGGTCAGCCATGGCCAGCAGCTTAGGGGCGACAATTCACCGCACCACCGCATATCACCCTCAGGCTAATGGGTTATGCGAGCGTTTTCACAGATCTTTAAAGGCCGCCCTCAGGGCCTCACTAACGGATACAGATTGGGTGAATAAACTTCCCTGGGTTTTATTAAGGTTGCGTTCTGCGCCTAAAGAGGATCTAGACGCCTCCCCAGCAGAATTAGTTTTTGCACAACCTCTCAGACTCCCAGGTGAGTTTTTACCAGAGAACCCAGAGCCCGGGCATCTTCCAGCCCTGAGGCCTTTAGGCAGCACCGGATCGGACACTCTCCCCGGACCGGCACATCACTCTTTTCCACGGGTTTTTGTCCCCCAAGCTTTAAAAAACGCCGAGTTCGTTTTTGTTAGGCACGAAGCTTTAAAATCAACCCTCCGTCCACCATACGACGGACCATTCAGAGTGCTGGAACCTGGTGATAAGCATTTTGTGCTTGATTTAGGGGACAGAAAAGAAACAGTCAGCATTGACAGACTTAAACCTGCCTTCTTGTTGAGAGACGAACCTGCACGGGTGGCGAGAGCACCTCGGCGGGGTAGACCCCCCAAGAAAAAAAACTCAGCCCCCCTGCAGGGAACAAATAACCACTCTCCTCCCCAAGCTGCAGATTCCTTACAGGAGGGTCCCACCACGACGCCAAAGCGGACCCACAGCAGATTCGGGAGAAGATTAAAACCCAGACGGCACAGGGACTGATACAAATTGACCAAGAGTTGTTAACTGTGTTATCAGATTGTGCCGTGACAGTTCTAAGGATGATTTGTGATATTACTATACTGTTGTTGTTACCACTGAATTCTCCACAGGAGCATGACTGCTGGAAAGATTTTTCCTTGTTTTCCCTGTCAAGAGGTTAACAGTATAATATGTCATAGAGGTTATCTTAAACTGTAAACTTAATTTGATTGTCCTTTTCTTAGTCGTTTGGGGGGGGCTGTGGCTTATATTAATCATATATTCCATACCTACATATGTATAGACATATTAGAATGTTTAGTGATTACATATGTGGAATGACCTCACGCCTATGAACAGGACAAGAGGTCTCAACCGCCAGTGAGGATCAAAGAGCAGACAGAGTCGCAGCGGTGGAGACCGGATCGATCTCCCTGACCACCCAGGGTCAGGTGGAGGAGACGGAGGACAATGGAGGGGGGATTATGTTAATGCGGGATGTCAGCTTTGATATGCAATGTCTTTTGTTGAGTGTGGGTATAAGTATGAAGGTCTGACTACCTTCGACCTCTTATTCTGCTTCTGCACCGAGATGAGACATGTTAGGGAGGTGAAGCTGATATTAAACTTTGATTTATAAAGTCACATCGCTTCTTCATTTCTAACTCCCTACAGGCACGTTCATTTTGTGATGGGATTTGTGAGCAGTGATGGGATCCACAGTTCACTAAAACATACCAGTTCAGATTGTTCTCTTAAAAGATTCATTTGAAACATTTGTTCACCGAATCACTCAGTGCTGTACTGGAGCTCCAACTTCCTACCACTCACTGAACAGAAAAAAATGTGGCGGGGGGGGGGGGGTGCATAGTGTACTGATAAAATCACTGAACTGAGAAGTGGATGAGCGGAGTGGGTGGGGTTCGTTCACTGTGCAGTACGTTCACTGTATAGTGTATCAAAAAAGCCAGTTCTGTTCTGGGGCGCCATCTCAACCCAGTGAAGGATCTCACTTGATAAAACACTTGCAAAAATATCACAGCAAAGGATTACGCTGAACTCTGTCAAGAACCGAGCAGAAAGACGCGAGTTCTGCAGCAGCAGCCGCTGCTTTTCCAGCTCAGGAGGCTGGGCGCTAAAAGTGAAACCTTAAAAAAAAAAAAACAACAACAAAACAGAAAGTAAAAACCAGACTGGAGCGTACTATCGGGGAGTACAGTTGAGGATAGGTAGGTGACAGAAACATAAATAGCAACTTTTTTTTTGTATTTTGTTTGTATTTTGTGTACTTTATTAATCCCAGAGGATGCAAGGCTACCTGAACACGAAATGGAACAGGAATGACTTCTAAATAAGAGCAAACCTAAAATCTAAATATGAACAGAGAATAATATCATAAACACTACTAAATAAACTGAGGACCAGGAGAATACTTATGATAATGGATGACAAAAATACAACTTAAAGGGTTAGTTCCTTTAGTTTCAGATCTACAGCATTTTTACTTCATGCATAAAGTGGCACTTTGAATTTCATCTGAATGTTTACTTAAATACTCAGCTTCAAAGTTTTGTATAAACTTGCACTTAAAACTTCAAAATGTACGTTTACATGGTTCTGACCAGTGAAATGCTGCCAATGTTGCAAAGTTTAAAATAAAAAAAGCAGCAGCATTGCTGAACTGAGTCAAATTTGTAAAATATTCTTTGACTTTTAGATTTCAGTTTTTATATGTGTACAAAATGCAACTAGAGATTAACAAAGTATGTTCTGTACTTTTGTTGTTTTAAATAAGCGAGACGGTATCGGGTTTGGATCGGTATCGAATCGGTATCGGTCGATACTCCATGGAAATCCACGTCACAGTATCGATATTGGTCTTGAAAAAGTGGTAGTAGTAGTAGTAGATTAGTTTATTTGACAGGGACAGTGCAATAAACATAGACAATTAATCAAAGACAATCAATCTGATGTGTTGCACATAGAGTGTATAGCTATTAGCTAATTTGCAACTCTTGTCCCTGGATGGGCTTTAGAAAAAAGAATCAAGATAAAAATATACACAATAACCACATACATCAATGCAGAAAAATTATAAATACACAATTATAAATATTATAAATATTATAAATACACAAATATAACAGCCTGACTCACCTTTAACATAAATATTATAAATACACAAATATAACAGCCTGACTCACATTTAACACATATAACATAACTCACATTTGCCTATTTCAGGCCTTCCTCCCTCCGTCACTCACTATAAACAAACACATTTATTCCTTCCCTTCATTCACTCTCACTTTGCAGACAAATAATTCATACATGAGTACATTCTTGTTTATTTTTCAGCCAGTTTTTAACATTTTTAGTGAATGTTTTAAAGTCCGTTATTATTTTAATTTCATTTGGCATTGTGTTCCAGATGTGACTGCCCTTTATAGAGAAAGCTGTTTGTCCAAATGTGGTTCTGCGGTGGAATATTTTACAGTTATTGTTAACAGAACTCCTGGTGGCTCTGCTGCTGTCCTGTCTTTGGACGAAACCAGCAAGTGGCTCGGGTGCTGATTTATGGAAACATTTGAACGTTAATTTCAGAAGACAGAGGTCAATGAAGCTCTCAAAACTCAATAGGTTGTATTTTTTTAAAACATTACAGTGATGCCACCTAATGGGCTTTTTGTCCAAGATTTTTAGGGTTTGATTATATAATGAACCTACTGTATATGTCTTATTGTGGAAGGGGCTGCTTGAGCCCAGACTGTCAAACAGTATGATATATGAGAAAAAACCATAGAATGCATATACAGTGCAGCTGCTTCGTAAGGTATGTAATATCTAATTAATTTAAAGCAGTTCAGATTTTTTTTTACTGTTTTTGAAATTTTCTTTATATGAAGATTAAATTTGAGTTGAGGATCTAGTACAATGCCAAGGTATTTGAATTCTGTAGCTAAACTGATGTCATGATCATGTATATTAACTTTAAAATGTTGCAGGTTACATTTTTTGATTGAAAAGCACATTGAGACTGTTTTCTGAAGGTTCAGCAATAGATGGTTCTTGAGGAGCCACTCTTGGACATCAACCATACTTGTAGACAGTACATCTGCAGCCTGTGCTGGAGTCTTGGCAGCTGTGTAAATAACTGCATCATCTGCATAAAGTTGGCATGTTGCAGCTGAGCAGTGTAACGGCAAGTCATTAATAAAAATGCTGAAAAGTAAAGGACCAAGAATGGACCCTTGTGGGATACCCATGCGGTTGTTTAAAAATGAGGATTTATCCTGGTGAACTTTTACACACTGTTCTCTATTCTGGAGATAAGATGCAAACCATTCTAATGTATTTGGGGAGAAGTTAAAAGATACCATTTTGGATAAAAGCAAACTGTGGTTTACAGTATCGAAAGCCTTTTTGAGATCTAGAAAAACAGCTCCTACCACATTACCCCTGTCCAAGGACTGTTTGACGTTTTCAATAAGGCAACAATTTGCTGTTTCTGTTGAGTATCCTGGTCTAAAACCAAATTGATGTGGATGAAGAAGTTGACTGTCTTGTAAGTAGTCTATCAGCTGTGTAGCTACAACTTTTTCAAGAACCTTAGATAGGACTGGTAAGATAGAGATTGGGCGGTAATTGCATATATCGTCTTTACTGCCTGATTTATGAACTGGTATGACGACAGCTTTTTTCCAGCCAGATGGAAATGTACTAGACCTAATGGAGAGATTAATGAGATGAGTCAGTGGTTTGATTAATATTTTGCTGTGCATTTTGAGAAAGGAGGTGCTCATATTGTAGATATCACTAGTTTTTGAGTTTGACAGTGTTTTAACAATACCAGCAATTGACTTCTCATTTACCTCATCGATGTGAAAAGTATCTGTTGGGAGTATGGAATTTGTGTTGTTGAGCACATTTGGCAGCACAAAAATTTTTGTTAAGTCTTCCACAGAGCCCACAAAGTGTGAATTAAATTCATTTGCCAAAGTAGCCTTGTCACTGACGGTCTTGCCATTGATTCTAAGTTCCTTTACCCCCTTCTGATCGTTTTTTTTATTAGTTAAGTTATTTAAATGTCTCCATAGGGAACTGTTGTTACCCTTTGCATGATCTATCAGTTTATTGTAATAAGATATTTTTGATTTTCGCAGCTCATGTACCACTTTATTTCTTAAACTTTTGTACACAAGGTGATCATTTTGTAGTTTGGAGGTTAGTGATGTTTTCAGTGCATAGTCTCGCCTCTTCATAAGTTTTCTTATTTCATTATTTAACCATGGTAGGCTAATCTTCTGTTGTCTACTTTTAATTTGCTTTGAAAATTTTTCTATAGACTTTGTGATTGTTGCAGTTATAAAATTACAACAATCATCTACTTCACATGTTGCCATGAGCTGCTCCCAATTTTGATTCTCTAAGTAATGTTCAAACTCCTCATTTTTTGATTTGGGGATAATAAAATTTGATTTGTCAATATCGACTCCCCCAAAATACTGTAGTCGCTTTTTAGTAAGTTTCCTGACAGCAAGAACCATGTTATGATCTGAGAGACCAGTTACAAGATTATAGGTTCTGGTTATTCGTTCTGGTTTATTAGTAAATACCATGTCAATAAGTGTTCTGGATTGTTTGGTTATCCTGGTGGGTCCTTTGATGATTTGCTGGTAATTAAATTTAGTCATGAGGCTTTTCAGTTTTTGTTTGTCTTTTTTATCAGACCAGTTGATATTAAAGTCACCATGAATTATTGTTTCTCTGTTCTTCTCAAGTTGTTTAACCAGATCACTTAATTCATTATAAAAGGAAGAGTTGTGTGACGGTGGGTTGTACACTACTGCAATGTTGAAATTCATTACCGGAGAGAGACATACATTAACAGCTAAACATTCAAGTGAAGTATTCAAATCAACCAGTTGACATTTATATTTCTCTTTGATGTAAATTAAAACACCTCCTCCCCTCCCTACCTGCCTGTCTTTTCTAAAACACTGGTAGCCCACAATATCGATCATATTAGTGTCTATGTTACTGTGTAGCCAGCTTTCTGAGAGACAAAGGTAGTCCAGATTTGAGTCCAACAGCAACACCGAAATCTCATCTCTTTTGGGGATTATGCTCCGTATGTTTAAATGACCGCCGAGGATCCCCTTTGGTTTAGCCTTGGTGTCCCAAAGAACTCGTGCATGATTAACAGTTTGGAAAAATAAATGTTGTTTTTGCTTTTGTACAGCTCGGTTTTGTGCTAACCCAGTGGTCTGCTGTTTAATAGTGGCAGGTCCAGGGTTAAGGTGAATATCTCCTGCCAGAAGTAGCAGAACTAACAGAAATCGTATCGGCTCATCCCTAATTTGTATATGTCAAAAAATATCTGCATGGACCTTGATTCCAACAGACTTCATTGATGTCACTTCTAGGTCAAAATGAGGAGGAAAAAAAATTGTTTCATACAATAAAAACAACTACTTAAGGACAGTATGTCAGCAAGAAGCTGTGCTGCAATGATGGTATGTTGCTGATGTCTACTTGGAAACATTATACAGTGGTATAGAAAGAGGCAAACATTGCTACAACAGCTAGAATAAGTATTACATCTGATCTGCGTAGGAAACTTGAAACGGTAATGCCATGTGCTGAAACAAATGAGCTCAGGGTTAACATGGCCAAATGCTCCACTGGCTGCCAAAAATATTGCTTGAAGTGACCAAAGCAGAACAAACTCTAGTCTACACACTGTAAATTTTGCATGGGATGAGTGTGAATATTAGTCATGTGGGGGGAAAAAATCACAGTCAGCTCTTCTGAAGTGAATCACTGCATTTTAGCATTGCAGCAGTTTGAAACAGCAGAATTTTCTCCTGTTTTTATTTCTTTGTGGGATTTGGGTTGGAGTTTGCTAGGCTCCATCTTTAAGTAAAACAGTAACTTCTGTGTCAGTCCTGCACCAGGCCTGGAGAGTCATTTAGGACAGAGGGACCACACATGGTGTGTTATTTTTGTGGCTTGAGCCCCTAAAAATAAAATTGCCTAAGTCTGACAGAGGTTAACAGACAAAAATATGTTACTCCTTCTTGTTTACATTAGCAAACAGATTTTCTTTTAAAATACAATGATAGATTTGACTAGACTAACTAAAATTGTAATGTAGATCTCATTTAAAAGTTTTAAAGACACACTCCGGTAGATATTCATAGTTTTCAATCCGGCAGGATCAAATAAGGTCGGCAGCCATAGTCGCGGCGCAAAATGGAGCGAAAAAATGTGAAAATGGCCGAAATTTATTATGGAACTATTATGGAATTATGGAACTAAATATCGGAAATCACACAGCACAGAGAGCTTCTTGAGGAACATACAACCAAACTTTATTAGGCCAAACACTCAACTATATATATTTTTTTTTCCGGTTCCGGTTCCGCCGGACCGGCGGTGCCACACTGAGTTGGCTGCCTTTTGCAACTGCCTTTTTTTTTATCTTCCTTCTTCTTTCTACACCTTTCACTCTATATATATATCACGGACACACAGATCGCCCCAAAGGTCTCCCGAGTCGGCAGACGGAGCCTCTGTTTACAGCAGGAGACGATACAGCAGGGAAGAGCTAGCTAGCACTCAACCGCCACCCGGTGCTAACGGAGAAACTCGACATACCGAGGAACTGTAGCAGAAACAACGCGGGTGCCGGGCTGGAGTTTAGGCGGCGTGCAAGAAATATAAGACAGAATAATAAAGAGCGATGGCAAGAACCAAGCAGACCGCCCGTAAATCTACTGGAGGAAAAAGCC
Source organism: Pholidichthys leucotaenia (assembly GCA_020510985.1). NCBI lineage: Eukaryota > Metazoa > Chordata > Actinopteri > Cichliformes > Pholidichthyidae > Pholidichthys > Pholidichthys leucotaenia. The sequence continues at coordinate 357,394,257 of CM035842.1, read as the reverse complement.
CCCCAGGAAGCAGCTAGCCACCAAGGCTGCTCGGAAAAAGCGCTCCGGCCACCGGCGGAGTGAAGAAGCCTCACCGTTACAGGCCCGGTACCGTGGCTCTGAGAGAGATCCGTCGCTACCAGAAATCCACGGAGCTGCTCATCCGTAAGCTGCCCTTCCAGCGCCTGGTGAGGGAGATCGCTCAGGACTTCAAGACCGACCTGCGCTTCCAGAGCTCCTCCGTCATGGCTCTGCAGGAGACCAGCGAGGCCTACCTGGTGGGTCTCTTCGAGGACACCAACCTGTGCGCCATCCACACCAAGAGGGTCACCATCATGCCCAAAGACATCCAGCTGGCCCGCCGCATCCACGGAGAGAGAGCTTAGACTTTCTGCTGCACATCCACCAACCACAATGCTCCGCACTGTGTGTCTATATATATATATATATATTTATATTTATAGTAATATGTCCATATGTATACTAGCTGTTCTTGTTTTTTCTTGCCTTCTGATTGTTGCTCTGAGTGTTGCTATCCCTGTGCTGTTGCAATCCTGGAATTTCCCCATTGTGGGACTAATAAAGGCTTATCTTATCTTATCTTATCTTATATACAGAGTGGGCCGTGCCCACCTGACGTCACCCTGTGGGTGGGTACTGCATCCCAGACACCCATATTCTCATACATAACATTCTTCCCCCTTTAGAAAATATGAAACCACACACACAATTGAACCGCCCAAATTTAGAAACCTGAATCACACACTAAGAACAGGAAGAATAATATACTGTAATAAAACAACTTATTACATTCACACCAAAATAACCAAAATGGCCCATATCTCTAGAATACATAAAATAATCCCATATTACACACATTCTCACTCACATGCACACCAGCATCAAAAATATACAAACAACACATCATCTCACATATATATACACAGGTATTTACACAAGGAAGACAATTTTGGTTTTTCAGGTAACCCCAATGTCTCTGGGCAGCCACCATCCACAAAACTGCCTCGGAGGCCCCGGGCACCCCCACAGCATATGCACCTTGGCCTCTGTCCACCTCCAGGGTCGAAGCCCCCCTCCCTGGCGAATATGTCCCTTTGTCGCCACCATCTTATACAGCCACAGAGGGCCTGGGCATCACCACGGCATCAGTAAGTCTGGCCGCTGCCTCCCCCCAGGGTCGAAACACTCCTTCCTGGCCAAAATGTCTCCAACTGCCAAAACCTGTTTTTCTTCTCTGGGCTGGACCCCACCGCCGACCCGCAGGGAAACCCGACCCGGTCTCCCATGCCCGCCACATCATCTCTGGACCTCCTTCCTGCGTCATGCTGTCCCGCCCACCCGGTCTGAACTCCTATCCTTACGATGGCGTTTGGCACGCTGCAGAACCACGCCAATTTGTCCTGCTCCGCTCTCTTCTCTCTTGGGCCCGAACACTTCATCCCGCTGTGGTCATGCTCCGGGGACCGCTGAAACCTGCTAGTCGGCGTTGCTCGCTGCCTCAGGCGTTTCGTCGCAGCACCCAATATCCTCGTCCAGGGCACTCCGCCATACTGCCACTGTGTCCGGCTCTTGTTGTTCACCTTCAGGGATCATAGCGTCATCCTCACCAGCATCGTTCTCCGGCCCAGGCACCTCGACGCAGTTTTCGACTCCCTCATTCCACGTGCCTTGTCATGTAGTCTCCATATTCTGCTGCTGCTCACCTCCGGGACATGCACCATCACCCTCGCCAGGCCCGCTCACGACCTGGGCTCCTCACCACTGCATTCAGTGCTCTCAGTGTTGGTGCTCCGCTGTGCCGTTACTGCGTCTTGCTGCCCAGTTAGCATGTGAACCTCCGCTCTCGGCAGGAAATCACACACGGTCAGCCCCACGCTAGCCTTAGCCGCTAACTCGCGCTGGATCACAGACTCCCTCTGCTCCACCAAGGCCAGCACTTCCTCCAACGACGGCGGAACCTTAGCTGTCCTCAGCGTGTACATCAGCCAAACATCGCTGGTGCCATGGGCCAATTTGTCCCTCACCATGTCGTCCTCCAAAGCCCCAAACCTGCACTTCTTAGCTAGGCTACGAAGCCTCGCCAGAAACAACATAAGGGACTTGCCCGTCCGCTGGCTAAGGCACATGAATTTGCCTCTTCTCCTGGAGAGAGTGAAAGAGTCCTCGCACACGTAATCCATTATTCAAAATAACACCGATTTACCTCGTCGCCAAATGTTATATCGGAAATCACACAGCACAGAGAGCTTCTTGAGGAACATACAACTGAACATTTATTAGGCCGAACACTCAACTATATACAGAGTGGGCCATGCCCACCTGACGTCACCCTGTAGGTGGGCACGGCATCCCAGACACCCATATTCTCATACATAACAGAACTCTTGATAATGACAGCAGATAAATTAGTTTTAATTGAGAGGCAGGACCCCTATCTGATTCCAAAGCAAAACTAGTCAAGAGACATGGAGAAGTGGGCTAGCATCACCTATCCAGACATCGTTAATTGCAAGAAAAAAAAATTAACTAAGTGTGACAGAGATCATCCTGCGCAGTTCGCCCCACACGGGACACGAACCCGCAACCTCTCAGTCAACTACACAGTTCGAGCATGGGAGACACAGCACGATCGCGCTGAGCTAAAGGTCCGACCGATAGCTCAGCGCTACCGATACTGTATGAGGCTTTTGGGAGGGAGGTTTACTAACGTTCTACGCCGAACAGTACTAGTTGGCATCCGTTACACTCTCCCCCTTAAACCTCACTCCCATCCCGGGTTCACGGCACCATTGTGACAGAGATCATCCTGCGCAGTTCGCCCACTCGGGACACGAACCCGCGACCTACCAGTCAACTACACACAGTTCGAGCATGGGAGACACAGCACGATCGCGCTGAGCTAAAGGTCCGACCGATAGCTCAGCGCTACCGATACTGTATGAGGCTTTTCGGGAGGGAGGTTTTACTAACGTTCTACGCCGAACAGTACTAGTTGGCATCCGTTACATAAGCTTGAAAAAAGCAGAATAAAATACTGTATATTGATATTATATATTGATCATTTCAAGCTTTAAAAAATGTTATTTTTAACTTAGCATCCATTCACTGCATGAAACACATTTGTCTTACTTATACAGGATACATGCCTGCTATAAAACGTACATGTATATATTATTCTCACTGCACTTTATATAGATAACAGTACAATTTGTACATATTTTAAATTATACTAATACTTTATTGATCTTGCATATTCTAGTATATTTTATTGTATATATTCTCTGGTCTTTTTCTGTTTTTCTGACCTTTGTGCTACTGTAGCAAGTGAACATCCCCAGTGTGGGATTAATAAAGTCTTATCTTAATAATGCTAGCCTCCAAAAGTAAGCTGTGGTGTTGCATAATATTAGCTGTATTTAGACATGATCATACATGAACCTAGAATGATAAACAGAGCTCTCTTTTCAACCAACCTGCCTTTTTATCGTAGCCACTAATGTAGCAAAAAATGTTAGTGAGGAAAATTATTCTAAAAACATATAGGGTAATAAACAGCTGCAACTTGAGAAAATATTTATTAGCATGAGCTAAAGGTTAGCTTCAGCACTCACCTGTCCAGGTGCTTTCAGGGGAAGTTAGACATCATTGTCTTGGTGTCTAGTCATTATCCTCATTGCAATAAGCAGTTGATTTTTAGACTCCCATGTACTTGTAATAATCCCCAAAGGCTAATTAGCTTAGTCACCTTTGGTCCCACATTGCTCCGTCATTTTCTGTCTTGCCTGTGTGGACAGCTGATGGTCTGCAGTTGATGCAAAAACATGGCAAGGAGGGCTAAACAGCGGTTTGGATCGTCATAATATCCTGTGGCTTGAAGGTATTACACTTAAGTTGGGTCCAACAGTTCCTGTTAAACGTATGTGTGTTTAGCTCTCTGAGTGTGTGCTGCAGGCAGCAGCTGAGCTAATCAGAACAGAGAGTAGATGAATCTGTGAAAATGTCCACAGAGCATCACAGACTCTTCAACAATATTATTAATTTGTCAATTATTTCTACAAACCTCTTACAAAATGGTCAGGGCACACCCTCAAGTTGGGGTACAAGGAAGGCAAGTCAGCTCTACCAATACAAGAAAGCCAAATTCTCCTCCGTTTCTCCAATAGTTCCCGAGTTGACTCGCCTTGGTTTAAAATAATTACAGGTAATTGACAAAACAACACTTTGTCCTTCCCACCAGTGTACAACCAATTATCACACAGGAGTGCACCATATTTATATAATTTTTGGCTCTAATGAGCATGGATTACTCTTTGCATTTTTGCCCCCAACATGGCCTCCAATAAAGCAACTGACAGCCCTGTGATGTCATGTTAATTATGAATAAATCCCCTATAAAAACAAATTTACATTGTCCAAAATGGTATCCTATGCCCTTTTTTCTACAAACAAAATCTTTCATTGTTTTACAGTTTTGTGTCAAAATCTTCACTTTTCCCCCTCCTTCAAATGGCAGGATCAGTGACTAGTCTCAACCCACATCCCACAAGGCTAACAGCATAAATCCTGTGATAAAAAGACTTACCAGTTGAAAGACATGCCCAATTGTATGCACAATGGCCCAGGATTATGACTGAAACTGCATTGGTCCTTAAAAGCAGTTTAATGATAAAACCCATCTTAAACTGGGCCAGGTTTTCAAAGCATCCATCTATCCATCTTCTACCACTTTTCTGGAGGTCCGGGTCATGGAGGCAGCTCTGGCATAGACCTTTCCAGGGAGGCTGAGAAGTATGATCCCCCTAAAGTTGGAACACACCTTCCAGTCTCCCTTCTTAACCCTTTAACTGTTCAGATTAAATGGACGGGTCACGTGCCCCCAGTGACACAGCGCAGCAACTGCACGTGTCAACTTATTGACATCCCCTAGCTATACTGAGAATTTGTACTAATCGCTATTGATCTGACAGTTTAGAACAGACCTGGGCATTGTACGGCCCTTTGGTTGACTCCGACCGGCCCGCGTGAGGTTAATTGTAAATTTCAAAATAAACACATTTTCTAATTTTACCTAATGCATGGACTAAAGCTGTGCTGCTTTTATTTTGAAGTTTTTTTTATTCACGTGCATAATGACGCAATACGTAAATCAATACTGCGCATGATTGAATCTACCTTGTCACAAGCAGATGACTTTAGCCCTTGAAAATGCCCGTGCATGCTAAAAAAAAGAAAGGTAGATGCCAAATGCAGAGTTTTCAACAAAACATGGACTGCTAAGTATTTATTTACTTGGATATGGACGAGAGTTGTGATGTCCGTGACCAGCCCAGTTACTCGTATTTGTCCGTGGGATGACGGACTTCATAATTATGGAGCTGGCAGCAATGCGGTCAATGAAAGGGACAACGGCAGGGAGCGATCTGTTCACAGAGGTAAATGCATGCATGGACACGCTGGAGCTGAAATGGGACAGACTGGTAGGTGTCACAACGGACGGTTGTCCAAATCTGACGGGGAAAAATGTTGGACTTTTGAAACGTATGCAAGATAAAGTGACTGAAATCGACACAGATCAGAAATTGGTATTTTTGAATTGTATTATACATCAGCATGTGTTGTGCAAGTCAGTGCTAAAAATTAACCATATTATTGATGTAACTAAAATAGTTAACTTCATCAAAGCACGAGCATTGAATCACAGACAGTTTGTTGCACTTTTGGAGGCGCATGAGACTTAACATAGTGACATCGGCTACCACACAGCTGTCAGATGGCTCATCCTGGGCAAAGTGCTAAAAAGAGTTTGGAACCTGAAAGCAAAGATTCGAGAGTTTTGTGAGAAAAAAGGCAAAGGCATCCCAGAGCTCTCAGATGAGGACTGGATGGCAGATTTTGCATTTGCTGTTGATGTGACTGCACTGATGAATGAACTGAACACCAAACTGCAAGGCAAGGGCCTTTTTGTTTATGAAATGCACAGCCTGGTGAAGGCTTTCATGAGAAAGTTGCAGTTTCTTTCAAGCCAACTGGAAAGCAACACTCTCACTCCCATGCAAACCCTGAAAGAAGTCACACCATCAGCTGATCACCTCCGCAGGTACTCATCCATGGCAGTAGCACTGCATGGTGAATTTTCAAGGCGATTTGAAGATCTCGGAACAATCGAGGATAAAATGCACATGACTTCCTCTTCCTTTATCTGCAGTGTGGATAATGCACCCAGTGATGTTCAGCTGGAACTAATTGATCTGCAGTCTGATGTGATACTGGCAGAGCACTTTAAGTCAGGATCACTAATAGCTCAAGTAGGTGCATTTTGTCTTCTTTTAATTATTTACCTTTTTGTTCTTATTAAAGATAAAATAGAAAGGAGATGTTTTTACCTTCTTTACATGTTTCGACTGTTCACTGCAGCCTTCGTCAGAAGTGTCAGCTGATTGCTGCCAGGTGTCATTTTATCAGCTGACTTTCGTAGGCATGGCCAGGCCAGCAGACCTGTCAGATCCACCGAGCCAGCTCCGCTTTCCGCCGTCTGATGGTCTCTGGAGAATGTGGTCCCAGGTATGGGAAAGCATAAAGGCCCCCTCATCCCGGTTTATCCTATCTTTTCCCCACTTCCTGATTTCTATGGCCTCCTTGATCCAGCGTTCATGTCTGTTGCTCTCCGATCCAATAATTTGTGCGTTGTCCCAGTCCATGATGTGATTATTTCGTTTGCAGTGATCTGATATAGCTGATTTTAATGTTTCTTGTTCTGCCTTTTCTTTTTGTGATATTGTGAGTCATCCTTGTGTTTTCTTCTCACATTCCTTCTGGTGTTCTTTTTTCCTTGTAGTGAACGATCCTCCGGTTTCTCCAATGTAGGTTTTGTTGCATGATATTTCATATATTACATTGCATTTTTTGTTTTTGTTCTATTTTGTCCTTGGGGTGTACTAATAACTGTCTTAATTTTTTGTGTGGTTTTACTGCTGTGTTTATTTTGTATTTTTTCATGATCCTTTGAATTGGTTCCGTTCTCCCTCGGATGTATAGTATAGTTATGGTGTCCTTGTTTTTGATTTCGGCTTTTGTTCTGTGTCTTGTTTCCTGTTTGTTTTCTTTGTTTTTGACTTGCTGTTTCCCTTTGTTTATGGCCCATACTGGATATTGGCAGCGTTTGAGTGCATGTTTTATGTGTTTTTCCTCCTCTTGTCTGTCTTCTTGGTCTGTGATGATGGTGGCCCGTTCATATAACGTCCTAACAACTGATAGTTTGTGTGCAGTGGAGTGTTCTGATGTCCATAGTAGGTATTGATCCGTGTGGGTTGGTTTCCTGTAGACTGTGATTTTTTATACTGCCATCATCGTTATGGTGGATTTTCATGTCCAGAAAGGCTATGGTGCCATTTTCTTCCTCTTCGTGTGTAAATTTTATGTTCCCAGTGCTGTCCGTGCTATTCAGATGGTCAATGAGTTCTTGCGTGTGTCCATTCCTTATTTTCTCCAGAATTTCGTCCACGTATCTCTTCCAGAGGGTGGGTTTACACTGTGTAGGTGCTGTGTTGATGGCTTTGTTTTCCAGATCCTCCATGAAAAAAATGCTCACGATGGCTGATAGTGGGTCTCCCATTGGAAATCCTTCTTTTTGTCTGTAGATTTTTTTCTCTGTATTGAAAATAGGTGGATTCTGCAACAAATTGTAATAGTTCAGATATGTCGTGAACTGTGAACAGTCGAAACATGTAAAGAAGGTAAAAACATCTCCTTTCTATTTTTGTCTTTAATAAGAACAAAAAGGTAAATAGTCAGGATCACTGCTGGATTTTTACTCTTCTCTCAAGGAAGAGAACTTTCCAAACATGAGGAGATATGCTCAGAAGATGTTGGTTCTCTTTGGCTCTACCTACATATGTGAACAAACATTCTCAGTGATGAAGTTTACCAAATCCAGGTATAGATCCTCTCTCACTGATGATCATCTGTCAGCTGTGCTTCGTATCTCCACTGCAGACATTCAACCTGACTTTGATGCACTCGTTAAAGCCCAGCAGAGACTAGATTTCGATCACTGAACAAGAAAAAAAGAACTGAAAAACACCAAGTGAGGTGGTTAGACTACAAATGCAGGCATGTAAATGCACCAACTAGCAGTGAACTGGGACATTTTCTTTGGAGGCCTTTTTCTCAAAATCACAGTTCAGTGACAATCATTACTACAATATGATGTATCTTGCTTAATATTTGGAGTACAAAGACAATATTGTGATGTCTTTAGAAAGCTAAGAACCTCTTTCCAACAGTATATGAAACTCAAAATATGCTTTGGGGTGAATGCGACTGAAAATGATCACTAATATAATGAGTCACAATGGTAAAAATGTTCACATTTTGTTTACCATTGTTTTGTGAAAATTGATTGAATAAATGACATTTTTTGTAAGGCAACTTCACTTTTTCATTGCTTAATCATAACATATACTCTTACCAGTCTTACCAGCTTGTCAAAACAATGCTATGTGCTGCTTTTTATAAAGAAATACAATTAATATTATGCAGAATTGAGTTCAGCCTTTTGGTCTGGCCCTCTACAATATTTTCTGTTTCTCATGTGGCCCCATGGAAAAAATAATTGTCCACCCCTGGTTTAGAAGGTGGCAGACACGCGCCGAAGGAATCATGGCTGACATGGAATATAACAAAGAAGGAGAAATCCTCATTATTATTCTTCCTTTTTCTGCTTTGAGCTCACACACCAATGTGGATGCCACTGTGTTTGGTCATCGCGACAGCGATGATGATGAAAACTGCATGAAATGGGAAAAATAGCCACGTAATACAAATGAAATTCACGTGGGATAATCATAAGAGTTTGTAGATGTGGTACACGGGTGTAAATTACTAAGTAAATGTGTTACATCGAGGTTGATGTAACAAAAAGCTGAGTTCCCAGTCCCAAGATGGTAGTGCCCACAGGCGGCATGGATTCCCACAGGAATAATGCACCAAACAGAAAAAATAGCCACATAATACAAACGAAATTCATGTGGAGTAATCATAAGAGTTTGTAGATGTGGTACACGGTGTAAATGCTGAGCAAACACACAAACATCGGCTACGATGGACGAAAATGGACCGGTCACGTGGGCGGGCGAGCCCCCCTCCCAGTAACAGATAAGACAGAAATATGTTTTTTTGACATTTTCTGGATTTTCTGGTTCATATACTTTGAAGATTAGATAAAAACATACCCCTGTAGACAAATCGGCATCAAAAAAACCAGACCATTCTTTATGTAAATGTGTCCAAAGTCCACTTTTGACTGAGTTATGTAATTTATATAACTGCCGCAACATGATGTAAATTAGATGCGTAAATTTATTCCCATCTGAAATTTTGGATCATATTCTACATCTTTCTAATTGACATTAAGCCGTTATCTCTTGTAACTTTCAAGTTATAGCCTTGGAAATCTGAACTATTTTATTGACAAATTTTTTTACCACTCTTGACCGCTGGAGGGGCCTTGGGTTGCCTTGTGTTTCCCCAGGCGCCATATGGTGAATTTGGCAGTTAAAGGGTTGGCCCGTAGCCTGGGTGTTGCAATTCATCGCACAACCGCGTACAACCCACAGGCCAATGGGTTATGCGAGCGTTTTCATAGGTCACTGAAAGCAGCGCTCAGAGCTTCACTGACGGATGCAAATTGGGTAGACCGGTTGCCGTGGGTTTTATTGGGGTTGCGTTCCACACCAAAAGAGGATTTGGAGGCTTCCCTGGCGAAGCTGGTTTTTTCTCAGCCACTGCGGCTGCCCGGGGAATTTTTGCCAGATAATCCCACGCCGGACAACTGTCCGTCTCAGCGTTTACAGCATAGCGCAGACACAGGCACACTGCCAGGCCCGGCCCACCACTGTCTTCCACGCGCTTTTGTGCCAAAAACTTTGAAGAACGCGGCGTTCGTGTTTGTCAGGCACAATGCCCACCGCCCTCCATTGCGCCCACCCTATGATGGCCCGTTCAGAGTGCTGGAAATAGGGTACAAACATTTTTTGTGAGACTTGGGGGGTCGTTGGGAGAAAATATGCACAGACAGACTTAAGCCCGCCTTTGTGGTGGCGGACGAGCAAGTCATGTTGGCTCGGGCCCCTCGGCGTGGAAGACCCCCACTGAGAACTCCCCAGGTAAACGATTCTTCAGAGCAGCCACACGGGCAAGTCGAAGGTTTCCCCCCCTCGCCATTGCCCACCTGCAGACAGACACACCCCCAGGAGCCCCCCGCCGGCACAGCAGCGCCGCGGAGGAGGTAAAACCCCGTTACAGCAGATATGGGAGGAGACTGAAGCCAAAAGGACATGAGGACTGAAACTCGGTCTGAGATTTGGGGGGTGGGGGCCGTGTAGAGGCTGGGTTAATCATCTCAGACTGGATGCAGAGGGTAAACAGAGAAGGACAATAGGTATGGAGATTATGGTGAGGTAGCAGGAAGAAGGAGTTGGGGGGAGAAGGGATGAATGTATTGTGATGTGAGATGTCATGTAGATGTGAGATGGGTGGTTGATATAAAAGGAGAACCCCTGGTGTATTGAGACATGCTTTTTCTGTGTGTGACTGATGTGAGAGTGAATAAAGTTGTCTGCTGCATAAATCTGTTTCCGTTATTTACACTCTCCACATTACAAACATGTTAACAAGAAAAAACAACTAGATTTTTGATGGCGTGTCACTTTAAGGAAAGACTAACAGAGATAATCAGACTAAATCAGTTAAAATGTAAGCTTTAGATTTTTCTTTTCATGCTGATAAAAATCACCTGTAAAATTTATCCTACAAATAGTAAGGTAACAGTGAGTATGTGATGCCCACTGTGAGTGTGCTCACATATTTAATATGTAATGTATTAATGTTTTTCCACATTAGTCAACCTATTTTTCCAGCTGCTACAGTAATATTGTAGTTTTCATGTTGGAGTAGTTTTAGCTTCCGACCAGTAGATGGCAGTGTGGTGCTTTATTGGTGTTACCAAACCAGATTTTCAAATTAGAAGAGATACGTACTTCCTCTTTCTATTGAGCTGGACATGAGGAAAGACATGCTTTTGCCCCGTATGACTTTATTCTGCTGTATTCAGGTTAGTAAACTGAATAAAGCTAACTAACTAATGTAAATGATGGTGAAATGATAGTGAATGTATAGGAGATAGGTTGACATGGTAAAATATGGATATAGTTGTATGTGTGGCGGCATGAAATAATAAGGAGCGAACTGAGAGTTTTTGAGGGAGTTTATTAATCATACCGCCATCACAGAACTCACCCCAGCGCCGTGCAGGCGTGCCAGAGCGAGCAATCAGGCTCTCGTGAGGAGACACAGAATGCGTGTCGTCAGAAGCAGTGGTCAGAGAGAGAACCTGAGAGCTCGCTCTGGCGCGCCTGCACGGCGCTGGGGTGAGTTCTGTGATGGCGGTATGATTAATAAACTCCCTCAAAAACTCTCAGTTCGCTCCTTATTATTTCATGCCGCCACGCTGTGGACCTCCGCACGTTCAACAGGACAGCCCCTCAACATCGCGGATCCACAGGCAATTTTTGCGCGGCCCAGACAATTTCGCCGTCCCGGGCCGGCACTTGCTACCCCCACCCCCCTCCCTCCACCGCCGCCTGCAGCGAGCTTTCCCCCGCAGCTCGCTCCCAAAGCCGGACTATCGAGGCCTCAGCTTCCCGCTGAGCCCTCTGGGGGGGGAGTGTATGGGTAACCCCCACAACATACTGGGACAAGCAGAGCGCTCAGCTGGAGCAATTAACGTAGCAGCGTGATCTATGGACTGATAACAATATGCTGATGTGCCTTGTAACCTCTTTTGTCCTACAGCTCCGGAGCAGAGGCGAATTCCGGCCAGTAATCTTCCTATTGTATTATTCCTAATCCGACGGCGAACGCTGGGACAGCACGTGACGTCATCCATTCAGTAACCAGCAGGCTGCAGACAGAACACCCAGATGCTCTTCTCCTCATCTCAGGCGATTTCAACCATGTTTCACTGTCTCCCATTCTACCCACGTTCACCCAGTATGTCACATGCCACACTAGAGACAATAAAACACTGGATTTATTCTACGCAAACACTAAGGAGGCGTACACCTCATCACAACTACCCCCACTCGGGAGATCGGATCACAACTTGGTTCATCTCCGGCCGGTGTACAAACCCCTAGTGCACAGACAACCTCCGGCCATGCACACTGTGGAGTTATGGTCTGAGGAGACAATGGACACCCTAAAGGGCTGTTTTGAAGCCACCGCCTGGAAGCAGCTCTGCGATCCACATGGTGAGGACATCGATGGCCTCATTCACACCTTCACGGGCTACCTCAGCTTCTGTGTGGACAAATCCGTTCCCACCAAGACCATACGACGTCACTCAAACAACAAACCCTGGATCAACCCTGAGATAAAAACACTTCTGAGAGAGAAGAAGAGGATCTTCAGGTCGGGGAACAGGGAGATGCTGAAGTCCGTACAGAGGGAGCTGAGGAGAAAGATCAGAGAAGGCAAGGACAGCTTCAGGAAGAAGATGGAGGACAAGCTGCAACAGAGCGACATCAGCGGGGTCTGGAGAAACCTCAAAACCATCTCGGGGCTCCAGAATACCTCCCCCCAGGCCACAGGGGGCAGGGAGTGGGCGAACAACCTGAATCTGTTTTTCAATAGATTTGACCAACCGCCCTCCCCCCTGACTGCACAACAACCACTGCTGCCTCTAAAGAAATCAAGTCCTGCTGCCCACTCCCCACTCTACCAACACCCCCCCACTCCCAACACACAGCCCCCCATCCTGACCCTGACCAGGACCCAGGTGAGGACGGAGCTGAGGAAGATCAAGGCGAGGAAGGCGCCGGGACCGGACGGCATCAGCGCAAAGCTCCTCAAGTCCTGTGCAGACCAGCTGTGTGGGATTGTGACGTATATCTTCAACATGAGCCTGAAACTGGGGAGGGTACCACAGCTGTGGAAAACATCTTGTGTGGTACCTGTACCAAAAACTTCCCACCCCAAAGACCTGAACAGCTACAGACCGGTGGCCTTGACGTCCCACTTGATGAAGACCCTGGAGAGACTGCTCCTTGCTCACCTCCGCCCCCTGGTGGAACCAGCGATGGATCCACTCCAGTTCGCCTACCAGCATGGCATTGGGGTGGAGGATGCGGTGATCTTCCTCCTTCACCGTTCTCTGTCCCACCTGGAGAAGCCCGGGAATATGGTGAGGATCATGTTCTTTGACTTCTCCAGTGCTTTCAACACCATCCAACCGATGATCCTGAAGGACAAGCTGCTGCGCGCAGGGGTGGACCAGCACCTGTCATCATGGATCCTGGACTACCTCACGAACCGGCCTCAGTTTGTGAGAACCCGGGACTGTGTGTCCGACACGATCATCAGTAGCACGGGGGCCCCCCAGGGAACGGTGCTGGCTCCCTTCCTGTTCACTCTTTATACTGCGGACTTCTCACACAACACAACACACTGCCATCTACAGAAGTTCTCTGATGACTCTGCGATCGTTGGCCTCATCTCCAATGGAGATGAAGCTGAGTACAGAGGGCTTATCCAGGACTTCGTGGACTGGTGCCATCGGAACTGCCTCCAGATCAACGCGAGGAAAACTAAGGAGCTGGTGGTGGACTGCCGCAGGCATGGGCAGCCCCTCACAGTACCAGTAAATATACAGGGAACAGACATCGAGATGGTGACATCCTATAAGTACCTGGGTATTCATCTGAACAATAAACTAGACTGGTCACACAATACTGATGCACTCTACAAGAAGGGACAGCGCAGGCTGTTCCTGCTGAGGAGACTCAGGTCTTTTGGTGTACAAGGGGCGCTGCTGAAGTCATTCTATGACACGGTGGTGGCATCAGCCATCACTTTTGGAGTGGTCTGCTGGGGCAGTGGCATTACTGCAGCCGATAGGAAGAGACTGAACAAACTGATTAAGAAAGCTAGCTCTGTCCTGGGGCAGCGCCTTGATCCGATGGAGGAGATAGGAGAGAGAAGGACGGTGGCTAAACTGTCATCTCTGCTGGAGTCCGAGTTCCACCCTATGCAGGACATACTGAATGCACTGAGGAGCTCATTTAGCAGCAGACTACATCATCCCAGGTGCACAACCGAGAGGTTTCGTAGGTCCTTCCTACCAACGGCTGTCAGACTGTACAACCTAAGCAGGGCTGCTCGCAGAGATAGCAAAAAGACGTAACAAACTAATAGTTTTTTGAATGCAAAAGATGCAATAGACTTACACAATGGTCCTCTCCGGCATACAACTAGGAACATACCGGTCGCTATGGAGGGTGAGAATATGTATGGGCACATAATCATACCATGTAGGATAACTAAGTAGACGGTTATGCTGTTTCATTCCATCTAGCAACAATGCTCTGCACTGTGTGTGTTTATATATTTGCATATTTATTCCATCTAGCTACAATGCTCCGTACTGTGGGTGTTTATATATTTATATATCTACATATTATTCCATCTAGCTACATTGCTCCGCACTGTGTGTGTTTATATACTTGCATATTTATTCCACCTAGCTGCAATGCTCCGTACTGTGGGTGTTTATATATTTACATATTTATTCCATCTAGCTACAATGCTCTGCACTGTGTGTTCATATATTCATATATTTATTCCATCCAGCTACAATGCTCTGCACTGTGTGTCTGTGTGTGTGTGTATATATATATATTTTATAGTAATACGTACATATGTTTATTAGCTGCTCTTGCTTGCTTTTTTTTTTTTTTTTTTTTTTTTTTTTTTTTTTTTTTTTTCTTGCCTTCTGATTGTTGCTCTGAGTGTTGCTATCCCTGTGCTGTTGCAATCCTGGAATTTCCCCGTTGTGGGACTAATAAAGGCTTATCTTATCTTATCTTATCTTATCTTATTGTTATGTGTGACTCTCAAATGCAAATGTCCATACCTACTGCTGTGAATGCATTGTCTGTAGTGGGGTATAAAAACTGCATATGCTCTGTAACTCTCTCTCTCTCTCTGACCACTGCTTCTGACTGCACGCATTGCCTTCTGCTGAAGAGAGCCTCCAGGCTTGCTCTGGCGCGCTGCACGGCGCTGGGGTGAGTTCTGTGATGGCGGTATGATTAATAAACTCCCTCAAAAACTCTCAGTTCACCGCTTATTATATCATGCCACCACAGTATGTACTGAAGGAAATGAGTTTTTCCGATAGGTGTTTGTGGTAGATGTAATGGTAGCGTGCCGAAGTATCCGTGGTTTGTTAGCAATAACTCTGTATGCTCTGTTAATGAAGGGCCGCAGTAATATTACTTTATTTTGGGCTCCCTGTACATCCCTATGATGTTTATAATGTGCCTCTAAGGTGTGAAATTGTGTTGTGTAAGGTTAAAATGTTAATTCATGCGTTTTTCTGAAGTTAAAAACTTAAGAACTTGGTTAAAATAATTATTTCATGTACTGTAAAAGGTTAAAATAAGTCAGCTTATGCATTTAGAAAGAGTAAAACACCAGTGTTGAAAATGATTTTATTTAATGTACAAAGGTCATATGTGGATGATATCCTTAAGCTATATTCTGTGCTTAAAAGATAACATCAGTAAATAAGCTGAATGTGAAGGCATGTAAAAAATGACATGACAGGTATTTTGGATGGGTTTTTTTGTGGTTATATGGAAAATGCAAAAGCAAAGAAGATAATGTAAGAAAAGAGAGATGATTTATTTTTGTTGTGGCATTTGTTAATAAATATGGTCTCTTTCTGCTGAGCCGGACATGAGGAAACGCATGCTTTTGCCCCCATCTGATTTTATTCTGCTGTTTTCAGGGGAATACAACACACCAACCACAACTATTATTTTTATCTGATTATGAGGCCCGAGCCCGGGACTTGTAACATGTACAAGTAGTTTTTCAGTGTTGCAACCTTTCATTCTTTTAGAGTGAATCTCAATCTTTTACCCTCTCTCTCACACCACAAACCATATTTCTTACTCCAAAATGAGGAAATTACTGCCAATATGTTGACTTTCTACAGATTTTTCCCACAATAAACGCTCTCAAGGCAGCATAAAGCAGACTGAACTTGTTCCAAAACTTATTCTGAGGTAAAGAAGTGTATTCTTTGAAAAAAAAAAATAACTGTCTATGTGAATTGCGCGCATGCACTCTTACTCCACGTGTACCCCTCAGTCTCCCTGTGGACAGTTCCCTGTAAATCTTGCTCCAACCTTTTCTGAAAAGTTGGCAACTCTGTGTTTTTAAAGGGGTCATTGACTGCACTTTTTCCACACTTTAATAGCTCACACATGTCTTAATGAAATGTCTGTGACATATTTTGTTCACATTTTTTTAAATTTTTTTTAATTATTGAAGCAAATTTGTCTTTTTATTTTTCCTGGCTTTGAAACGCCCTGATTTAAAGCCTGTCACTTTAAAAAACATCCTTCAGCTGTTCAACTCCGCCCTTCCTCTTACGTCAATTAGCCATTAGCTGAGTAGCTTCTAGTCTCCTTCTAGCTTGAAGGAGCAGCGCTGGTCGGTTGTGTGTCTCGCGTCGTTCTGGCCTATCAGCCAGCGATCTCGCCAGGATGGCACAACCCGAGCCGAGCTGCTGGATCTCAAAGTGCAGTGTCTTGCACCGCCGGACTTCGCTCCTCTCCCACGGCCAGCTGGGAATGCGCCATCACAAAGCAACTCCCCAACATTGCCTGTGGGGATGGAGCGGAGTCGTGCTGAGCCCCAGAGGATGATGGGGGAGCTCTGGGGGTGCAGCCTCCGGTTGCATCGTAGGTGGTTTCCGCGACCAGTGGGATGACACCGGCTGTGGTGTCACAGCGGGAGCGCTGGGGGGTGGGCTGTAGCGGCACGGGATATATTGTGGACAGTGGGCCGGTGAACAAGGTGGTAACAGGAATGGTTATTATGGTGACCAAGATCTGAAGAAAATAACAATATAAGCGGCGCTTGGTTCAAGCTTCCTGGTACAGGCTACCTTTAGCACCCCTCCATCTACATGACAGACAGCTAGGCGGGCCAATAACAGAGCAGTGGGCTGGTCTCAAGGACAGCAGTGGTTGGGCTTTCTGAACACTTGACATAAAAGTGTTACCAGGAAGAGTCAAAAAAAAAATGTTTTGGGGAGTTTCTCTGACAGAAAAACGAGATAAAAGCAGTGTGCTTTTTCAGATTGTTGACTGGAAAAGTTTTGGCTAATTACATGAGCAGTTGACACATTTGAGATGGTTAAAACCTACAAACTATAACCGCTCCTAAAGTCTTCTTCTAGGTCAGAAAACCATGCTCCAACTGATGTTGACAAGTTTTTTTGTTTATTTTGCCCCAGCAAATCTTCACCCTTAAACACCATGAAAAACTAAAAATACAGACATAAAAAACATGAATACAAAATAAATTATAACACTTAACAAATGTTCATAAACAAAAATAATCACATACCGTGTGCGCCTTCTGCCTAGAATTTAGGAGTTGTTAGTCATGTCTCAAATTTCCCAAACAAAGTCCTCTCTCCAAAGTCCTCTCTCCGCATCTGATTGTGGACAGCCTCCAGCAGCCATGTGACTCTTCTAATCAGGCATGTGAACAGCGCATGCCTACCACCCATTTTTGCACCATATCAGATCCAGGTTCGCCGCTGGTTTCCTCACAAACATGGAGAACATTTAACAGTCCGGCTGCCTGCAGGAAAAACAGTCCGTCCTCTCTCCCGACACTCGCTCACACAATGGCGCTGATAGGCGGGGCGAGACACCTGCACGAGCCCCCTTCACGAGCTCTCCGACCCGCGAGCTTGGCAGCACGAGTGCATATGCGCCGCGATATGGAGGGACTGAAAGCGGAGAAAAGGACACCGCTAAAGTCCGCAACACTGGCGCACACACCCATAAACAAACATTATTTCAGAAAAAGAACCAAAGATACATAAACCTTTTCACTGTGACAGCTACACTGCCACCAAAATTACAAAGATTTACATTCACTCAACTTTTAACAAACAAAATTAAATCTTGTAATTTTCCTTGAAATAAATGTAAACCTTCAAATCACATGTTGCTTTAATAGCCTTGATATTGTTCACTTTCTAGACTTAAGCGTTTCTTTGTCATTACTGTATCATCTGACTAGTTTTATTATGTCCTCCCTTTGTAGTCTAGGACTCATTTTCAACTAGAACTATTAGTTTCTGAACAGGTCTCTCAAGAACTGAGACTTGCTTTAAGCGTTCACCTTTTTTCCCTAGATCTCTTTTTCCAACTTGAACTTTAACCTTTTGTACTAGACCTTAGTTGTGTTACAATGCCTTCTTTGGGAAGGATTACTGGATGTTTCAGCTCAAAGGATGCAGATGACTTTCTCAACCTCCCTCCAACTCTAAGGAGGTTATCTACAAGGACAGGATCAAGCTGATGCATTTTGTGAGTTTTTGGTAATCTAGCTGATTTCTGACTGAACCATTTCAGCTCATCTTCAAATGCCTCCTTTTGTGCTGCCCGAATGAGTGTGAGAGAGGCAACTCTTCTCTCCTCTACACTAATTGGACCTGACCTGTCTTCTTTTGCCGGTCTTTTAATCCTTGCTACAACAGTGATGGCTGTATTACAGTCAGAAAATCTTGAAAACCTTTCAAGAAAGTTGTCTCTTTCAACAGCATCTGTCTTCAAAACCTTTACTTCAGGGTCACCTACGAGAAGCTCTGGTGAATGTTGAACTGTGACAATTTCACATTCCCATAAAAACTCAGGCCCAGTGAGCCAGTTTGAGTCAATCAGCTCTGCCACCTTGAGACCTCTAGAAGCATGGTCTGCTGGATTTTGATTGGTTTCAACGTAGAACCATTGCTTTGGATCTGTAGTGTTTCTTATTTTCTGGATGCGATTGGCAACAAACACATGGAAGCGCCGGGCTTCATTCTTGATGTACCCAAGCACCACTTGAGAGTCTGTCCAGAAAAACTCTTCGTCGATCTTCAGCTCAAGCTCTGCTCTGAGAAAGTTACTCACACCAGCTGAAACTGCTCCAGCAGTCAGCTCAAGACGTGGGATGGTGACTATGCTTGTGGGTGCCACTCGGGCCTTACCCATGACAAGAGCACAATGAACTTGCACATCAGAAACAATCCTGATGTAGGAACACTGTCCATAACCACTGCTGCTACCATCTGAAAAGTGATGCAACTCAATTTTTTGGATTGTGCCGAGGTATTCAGGAATGAGACATCTTGGTATTTTAATGTTTTGAAGATTTTCCAAATCCTGGAGCCATATTTCCCACTTGGCCTGGATTTGAGGGGAAACCGGCTCATCCCATCTAACACCCCGCCTGCACATGTCTTGCAGTAGTTGTTTGCCAGTCAAGATGTAAGGAGAGAGAAATCCTAGTGGGTCATACACACTCGCAACTGTTGCTAGAATTCCTCTTCTTGTGGCTGGTTTTTCTTTGAGGATAACACTGAATGAGAACACATCAGCTTCCACATTCCACTTTATCCCTAGTACACTCTGCATTGGAACCTCAGTGTAATTCAGATTTACATCTTTCTTCTCACTTGCATGTTCTGTTTCTGGTATCACCTCCAGGACCTCTTTGTACTTGGGATTTTTTTCCATTTTCCCCTTTAAATGCCTCAATCGAACTGTAGCAAGGTGCTTGTTGTTCGGAAGCTGTGGATACTCTCTAAAGGGTAGGGGCATTTCCAAATGTCCTTCCTTGTTGTGGTGAATGTTTCCGTTCAAGAACTGGAGAAACTGAATGTCCTCTTGGGATATATTTCCTTCTCTTGGATTTGTGTCCAAGAAATCTCGTTCCAGGACTTTGATCACAGAGGAAGGTGTGATGGATGGAAACTCCTTTACAGAGACACGATTGCAGACTCCTATTACCTCCATTAGACCAGTCCATGGTTTGATGGAACCCACGATAGTCCAGCCTAAGTTGTTTTGACTGCATATGGATCATAATCATTTCCTGGTATGACCTTCCTTGGTTTTAATGCTCTTGCACAGTCATACCCAATCAGGAGCCCTGCGGGACAGTCTAACAGATCTGGCATCTCTTCTGCAATGCTTAGAAGGTGAGTCCACTCTTTCGCTGTCTCACGAGTTGGGATACTGTTTTTCTCAAGTGGAATGTATTCTCGTGTATAAGTAGGTGGCAAGACAACATACTCTTGTGAATGGTAACCTCTTACTTTGAGCCCATCTACTCTTTGGCAATGTACAGTTGAACCCCGGTCAGTCATTGTTGTCAACCTTAACTTAACCCCTTGCACTCTGGTCAATTTCCCTAAAAACGCCAAAAAATAACGTGCCCAAAGTAAATCGAAAGCTGTTCTTCAACCCTTTGCAGCATCTTCATGAGGTTGGTCTCATTTAAAAGAAAACACTTTGAATTTTTTGGCAAAACAGTCATAATCTCTCTAAGTGCTCGGGACACTGAGTTACAGTCATCTAAACATAGTGAACTTGAAGAAAATAAATTTGGCCTGGGTGTTTTTTCAAATACAAATGCTTGCAAATAACACACAGCTTCAGATCCATCCATCCATCCATCCATCCATCTTCTACCGCTTTTCCGGAGGTCCGGGTCGCGGAGGCAGCAGTTCAAGCAGAGAAGCCCAGACTTCCCTCTCCCCAGCCACCTGCTCCAGCTCTTCAGAGGGGATACCAAGGCGTTCCCAGACTAGCTGGGAGACATAGTCTCTCCACCGAGTCCTGGGTCTGCCCCGGGGTCTCCTCCCAGTGGGACGTGCCTGAAACACCTCAAGTGGGAGGCGTCCAGGAGGCATCCTAATCAGATGCCCATACCACCTCAACTGACTCCTTTCAATGTGGAGGAGCAGCGGTTCTACTCTGAGCCTCTCCCGGATGACTGAGCTCCTCACCCTATCTCTGAGGGTGAGTCCAGCAATCCTACGGAGAAAGCTCATTTCAGCCGCTTGTATCCGCGATCTCGTTCTTTCGGTCATTACCCAAAGCTCGTGACCATAGGTGAGAGTAGGAACGTAGATTGACTGGTAAATCGACAGCTTTGCCTTAGAACTAAGCTCCCTCTTCACCACAACAGACCGGTACAACGTCCGCATCACTGCAGATGCTGCTCCAATCCGTCTGTCGATCTCTCGCTCCATTTTCCCCTCACTCGTGAACAAGACCCCAAGATACTTAAACTCCTCCACTTGGGGCAGGAGCCTGTCCCCAACCCGGAGAGGACAATCCACCTTTTTCCGGCTGAGGACCATGGACTCGGACTTGGAGGTGCTGATTCTCATCCCAGCCGCTTCACACTCAGCGGCAAACCGTCCCAGCAAGAGCTGTAGGTCATTGCTGGATGAAGCCAACAGGACAACATCATCTGCAAACAACAGAGATGAGATCCTGTGGTCACCAAGCATGACACCCTCCATTCCCTGGCTGCGCCTAGAAATCCTGTCCATAAAAATTATGAACAGGACCGGTGACAAAGGGCAGCCCTGGCGGAGTCCAACTCTCACTGGGAATGACTCCGACCGAGTGTTGGCAATGCGAACTAAACTCTCACAACGGTCGTACAGAGACCGAATAGCTCGTAACAACAAGCCCGATACCCCATACTCCCGAAGCACCCCCCACAAAAATCCACGAGGGACGCGGTCAAATGCCTTCTCCAAGTCCACAAAACACATGTAAACTGGTTGGGCAAACTCCCACGAACCCTCAAGAATTCTCGAGAGGGTAAAGAGCTGGTCCGATGTGCCACGGCCAGGACGAAAACCACATTGCTCCTCCTGAATCCGAGGTTCGACCAACGGTCGGACTCTCCTCTCCAGTACCTTGGCATAGACCTTCCCAGGGAGGCTGAGGAGTGTGATCCCTCTAAAGTTGGAGCACACCCTCCGGTCCCCTTTTTTGAAGAGAGGAACCACCACCCCGGTTTGCCATGCCAAAGGCACTGCCCCCGACCTCCACGCAATGTTGCAGAGGCGTGTCAACCATGACAACCCAACAACATCCAGGGCCTTGAGGTACTCGGGGCGAATCTCGTCCACCCCCGGGGCCCGGCCACCAAGGAGATTTTTAACCACCTTGGCGACCTCAGCCCCTGTGATAGGCGAGTCATCCCCCTCGTCCCCAAACCCTGCTTCCTCTGTGGAAGGCGTATCAGTGGGATTGAGGAGATCCTCGAAGTATTCCTTCCACCGCCCGACGATATCCCCAGTTGAAGTCAACAGTGTCCCATCCGCCCCATACACAGTGTGGACGGGGAGCTGCTTTCCCCTCCTGAGCCGCCGAACAGTTTGCCAGAATCTCTTTGAAGCATGCCCTCATGGATCGTCACCTTACCGTGGTGGGGGGGTTTGCGTGCCCCAGTGATCCCAGGAGCTATGTTGTCTGGGGCAATTTGCCTCTGATAGGGTCTCCCAAGACAAACTGGTCCTGGGTGAAGGGCCAGACGAAGAACGATCCAACAGACTCTCATGATAAATTGTATATCAAGGATTCAGTGTACCCCGCCCGGTATGGGGTTACCGGGGCCCCACCCTGGAGCCAGGCCTGGGGGAGGGGCTCGAAGGCTAGCGTCTGGTGGCCGGGTTTCCACCCATGGGACCCGGCCGGGCTCAGCCCGAAGGAGTTACATGGGTCCGCCCTCCAGTAGGTTCACCACCTGCAGGAGGGATCATGGAAGTCCGGTGCTATGTGGATTAGGTGGCAGTCAAAGGCGGAGACCTTGGCGGACTGATCCCAAGCTTCAGATCCGGGCTGGAAAATGCAACAGAAATGTAGAACCAAGTGTTATCCAGCTGAGGTCCAAATTTTGTAACAATACCACAAAAAATGAATATATTACACAGCTTTTTCCTCAGGTAGTTCCCAGGCGTTTTTGAACTGTGCCAAATTGTGCCAAATGGCACAGTTTGGAAAAACGTCTGTAACTTTTGAATGATTCAATATAGAAGCTTCATCTTGGGCTCTAATGAAAGGTCACACTCAGGGCTGTGTGTGTGTGCGTGTGTGTGGGGTGTGTGTGTGTGTGTGTGTGTGTGCCCCCCCCCCTCGCTACAGAGGACGGACATCGGCCATCGCTACATGACGGATTTGACTCATGTGGCGATGTGGCGACCGCGGTGCAGTCACCGCGCTTCCCCCCCCCTCGCTACAGAAGAATAGCGGGGGCAGGGGCATTCACAGTCCGGACGCGGCGAACGAACCGTGTACCGCGGCGCACGCACTTCGGACTTCGTGCGCCGCACAGTTGTAATTTACCAATCGGTCAAAAGTCATTTTGATTACAATTTTCAGGGATAAAGAATAATTTAGCTTAGAACACCTTACCTCTTCACAGCAGAAGCGGAGCTGGCGAACTTCTTCCTCATTGTCAGACGAACGCGACGCTGGTCTCGCAACCCGATCAAAACATAATTCCATTATTGCGGTTTTGCGCTTCCATGATTGCGGTTTTTGGCGAACGATTTTTCAAAACAAATAACAGTAGTAATTAAAAATAGACTGGCAAACGCGTGTGTCACTCAGCCTTCGTCGTCGGCCTCCGTCGGTCTATGATGACCATAGAAGACAATCCTAATGTCTATTCTGCTGGGACAAAAACAAAAAAAGCACCGCCTGGCCGAACATGCCGATGCGCGAATGGCAGTCGCTGTCACACAGGTTGCACTTGTGGATGGTCTCCATGCTGCTGGGTCTGTGGGGTTCTTCCTGCGGGTCCTTTTTCTCATCTGCTGCAGCAGTCAGTCTCTCTTCACCCAGCCTTACACAAAAAAGCTCGCGAACTTCTGTGCTTCAATTGGCTCTCTGCATTCACAGCATTGGTAGGCGGGTCCTTCTTGCTAGGTTTTCAGTCATTGGTTCTTCATGGTTTCAGAACCCCAATTCAAGGCTCTTATTAGTCGAATGAGAGGTCAATCATATCTGATCTGTTCGCGGCTGTGTCTGTAGTGGAAGAACTTTTTTTTTTTTTCCAGTGTGGGCTTGGAGGCAGCGCCCTCGTGCGTCCTAGAGCGCACGAGAGCGCCCTCGTGCGCTCTGGGATGCAGAGACTTGCCCGCCTGCGGTACAACGGAGTGCAAGAGGTTAACAGGTTCTCTTGTTGCATGAATTTTCTCACAAATATCTTGATCAATGAATGTATTGCTGCTTTGAGTATCCAGAAGTGCATACACCAAGGTCTCTGGACTGTTTTCTGCTGCACAAGAGAGCCATACTGGAACAATCATTGAAGTGCGATCACTGTTGCCCACCTTTACACTACATGCAACTGTAGAAGTGCTTTCCTCTTGTGGTGGCACACAACAACGTTCCTCGTGAAGTGGAGAGGGGTGGCTTTGCCTGCAAATATTACAAGTGACCTTCTGTCGACAGTTTATGGAGATGTGACCAACTGTAAGGCAAGCAAAACACATGTTATTATCAATGACAAATTTTTTCCTGTCTTTGAGAGACATTGCTGCAAACTTGTCGCACTTATAGATAAAGTGATCTTGCTGACAGCAAATACACTTAATCTGCTTCTTATTCTGAGATGCTAAAGAGCTGGGCTTGGAACCTTTGCCACTTTGGGATGTGGCCTTTGAGGTTTGTTTTGGATAATTGGGTACATTTGTTGAAGCTACCAGGACACTGGCCTTGACACGTTTTTGTTCCTTCTCTAGTTTTTCACTTGTATGCTTTAGCGCATAAAGGGAAGAAATAGGATTGCATGCTATGCGCGCTTCTTCTGCCACAAAGTGTGCAAACTCTTCAAAACCTGGATATGCCTTCCCTTCATCCAGTGTTTTAGTGACATGTCTGTTCCAGCGAGTTGTTGCCCAGTCTGGAAGTTTCAGCAGTAATTTTTGATTTTCCTCACAATCATCCAAAACTCCAAGTCCTTGCACATGGGGCATGGCATTTTTACAAGAGATGAGGAAATCACTGAACTCTCTTAGTTTAAGGGAGTCTTTTGGTCTAATCTTCGGCCAGGAACTCAGTTTTTCCCTGAAAGCTCTTTGGACTACAAAGGGGTGGCCATAGCGCTTGTTTAAGGCATCCCAAGCCTGTGTGTACGCTTCTTCATCACTACGATAAAAGGTTCCTTCTAACACTGAAAGCGCCTCACCACTTATGTATTTTTTCAATTAGAACAGCTTATGCACTGGATCTGTACAGCTTGTTTCTATCAAAGCCTTGAAGCAAGTGCTCCACTCTGTGAATTTAAGTGGGTCTCCTGTAAACACGAAAGGCTCTGGTGCTGGAAGTCTTGTCATAGCAAGGGATTCCTTGAACGCTTGGACTAGTGAGACTTCGCTCTCTCTGGGCTCAGATATCCTGTCAGAGTTGTGTGGGACTGATGCACTGTGGGGAACATTGATGCGTTTACTCTCAGAGTAAGGAGGGGCCGATACATTTTGTGGAACTTGAGTGCATGGAGGGCTACTATGCTGCATTGGAAGCTGACTTGGAGGCAAAGTGCTTTTTACTTTAACATCCCTTATTTCAGCATTAAACCTTGATTCCTCTTCAGCATACACATTGTATTCAGCCTCTATGACTTCAAGATCCCTTTGATCTTCCAGCCATTTTAGTTTTTCTTGCTGAGCCAGAATCTCCTTTCTCTGGGCAGATATTTCCATCTCCCTGTTTATTTCAGCCCGTTTTGATGCCAAACGTGCAGCTGCATCTGCTTTTTTCGCCGATACATGACTTCCCTGCTGACTATGACTTGACTGACTGCTTTGACTAGCTCTAGACACAGTTGATCCATAAATTGACCTTGCATCTTCTCTTTGGAGTAACTGAAAGAGAGATTCCTTCACAGCTACTGCATCAAATTCCTTAGTATCGACATCTGCATACCGTCTTTGCAGGAGTAGGATTATTTCAGTTGTAACTGAAGTGCAGCTATCAAACTTCCTTCTCATGTCTTGAGATGGTAAAGTAAGTGCACGTAAACTCTCATACCTTTGCTTTAGTTCTGACTCACATTTTTCTATTGAATGGATCATTTCACCCAACTCAGTTTTAGAGCACTCTTCCTTAAGTTTAGATCTTGTTAGTTGAATCTCTGCTTTAAAGTTAAGATACGTCGACGTAAACTTTCATTCTCTCTCTGTTATTTCCTCTCTTTAAACTCAACGATTTTTTTCTGTAGGGCACTCTCCCTTTCTGATCGTCTCACTTGCGTTTCGACTTGAGATGATGATGGTAACCTTATCTTGTGTATTTCAAGATCTCCAATTATTTCTCCTATCCGTGTCTCAATTTCTCGTCTTTTTAAGTCAACAGATTCAGTTTTTAATTTCTCTTCCAACTTTACTTTCTCATCTTCTAGAGCTGCAAGTATTTCCTCTAATGCACAAAACTCACTTGTGCTCTGTTCCATTTTCAAAAATGATTTAAACTAACACTTTTGGAATTTTACAGTGAAAGGAAAGTTAGAAGACTGCTGGGAGAACATACAATAGGAAACAAGTGACACTCTTCAGTAATTTACAACACTTCAAGAATAACTTTTACTTCTGTTTCTTTTCTCAATTTAACTTAGGAATTAAAAAGGTTCCAAACTGAAAATATACCATCTAACCTGGTACCTTAAAGGTGTTGTGACCTTTTGCAAACTCCACTGTCCATAAATGTCGCTCTGGTACCTCTTCTGTCCGGCTGAATGTCCAGCGGATGTGGGAAGAAGCATACACGTCTTTTATTTGGGCAGCAAACGAAGTCCTTGAAGCATGGCCCTGCAGGAATCTTGCTGCTTGCTCCTGGATTAGGCACGTTTTTCACTATAACCGCTCCCAAAGTCTTCTTCTAGGTCAGAAAACCACGCTCCAACTGATGTTGACAAGTTTTTTGTTTATTTTGCCACAGCAAATCTTCACCCTTAAACACCATGAAAAACTAAAAATACAGACATAAAAAACATGAATACAAAATAAATTATAACACTTAACAAATGTTCATAAACAAAAATAATCACATACCGTGTGCGCCTTCTGCCTAGAATTTAGGAGTTGTTAGTCATGTCTCAAATTTCCCAAACAAAGTCCTCTCTCCAAAGTCCTCTCTCCGCATCTGATTGTGGACCGCCTCCAGCAGCCATGTGACTCTTCTAATCAGGCATGTGAACAGCGCATGTCTACCACCCATTTTTGCACCATATCAGATCCAGGTTCGCCGCTGGTTTCCTCACAAACATGGAGAACATTTAACAGTCCGGCTGCCTGCAGGAAAAACAGTCCGTCCTCTCTCCCGACACTCGCTCACACAATGGCGCTGATAGGTGGGGCGAGACACCTGCACGAGCCCCCTTCACGAGCTCTCCGACTCACCCGCGAGCTTGGCAGCACGAGCGCATATGGCCGCGATATGGAGGGACTGAAGGCGGAGAAAAGGACACCGCTAAAGTCCACAACACTGGCGCACACACCCATAAACAAACATTATTTCAGAAAAAGAACCAAAGATACATAAACCTTTTCACTGTGACAGCTACACAAACACACCATTTTTCAGTCAATGACCCCTTTAAGTTAAAGTGACACTCCTGCAAAAATCAATTTTTTTTTTCTGTTAACATGTCTGTAACATGTTTCTTGTGATTTACAAGACAAATCAAGAGCAAAATCATTCCAAACTTCCAAGTATGTGTTTCTCTGCTGTTAATGTCTGCTTAAGCTCCACCCCCACCCCCACAAAAAAAAGGCAGATTTGGATAGAGTGTTTCTAGCTACCTCAGTATTCCTGCTTAGCCTGATTGGTTATAACATTAACCAATCAGACGGATACTCTTGGCTACCTTGGGGGAGAGAGGGAGGAGCCGAGGAGCAGCAGGACTGAGGCAGAGGGGGATGAAGGGGTCTGTTTTCCACAGCAAAGCAGTGGAAGAGGAGGCGAGCAATCACGTGCAGAGGTAGCAGCAGAGAGAGAGCGGTGAGAGGCAAGGGGGGGGGGGCCGATTTGAATGTCGCTGTCTACACATCCTGGTACTTGCATGTGAATGCGCAAAGTGCGGAGGTAAGAAAGACCAGCAGTTTACCATTGAAACAATACAGCATGTCAGTATTATGACGAGCTTTCACCGCAAGATTGGATCAGATTTGATCAAAAACTTTAAATGTGTGATCTCAGAAAGTGTCCCTACCGTCTACCAGCCAGTATGCGGAAGAATGATTCAACAGTGTCCAGAAACAATATTTATTGATATTTGTAATGGTGAATAAACGCACCAGCTTGGCTGTACATTGGCGGAACACTCCAATAATAGAAAATAAATTGTACCTGCTGTGGGTAATCCCCACAACATACTGGGACAGGCAGAGCGCTCAGCTGGAGCAATTAGCAGAACAATGAGATATGTGTATTGATATCAATAGGCAGCCTCTCTTTGTCTAGCTCCTTCCTGCCAGTATCCTGCTGCTGATATGTATGACTCAAAGGCAAATGTTCCTTCCTGCTCTGTACTGTGATGCAAATGTCCCATTGCCTTCCTGCCGTTTACTGTGATGTTAATGTGCCATTCATGCATTGTCTGTAGTGGGGTATTTAAACTGCATATCACTCTGTAACTCTCTCTCTCTCTGACCACTGCTTCTGACTGCACGCATTGCCTATCTGCTGACGAGAGCCTCCGGGCTCACTCTGGCGCGCCTGCACGGCGCTGGAGTGAGTTCTTGTGATGGCAATGAAATAAAACCCACTTTTAAACCTCAGTTTGCTGCTTATTATTTCATGCCGCCACACCTGCTATGGAAATCCCCAAAAAGCCGGCATGCTTAGGTTTGCAAAATTTATCAATTGGAGCTCACAGGAAAAACAGCCTCCCGTCTCCCGTACACTCCAGTTTATTTACACTCATTCGCCCTGTTAATCCTGACACTTCGTTTCAGCTCTACAGAGGTTTGGTCCATTTGTCAGCAGGTGAGTGTCAGTCTTATTTTTAAACTAGTTTAACTGCAGTGTTAATATGTTTACTCTGAGGCTGATAAACAGCTCAAATTGGAATTAATATTTCTACCGAGCTGACGCGTTTCTATGCTAATGCTGTTTTAGCTATTAACTCCCTCTGATGCAAATTTGGGTGTTTTTCGCATGTTCACATTAACTTTAACTGTAAGCAAGTTACTTTTAATGATAAATAAGAGTCATAGTTTGGTAAACAGACAAACCTGCAGCAGGAGCAAGCTCCATTTGTGGTTAGACGAGATGTGGGTCATACCATCCTTCAGCCAACTCATATGGTAAGGCAGCCCACAAAATCCTCCTTTGATAATCTCTGCTGGCCGATGTGAATATAAAAAAACTTGTATTCTGATTGGTGTCACCATCTTTCATAAGATCATGATGGTCACATGAGCCAGTTGTACACCATTTCGACATTTTTTGTTTAAATTTAGCTAACATTGCCATAGAAATGCATTGCAATCGTCATTTTTTTGATACCTCGGCGAGTCATTCTGCACGTTCATGAGATCAGTGACGTAAGCGTAGACAGCCCTACTGTGAGCTGAGAGCAGCCACATTCAAATTGGGTCCCCCCCTCCCCTCCCTGCTCAGTCCAGGTGGACGGGGGACTGGTTGTTGGTAAAAAGTAAACACATATTTGGCAGCTACACATTTATCTCTCACCTTGACCATTTTCAGAAAAATGGTTCACTTTTTACTTTTGAAGATATAGGCAAAACTTTAACGTCCAGAAGCGTCTTGAACAGACTAGCAGCCCACCCACCAGGAGTTGCACCGACCATTCACGTGTGAGCCCTGGAGGATGGGAGTACAGTGACCAATCACGTGCAAGCCTACAGGTCGGGAGGGCGACGACCAATCATGTGCAAGCCCCGTAGGCCACTAATTAGAATATTCAGAGATCCACACATACTTAAGTAGGTGAAAGATTTAAAATCTCTTTCCAAGCAATTCTAAGGCAATGAAAGTTTTATTGTGGATAAAATGCCACAATATACTATTTTGGGCAATACACATTGTTTCTGAGGTGGTTTTAGAGCCACCGGAGTGCACCTTTAATTAAATGTAGCAACAGCAATTTCATCTTACTTTGCAGAATTGTGTAAAATTAACTTTGACTTATATTTACTGCCTCTGTGACAATTAACCTACAGACTCGGAGCTCTAATGACAACAGAAGAACTGTCCTTCAAAGACTAACTTCATACGGGTAACAGTTAGGGCTGTGCAATATGATGATATTAAGAATGGGCATGTGACATCACCCGACAGAAAAACTGCAAGGAATTGTTTTTGAGAGGGTTGCAGCAATCTGTTATTTATTTATTTTGCATTTATTTATTTGGATAAAAATGACACTGAATATGGTATGATGAGATAAAAATGTCTATCATTTCATATAAGACTATCAACTATATCAGGGTGCCACAAAATACACTGTTACGGCAGTGCCTTTACATCATTTTGGTGACTGTTTGCCGTCTGCGCATGTGCAGTCCAAACGGAGCGTGTCCCAGCATTTTCCAACGTGGCGACCGCCACAAGAAGCAAGCATGAGAAAGATGGAGAGCATTTACAAATTAGACTCATCTTCAGCTGTTAAAACTAAACACCAGAGTCAAACAGTAAAACAGGCTTTTGCCAGTGGAATGCTGTATAATAAAGACTTGTGAAAATAGCAAGGGAGCGGCCATTTCACCTTTCATCTAGACATCAGTGAGTTTCTAACTCTATATAAATGTATTGTACTAATAATAAATCATAGCAGGCCATATAGGATTTAATGTTCTAGTCAAACAAGTATGTGAAATGTAACGTTTGAGTGAATGTTGGTGTGTAGTCAAAGTAAACCTCGTTATGATATTTAATGTTTTTCAACCCAATATTAGGATGGGAGAGGGGAATGAAACATAGAGGAATATTAATTAAATATTTTTATATCTTTAAGTAAAAGGAGAAAATTATTTACAGATGAATTTGTGTAATTGATTTTTTTTCAGTATATAATTTAAAATGTTAATATAGTAATTTCTCTGTGGTTATTATTATATCTAAACCATAGAATTTACAGAAAATGTATATCAGGATATATATCGCTCTTGGGATTTAAGATTACTTGGGATATGAAATTTTGGTCCTATCGCACAGCCCTAGTAACAGGTAATATCGCTTATGCAGTATTTTGAAAATAAAATTGCAAACCAAGCTGAAATTTGAAAAACTGGTAGGAGAGTTATAAAGCATAACGCATACTGTTAAACAGCAAAATCATAAGTAAAAACACTAAAAGGAGCACTCAAGATTTTTATCCACCACTGGATGTCACACTAGAACTTCACTCTCAAACCTGAACGCAGCTGAAGTTTGGCCACACCAAACACCGTCACGTCTTCCTCTTCCACCTTCCTTCTGCCTGCAGAATCCATGCTAATGGCTAACACAAACTCTCAGCAGTGGGCCACATCCACGCGCTTTTCTGTTGCCTTGCAGTGACACAGAGGCATGCTGACACCTTTCAACCAGCCACCAGTCTCGGGGGCCCGGGTGCGGCACAGGACGGGTCTGGCCAGGATCTTTGGATGCACTTGAAAACGGGGTGCTGCAGTACTGGAAAAAAGATTTAACTAAATCAAGACATCCTGTCGCTTTAACGATGTTGTTGCATCAATGTAAAGTATCAAGTTTAAGTGCAATAAATAAATCAGTTAAGCCATTAAGATGACCTGACTGACTTGAGGAAACAAATTATTTTTACCTTGCATAAACACACACACACAATTCTTCTTCGATTTAGATGCCATTTAACGACCATGTGACCCCACCCCCACCCCCCAAGGTAAGTTTGGTCTGGTCTGCAGTTATGGACAGCTAGTTCTCCACGACTCTTGACCCATCGGCTGCACCATGTGTACTGTGCTGCTCCACGTTGCCCGCTTACAGGTTTCTGTCTTTCTGAGATACATTTGTGTCGTTTCTCATCACACTTTATGTCGCTGATGGGATCAGGGGCTTCTCTGGTGGTCTGAGCAGCAATCAGGATTTTGATTCCTTTCTTATGCGCGCTTCTCCACCCGAACCTAGATGTTGAGGCTTCATCATCCCGCTCTTCCTCTGGCACGTTTACTGCTCTTAGGTCTCTCATGACTACATCCCTTCATCTAAGTTTGGGGCCACCTTATAAAGTGGGGTTGTGGTAGACAACTGAAGAGGCATATTTTGGGGGTGCAGTTCTCGGGCATCCTGGCCGAGTGCCCAAGCCACTCAAGACGACGCTTCATCACCAACACACACAGACACACACAGAGAATGATGACAGAATACTTCACCACCTCTTACAGGCTCAAAGTTATACAGACTGCACAAGAACATGCTGGGAAATTCACTGGCCAACTCCAATGGCAGCCCTCATGAAGGCAAATGTGTAAAATTTGTTTAACGTTTGGTTTGCGTTTACTTACTTTCATGTAAACACAAATATTGACTATTGAAGACTAAATAAATTCTGAGTAAATCTAGTAGATTGTAGTCAGTCCACATAATTCCTGTTACTTATATTGTGTAATTAAAGATTTACTTAGAATTTTCAACGTCTTACTGATATTTGAATTGATTGTGTAGACTAAGATTTTTTTAAATATAACTTTCTACTCCAAGGTTGTTCTTTTTTCAGAGGATGAATTAGCTTGCATCCTTTTTCTATAAGTTCAGTGTTCAAACCGGATGATGACAACAGGTGAATACAGAGAGAGGGTTTGTATGGGACCATAATAGTCACTGGAGCACACTGGCAGCATCAATGGGATGATGACGTCACCATCCCATTGATGCGGATGAGCTGAGGTGCACACTGACAATGGGGGTGTGTGTCTCTCTCTGCAAGAAGTTCTCTCATTGACGGTTTTTTAACAATGCGCTGCCGGGACTCTGAATGTCAGG
This sequence comes from Pholidichthys leucotaenia, assembly GCA_020510985.1. Classification (NCBI taxonomy): domain Eukaryota; kingdom Metazoa; phylum Chordata; class Actinopteri; order Cichliformes; family Pholidichthyidae; genus Pholidichthys; species Pholidichthys leucotaenia. Next base: position 357,361,351 of record CM035842.1, on the reverse strand, counting down.
CAAAAAAGAACCACAGTGGCGTCACTTTTTTATATATGCAAATATAAAATATTTGTGAGTTTTCAGCCTCCTTTGGGACTTTGCATATATTCTGACCTATATGCAAAGTCGTGTCTACATCCCAATCACCCCCCTCCCCCCCGGCATTCATGAAAAAAAGCCCTTCATCTATATTGGATTTTAAAGGCGTGAGGCAGAGAGTGTGACTAGCAGCGTGACAAGAAACAGGGTGATGGTTTCGGGAGGCAGCTGGGGGGGACGTGGCTATCCACAGAATTGAATTAGGGTTTTGGTGTTGCAGGGGCACAAAGATGAGAGTGGCAACTGCGCCTCTGCAGCTGTGGCCTACGTGAGCATCGGCAGGAACGCTTTCCTCGCCTCAGCCCCCTCCCTACTCGTTCATTCACTTTCATCTCGCTCCCATTGCCCCCCCCCCTTGCTCATTTGCACTTTCAAATAGACTTTTGAGAGGCCCTCCCTTCCTCTTTTGCCCAAAATCCTTGCACAGTTCTCCCATTTTCCCTATCATCTGACTCCCGCCGCTCCGCCCATCAGTCCTCTCCCACATATTTCGTCCAAGCGGCACAAGCCTGGAGAGTGAAAAGAGATGTGCCATGTTCGGTCAGCCGATGGATATCTGAGAGGACTGAATGAGAAAGAGTGGAAGGCGATGATCCTTTTTCCAACATGCATGCACCGACACAGACATGTACCCAGCCAGTCTGGTCTGAAATGAACTAAAGGGGACATGCGTGTGTGTGTGTGTGTGTGTGCGCGTGTGCCACTCAAATCAAGCATACCCCATTATGTGCTCATGCCATCGCCTACACTCATGTGACTGCTTCAATAACTCGAGGCTGTTGGCAAACCCTGGCTTTAAGGCCAAGGTCAGAGGTGATACAGCGCAAGATTGAGAACAATGAGAAAAGGGGGAGGAGCAAGAGGAGGAGAGAAAGGAGGAGCAAAGATGAGGAGACAGGATGAATACAATGACTTAATAGATGATGCATACAGCACAGAATTCAGTGAAAAATTACAATATAAAATGAGTTTATGCATTGTACTAAAAAAAAATTGCAGCACATGACATCAGAGTAGAGTCAAACATAACAGAGATAAAAAGGACGACACTGAATGGGCTGATTGTCCTTGCACTCTAAAGCAGGTGCATTTTCTTGGCAGAGGAAAGACAAGGTAAACTATAGAGCAGTGCTGACCTCTGCTGGTGGAATAAAGACTTTAAGCTATTTGTTTATAGGCAATCGTTTGCAAAAAAATGTTTCATTTCTATATAGTCATTTACAAGAAATTTTCCATTTGACACAAATCACTGCATTTTACATAGCAGTGTGAATGCCAATCAAAGCTGTTTAATGTAACTATGCTGCACTTTATTTCATAGGTCCATATCAGCATGAAGAGAAATTAATTTAAAAAATAAGATAAGATAAGATAAGATAAGATAAGATAAGCCTTTATTAGTCCCACAACGGGGAAATTCCAGGATTGCAACAGCACAGGGATAGCAACACTCAGAGCAACAATCAGAAGGCAAGAAAAAAAAAAACAAGCAAGCAAGAGCAGCTAATAAACATATGTACGTATTACTATAAAATATATATATATACACACACACACAGACACACAGTGCAGAGCATTGTAGCTGGATGGAATAAATATATGAATATATGAACACACAGTGCAGAGCATTGTAGCTAGATGGAATAAATATGTAAATATATAAACACCCACAGTACGGAGCATTGCAGCTAGGTGGAATAAATATGCAAGTATATAAACACACACAGTGCGGAGCAATGTAGCTAGATGGAATAATATGTAGATATATAAATATATAAACACCCACAGTACGGAGCATTGTAGCTAGATGGAATAAATATGCAAATATATAAACACACACAGTGCAGAGCATTGTTGCTAGATGGAATGAAACAGCATAACCGTCTACTTAGTTATCCTACATGGTATGATTATGTGCCCATACATATTCTCACCCTCCATAGCGACCGGTATGTTCCTAGTTGTATGCCGGAGAGGACCATTGTGTAAGTCTATTGCATCTTTTGCATTCAAAAAACTATTAGTTTGTTACGTCTTTTTGCTATCTCTGCGAGCAGCCCTGCTTAGGTTGTACAGTCTGACAGCCGTTGGTAGGAAGGACCTACGAAACCTCTCGGTTGTGCACCTGGGATGATGTAGTCTGCTGCTAAATGAGCTCCTCAGTGCATTCAGTATGTCCTGCATAGGGTGGAACTCGGACTCCAGCAGAGATGACAGTTTAGCCACCGTCCTTCTCTCTCCTATCTCCTCCATCGGATCAAGGCGCTGCCCCAGGACAGAGCTAGCTTTCTTAATCAGTTTGTTCAGTCTCTTCCTATCGGCTGCAGTAATGCCACTGCCCCAGCAGACCACTCCAAAAGTGATGGCTGATGCCACCACCGTGTCATAGAATGACTTCAGCAGCGCCCCTTGTACACCAAAAGACCTGAGTCTCCTCAGCAGGAACAGCCTGCGCTGTCCCTTCTTGTAGAGTGCATCAGTATTGTGTGACCAGTCTAGTTTATTGTTCAGATGAATACCCAGGTACTTATAGGATGTCACCATCTCGATGTCTGTTCCCTGTATATTTACTGGTACTGTGAGGGGCTGCCCATGCCTGCGGCAGTCCACCACCAGCTCCTTAGTTTTCCTCGCGTTGATCTGGAGGCAGTTCCGATGGCACCAGTCCACGAAGTCCTGGATAAGCCCTCTGTACTCAGCTTCATCTCCATTGGAGATGAGGCCAACGATCGCAGAGTCATCAGAGAACTTCTGTAGATGGCAGTGTGTTGTGTTGTGTGAGAAGTCCGCAGTATAAAGAGTGAACAGGTAGGGAGCCAGCACCGTTCCCTGGGGGGCCCCCGTGCTACTGATGATCGTGTCGGACACACAGTCCCGGGTTCTCACAAACTGAGGCCGGTTCGTGAGGTAGTCCAGGATCCATGATGACAGGTGCTGGTCCACCCCTGCGCGCAGCAGCTTGTCCTTCAGGATCATCGGTTGGATGGTGTTGAAAGCACTGGAGAAGTCAAAGAACATGATCCTCACCATATTCCCGGGCTTCTCCAGGTGGGACAGAGAACGGTGAAGGAGGAAGATCACCGCATCCTCCACCCCAATGCCATGCTGGTAGGCGAACTGGAGTGGATCCATCGCTGGTTCCACCAGGGGGCGGAGGTGAGCAAGGAGCAGTCTCTCCAGGGTCTTCATCAAGTGGGACGTCAAGGCCACCGGTCTGTAGCTGTTCAGGTCTTTGGGGTGGGAAGTTTTTGGTACAGGTACCACACAAGATGTTTTCCACAGCTGTGGTACCCTCCCCAGTTTCAGGCTCATGTTGAAGATATACGTCACAATCCCACACAGCTGGTCTGCACAGGACTTGAGGAGCTTTGCGCTGATGCCGTCCGGTCCCGGCGCCTTCCTCGCCTTGATCTTCCTCAGCTCCGTCCTCACCTGGGTCCTGGTCAGGGTCAGGATGGGGGGCTGTGTGTTGGGAGTGGGGGGGTGTTGGTAGAGTGGGGAGTGGGCAGCAGGACTTGATTTCTTTAGAGGCAGCAGTGGTTGTTGTGCAGTCAGGGGGGAGGGCGGTTGGTCAAATCTATTGAAAAACAGATTCAGGTTGTTCGCCCACTCCCTGCCCCCTGTGGCCTGGGGAGAGGTATTCTGGAGCCCCGAGATGGTTTTGAGGTTTCTCCAGACCCCGCTGATGTCGCTCTGTTGCAGCTTAAATATAGACCCAAGCGACAATTATCGGGTTCCAGGCAGGTGTGGACTTCAAGGACTTGTATTGCTTAGCAACAGCATTTAAAACCAAAGGTCTGCTACACATTAGTTTTTAAAGCACCACTATGTAATTTCCTTGTTCCTTGTAGGAACACTAAAAAGGCCACAATCATGGCGACCGCAACCCCAGTCCCACCAGCCAACCACAGGGCTTTTTGTTGCTGGTGGCTAAAGTCGTGCCCTGTGATTCGCTGCTGCAATGAGGCTACATCTGCTGTCCCCCAAGTAATGACACCAAAAAAAGAGCTGTTGAAGGCAATGTGGGCCCACTCAGGCTATGGATGAAATGACATTCACACGGTCATATGTTGGTGTACCATCCAAATAATTTTGCAAACATTATTTTGAGGTGAAAACCGAACAAAGTGCTGCTTTAAAATGTGCAGGAGGGCTGTGCTGCACTTCAGTTGTTTTTTTAGATGAACGTGGACCTCCCTGGCAAGATTCAAACCCGGGACCTCCTGCATTCCAAGCACTCACCGTAACAGCTCCACCATACAACTGCTTTTTCTTGCACTCTAACTTTCTCAAATTATAAATGTTTAATTGAAAGGATTCCTGGCAGCAGTAGTACAGCATTTAAAAGTTTATGTACACATTGTTTTCGAATGCACAGAAGATGTATATTGCACTTTCGAAGAACGACACGTTACCAGAAGGATCTGAACACAGGCCACACCACACTACTGCTCTGAGTCACTGACTGTCTCAGTTCAGGTTCTGCGTCCTCCAAGTGCACATTTCTAGGCCAGATACGTCACTGTGCTGCATCCAAGGCTGTCCCATTCCGTGGGCTCCTTCACATGCGGCCAACAAATGCAACCTTCAAAACCCCGAAAACTAAGGATACATGAAGAGTATCCTTGTGGCCCTAACATATCCCAGCATGCAGCGCATAGCTCAGCCTGGCTTCTTTTTTTTCTTGGCTCAGGCCGAAGCAGAACGAAGTCAAAAACGGTTCAAAGTAAGTTTTTTGCTTGAATGATGCAGCGGTTTGAAGATGAAAACACCAATAATTGCTGCACGGCTGCACGGTGGCGCAGTGGTTTAGCACTGTGGCAGCACAGTTTACCCTCGGCCGGGGGATCGTGAGGGGATCATGAGATCGTGGGTTCGATTCCAGCCCCCGACCAACAGTGAGCTGTGTGGAGTTTGCGTGTTCTCCCCGTGTTGCGCGGGTTTACTCCGGGATTTCTCCGGTTTCCTCCCGCATACCAAAAACATGTAGGTTTAGGGCGCTCGCGCACACAGCGACCAGCAGCCGGTGGCTTGTCACCAGACTGCAAACCAAATCTACCTACGGGTACAAATAAGTAACAAAAAAAAAAATAAAAAAATAATTCAGAAAACAGCAACATCTGATTATTTAAGCTCATGATACATTTTTTTACTGATGTGCTGTATGCTTCGCTTAATGTATTAAACATACACTGCACGGTGGCGCAGTGGTTAGCACCGCGGCAGCACAGTTTTACCCTCGGCCGGGGGATCGCGGGGATCATGAGATCGTGGGTTCAATCCCTGCCCCCGGCCAACAGTGATCTGTGTGGAGTTTGTATGTTCTCCCCGTGTTTGCGTGGGTTTACTCCAGGATTTCTCCGGTTTCCTCCCACATGCCAAAACATGCAGGTTAGGGAGTTAAGGGGCGCTTGCACACGCAGCGACCGGCAGCTGGTGGCTTGTCACCGGACTGCAGAACAAATCTACCTACGGGTACAAAATAAGTCCAAAAAAAAAAAAAACCATGTTGAACTGTTATTTTTTTCTGAAGTCAAACCTTTTTCTCCATTAATGTCAGTTTATTAACTAATGTCAGTAATATAAAAATACAATATGACATTGAAATAACTTTCTTTAAGATAACTTAAAGTCTTGTAGAGACATCAGGAAGTTGATGCTATTTATTTGCTTATGTGGTGCTGTAAAGAAAACACCTAAGGTTATTTTTAGAGAAAACGGAGCACTTTATGAAGCTGAGGAGGGACAGGACGTCTGCAATAATTTTATTAAGCTGATCTTAAAAATGTCCATCACACCTGAAGTGCTAATCATATTTCTCTGATTTTTTTTCCCCTTTTATTCTGGTTTATTTCTGAGGTCCACGGTGGAGAACCTGCAGGAACCGAGGGTCAGCTGTAAAGCGAACGGGCTGGACTGAAGATTTATTTGACTGAAATAACCACAATAAAAGAGATGTTGAGGCGGATGATAAAATAGGCAGCGAAGTGAGGGTTTTAAGTAGGTTTATTAAATCATACCGCCATCATAGGAACTTGCTCCAGCCCTTGGGTGAGCAGGCTGGAGCGGGTCCTCAGGCTGTCAGCAGCAGTAGTAAAAGCAGTCGTCAGAGTGAGAGAATGAGTTACAGAGCAATGCAGCTTTTATACCCAACTACAGACAATACATGAAAGGCATGGGACATTTACATCACAGTAAGAGCAGGAAGCATGAACACAATCCATGAATGGCACATTAACATCACAGTACTGAGGAGGAAAAAGCTAGACGAAGCGAGGCTGCCTGTTGACATTAATACACACATTTCACTGTAATGTTAATCGCTCCAGATGCGCGCTCTGATTGTCCCAGTCTGTTGTGGGGGTTCACCACACTACTCCCCCCCCAGAGGGCTCAGCAGGCGGCTGAGGTCTCGATAGTCCGGCTTTGGCAGCGAGCAGGGAAAGCTCTGTGCAGGTGGAGGTGGAGGGGGTGGGAGTAGCCAGTGCCGGCCCGGGACGGGGAAATGTCTGGGCCGCGCAAAAATTGCCTGTGGATCCGCGATGTTGAGGGGTTGTCCCATTGAACGTGCGGAGGTCCACAGCAGCTGTACGAAGAAAAATTAGTCACTGACTCCTCTCGCGGTTAAGTCCTGCAAGGATTAACACCGGCCATGAAGAAAAACAGGAGCGGCGAGGCTGCGTAGCGGCTGTAAGAAAAAAACAAAAGCAGAGGGACTTGGCGTGTTGACTTTAGGTGCGGGCGCAACCCTAAAGCCTTCGGGAACCGCAGATTGCTGAATTCCCGTTGTGCACTGTGGCTAAGACCATTAGAAAATCCTTTATCCTTTTTTTTTTTTTTTTTTTTTTTCTTTTTTTTTTCCTTTGAAAGACAAAAGTAAAATAGAAAGATGTCTTTACCTTCTTTACATGTTTCAACTGCACTGCAGCCTTCATCAGACAAAATGAACCTGTTTGACGCATTAGAAAATCCTGTGAGCGAGCTGCGTGCGTGCCTCAGGTGTACGAGCAGCCCTGAAGGTTCTGTGTGCAGCGGCGAAGGACAATGGCGGTCTGTGGAGCCGTATTTGTCCCGTGCGTGGTGCGCCGTCCTCATAACCCCCCGGTGCGTGTGCAGGGGTTCCGTACGTGGGTAGGCCCGCTGGAGAGGCGAGTCAGGGTCAGGGAGCTTGCTGGAGATCAGCGTAGTCGGCGCCGATAATCATCCCTGTTGTCTGTTGCGTCGTTCGCTCGTGGTGCGTTGGAGCGGTGAAAGGAAGTAGACGATCTTTGTCCCTCGGGCTCGTGCAGATGCATTGGAGCGGTGAGGGGGAGGAGACGATCTTTGTCACTCGTTCGGCCATGGTGCGTTCAGGTCCACACGCTGCATTCTCCGTCGGCCCTGGAGGTCGCCGTCGTGGAGAGAGGACGAGGTGCGTGCGCTCTCGTGTGGAGGAGCTGTGAGAGCGGCCGGTCCCAGCGTGGATGTGCAGATCTCACCATGAAGTTTTCTGCAGCTTTCTCGGTCGTGGGTGATCTCCGGAGAGCTTCGCCTGGTAACTCTGCGTCGAGGTCTCCCTGTAGCAGAAGGGAGGGCAGATCATTTGCGCCAGGCTGCTGCGTTCGCTTGTCGTCGGAGAATCACCGCCGGGTGCTGCATTCGTTGTCATCGGGTCACCAGCGTGGCTGTCCAGACCAGAAGGTTGCGTTGCACAAAGCGTGTGCATTTTCGGGGTCACCAATGAGGCGGATGATAAAATAGGCAGCGAAGTGAGGGTTTTAAGTAGGTTTATTAAATCATACCGCCATCATAGGAACTCGCTCCAGCCCTTGGGTGAGCAGGCTGGAGCGGGTCCTCAGGCTCTCAGCAGCAGTAGTAGAAGCAGTCGTCAGAGTGAGAGAATGAGTTACAGAGCGATGCAGCTTATATACCCAACTACAGACAATACATGAAAGGCATGGGACATTTACATCACAGTAAGAGCAGGAAGCGTGAACACAATGCATGAATGGCACATTAACATCACAGTACTGAGGAGGAAAAAGCTAGACGAAGCAAGGCTGCCTGTTGACATTAATACACACATTTCACTGTAATGTTAATCGCTCCAGATGCGCGCTCTGATTGTCCCAGTCTGTTGTGGGGGTTCACCACAATGTGATGAATTGTTTTACTGATTGTGATTTTTTTTAGCAGTTTACTTTGCAAACTGAAACAAGCTAAATAAAAAATATTGTATGTTTACTGTTAATAGAAAAACTACATTTCAGTGAAGTAGTTTTTTGAAAATGGTGATTTTTTGCAAGATAATTCGAAAAGAGAATTTCATATATTTATTACACACAGAGTAAGACATTTTAAACTTGATTTAATATTGCTCATAATGATTATAGTTTTTTTTTTCACAATATCTTTATTGAACCTTTTTTTTTTAACAAACATGATACAAACAATCAAACACTAACGCTAAAGTACTACAAAAAAAAAAAAATGCACTAAAAACACCAACAACCACCAACAAAATCAAGTCTTCAACAATGCTCCTCTGTTTAGTCTAGACAATCCAATACATAAGTATACATATTATGTTCACCAGTTTGGAATTTACAAGGTCCACACACATCATTCACCTTCTTCTTCAAGAGTTATGTTTAAATTTTTTACATAATCAATAAAAGGTCTCCATATATTCTCAAACACAATTTCCTTTGATTTCAGTATATATGTTATTCTTTCTAATGGAAGGTTTGTTAACATCTGTCTTAACCACTGAGTCACATCTGGTCTATGAGTCTTTTTCCATAATAGTGCAATACATTTTTTGGCATTAAGCAAACTGAGGTCTATGAATGTTCTTTCACTTTTATTAAAATTATGCTTTTCTGGGTACAGACCCAACAAAAACAGTTTAGGATTCAGTATGATTTGTTTTGAGATTATTTTTTCAATTGTTACCCTCACCTCTTCCCAAAACATTCTTATTAATCTACATTCCCATAAACAATGAAATAGGGTTCCTTTACTTTCCATGCATTTTGCGCATGTATCTGGTATATTTTTGTTATATCTATTTAACTCCTCCGGTGTAACATACATCCGCATTAACCATTTGAAATGTATCAATTTAAGGCGTGCATTTATTGATTTGGTTTGAGCTTCTGTACAAGCCAATTCCCATTGTTCCTCCGAAATTTCAATTTGCAGATCTTCTTTCCAGTAGTTTAATCTTTTCAGTGAATTTTCACTTGAAGATAGTGTCAATGAGTTATAAAACTCTGAAATAATACCCTTTCTTTTACTATCTTTCATCATCATTTTTTCCAAGGATGAATAAATAGGTCGAGTGAGAGCTTTATTTTGATTTGATCGAATAAAGTTTCTAAGTTGAAGATATTTAAAAAAATGTGTTCTATTGAGATTAAATTTGATCCTCAGCTCTTCAAAAGACATTATGTTGTCTGCACATGGCAAATATAAATCCTGAATCTTTTGTATCCCTTTTAAATTCCATACTTTAAATACAGCGTCCGCTCTCCCTGGTTTAAAATATTGATTACCCCATATTGGACTAAATTGTGACAATAACTGTGGTTCTTTTAAATAGTTTTTAGCTTCACACCATATTTTGATCATATGCTTTACAAATGGATTTTTAACTTGTTTTTGTAATTTTTTTGCCGAATCTGAGTATATGAATATGGGAAGAGGTAAAGGTAAATTGTATGATTCCATTTCAGTCCAGTGAGGGAGATCATTTGATGAAAAATAATATGTCATAGACCTCAGTTGTGCCGACCAATAATACAACATAAAATTTGGACATTTCAGACCTCCACGATCAAATGGTAAATATAATAAAGACAGACGTAATCTAGCCCTCCTGTTGTTCCATATAAATTCCACTAACTTTTTTTTTATTCTTGAGAATAGATCTAAAGGTGGTGATAAGGGAATGTATTGAAATAAATAAAGTATTTTAGGTAAAATATTACTTTTAAGTATATTGATTCTCCCGATCATCGACATTGGTAGTGACATCCATCTCTGAGTTAACTCATTGATATCTGACATTAAGGCTTCATAGTTGACGCTGGCGACTGATTCTAGCTTAGGCATAATTTGGATTCCTAAATATTTAAACTGATTTACAACATTGAATTGATTTGCCTCAGGGGCTGGGTAATTTCTCTGGGTCTCATTTAGCATTAATATTGAAGATTTAGTTTTATTTATTTTATATCCTGATATTTCCCCAAAATTCTTTATTAAATTCAACAAGGTTGGAATTGATTTTTTTAGATTCGACATAAACAAAATTATATCATCGGCGTACAGGGAGATTTTATGTTCTGTTGGTCCAACTTTAATTCCATATATTTGTGAATGTAAACGTATCGCTATCGCTAAAGGTTCAATTGCCATAGTAAACAGTAAAGGTGAAAGTGGACAGCCTTGTCGACATCCTCTATTGATTTTTATTGGTTTTGAAATATTGTTATTTGTTAGGATTTCTGCTGTAGCATTATTGTATATTATTTGAACCCATTTTATGAAATTATTTCCAAGTCCAAACCTTTGTAGGACTTCAAAAAGAAAGGGCCATTCAACTCTATCAAAGGCCTTTTCGGCGTCCAATGATAGGAGAGCTGTATCCGGTGCTTCTTTATTAAAATAAATAATATTAAATAGTCTTCTTACATTATGGAAGCCTTGTCTACCCTTTATAAAGCCATTCTGATCTCGATTAATAATATTTGGTAAAATTTCTTGTATTCGTCTTGCTAAAATTTTACAGATTATCTTAAGGTCGGCGTTTAATAGGCTTATTGGTCTCATATTTTCACATTTATTAGAGGGCTTACCTGGTTTTGGCAGCAGTATAATTAAGGCATTATTTATGTATGATGGTAAATTATTATTTTGAAATGCTTCTAAAACCATTTCCAAAAAAGGTTTTATTAATTTATTCTTAAATTTTTTATAAAGGTCAACTGGAAGACCATCTGGTCCTGCACTTTTTCCTGATTTCATATTATCAATGGCTAGCCCAACTTCTTCTTGACTAATTTTAGACTCCAATATCTCCCTGTTTTCATTTGGTATACACGGTATAGATAGTTCGTTCAAAAACCCATTTAGTTTTGTTAAATCAGGTTCATTTTTGGTATCATATAATTTTTCATAGTAATCTCTAAAGGCTCTATTAATTTCTAAAGGATCTATAACTACCTGTCCGTTACTTATAATACTGGTAATTGGTGTTTTAATTTCCAATTGTTTAATCTGCCATGCTAATAATTTTCCTGATTTTTCACCTTGTTCATAAAAAGATTGTTTCAATCTTAGAAGACTCGAGGCAGCTCTATTCGCTGATTTTTTGTCGTATTCAGCTCTCAAAATCAGTAATTCATTCTCCAACCTTGGGTCACTTCCTGCATACACTTATGATTATAGTTTTTAAAATTAAATGACAAATCATTATTTTCTAATTTACTGAGATGCACTGGTACAACTGAGATGAAGCTGAAGATGGAATCTGTTCTACTGCTGCTGAACATCATTGAGGGTCATCATCCTACAGCACAGGACTGTGGTCTGCTTTAGAACATTAAAAACTAAATGATACAAGGTAGAACATCTAGTTATTTAGCTACAAAATGGTCATAAATCATAACAGTAAGCTGTTATATTTTCTACTGGTCATGTAATTAAGAATATATTTTAGGTTTCAATCTAATTGATATACATATTTAAAATAGTAAGAATTAATTTATCTCTTTTGGCTCTGCCATGTTATTCAAAATTATTGGAAGGGAATACATAAAGCTATACAAGATATTTTGGATGTCATCTACCTCTGGAAAGCAAAACTCTATTCTTTGAACTTATGCCCACAGAGTGGTCAAAGAGGGACAAATATTTACTAAGTATTCTACTGATTGCAAGCAGAAAGGCAATTATCAAAAAATGGCTTTCACAGGAGAGCCCATCTCTCGATGTGTGGATGAACATTACAATGGACATTTACAAGATGGAGAAAATAACTGCATGTGTCAACTACAAAAAAGATTTATTTATGACACGATGGGAAAAATAGACTAAATATGTAACACCTCAGGCTGGACTTTCATTTTGCAGAATTGGTATAGCAGACTATTTGTCAATATATGTACAAGTGTGCGCACATTAACAGTCACACCCTATATGCAGGTGTTCCTGTTGACTTTTCTTCCCCCCCTCTTTTTCTTTCTCCCTCTAATAAAAAAAAGACAATCAGATGTAATTACTAAATGAAATGAATGCTTAAGTCTGTCTATCAATGAATGTCAATAAAGAGAAACTTTAAAAAAAAATATATCTATTTTGCGGTTTTAATTTACCTTAATTTTACTTGCTGACTTCAACATGAGTTAGTCTTATTTTATCTGGTCATGGTCCTCTTTCTGTCTGGTGAAGAATTCTCAAGTAAAAAAAGAAAATACAATAATAAAAAAAGATTTAAAAAATAAAGTTCTTTTGCTGTCAAAAATGTCAGCAAAAAAACAGTCAACTAACGCTGTCATGGTTGCTAGGCAACAGGGTATTGCATGGTCGCACAAACATATATCTGCCAAAAACTAGATCGTCTCATTTAACAGTCATAAATCAGCCTTTAGATGCAGCCTACCCAACCTTTGAGTGCTCTGCAAGTTTGCTGCACAACATTTGGGCAAGCCAGTAAAATACTGGGAGAATATACGTAGTCTGGTCAGATGAGACCAAAATTTAACTTTTTGGATACCACAGCACACAGCATGTTTGGAGGAAAAATGGCACTGCACATCCCATCATGGTGTGGGGGTGTTTTTCAGCACATGGTACAGGCAGACTTCATATAATTGAAGGAAAGGTGAATAGACAAATGTACAGAGACATCCTTGATAAGAATCTGTAGCCATCTGCCAAGATGCTGAAGATGAAACGAGGGTGGACGTTTTAGCAAGACAATGATCCCAAACACACAGTCAAGGAAACTGTCAACTGGGTCCAGAGAAGGAAAATAAAGCTGCTAGAATGGCCCAGTCAGTCACCTGACCTGAACCCAGCTGAAAATCTATGGAACAAACTGAAGATCAGAGTTCACAGAAGACACCCATGGAACCTTCAAGATTTGAAGGCGGTTTGTGTGGAAGAATGGGCTAAAGTCACTCCTGAGCAATGTCTGCGCCTAGTTTCTCCATGCAGGAGGCATCTGGAAGCTGTTATTACCAACAAAGGCTTTTCTACTAAATATTAAAATGAATTTCACTGAGTGTTCAATATTTATTCCCTGTGTCATTCCACTTTATTAAATATAACTTGTTCTGTGAGCCTAGTGGCTTTGATTTCTTTGTATGTGTGGATTACTTGGGTTGTTACTGATATCTGGTGAAAATCTCAGGTCAGTGGCTCCATCAGAAATATGTTTAATGAGAAAAATGTTGACATGTTCAATACTTATTTTCCCCATTGTATATGAAGAACACATGCATTACAGTAAAGCGTTACAATGCATAAAGCTGCTTGCTACCACTGTCCATTTCCAGGATTTGTGCCACTACACTCACCCAAAAAGAGACCATGAGTTCTTACTGGTGCTCTTCCTGGTGTTCTTGTGTGTCTATAATATGTAAAAATGTAAAAGTTAACAGTGCCATGATTGCAGAGAGGAACAACCAGATGAACTGTATATCATATGCAACCACACATGCGGGGCTGGGACCTCAGGCCGTTTTGCAGCCAGAGAGCGGACACATTCGGTCACCCAGCAGGGGAGAGGCAGTATATCCAGCCTTATCTGGATATTTGTAGATCATTTTCTCTGTAGTACAACAGCTGTGTGACACACTGAGGCAGACAACCGATCCACCCCGTGACTGAAAAAGAAGTTGTCACCGAGGCTGGTGGGGATCCACCCTGTGACTAACGGAGAAGTTACTACCGAGGCTAACGGAGGACCCACCACCTGAGGTGGATGGAGAAATCACCTGCGCGCTAACTCCACGGTTGGTGCTGAGATACCAACAGAGCTGAGGCTGCAGCTGGGGCATTACTGGAGCTAGAGGGGCTGACGGCTATACCGGGGATGACACCAGGGCCGATGGTGGATCGAACATCGAGACTGGAGGCTGAACTAACACTAAAAACAGAGAAAATGCCTCCAAAAAATAAGGAAGAAATAGAGGAAATAAAAAGGGCATTGGACTTCATGTCAGAGGAGATAGCTCCTGTCTCCAAGCAGCAGAAAATAATCATGGACTTGATGGAGGTAATTAAAGATTTGAGGAATCGAAACAAGGAAAAAGCGAAGAGGATTGCCAGTCTGGAATGCCGGGTAGCTGACCTCGAACAATATATGAGAATGAATGACGTCGTGTTCAGCAGATTGGAGACCAGACCCCGGTCCTATGCCAGGGCAGTGGCAGCTTCAGATGGAGAGGAGCTGACTGACCTTGACACGGACTCCTTGGAGAACCAGGTGACAGCTTTCTTTTTTGTGTAATTCAACTTATTTTTATTTTCTCAACAAAAAATATGCACAACTGACAGCATTACTCACAACTACAAATCAAAAGGTCTTCGGCAGGTGCACATTCCCATATCCAAAACAATCTCTGCAGCCATACAAAAGAAAGACTAACATCTTTTCTACCTAGAAGCTTCTTTAAAATATAAAACTCTTGATCGTGACCTATTAAAGTTTTCACAGTCATTGTTAATTCTGGCTAACATTTCTTCATATGCCACAACTTCTAACATTTGTGTCAACCACATTTCAAAACCAGGAGGTGATGTACTTTTCCAGCATCTGAGGATCACTCGGGCCGCAGTAACAACTCCTAAGTTTACCACAACAAAATCATATTTTGATACATTCAGCATTTCTGTTTTGTCCCCTAAAAGGCATAACCTTGGGGATTTAGGTACTGTCATATCCAACCATTTCCCAATATGTTCTACAAACTTTTCCCAAAATGGATTCACAAATGGACATTCCCAAAATGCATGTAAAATGGTTCCTGCTTCTGTTTGACATTTCCAGCAAAGATTATCGGTCATTAGGCCCATTCTGTGGAGCTTAGATGGAGTAAAATAAAACCTATGTATTAATTTATACTGAATAAATTTTCCCCTAGCTTCTTTTACAAATTTCCCTGTGTTCAATAATATTTTCAACCAGTCCTTATCTTCAAATTTGCACCCTAAATCCTTCTGCCAAATGGTCCTCAGATTTTTGCAAATATCTCTGTTTAAACTGTTAAATATCTTGTAAAATAAAGATACCCTGTGTGCCATAACAGGCCTTTCTAAAAATTGTAATACTGAATTCCCTTTTGAAAGAATTGGCCCTTAATAATACAGTCTCTAATTTGTAAATATTTCCAAAAATTACCTTTGTTGTCTAAATTATATTTTTGTGTGAGTTCTCGAAAAGACATTAACACTCCAGCTTGATATAAGTCACTTATTCTATGAATTCCCTTCATGAGTCAGTCCTTCCAATAAACACTCTTTTTGCCAATCTGTATGGCGGGTTGCACCACAAGGAGGCATATAGTTGTTTTGAATGGGGCATCTTACACATCTTATGTGCTTCTCTCCACACCTGCTTAGAATAAGCAAGTACTGGATTTAAAAACAACTGTCCATTATTTTTTGACTCCTGGGAGAGAACGTCCAGAGGTGTGAAAGGGTAGGTCATCTCCTGTTCAATTTTACTCCTCCTCAGTTCTGAGTCCGTTCCCTTCCAGTGTATATTCAACCTGGATATTTCAAATGCCAGATTATATAGTTTTGCATTCGGGAGGACTAAACCTCCTGTTTCCCTTGATGACCACATTTTCCTCATGTTAATTCTTGGCCTCTTTTTATCCCAAAGAAAATTTTTGATTATAACTTCAAATTGCTTAAACAGTTGTGTTGATATAATAATAGGCAACATCAAGGAAACATAGTTAAATCATGGGATAATGTCCATTTTAATCACATTGATCTTCCCCCATAGAGTGAGCCTTAGTTTCCCCCGCTTATCCAAATTGTTTTTTATTTCTTGTTGGAGTGGTTTCAGATTTAAGTCCATTATTCTTTCCAAATTTGAATTTAGTTGGATACCCAGATATTTCATACCTGAGGGCATCCATTTGAAATGAAATTTAGTAATGTCATTAGATTGGCATGTACATGATATTGGCATGCCCTCAGATTTGCGCCAGTTTATCTTGTAGCCTGATAACTTAGAGTACGAGTCAATGCATTCACACAATACTGGTAGAGAATGAGTAGGATTTTTTATAAGTGCTAATATGACATCCACATACATAAATAACTTATGCTCCCTCCCCCACGCTTACACCTTTAATTCTAGGATCTTCTCTAACTTTTTGAGCAAACAGTTCAAAAAAATATTGTGAAAAGCAAAGGGGAGAGAGCACAGCCCTGTCTGGTCCCTCTTGAAAGACTGAAAAAAAATCAGATATTAACCTGTTAGTTAAAACTGCTGCTCTTGGGTTGGAATAGAGCACTTTCACCCAATGACAGAAGTTAGGACCAAAGCCGAATTTTTACAGAACCAACATGAGGAATCCCCATTCAACTCGGTCAAAAGCCTTCTCAGCGTCCAGTGAAAATGCTGCCACTGGCACTGAGTTAGAATGGCTCATATGTATAACCATTTATATATGTATATAAATGTATATACCATGTATATAATCTGCAACTGTGGTGATCGTCACTTCCTTGTGGTAACGTATCGTCACTTCCTGTTTTGCTGTCTGCCTGTGTGGTTTGCTTTGTGGTTTGCTCTCTAGCCACTAGCTATGGCTACTAGCTCTCTTTCCTCTCCTCCTCTGGTGTGCTCTCTCTGTCAGATGTTTAGCTACACCTCTGCCTCTTTTAGCGATAATGGTAAATGTAATAAATGTTGTCTTTTTGAGGCGCTCGAGGCGAGGTTGTCTGATTTGGAATCCCGGCTCCGCTGCATTGAAACACTGTCTGCGCCAGTTAATCTTGACGGACGCCCATTAGCTGCAGCGGAGCTAGCTAGCTTAGGTCCCACTGTCAGCGGTCCCTCGGCTCTCCTCAGCAGCGAGGAGACTGGGTGGGTGACGGTGAGAAGGAAGCCTAGTCGCAAAGCCCCGGTACACCACCAACCTGTTCACGTTTCTAATCGTTTTTCCCCGCTCAGCGACACACCCACTGAGGAAAAAACTCTGATCATTGGCGACTCTGTAGTCAGAAACGTGAACCTAGAGACTCCAGCGGCCATAGTCCAATGCTTTCCTGGGGCCAGAGCAGGCGACATCGAGTCAAATTTGAAAATGCTGGCTAAAAGTAACTGTAAATATTCCACAATTGTTATTCACGCCGGCATTAATGGCATCCGTCTCCGGCAGCCAGAAGTCACGAAACTTAATATAGAATCGGTGTGTGACTTTGCAAAAACGATGTCTGCCACTGTAGTATTCTCTGGGCCCCTCCCCAATCTGACCAGTGATGACATGTTTAGCCGCTCGTCATCCTTGAACCGCTGGCTGTCTGTGTGGTGTCCTAAAAATGATGTGGGCTACATTGACAATTGGAGCTCTTTTTGGGGAAAACCTGGTCTTATGAGACGAGACAGCATTCATCCCACTTTGGATGGTGCTTCTCATTTATCTAACAATCTGGCATCTTTTTTATCCAAATTTCCAAAACCATGACTACTCAGAGTTGGGACCAGGAAGCAGAGTCGCAGTCTTACACGCCTCTCTGCAGCTCCTCTTCATCTGCCACCCCTCAGCTTAGCCCCTGTCTTCCCCATCAGAGAATCGTTGTCTGCTCCCTCCAAAGTGAATAAAAATATAATGTATAAGCATCCCAAAGTCATAAAGCAAAATATTGGTAAAACTCAAATTAAACATAAAGCCTCTAAATTGAATGATTTGGCCTCTGCTCCTCCTCATAATTTAAAAATTAAATGTGGTTTATTAAATATTAGGTCTCTAACTCCCAAGTCTCTGTTAGTCCATGATTTGTTAATTGATCATCAGATTGATTTAATTTCCCTTACAGAGACTTGGTTAGGACAAGAGGATTATGTTGGTTTAAATGAATCAACTCCCTCTGGTTATTTAAATTGTCAAAATCCCAGAAGTTCTGGTCGTGGAGGAGGAGTAGCAACAATTTACCATTCCAAATTACTTGTTAATGTAAAGCAAAAAACATGTTATAATTCCTTTGAGGGCCTGGTCCTCAGTGTTGGGCACTTTAGCAATTTTAGGTTAAACCCAATTTTATTTGCCATAGTTTATCGTCCCCCATCAACCTACTCAGAATTTTTATCCGAATTTGCTGATTTCTTAGCTGATTTAGTGCAGAAATCTGATAGAATAATTATAGTAGGGGACTTTAATATATATGTGGATGTAGATAGTGACTGCCTTAATGTGGCATTCAATTCAATATTAGACTCGACTGGGTTTTCTCAGAAAGTAGGAAATTCTACTCATTACCTCCACCATACATTGGACCTTGTTTTGACATATGGCATAGAAATAGAAAATCTTGTAGTGTCTCCTCATAACCCTGTACTGTCAGACCATTGTCTGTTAACCTTTGATTTTACTATTTCTGACTATTTGGCTCCTAAAGAAAAATATTATTACAGTAGATGCCTCTCAGATGATGCTGTTTCCAAATTTATGCAGATTGTTTCCTCTATGCCATGTGTCAACACAACAGAAATAAGCTATAGATAGCTTGCTCCTTCTGTAATTGATAACATGGTGGATAGTGTTTCAGCTTCTCTGCATCAGACTCTAGATTTGTGGCCCCCTTAAAAAAGAAAAAGTCTAATCAGAGATTTCTAACTCCTTGGTTCAACACAGAAACTCGTACCTTAAAACAGAAGACTCGTCAATTAGAAAGAAAATGGTGCTCTACTAATTTAGATGAAATCTATTTAGCTTGGAGAAATCATCTTTTAATTTATAAAAAATTTCTTAGAAAAGCTAGAACGAGTTATTACTCTGCATTAATAGAAGAGAACAAGAATAATCCCAGGTTTCTTTTCAGTACTGTAGCCAGGTTGACAAAGAGTCAGGACTCTGTCAATCCTAGCATCCCCTTAGAGCTTACTAGTCAGGACTTTATGAACTTTTTCAATAATAAAATTTCATCCATCAGAGATAAAATCAATCAGATTCTTCCCACAGTTAACTTAAATACTGTAACTACTACAACTCCTTCTATTGATGTCTGTCTTGATGAGTTTACTCCAATCGACCTTTGTGAGTTAGACAAAATAGTTTCCTCATCCAAACCTTCAACTTGTCTTTTAGACCCTATTCCTACCAGGTTATTTAAAGAAGTCTTCCCACTTATTGGTAGCTTTATTCTTCATATAATCAATTCTTCATTAACTTTAGGCCATGTACCGCAGGCTTTTAAAACGGCTGTAATTAAACCCTTACTCAAAAAGCCAATGCTAGATCCAGGAGCTTTAGCTAACTATAGACCAATCTCTAATCTCCCTTTCATTTCAAAAATCTTAGAAAGAGTTGTTGCTACGCAATTATTTGACCACCTGCAGGGAAATGGTTTACTTGAAGAGTTTCAATCTGGGTTTAGAATCCATCATAGTACTGAAACAGCCTTAGCGAAGGTCACTAACAACCTCCTCATTGCATCTGATAATGGACTAGTTTCTGTACTTGTCCTTTTAGACCTTAGTTGTCACGCCGCGCCGCTCATCAACGGCGCCACCTGCTCACACACCTGTCAGTCATCAGCGGCGAGGGATATAAGCCGCCTCGCCCTGAGCTTCGTTCTGAAGCCGTAGACTTCATTTCCCTTCCATGGGCTTCTACCACATTCTCTTCAGCATCCTCGTCACCGGTAAGAAAATCTCTTACCTCATCTCTCCAGTCTGCTCCCCTGTGCACAGGTGGATTCCTCGGCGGCGGACAATCCCATCCCTCGTCTCTCCTCGCTGCTGCACCGAGCCCTGCAGGTGGCTGTCTCCCGGGCTTCCATCCTTGAAGCGCCAGTCATCTGTCCCAACAAGTAAGCTTCTCTCCCTCGCCTATTCTCCTCCTGTGTTGGTGTGTGCTCATCACCCTGTGTCTGATTTCTCCCATAGGGTTGCCGGCTGAACGGTCTCCTGCCTCTGGGTCCGAAGCAGACGCCACCACCAACACATTAACATTCCGCAGACACGCACCCAAACATCCCTGTTGTTAATAAACAGTTTGAACTACTCTGAGCCTGTGTGTGTGCGTCTCCTGAGCCGAACGTTATGTCATTAGTGCAGCTTTTGATACTATCGATCATAATATTCTACTTGATAGATTAGAACACTATGTTGGACTTAATGGAACTTCGTTGCAATGGTTTAGATCTTATTTATCTGATAGGTTCCAGTTTGTTCATGTAAATAATGAGTTTTCTTTCAACTCAAAGCTTAGTCATGGAGTTCCACAGGGATCTGTGCTAGGCCCTACTCTTTTTAGTTTATATATGCTTCCGTTAGGCAACATTATTAGAAAGCACTGTATACATTTTCATTGTTATGCAGATGACACACAATTATACCTGTCAATGAAGCCAGATGATAGTAATCAATTAGCCAAGTTAGAAGCCTGTCTTAAGGAAATCAAAGCTTGGATGACTTGTAATTTCCTGCTATTAAATTCAGATAAGACTGAAGTCATTCTTGTTGGTCCAGAAAACCTTAGAAATTCCTTTCCAAATCAAACTTTCAGTTTGGATGCGGTTACTCTTTCTCTTAATAGCTCTGTGAGGAACCTTGGAGTTATTTTTGATCAGGATTTGTCCTTCAATTCACATATTAAATTTGTTTCTAAGACTGCCTTCTATCATTTGCGTAATATTGCCAAGATTAGGAGCGTCTTGTCTCAGAGTGATGCTGAGAAACTGATCCACGCTTTTGTTAGCTCGAGATTAGATTATTGTAATTCTTTATTATCAGGCTGTCCTAAAACATCTTTTAAAAGTCTTCAGCTGATCCAAAATGCTGCAGCAAGAGTTTTAACAGGTACTAGAAAGAGAGATCATATCTCTCAGGTTCTGGCCTCCCTTCATTGGCTTCCCACAGAGTTTAGAATTAAGTTTAAAATCCTTCTTCTTACTTACAAAGCTCTAAACAATCAGGCTCCTTTTTATTTAAAAGATCTGATACTACCGTATTATCCTAACAGAGCACTACGCTCCCAAAATGCAGGATTACTTGTAATACCTAGAATCTCCAAAAGTACAATGGGAGGCAGAGCCTTCAGTTATCAAGCTCCTCTCCTGTGGAATCAGCTGCCAATCTGGATTCGGGAGTCAGACTCGATCTCTGTTTTTAAGAATAGGGCTAAAACCTACCTTTTTGATATAGCCTACAATTAGGGAGGGATCATGTGTTTCTGAACCCTCCCTTAGTTATGCTGCTAATAGGTTTAGTCAGCCGGGGGACCTCCAGTAATGCACTGGGCCTCACTCCTTTCCTCACTCTCTATGAAATATTTTTTTTTTGCTGGTCATTAACATCTGTTTGTTCTCTCCCATAGATTGAGTCCCCATTGTGCTGTTTGCTCTCTACATGTCTGTTCTTTTCTTCTTCTCTATCCCCTCACCCCCCAGCCAGTCGCAGCAGATGACTGCCCCTCCCTGAGTCTGGTTCTGCTGGAGGTTTCTTCCTGTTAAAAGGGAGTTTTTCCTCTCCACCGTCGCCAAGTGCTTGCTCACAGGGGATCGCCTGATTGCTGGGGTCTTTCTGCAACTGTGGGGGTTCCCCCCCTACAGTTGATAGTGCTATGAGATGACTGTTGTTGTGAAATGGCGCTATATAAATAAAGTTGAATTGAATTGAATGTATGAGATGTAGAAGCCTTCTCATATTATCAGCTGATGACCTGTTTTTTAATAAAGCCTACTTGATCACTATTAATGATGTCTGGAAGTACCTTTTCTAGACGTGATGCCAAAGTCTTGGTCAGAATCTTACATTCTACATTCAGGAGGCTCACTAGTCTGAAGCTGGATGGGTCTGTAGTGTCTCTGTCCTTTTTAGGGATAAGAGAGATTAATGCCTCATTAAAAGTCCTTGGCAAACACCCAGTTTCAATTGCTTCCAAATACACCTCATGTAAAATAGGAGCTAGAATATCAATATATCTCTTGTAATATTCAACAGGGAAGCCGTCCAAACCTGGTGACTCTCCCATTTTCATGGATTGGATAGTGACTCCAGGTGACAGCTTTCTTTAATAGCAAAGGCATAGACCTATCCAAAGCAGACACTGAGGCATGCCATGCACTACCTCGGAAAAACAAAAATATCAAACCTGCTATAATCACACGTTTGTTAATAGGAAAAGCAAGAATGTGCTTCTTAGTCAAGGTAAAAAACTAAGAGGCACAGAAGTCTATGCAAACGAGCATCTGACAAAGAAAAATGCTGATATTGCTAGACAAGCACACCAAGAAAACAGAAAAAAATTCAGTCCACATGGACAATCAACTGTAAAGCTATAAAGCATAATAGTATCCACTTTATTCCTGAGGGCGCTGCTGTAGAAACAATTTTGGGAGCAACTTCTGGTTTCGGCTGAAGTACTGTTCAATCAGTCAGCAAGAGTGGAGTAGTGGGGCATTTAAAACAGCATTTTTAAAAGTGTTTCAAATTTGTTTTAATATATAGTCCACATACGTGTTTTACAGTCAAGCGGCAGATAATTTCAGCACTTGTAGTTTTTTATATTTTTGAATGTTTTTGCATAATTCTGGTACTTGCTGCTGTTCGTGGTGTGAGGCTCCTCATAATCAAGCACAGCTAAATCTGGCTTCAACAGCAATGCGTAGATCATGCACTGAAAACTAAAAAGGACTGTTGGTGTGATCGGTGGTACAGACACAGGCCAGACACAACAGCACCAGGTATGTTTTCACCTGTATGAATGTCACAGATCTGACATTTACATATGTCACCAGATGCAAGGCTGCATGAAGTAAAATAATAACAAAAATAGTAACAGTTTGCTTCCTAAGGCTTAATGATTTAAGAAAGATATCATTTTTATTTTTATTTTTGGCATTCATTGCACTTGGAACGATATGGACTTGATATTAGCAGCTTCAGCATGCATTAATTCTTAAATTATCACAAAATATAGATCAATAAAACTTTGAACAATTGTCAGAAAAGGTCTGTGTGTGTTAAGTTAAATAACAAGCATTCATGACATGACAGCAGCATGAGCATTTTAATTTCAGGGTAAAAGAAACAGCTGCAGCAGTGTGCATTTACCCTGACTTTAAAACACCCAAGCAGAGTGTTGTGGTTCTTTGTGGCTCTGACTAGATTCTGCGTCTAGGTAAATTTGATTATGTCCAACATATTTTAACAAAATGCAGCCAATTTTATTGTGGTGGAAACATTGATATATCTCAGAGCTTTTATTTGTTTACAGCTTTAGCATTTTAGCAGCAGCGCTAACTAACTGAGCTACTGTCTGCGAGGCCACTTTTAAGGTTATCTTCTCATCCCTCGATAGTCGTGGGAAGTGGTATGATTATATATATTATTTTTTTGAGGTGCAAAAGGCCGTGTTCCTGCATTTTTGATGCCGAAGTCATTGTTTTTAACAAGGAAAAGTGTCCCGTTTCAGTGACAACCACACGTTCTAAACTAGTACCGGAAGTTGCGCCCATAATTCACGCAAGGCATCATGGGGGCTAGGAATAAGGTGGATATGTAGAACATAATATATTGTTATATGTGACATTTGTATTGTCACGCCGCGCCGCTCATCAGCGGCGCCACCTGCACGCACACCTGCACATCATCAGCGGCGAGGGATTTAAGCCGCCTCGGCCTGAAGCCGTCAGACTTCACTCGCTGGATTGCTGTGAGTTACCTCTTACTCCCCAGCAAGCATCGCGGTAAGAAGCCCTTACCTTTTTCCCTGTCAAGTCTGCTCCCCTGTGCACAGGTGGATTTCCCGGCGGCGGACCTTTCCCCTCCGTCTCCATTCCCTCGCTGCTGCACCGGGCTCTCCAGGTTGCTGTCTACCGGACCTCGTCCTTGCTGTGCCAGCCACCTGCTCACTCCAAGTAAGCTCCTCTCCAACTTTTACATCTCCTGTGTTGGTGTGTGCCCGTCACCCTTCTCCCTGTGCTTTTCCCATAGGGTTGTCCGGCTGTACGGTCTCCTGCCTCCGTGCCCGAAGCAGACGCCACCACCAACACATTTACATCTCGCAGACACACATTCATACACCCTTGTTGTTAATAAAGTTGTTTGAGCTACTCTGAGCCTGCGTGTGTGTCTCCTGAGCCGTGCATCATGTCATGTATGGCGTATATAAATTATGTATCATACTGTTATTGACCAGTGAAATTGTAAATGTAAGATTTTTGTGCTGGACCCCAGGAAGAATTCATAGTTTTCAATCACATGACTTCCGGCAGGATCACCGGCCACTATGGGTGGGGGGGGGGGATAATCACATAGTAAAATGGAACAAAAAAAAGTAAAAACGTCCAAAATTTATTACGAAACTCTTGATAATGACAGACAGCGGTATGACGACAAATTAGTCTTAATTGAGAAGCAGCCCCCATCTCATTCCAAAGCAAAACTGGCCAAAACACATGGAGAAGTGGGCTAGCATCACCTATCCAGACATGTACAAAGCTAAATATATTTCTTGATCTTCATAACACTTATCATGCATGTTTATCCACATCAGCCCATAAATTATTCACAGAGCCCCCAACTTAATTTCTCCCATTTGTTTTTCTCTGTTTTTGCTCTCAGACTTTTTTTATATGCAATCTAATTTGATTTAGCATTAGCTAAAGGCTGGCTTCATTCAGCACACTCACCTGTCCAGGTGCTTTCAGAAGAAGTTAGACATTGTTGTCTTGGTGTCTAATCGTTATCCCTTATTGATAACAATAAGCATTTGATTTGTAG
This sequence comes from Pholidichthys leucotaenia, assembly GCA_020510985.1. Lineage (NCBI taxonomy): Eukaryota > Metazoa > Chordata > Actinopteri > Cichliformes > Pholidichthyidae > Pholidichthys > Pholidichthys leucotaenia. The sequence continues at coordinate 357,336,312 of CM035842.1, read as the reverse complement.
ACTCCCAGCTACTTATAATCCTCAAAGCCACAGGCTAATTAGCCGGTGTTCTGACATTTTGGCATCAGAACAGCAAACCTTGGGTTACTACTCCGTTATTTTCTTCAGTTGTTGTTCAGAAGAATTAAGACTTCCCAAGCAAGTGACACTCTTGAATGTTGGTGAAGTCTGGATCTCAGCGTCCTTCTCGAAAAGCTAGCTTGTCCAGCACGGACTATCCCTGCTTTGCTGGTTTCCTGCGAGCAGCCTCAAGAATAAAGTTGTGTTTTCTCCTCTTTGGAGCCTTCTTTCATCGGAAAGGAAACAGGGGGTGAGCAGGATCCAGGTGTGGTTCATACAGATGTCTAATCAGCCGGAATGATTAGAAGCATCTGCATAGCCCAGCATAAGGACATTTTCTGTCTCACCTGTGTGGACACAGCTGATTTTACAGACTGCAGTCAACGGTAAGAACTTGGCAAGGATGGCTAAATTGTGATTTGGCTCTTCATAATATCCTGTAGCTTGAAAGTGTGACACTTAAGTTGGCTCGGATCCCTGATAGGTCCTGTTAGACAAGCAAGTACATTTGTTTAGCTCTGTGTGTGTGTGTGTGTGTGTGTGTGTGTGTGTGTGTTGCTGGCAGCAACTGAGCTGATCAGAACAGGGAGCTTACAAATCTGTGAAAATGTCCACAGAGCACCACAGTCTCTTCAACAATATTATTAGTCAATTGTTTCCACAAACCTATTACAAAATGGTCAGAGCACCCGCAAGTTGGAATACATGGAAGGTGCCACGTCAGCTCTAATACTAATAGGAGAAAGCCAAATTCTCCTCCATGTGTCTGATAGCACTGTTGCCAACTCCTCAGTAAGGAAAGTAGCTATTGGCTGTCCTAAAAGTCGCTAGAAGTCGCTAAATGGTGTCATCACCTAATTTGCATAATTGGTCATTTGCATGCAATTGTAATGGACGCCGTGGGAGAGAAGAATAATGTCGTGGGAGAGACAAAAAGTGAGTGAAAAAATACCCTAACTATCTCTAGACCTACAAATTAACTTTCTTCTGTTGATTCTTGGTGTCATGACTGAGCACGGGTGGAGAGCCGTGCTCACTGTTGGACATGAATATGGTGTATATAGTTAGGGTGTACCAATATGGCGGTGCCCTGGGTGTAGTGGGAGGTGACGCCCTGTCTTTCTGGTGGTGGCGTCATGGGAGTATAAGAGAGTCCAGCGGAAGGGACTCTGTCTCTTCGCTGTGGACTCTCAGGCTTGTCGGAGTGACTCCTGTGTGTTTCTGTTCTAGTGTTAATAAAACTACAAACTGTCACCTCGACTCCTCCTCATTTCCAGATGTAACAATTGGCGACGAGGACAAAAGGGTATGAAGCAGGCTGCTACTGCTTTTCAGCCATTCTTGGAGGCTCCGAGAGAACCACTCGTTCCCTGGGCCAGGTGGTGTGCAGCATTTGAGAACTACCTTATTGCTCTGGACCTCGGCAACCTCGAAGGGGAAGTAGAAAAGGTTATGAAAAGCTAGAGTGCCAAAATAATAATTCTGTAGGTAATCTCCCATTATGCTCTACACAGATTCTATACATATTCTGTTTGCATTCTCATGATTCTATACATATTCTGTTTGCATTCTCATGAACATACAGTATATGTTATGTTGTTTTGGGGGCAGCGCGGTGGTGGAGTGGTTAGCACTGCGGCAGTACAGCATCTCACCCTTGGCCAGGGGATCCTGGGTTCGATCCCAGCCCCCGACCAACAGTGATCTGTGTGGAGTGTCCATGTTCTCCCCATGTCTGCGTGGGTTTACTCCGGGATTTCTCTGGTTTCCCCCCACATGCCAAAAACATGCAAGTTAGGTTAATTGGCATCAAACTGGGGATTCTAAATTGTCCTTAGGTATGACTGTGAGAGTGAATGGTTGTCTGTCTCTCTGTGTTGGCTCTGCTATGGACTGGTGATCTGTCCAGGGTGTACCCTGCCCCCGCCCAAAGATGCTGGGATAGGTTCCAGCACCCCCGCGACCCGAAAAAGATTAAGCGGAAGAAGATGAATGAATGAATGAATGAATATACATATGTTGTGTTAAACAGGAATTAGGCAGAGCTATAGAGCTCTCTCTCGCTCTCTCTCTTTTTATAGTCAGGTCTATCACATTAGATACACACCCGGATCCAACACTCACGTACATTGTTGATCGCACATTCTAGAAATAATACCGTGAGCAGTGGATGGCCTGTTCACATCAGAGTTAAATTAGCCAATCAGACAGTCACGTACAAGCCCATCCTATTGTACGGGGTTGGTCCAACCTGCTAACCTGAGAAGATTAATGTAAGCCACACCCGGAAGTCGAGGTTAGTGTGGCGATGCTCCAGAGGGAGCTGCGTCATGCTGCAGCCAGCGCTGCTTGCTTTATATGTGACTTCCAAATAAATGTTACATCTTTAAATTGAAGAAATCTCCGGCTTGTTCTTGGATCTTTCAATCAAAGAATCGGATATTTTTCGAACAAACTGGTGTTGGTGACCCGGATTGAACTATTCTGAGGAGAGCCTGAACACATCACGTCAGAAAGACCCTTTTTGCAGACTGCTGTGGCGCCTGAACAAAAAGGTAAGCCGAAAACCTTTGTTACACGAATTTCTGCACTTTGGCTATACTAAATTTACAGTTGTCTGATTAAGGGGTAAATCTGATCTCCAAATTTTAAACTGTGTGATGGAAATCTGCGGTCACATGTAAAGCATGAACCATGTGGTCTCACACGAGGGAGAGTGAAGAAATGTCCTAGGATCAAATAGCCACTTTTTTACAAATAAGGAAGATTTGCAATGCAAGAATCTTTTTTACATCAATAGTGAGCATAAATTAGGTACTCTAATACATTATAATAATCTCAAACTTAATCATGAGTGAGTAATGTAGCAAGCAGCCACAAGAAACTTTTTAAGACCTTTTAGTGAGTGACTGGTAATAAAAAAAAACCACAAGAATCTTTTTTTACATCAATAGTGAGCGTAGATAAGGCACTGTAATACATTAAAAGAATCTCAAACTTAATCATGAGTGAGTAATGTAGCAAGCAGCCATAATAATAATAATAACAATAATTTACAGTACACAGCAATAAAAATAGCTTGTTAAAATCAGTGTAAGACTGAACTTTATGATACGATACCTCTTGTATCAATGACCTGACGAGGTCTCGATGAAAATATCCTCTACATAAAAGTTAAGCTATAAGAAAACAAGTACATGAAAATCTGCAGCATATTCTCCACATTGTGCATGCTGATCAGTTAATTCTGTGTCTGGAGGGTTTGTTTGTAGTGTCTATATTGTGCATACGGATGCCTTTGTTAATTTTGTGTCTTTGGGGGATAAATGTGTGGTTTGAGAAATACCGGGGGTTGGAAATATCTACTAAACTTGTCCCACAGTATGATTTAATTAATGGCGCTGTTCTGGTAGAACAAAGGTGGGTGTGTGTTTTTCCACAAAGGAGGGAGGTAATTCGCCCCCACTCCTGCGTGGAGGTGAGATTGTTAAAACAAGTTACTGAGAGGGGATTATTTGAGGTAACGGCATTAAAATGAAGCGCTAAATTAAAGTTGTAAGGTTATTCTGGCATGTTTACAGCTGAAGTTAAGGAGGCAATGCTCCATTTTCTTAAAAAAAAAAAAGTGGTTGGTTTGTACACAGTAGGCTCCAGGGCCATCTTGCACATTCACAGTCACGCGTGGCAGAGGGGCCACGTGGCATTCAGTGTGCATGTGCGGGTAGCTGCGGCACAGTGCCTCCATTGTGTGGCCGAATGTAGGAAGTGCACTCTTTCATAAATTTACTGCAAATTAGGGCTTAAAATGGTCCTAATAAATGTGGAACTTTATCTCTCTGGCTGAAAGGAAAGCTTTAAGTCTGTGCACGGCAAACAAACATAAAGTCCTCCCTCGCCCACCTATGTGGGTTTGATTGTAGTGAGGCAAAAAAGCATGCCCATTCGGCTGGAGAGAAAAGGCTCAACTTGAAATTAGGCACAGGGAGGTATAAGAATAATAACTATTCCTATTTATACATTAAAACTAGATAAGGAGATTTATTCCTCAATAAGAGTGTAGAAAAATCCTAGGTGGATAATATATAAAGGTGAGGTAATCTAAATGAATGAATAAGGAAAATTGTAAATTGGAGTAAATAAATGAATACAAAAATAAATAAATAAATAGGAGTTTTTTTGTTGTGGAGATGTATGGAAGTGAGAGTGGGCAGAAAATGGAAAGGTAAATTTGGTTTTTGAGAAAATTGAAAGCTGATGAATTGTTAAACTTTTGTGCAGGACACAAGAGAAAATATGGAGAAACGATTGGAGGAAGGAAAGAAAAAATGTAAGAGTAAGAGACTTATGCTGCAACGGTGAGAACAAATGCAAAATAATCAATAAATGCAATAAAATGGAAAAGGACAAAAACATGCGGTTTAACAGCTTTTCTGTTTCTCTATTCAATCTGAGATGATGGCAGTGGCTGTGGACCCCCCCCTCCCCCAGCAACCGTGTGGAACCGACCACCTGTTCAGGCCTCCCCTCCACGCCATCGCCTAGCGACCCCCTCCTCCCTCCGCAGCAACAGTCAAAGAAGGCAAAACAAAGGGACACAGAGGAGAGATTGAGCACATGTAAGTACAGTAAAATTACATTGTTGCTTTCCATTTACGTACCTTAGGACATAGTCTCAAATATTGAATCCCATTCACGAATATTTAAGTATCTGCTTAAGCCATATATATATTTTGCCAGGAAGCTGTGTTGGTGCCAACAAGCCATTCCAGATTCAGCAAACTACTCACATATTCTCAAAGTCATAAACAGTATTCGTGAATTAGCTGTACCCAGCATGTGTTCATGAGAATTGAGGATTGCATAACTGGCACCTAAAACTACTGCGAGAATCACATCTCATTATAATTGAGATGGGATTTCACTAAAAGCCCTATCAGAGCGGTGCCAAAAGTCACATTCATCAACCTACTGTCTCGGCACCGGTGCCGATTGAATTTACCCAATCAACACCCACGATAATGGACCCCCTGGTAGTGATTGAAAATGGACTGTTACAAACAGCTCCGGCCCCGAGGGAGCCAGGAGATAATGAGAAAACTGAAGTATTTTTAGAAAAAGTTGTACCCATGCTCCACCAAACTCCATCTATGCACCCCAGGACCCCACATCACAACAATATGGACCTTACCCAGACACCCCACCTAATCTGCCCTATCAGAGTCAGCTGCAGGGCCACAGGAGGTCAGAGTTTTTATAATCGAGTCAGAGTCCCCCATGGGACTAATACTTCCTATGTCAGCAATTTGGCCACTGGGCTCAAACACCCACAAGGGCACCCGGGGGGTCCCCCAGTTAGCAACACAATGGGTATCCTCCCCTACAGGATGTTGAAAAAGAACAGCTTTGATATTAAGCCGTTCTGTTTCAAAGGGGGAGAGTGGGACAGGAACGGATAGAAAAGTTACTAAGTCATTTAAGATGTACTGTCTTGAAGTCTGAAGTTAGGCATTTTGTGAGTTGGCATCCTCTTTAACAAGCAGGGAGTGAATCTAACAGTAAAACTAAGATAATTGATCACAATGTTCTCAGCCTTATAGCTGAGAGGTCAGTGTGCTTTCTCATCTAAAATGATACCGTGTATGCAAACTATTGAGTAGATACATAAAGAGCATATAAATATGAATGAATAAGGCTTGCAATTAAGACCAAAATCTGGAAAATTCTTGACGCTTGAAAGGTCATTTTTCCACAAGAATATCAGGCAGTCTGACCTTTTGCTACAAGAAAACTAGCCACCTGCTGGCCAAGAGAAAGGATGCAGGTTTAGGGCTCCTTTATACTCAAGGGTCAATACATATTTGGAGATTCCCAGACCCTCCTATCTGTATTTTTTGCACATTTCCCAAAACTTTATGGATATGAACCAAACTTATTAGTGCTTTTTTTTTTTTTTTTGGTCTCAAGGACCACCACTGGTGCTAGCCCTCTATTCTAAGGGCCTATAGGAGAAAGAGGTCTGGGGACAATTTGAAACAACCAATTAACCAAACATGTGAGGGCAGTGCAGCCAAGAGTTCAAAAAAAGCTAGTGAAAAGTATTGCTTATGCTTTACAAGTTTGTTGAAATCTAATCACATTGTTAAAGTAAGAGATTTGCAGTAGCCATTTTTTTTAAGTTGACATAAGGTATGAACATGTAAATGTCAATCAAGTAAAAATTTGTAAGATGGAGATGCAAAATATGATGAAATGCTAATTTACAATCACAACTTAAGACAAAGGTTGAAAATTTATGCGAAAAGGTTGCAAGTTTCAGAGAAAATTGTACATTTGAGGAAATTTGCCAAATATTAGAAAATGTCACAAATTTCTGAAAAAACTTGCAAATTTACAAAGAAAAAAAATCCAAAATTTGTTAGGAGAAAAATGACTATTTAGAGAAAACGTTGCAAAGTTACAAGGAAAATGTTTAAATTTATGAGGAAGGTGCAAGTTTGCACGAAAGTCACAAATTGGGGAGGAAAAAAGTCACAATTATGACAAAAAGTGAGCTGAAATAGTTTTTAAAATTTGCAAGTTTTCCTAAATCTTCAATATTGTACATTCGCAACTATACTCTCACTGACATATTCTATCCTTTACACTCATTCTTTACACAGTTCCTTACACTTTGTATGGGGATGGGGGATGGCATCGTAACAAGGGTGATGGTTTTTGATCATCCAGAGATAAGTAAAAAAGCGTTATAGAAGAAGATGAATTAAAACAAACATGACTAGAGTAGACTAGAGAAAAAAGAAGATAACTTGAGGTAAAAGCAGCAAACACTCGGCCGAGTAGACTCAAAAAAAAAAAAAAGAGAAGCATATACATACATATAGCTGTGTGCGCACCGGCCTTATCCAAAGGGTGCAAGCATCATAGATGCACGCACAGAGCGGAGGTGGAGCATAAACAAGGCTTTAATGTCCTGTGCACATAGATTTGCAGCTCTAACACACACAAGACAACTAGTGTAGCTTGATAAACAAACCAGCGGTTCACACACGGATGGTCCGCGTGTCACGTGTTTGTTGATTCTTGAAGAGAGAGCTGGTGCATTAAGTCTTGGTTACTTTTACCTTAACATTTAAATATTTTTAGACCTGTTTTGAAGACAAAAAAACTCCACCACATCAAGATACAGATGACTCTGTTATACTTTAGTTTTCAGAGCAATCAGCAGACGTCTTATTTTTATACATTCCTCGAAAGTCAGCTGCTCAAACCCAGAGGCATTATTTAATATCAAAACAAATCGAAAGGTCAGTAATGAGAAAGCATCCAATGCCAGGGCAGAGATCAAGAGATGACGAGTTTTGTCACGAGAATTTTGAACTGAGCCACGTTGGTTTATTATAAAGCTGACTTTTCAAAATGAAACCCATCACCTTTATGTGCAGGGTCTTGTATGGGCCATTAGCTGTGGACAGTAGAGTCAGTAGTGTGAACGATGGGACAGTGAATCATGAAGAAGACAAGCAGGTGGTAACAGAATGTTGATGAAGGCTGAAGAGAACTGAGACCAGATGAATGAAAGGAAGTTTTAATACTGGAAGAGATTATAGATGTGAGATATGCAGCTTCACCAGCTAGTCCAGGGAAAGGTGAAGTCTTGTACACAGATGGATAGTGAATGGTAAAAATCGAGTGAGTGTTTCTGATGGAAAAAGTACGTAGGGGAAGAGAGAAGAACAGTGGATTTAGCAAGTGTAGAAAATATTGTTGGTTTTGAGATGGAAATGGAAAGAGAAATGAAAGCAGAGTATGTGTAACCAAAGAAAAATAAAGATCTGTGTAAGATTTGCAACTGTAGCTTTAAAAAACAAACAAACAAACAAAAAACAACAATAAATTAAATTTTGTTTAATCCTGAAGAGTGTCAGGAAGAAGGCACAAACACGGCAGCCATCTTAAATGTTTCAAAGTACTTAAAGCAGGAATGAGGCATTAGGTGTCATTCTTTCAGTGCATTTCTTTTAGTTCCGAATATTAACATTAAGTAATGAGCAAACACTCACAGTAAAGATTATAGCTTTACTGTATACTCAGTTATTTAAAGACAATCTAACACCCCAGTTATGTTCCTCCCCAATAGAGGGTATGCATAGGATGTCACCGAACAGAACTCTTGGAAGACAAACACTGAGTAGCAAAAATGAGTAGCAGCATGGAGGCGTATGCAGTACAACAAAGAATCTACACAGCATCCAATTACAGCAGTACAAATAATATCTGTTGGCATTGTGGAGAGTTGATCTTATTATTCCAGCTTGTATTAATTAGCAAAAAATTAAATAAAGGCTTTGAATCAGTTCCTTTCTTGACTCAAGGTTAGAAATCTAAATAAGAAGGGAAAATAAAATTTGAAGGAAAAACCTGCACTTATTTATGGAATGGCTGACACACGGGGAGCCTGAGGCTCCCCATGAATCTGTTTCTTTTATAAAAGGAAGCCAAGGACTTCCGGTCTGGACTCCATGGTGATAGCAGCTTAATGCTGAAGCTCCCAGACCCCATCCGTGAAAATACCTTGAAAATCAGATTTAACGGCTTTTTGGAAGAGTGAAAATCAAAAGACAAAATCATTATGCCTAAAGGAAAACAGAAGAGATCGACATTTACCAGGCCAAGACGCACATCGGCCAGAGAATCTGACCTGGAGGACAACAACCACTCAGAAACAGAGGAGCAGAATGAGGCTAGCAACACGGTTAGCTTAAAAACGATATTTCAAGAATTAAGAGAATTTCGCCGAGAGTGTTGGGCTGAATTTCGTGAAATTAAAGACAAAATAAAAAGGACAAACAACAGAGTGGACCAGGCTGAGGACCGAATCATGGAAGCAGAGGAAAGAATAAAAGGGCTGGAAGAAACCGTGCTGGAATTACTCAAACGACAGACAAGATTGGAGGCTAAGCTAACCGACCAGGAAGGAAGACTAAGAAGGGGCAACATAAGAATTCATGGTCTGAAAGAAGGAGTCGAGGGCGGTTTCACCACAATGGCTGCATGCGTGGAAACCATACTGAGAGAGAAGTTGGAAATTCCCCAATCCACCGACTTGAAGATAGAAAGGGCACGCCGTTCATTAGCCCCAAGGCCGTCACCGGAAGCGCCCCCACGATCGGTGGTGGTGAAGTTTTCCAACTTCAGAACAAAAGAAGAGGTTTTGAGACTGGCATGGCAGAAAAAAGGATTTATGCACCAAGAAAGAAAGGTTTTTGTGGAGCACGACTACGCCCCGGAGGTCCTTAAAAAGCGTTGGGAATACAACAATGCTAAAAAGGTACTAAGAGAGAAGAAACTGTGCTTTCAAACTCCATTTCCGGCGAAGCTGCGGGTTTTTTACAGGGAAGAGACGTGTCTCTACAACTCGGCGGAAGAAGCAACCACGGATATGGCGAGAAGAGGGCTCCCGGTAACGGTGTATAAACCCGCAGCAGACCCGATCGAAATAATCAAGGCTCAAACATGGTGCACACAGAGACCCTCAAAATCCATGGGCCAGCAGCGGGAAACCCAGCGCCAGGGTTATAAGGAAAAACTGAACGCTTTCAGGAGGGAATAAGATATTTTTAATCAATCTGTGCATCCAACCCTCCTCCTACAAGGTAACAGACATTAAAGGAGATGCAGAATCAGCAAATATGAAGTGGTTGCGGCGGATGATAAAATAAAGCGGCGTTGTTGGAGGTTTTAAGTAGAGTTTTATTATCATACCCACGGCTCTCAGAGAAGGAGGACACAATGTCTGTGTCCAGCAGCTGTAGTTGCAGAAGTGAGATTGAGAGGCAGATTTACAGCACAGTGCAGCTTATATACTCAACTCAAACAACAGATCAAAGACATTCACAGCAGTTAATCTGGGCATTTGCATATCAGAGGTACAGACAGGATGCATGAACACAATGCATGGATGACAATTTAACCTCACGGCTGTAAACGCAGCATGCAGCGGAAAAAACCCAGGAGTGCGAGCTGACTGTCTCTGTGTTCTGTCTGTGTGTTGTGGGGGTTGAATCAAACCGCTACACTGCTCCCCCCCCCAGAGGGAACGGTAGGGGACCATGACCTCGATGTTGCAGTCTGGGCAGCGAGCAGGAAAAAGCTCTGTGCAGGAGGGGGGGGGGGGTAGTACATGCTGACCGGGCGCGGGAAAATCGTTCGAGTCGCGCCAAAAGTGTTTGCTGCTCCGCGATGTCCCGTCTGAACATGCAGAGATCAGAAGAAGAAAAATTTGTCACTGGCTCCTCCCGCGATTAAGTCCTGCAAGGATTAATAGCGGCCATGAAGAAAAGACGAGGCTGTGTGGCGGCTGTAATGAGAGCAGAGGGACTGGCGTGTTGACTTTAGGTTCAGGCGTAACCCTAAAGCCTCGGGAACCGCAGACAGCTGAATTCCCCTTGTGTGCCGTGGCTAAGGCCATAAAATCCAGTGAGCAAGCTGCGTGCCTCAGGTGAACGAGCAAGCCTGAAGGGCCAGTGTGCAGCAGAAGGAAGGCGGTCAGAAAAGCCGTATGTGTCCCGTGCATGGTGCGCCGTCCTCGTAACTCCCCGGTGCGTGCGCCGGGGTTCCGTGATGGGTGGGCCAGCTGGAGAGGAGAACCAGGGTCAGGGAGCTTAATCATCCCTGTTCAGTGTGTTGGAGCGGTGCAGGGAAGTAGACGCTCTGTCACTCGCTCGGTCATGGTGCGTTCAGGTCCACGTGTGCTCCGTCGGCCGTGGGAGTCGCCGTCGCGGAGAAAGGACGAGGTACATGCGCTCTCGATGTGGAGGAGCTGCGAGCGCGGCTGGTCCAGCGTGGATGTGCCGATCTAGGCGTGCAGATCTCACCATGAAGTTTGCTGCGGCTTTTCCGGTCGTGGGTGGTCTCCGGAGAGTTTCACCTGGAAACTCTGCGTCGAAATCTCCCTGAAGCAGAAGGGAGCTGTTGCGTTCGCTTGTCGTTGGAGAATCACCGCCGGGTGTTGCGTTCGCTGGCAGCGTGTTCGTTTCAGCGTTGGGTCACCAGTGCGGCGGATGATAAAATAAAGCGGCATTGTTGGAGGTTTTAAGTAGAGTTTTATTATCATACCGCCGTCACAAGCTCCGCTCGCGGCGCCGTGCAAGCGCGCCGAGAGCGAGCCCACGGCTCTCAGAGAAGGAGGACACAATGTCTGTGTCCAGTAGCTGTAGTTGCAGAAGTGAGATTGAGAGGCAGATTTACAGCACAGTGCAGCTTATATACTCAACTCAAACAATAGATCAAAGACATTCACAGCAGTTAATCTGGGCATTTGCATATCAGAGGTACAAACAGGATGCATGAACACAATGCATGGATGACAATTTAACCTCACGGCTGTAAACGCAGCATGCAGCAGAAAAAACCCAAGAGTGCGAGCTGACTGTCTCTGTGTTCTGTCTGTGTGTTGTGGGGGTTGAATCAAACCGCTACAGTGGTAAAACATTTTGTGGAACAGTCATAATATTAGAAACAAATAAGTCTTTAAAAAAAAAAAAAAAACTTGTTAAAATAGAAATGTGACAATGAACCACATGAATTCTCCACACTAACAAATACTGTATTAACGTGATTGTTTGCTGTGATGGTGGTGGGAGGTTGCGCACAATTTCATAGGGTATAGGCATAAAAAAAAAAATCATTACAAGTTCGGATTGGGATCTGAAATTCACGTTAAAAACATGGGACAACTTACAGGGGTAAGAGAGGGCCCTCAACACGTAACAGAGTTTGAGGAATTTCCCTCAGAGCCAACACACCAACAAGGCTCTTCTAAGGTCACTAAAAAGACCTCAGCTCAGGAAGATCTTTTGACAGTTTTTTGTTTTAAAGTTTTATATACTATGTTCTTAATGTTTTTTTATGTTCTTAATGTTCTTTCAGTTTCTGAGTAGCATAAAAGAGGGCCACTACACTGTTATACTAAATAAGACAACACAATGGAGAAACAGGGTGTAACCAAAATAATCTCATATAATGTAAAAGGGATCCTGAATCCAGTTAAAAGATCCAAGATTCTAGGCAAAATGAAAAAAGACAAAGCAGGAATAATATTTTTACAGGAAACCCACCTAACAGACTTGGAGCACACTAAACTTAATAGACAAGGGTTTAAACTGATCTCTTCATCTTCATATAAGTCAGGGAGGAGGAGGGGGGTAGCGACATTGATCTCAACCAAAATTATGTTTGAAAAAAATTCAGAACACAAAGATAAAGAAGGGAGATTTAGCATGGTACTTGGTCGGCTAGAGGGAGAAGATATCACCCTGCTGAATGTACATGCACCTCCAGGGGCTAACTGGAAATTTTATAAAAATGTATTTGACCTAATGATAACTAAAGCCCAAGGTTTAGTGATATGTGGTGGAGACTTCAATCTAAGACTGAATCCATACTGGGATGCATCAGGTAATTCTCCACATCAAAATAACACTCAAAGTAGAAAAACTCGGATGCTACTAAAAGAAATGGGAATCTGTGACGAGTGGAGGGAATTCAACCCCAGTGTAAAAGATTATACATTTTACTCAGCACCACATTCATCATACTCAAGGATTGACTATTTTTTTATGTTTAATAGAGACATTGGAAGAGTAAAAACATGTAAAATAGGACTGATGGATCTCTCTGATCACAGTCTGATCTATATGGACTTAAATATCCAAAAATACACAAATAATACATTTTCTTGGAGGTTAAATTCAAATGTGCTGAAAGGACCACTGAAAGATGAATTGGAAGCAGATATTATCAGATATTTGGAAGAAAATGATAATGGAGAAGTATCCCCTTTAATACTGTGGGACGCATGCAAAGCTGTAATAAGGGGAAAGATTATCGCAAAACTGGCAATCCAAAAGAAACTGAGACAAGAAAAACTAATCACATTAGAGTCAGAACTTAAGAAACTAGAAAAAGAGCACAAAGACAGCACTCATTCTAATGACTCGCTCAAAATTAAGGAAATTAAAAAACAAATAAACGAGATCTACACAATAGAAATCCAGAAGAAACTTACATTTCTGAAACAAAAATACTATGAAGCAGGTAGCAAATCGGCAAAATTACTAGCCTATAAATTGAGGAAACAACAAACAGAGAGAGCAATCTACAAAATCAGAGACCCAGTATCAAAGGAAATAAACTTTAGAATTCAGGAAGTTCTTAAAAGCTTCGAGAATTACTACAAGAACTTGTACTCCCTCAAAAAACACAAAAACGCATCCGAAGCCTTCCTAAATACATCAAATCTTCCCCAACTTACTGAGTCACAAAATAAAACACTACTGTCAGAAATACAACCTAAAGAATTAGAAAAAGCAATTATGAAACTTAAAGCTAACAAATCCCCAGGAGCAGATGGCTATACAGCAAAGTGGTACAAAACCTTTAAACAGCAACTATCTCCTCTCCTCCTGAAAACATTTAACTATGTCCTCCACACAGGGGAAATCCCCCCCTCCTGGAGCGAAGGGGTCATTGCAGTCATACCTAAACCTGAAAAGGATAAACTAGACTGCTCCAACTACAGACCAATCAGTGTGTTAAATCAGGACTATAAGCTTTTTACCACTATCCTCGCCAAAAGGTTAGAAAATATACTGACAGACTTAATTCATTTAGATCAAACAGGTTTTATAAGAGAAAGACAGAAACAAGATAACATTAGATGCACTTTACACATAATTCATCATATAAAAAAATATAATTTAAATGCAGCCATATCGGGATTAGATGCTGAAAAAGCATTTGATTTGGTTGACTGGTCTTTCCTATATAGAATCTTATCCAGTTTCAATTTTCATAACAACTTCATTAGAACTATCCAGGCATTATATAAAAAACCAACAGCTAAAATAAGGATTAACGGTAAATTATCTTCATCTTTTGAACTGGAAAGAGGATGTCGTCAGGGCTGCCCCTTGTCTCCACTGCTCTTTGCAATCTTCATAGAACCTCTGAGCCAATGGATAAGACAGAATCAAAAAATTCAAGGTATTACACTTGGTCAGAAGGAACATAAAATAGCACTCTTTGCTGATGACATTTTAATATACCTGGGGCAGCCGGACACCTCTTTTCCAGAACTAATCTGTTTTTTCAGAGTATGGAGAGTTATTGGGGTATGAATTAAACATGCATAAAACCCAAATTTTAACATTCAACTATGACCCAAATCAATATTTACTAAGCAAACTCAAAACTAACTGGGAGATGGAATCTATGAAATATCTGGGGGTCAATAGCTCGAAACAACTCAACAAAATTATAACACTAAACTATGATCCACTGATGGCAAAAATAAAATCTGATCTAGCAAGATGGAATATGATACCATTCTTGGGTACTGTACAAAGAATTGAAGCAGTCAAAATGAATATATTTCCACGTCTTCTATACCTTTTCCAAACAATACCTCTTAATGGCATATAAAGGGATCCCAGGGATCAGATACATTTCTAAAATATACCAAGGTCTTCAAGACTTAAAAGGAGACAACACATCTTATGTAAAAGAGAGATAGGAAAAAGAGGGGAATTTCACTTTACAATTGGAAATATGGGAAAAGCTAAATAAACAACAATGGAAAAGTACCTCATCCCTGCTGTGGAGAGAATTTGGATGGAAAAATTTGGTAAGATTTTTCAGAACACCTGCACAAAACAAATTTACTCATAAAAAGTTGAATTGTTGGTGCTTGTGTGGTGAAAAGACTGCAAATCATTTTCATGTGTTTTGGTCATGCCCAGTTATCCACCAATATTGGACCAATGTACAGACAATATTGGAGAAAATATTCAAAGTAACAGTTCCCTTTTCTTTTGTAACTTTGTATTTGGGTTTACTACCGGAATCACTGGAAAGACGAGGAGAAAAATACTTATTCACTGTTTTAATATTGGCAAGTAAAAAAGCTCTAACTAAAAAATGGATGTTGAAAGACTGTCCTACACCTGAAGATTGGATTAACGTGATTCGGGACATTTATTCGATGGAAAAGTTGACATTTGCACTGAGACAGGACATGGATGGGTTCTTGAACTTTTGGCAACCCTGGAACGCATATGTGTCTTCCATCGGATCTAATCTTTGACAAATACCATTTCAATAATGGCACCTCTCTTTGTTCCAACGCTACTCAGATGCTCTTTTATTTTTCTGCTCTTTTGGGGTTTTTTTTGTTTGTTTGGGGTTTTTTTTGTTTTTTTTTTGTTGTTCTTTTTTTTAATTTCTCTTTTTCTTTCACTTAAAAAAAGGGTGTTGTAATAATTTTTTTTTCCAATGTTGTCAAAAAACAAAAAAAGGGGGAATATATGATGAAAATGTAAACAATGCAATGCTGTAATGACATGTATACCCTTTACAAAAACTTAAATTTAAAAAAAAAAGGGAAGCCAAAAGGAGGAGGGGGAGGACAGCAAGGAGGAGGAGGGAGCACGCCCCACAATGGAAACTGAGTGATGTCCAGGCCGCTGCTGGCGGGAGGGAGGCGCCCACACCCATCACAGAAAAACTGGACTGCATGCTTAAGACTATAACAGATAAGTGGACTCACTTCTACACATATACAAAAACTTTGCAAAAATTAAATTATTGAAAAAATGACAGACATCTTCCATTTACCTGACTCTGAGGTTTAAGGAACTTTGACTAAATTTGTATGGTGCAGATTAGGGATGGGCATAATTTACCGATAATTGATCATTAAGAATTTCACCGAGGAAGTTAATTTTCGTCGACAAACCGTTTTTTTTTTTTTAAAACAATCCGAGGTTATTAAGGCCTAGTGCACGGCCGTCCTCAAACAATGCAATGGCAAAATTTGGGCACCAGGGAGCAACATTACACCATCGCCGTACCCTGGCGTGCCTCAATCATGAAGCGGTTACGGCGAAGTGTTGCGTGGGACCATTTCAATTTAAAAAATGACCAGGTGTACTGCAATCACTGCAATGCAGCATACAAATATACCTCATCGACAGGGTCCATGGAACACCCTTATTACGCGAAGAAACCGCCAACAGTGGTTGCGCGCTGAGTAATGGCGGTCGTGAAGATTCTTTTTTTTTTCAGAAACTTTATTGAGAAGGTCATGAAGATTCGGTACACACGTCGAGGGAAGCTGCAGGAGGCGGCGTAGTGGCTCGACGGGAAGACTATTTCGCACAAAATGGCACAAGAGAACTGCAAAAAGTTCCACGCGGCTAGACTAAGCAATACGAGCGATAGAGCAATGAATGCGGTCTTCGTTTGTTGGGTGGCCGCTCGGCAGGGAGAGAGAGCTGGGTAAAACGTCTCGGCCAATCAGCTTGCGAGATTCCCGAGCCGAGCCAACACGACAACAGCGAACAGAGAGAGAGAGATTTGAGAGAGAGAGAGGTGGATTTGAGTTGTGCGGCGCTCCGTGCTGATACCTGATGTTCTAATGTAGTCTACCTGCCTTGTTACCTACCTAAAAATGTTAATGATTAACCGATTATTAATCATTAATTCTCCCGACGATCGGTGAAGAAAATTTCACCAAATGCCCATCCCTAGTGCAGATGCATGTAAAGTAGGAACTCTGGGTAATGACATACAGGACTTTTCAAGGTCAGAAAAAGTAACAATCAAATTCTGCAAATGGCAAGCTACCGGTAGAACACCTATCTATAGGCAATTGAACAGATCTGATCCAAATTATGAACAACCATTATTTGCAAATCCATCCTCCAGATTGGTCATAAAACTTGGACTGGTAAACAAGGAAATGTGTGGAAGCATCCATTGTTCTAATTGAAGAGGATAAGAGACATTTCAACCTATGGGGGGTTCCACACATCCCGCTGGTTAGACCCAAACACATGGATTGGAAAATGTTGGACATTTTGGCACCTCTACTGTGGAATAGAGCCATCTATGCAAAACCAATACCTGACCTTAAAGGCGTCGGCCGGACGAAATTTCAATATCGCTAAATCATATCTTAAATTTGTGTGTGAGACAAGCTAATTTGAACCGCACATGTTTTGGTGTCAACAAATGTCGCATAAGGTGACAATGCGCTATTGAAGTATGATTTCCTTGAGAGCTGTCTGTCTGCCAAGCGATCAGCGGCTAAAATGGCCACTGGCTGTGTGACGTCAGGTCAGGGGGCGACCTGAGTAGGAGGAGGAGCACGCTGAGGAGCACGCGGTGAGTGTTTATGAATTTCCCCTGCCTGGGAAAATCAGAACCGCATGGGTGAATTTCGTTCAGAAAACGCGAAAAAATTGGAATTATGTCGCAAAATCACCCAACATGTGCATTAGACATTTTGTTGACAGCGATTTTGAGAATAAGATGCAATTTGAAATGAAATTAGCAAAAACATTGCTGATAAAAAAATCGGCTGTTCCAACTATATATCCGTTCATTTCGAAGTCCCACTCTCAGACTAGTGTCAGTGACAGTGGCGTGAAAAGCAAGGGTGATCTACCGATGCGATCTGCTGTCAGAAAGAGAAGTAAACAGGGTAATTTTTCTTTTTTAAATATTCACTGCCAATATTTACTAAAATTATTTACAAGCAATGAATTTCATTGCCTTAACAACTTATCAAATATTAGAATTTTAGGGTATTCATACTAATCAAATATGAAATATTCAGTGCTGTATAGGGAGGTGGTTGTGCCTGTTTGCTCAAGTTATATTTCTATATATGTAATCCAATTTGACACCTCTGGAATGAAATTATGTTGACCTACTGTTTTTGCAGATGTTATCCACTGTCACTCAACCTTCAAATACTGTGGATTTTTTTTTTAAATTTGATTATTCAGCAATTGTCCTCATTGCAGTCATCCATGTGAGGTAACAAGTCACACTAAAGGCTCTCTGTTGGTGATCAAACAACATTGTCCACATTGTGTTGAGGATCTATCCTGGCACAGCCAGCCGATGATCAGGGACATCCCAGCTGGTAACATACAGCTTTCATCCGCCATTCTCTTCACTGGTGCGTCATATGTCAAGGTCCTCAGAGTTCTAAATGCAGCCGGTATCGTTGGAATTTCCACGACCACTTACAAGGAGCTTTCGATTTCTAATTTTTATTAAATTAATTTTATTTCAGAATATGTGGATGATCTGATGAATACTCTTTTCGACAAAACCTTGGTTGATCCAACCCACTTATTGGAGCAGTGGCACTCTGTACAAGCCAGAGTTCCAGCAACATTGAGTGCCAAATTTCAGCGTCCCATCAAAGCTGATGCTGTTGAGCAACATGTATCTAGATTTTCAAAATCAAACATGTAAAAGTAGAATAAATTTCCAATTAGCAATGAAAGTTCAGCTTTCAATTGTTAGGGAAGCAACATATTTTGCTAAGACAAAAAAATATAAGCCTAAGATTTTTAGAGAAATGTGCTTTTAAAAATTGCACACGAATTTTACACCATAAAATGGTAGAAAAATTACTCTAATGTATATGAGATCCGACTTTGATGAATGCTGAAATATTAGAATTATAAAATTGACATGCACATTAATAAACTCAATATATGATTTTAAAAAACTTTATTTAAATAACATTGATCACAAATCTAATCTTGGTAGGCAAAATCCCTTGTAGTGATCAGATGGGAATGTTTCTCTGATGAGGCTCACAGCACAGGCAGGCAATATCACCCTCACTTCTTCACCTTCAATACCTCCTGGCAGCACCGAGATTCAGTTGATGTTGGCATAATGTTGCATTTCTCACAAGTGCACTTGTTAAAAAAAATGGTATAATCAGATGCTTATAATAAACTAATGGCTCGTGGGAGTGCTATATAAATTGGTCTATGAAGTTTGATTAGAAAATATTTAAAACATGTAAAAAATTTTGACCAGAAAGAGAAGTTATAGGAAAACAATAATGAATCACAGTAATCATGATCCATGATGGATCATGTTGATCCATCAATCTCCTAAGAGAATTATGTAGCTTTTGAGACTAGGATTAACATGATGATGATTAACAACATCTCCTAACAAGCTCGTAAAGTACACATCCCTCACATACATTATCCTTTTATTTCCAATGATAATGTTTCTAAATGTTTCTAATGTTTATAAGTCGCCAAGAAAGGCAGCGAGGGAAAAATTGGCAGTTTTATTTTGATAATTAAGTGTGTGACCATGCATATCGCCTAAAAAAAAAATTTCAAAGCATATTTTACCAATATAAATCGGCGAGCCTCTCGTTCTTGCCTCTCGTCCTCTCGTTCTGCTCCGGTTGCTGTTTCGTCCGCGTCTTCCGCCGCACCCGCGGGCTCGAACAAATACGGCTGAATAACCCCATCAGCACCACCCAAAACTACTTCATCATCAGATTCGTCAGTTTCAATATCATCACTTATATTGCGGTCGTCATACTCGATAAAATAATCGCTGTCCGAATCACTCTGCTGTCGTTCAGCCATTTCTGTAGGCAGGTGATCAGCCATTTCCTGCAGCCATTTCCTGTTTCTCCCTGACCTGACGTCACTGCTGCACGCCCCTATCGAGAGATGGCAGTACTGCAGCATCACTAAGTGAAATATGGGCTATTAACAAATAAAGTCATTTATGGAGGCTGGTGACACATTTTAAATCACGGGAATGGCCAGAATTGAATATTTTCATACAATCAGTTTATTGGTTCAATAAAAAAATGTCACCGTCCGAGGACTTTAATATAGAATATTCTCCCAAATTAAAAACACACACATTGTCTCTTAGCTGGGTGACCACAGCACAGAGGGCTGTAGACATTGATGCCCAGAAATCTCCTACATGACCAATCTTAACATTAGCAAACGAGGGGATGAGAAAAAATTTGAAGCAAATTCCAAATTGGTTATGGGGAAAGGTGTTAACAAATGCAATTTTCCACAGTGAGAGTCATCAGCAAATCTTGCACATCTCATACCTCCTCAAAGACACCAATTGCTGGGTCAAGAGGAAGAGCTGAGGACCCCAAGATGGAGGATGATGACGAGGAGGACCGTTCTGCCATCACAGATTATTTGTGAACACAATGTGCTACCGATAATACATTAATCATACATAGCTCACCACACATAGGTAGGGGTGTGAGACTTATTGTATTCCTGCGTAGTTATTTCCATCATGCTAATTACGGTTAGGTAGTCTGGATAATTGTGAAGGTTAGAAGCTCTGAAAGCCTGAATACAACAAGTATGGATGGGGATGTCTCCTCTACTACCTACCCACTGCTGAACATATACAGTAGGTCCCATTACCCAACACACTCACCATAACACAACCACTGCTTGTAGACTGCATATAGCGGACAACCACACACTCAAGGCTAATGGGAGATAACTTACAACAGCACATAGATAACTACAGATGTAGTGAATAAGGATAAAACAGTACAGGCTCCAGCCATTGTGATGGCAAGGTGTAGGGTACAGGAAAGATGCATGCCGGAGGGCACCAGACCATCATGACATGTGCCTGCGACGTAGAAAAAGGTCGTAGGGTGAGTGACTGTACGACTTCAGTCCCTAGAAGAAGAATGGACTGGTGCCCAAGCGCATCCACCGCACCGCCAGCATCCAGGGTGGAGCCAGGAGCTCAAGCCTTACCAACACCAGCATCTCTATCTCTGTCCAGCGACAGGGGGGTAACATCCCTGGGACAGCATCACTGAACTGTTCACTAGCTGGACTGGATGTTATCTATCCTCTGCTGCACCCACCAGACTGTCCTATAGACCTCATGGGATGAGATGTGCCTCAGAGCGTGGGCACACAGTTGTTTGGCTTCTAATGGTACCGGTGTGTGTCAGCGAGGTAGGACTGTACTCCACAGCTGCGGATACAAGAAGCAGACACAGAGGAAGGTCAAACCCCTGTCGCAACCGTGTCATGACAGCAGCCGAATGATGCGAGCCCTGGCAAGGGTCAACCGGTGGACAAAGGACAGTTCATCTGGACAAGGCCCTCTTAGACATCGCTGTACCGTGCTAGGGTGTCCACAAGGGGGGAGGCAAGGGTAGCAGAACCAATGGTGCAAGCCTCTTGGGTTGACACACAATGTAGGGACCTGCCTTATCCACCATCTGTAAATCACTAGCGTCTCTCACACCATGCATGGTTGACATGATAAAATCATGTCAAAGGGGGGAGTGAAAGGGTTATGAAAAGCTAGAGTGCCAAAATAATAATTCTGTATGTAACCAAGTGTTAAAAACGTAAATAAAATTATAAAAATCAATACCGCTTTTAAAAAAAAAAAAAGCACTCATTTCACAGTGGGAATGGATATTTTGAGGATAAATGTATAGATAAATATAAGTTCATAAAATATATCCATAACTAGTTAAAAACATTTCTAAGGGGCTCTGATGGGGTTCCTAATATTTTTAATTGGTATATTGAGCAACCAATGGCTGCATCGTCAGATAGCAGCATCAGCCAATGGGGTCACGCGCTCTCTCGCTCGGTCTTGGTGTAATCTGCAGAACGCTTTCAGTCACGGCAGACACCGACCGATAGAACGCGATCCTTTACCGAGACGGTGAGCTAACGTGCTAGTAGCAGCCTTTGCCTGGATAAAACTCTTGAGATTGGTAAGCCTAAACCAACATGAGAAACGAGGTATTACTGTATTGTCAAATTCTAATACCTCTTTTGTTAAATTTTAAGATTTGAATCCAAAGTCTGTGAATTCACGTGAGGGCAGGAATCCCCTTTGAGGCACGTGTTGCTAGGCATGGTGAGTGCCATTCATTGTGTATGTGAAATGCTAACCACTAGCTTAAAATGCTAACCTCCGATGCTAATTCTGGCTAGGTTTTTCATGGGAGAAAGTCATTTTTCAAGGCTGTGGTAAATAGCAAGGATCCCAATTCTCTTGCTACTGATTGTTACTTAAGAGTGAATGTTACATCTGTGGTTTAAAGGTGTTTAAAAGTATTATTTGTTGTACAACTTGGAAATATTTTGTGACAAGCTATAGAGCAGGGGTCACCAACGCGGTGCCCGCGGGCACCATGTCGCCCGCAGGGACCACATGAATCGCCCTCAGGCCTGTTCTAAAAATAGCACAACTCGCAAGTGAGCTGCAGATGTAATTTTTTCTGCCGCTATTTTTTATTTTATATTTTTTATATTTTTAAAATTGTTGTGTTCGTGTTCGTTGAGGAGAGAAGAGACTTGCAGTTGAACCAACGTAACTTTATTTTTTTAGCGGCAGCTCACACAGACACTTTCACATCGGCTCCCATGTTGGCCGTTTCTTATTCTACTGAGTGCATCATTCCAACAAGCGGTAACAAGGTAGCAGCGACGCCTAGTGGTAAACACTGATCATTACATCCCCCTTTCTTTGAGGTGAATAAACATTAATAAACATTGATGCAAAACAGTGTATATGTATTCAGTATGAATGGACTAATACAAAACACAAATTTCAGTTCTCCCTGAATCAACATGCCCAAAGAAATTAACATCTGTTACATTTTTCTTATTCTTTGCTTTTTGCTTTTTTTTTTTTTTTTCTTATAAGTCCAACCTATCTGGTTTCTTTATTTCTCGTTTTGATCTTCTCGGTTCATCTTTGTCAGGTGGCACATTTGCTTCACAGTTCATAAGAGGTGTGGTTGTGGGAGATTCTGGGTGAGCATTATTGGGCCCACCAGGTGCTTGTGGAGTCTTGAGGAGACTGCGGCGATTGCGCCTGAGCACCTGTCCATCCTCGGTTCTCACTGTGAATGATCTTGGAGCAACTTCCTGTAATACAACTCCTTTAGTGTTCCAGCCAGATGCATCCTCGATCCTAACTGGGTCGTTGTTGGCCAGTGGAGAGAGTGGTTTGGCTGAAGTGTCATAGAATGTCTTTTGTTTCAGTTTCTGCTTCTCAAGCTTGTTTCTGAGTTTTGTATCTTTCCTTTGTGAAGTAGCATTTGGGTAGCTGGGAAGCGTTGTACGCAGCTTTCTGTTCATTAGTAGCTCAGCAGGTGACAGTCCGCACTGAAGTGGAGAGGCGCGGTAACTGAGTAGAGCCAAGTATGGATCCGAGTTGCTGTCTGCAGCTTTCTTAAGCAGTTGCTTCAGAATGTGGACGCCTTTTTCTGCTTGTCCATTTGATTGTGCATAGTGTGGGCTTGACGTCACATGCCGAAATTCATACTGTTCTGCAAACTGCTGCCATTCCCTGCTACTGAAACATGGTCCATTATCTGTCACCACAAGGTGTGGGATGCCATGCCGAGCAAATGTGGATTTGGTATGAGTGATCACACAGGCTGATGTAGTGCTTGAGAGTAGTGCCATTTCTGGAAAGTTGGAAAAGTAGTCCATGACTACTAAGTAGTCTTTGCCTTTAAGGTGAAACAGGTCTATCCCTACTTTGTGCCAAGGGGATGCAGGACTTTCAGATATCACCATTGGCTCTTTGCTTTGTTTACTTCGGTGTTTCTGGCACGTTTCACAACTACTCACAAGCGTCTCGATGTCTTTGTTTAGTCCAGGCCAGTACACTGACTCCCTTGCTCTCCTTTTACATTTTTCAATCCCAAGGTGTCCTTCATGTATCCTGTTTAACAAATCTGGTCTTAGAGCCTCAGGGATGACTATTCTTCCTTTCTTCAGTAATAGTCCATCAACAAAACTGAGATCTCCTCTGACATGGTAATAGCGAGGGCAAGATCCTGCAGGCCATCCCTCGTCCATGTTCTGAATGACACGCTGTAGCTCGGTGTCCTGTGATGTCACCTCAGCTATTTGTTTCGACTTTGTGTCAGATACTGGCAGAGCACACGACACCATGTTGATGTGATTTTCAATATCCTCATCTGTGGAACTCAGACACTTTTCAGCAGGTGCTCTGGACAAGGCATCTGCGAGTATCAGGTGCTTTCCCGGTGTATAAACCAGTTCAAAATCGTACCTTTGCATTTTCATCATTAGGCGTTGGATCCGTGGGGACATTTCGTTAAGATTCTTCTTGATAATGGAGACGAGTGGGCGGTGGTCAGTTTCCACAGTAAAAGACGGCAGTCCATAGACATAACTGTGAAACCGCTCCAGCCCGTAGGAAACGCCTAAACACTCCTTTTCAATCTGGGCATATTTGCATTCAGACTTTGTCATAGCCCTTGACGCATAGGCTACTGGTTTCCAGTACTCTCCTTCTGCCTGTAGGAGCACTGCTCCGATGCCATCTTTGGACGCGTCAGTTGACACTTTGAGCTTTTTCCGGTGGTCATAGTAGGCTAATGCTGGTGCTCTGGTAAGAGTTTGCTTAAGTCTTTGCCACTCTTGCTCATGTTTTTCGGCCCATTTAAAGTCACAGTCGTTGTGTAAGAGCTCTCGGATGCATGACGTCTTTGCTGTGAGGTTGGGAATAAATTTGCCTATGAAATTTACCATTCCCATGATGCGTAACACGCCCGTTTTGTCTGTTGGTCTTGGCATGTTCAGTATTGCTTTCACTTTATCGCCATCTGGTTGTATGCCTTGAGCTGTGAGTTTGTCTCCGAGGAAGAGAATCTCTTGTACTGCAAACTCACACTTGGCTCTATTGAGTTTCAGCCCGTACTTCTGAATGCGCTCCATCACTTTGTTAAGTCTCTGGTTGTGCTCTTGGAGAGTCGAGCCCCATACAATAATGTCATCTATGTAAACTCTGACTCCCTCTAGGCCTTCAATGATCTGTTCCATCGCTCTGTGGAATATTTCTGGTGCAGATTTTATTCCAAATGGCAGCCTAAGAAAACAGTATCTACCGAAAGGTGTGTTAAAAGTACAGTACTTAGTGCTGCTCTCATCCAGTTTTAACTGCCAGAAACCCTGAGAAGCGTCGAGCTTTGTGAAGTAGTTAGCTCCTGCCATCTCACTGACTATTTCCTCACGTGTGGGGATTTGGTAGTACTCGCGCTTAATGTTCTCATTTAGATCTTTTGGGTCCATGCACATTCTCAACTCACCATTCTTTTTCTTTGTGACGACCATCGAGTTGACCCAGTCTGTGGGCTCCTGCACCTTTTTGATCACGCCCAAGTTGGTCATCCTGTCCAGTTCTCGTTTGAGGGCTTCACGCAGTGGAGCTGGGACCCTACGTGGTGCGTGCACAACTGGTTGGGCGCCTTCTTTTAGCTGGACTTTATATGTAAAGGGCAGTGTGCCAAAACCTTTGAACACGTCAGAAAAGTTTTGCACAATATCGTTAGTGTCACACTTGGAATCTGATTCAATGCAGTACACTCTTTTCACTAACCCTAGCTCTTCACAGCTTTTATCACCCAACAGTGATTCACATTTCTCATTCACAACAGAAAAGTTTACATTGTGCACTTTACCTTTAACAACAACATTCAGTTTACAGGTACCAAAACACTGTATGGGTTGCCCATTGTAATCTTTCAACCCTGATTTCTTTCTGTATATGTGTGGCTTAACCTGCATTTCCTTTACATCAGACATGCTAATGAGGTTAGCTTTTGCACCAGTGTCCAGTCTCATAGTGACGATAGTCCCGTTAACCAGCAGAGGAGTGGTCCACTTGTCCTCATTGGTAATGCTGTTGACTTTTTCTTCTTCATTTTCACAGTCAACGATGCCCACAAAGAAAGTGTCACTTAAGTCTGTGTCTTCGACTACATTCACGTTTTTGCCTTTCTTTCCTTCCTTTCTTTTGGTGAAGCATTGCTTTGCAAAATGATTCTTTCCATGGCAGTTGGAGCATACTTTACCAAACGCTGGGCATTGCTTTGGCTTGTGCTGTAATCCGCAACGCTTGCAGAAGAACGTGGGATCCTCGGTCCGCTGTGCAGTCCCGGCCCATGAGCGACGCCTCCCGCTCTGAGATGACACGGCACCGACTGCTGCTCCTTCACTCGGAGGTGTGGCGCCTGGCATGCCGCAGAACGTTTTCATGTGCTTCTGGGACAGTTCGCTTGCCTGGCAGAGTTTAACAGCCATCTCCAGCGTCAACTCCGTCTCACGAAGCAGTCTCTCTCGTAACTTTTTGTCCTCAACACCAAACACAATTTGATCTCTGATCATTGAGTCCTTCAATGTCCCAAAATTGCAGGATTGTGCTTTCAAAGGGAGAGCTGTCAAAAAACTGTCAAAGGGCTCACTCTGTTGCTGCATACGAGATCTAAACATGTATCTTTCATATGTCTCGTTTTTCTTAGGAGTGCAGTGAGCATCAAACTTAGTGAGCACGACATCCAGCTTATTTGGGTCTTCACCCGTTCCGAACACGAACGTGTTGTACACTTCAATGGCCTGTGGCCCCGCTAAGTTCAGCAAAAGTGCTACCTTTCTCAAGTCCGGCTTCGTGTCCAGTCCCATGGCCGTGACATACAAGTTGAACTGCTGCTTGAATGCCCGCCATTTTTCATCCACGTTACCTGCCAATTTCAGGTTTTCCGGCGGCTTCAACTCCATGACGACTTCTCACGTGGTCGCTCAGTTCATGCAGTTTACTCCTGGTACCATGTTGTGTTCGTGTTCGTTGAGGAGAGAAGAGACTTGCAGTTGAACCAACGTAACTTTATTTTTTTAGCGGCAGCTCACACAGACACTTTCACATCGGCTCCCATGTTGGCCGTTTCTTATTCTACTGAGTGCATCATTCCAACAAGCGGTAACAAGGTAGCAGCGACGCCTAGTGGTAAACACTGATCATTACAAAAATCACACTTGCATTTATATAGATTTTAAAATGACAATGTCTTAAAAATAAAAAAAATGAAAATATGTTTATTATACGTAAAGTTAAGGTGAACTCTGACCTAGTTCAAAGGTCAGTATTGTGCGCATGACAAAACCTTGTGGAGCGTAAGCTTAGCTAGCGGGCAGTTAAGATGGTGCGCGCAGTGCGGTTTCCAAGCCCAAAAACATGGGAAAAAAAAGACAGAAAATTTATCATTTTCAAAGTGAGCGGGAGGAAGAGTTCTTTTTTACTACCGTGAAAGGAAGCTGCGTGTATTTCATTTGCGGGGCGATGGCGAAGCGCCACTTCACTACCCACTCTTTTTTTTTTTTTTTTTTTGGACTTAACTTGTACCCGTAGGTAGATTTGTTCTGCAATCCGGTAACAAGCCACCAGCCGCTGCATGCGCAAGCGCCCCTTAACTCCCTAACCTGCATGTTTTTGCATGAAAAATGAGAACATGCAAACTCCACACAGATCACTGTTGGCCGGGATCGAACCCGCGATCCCCCGGCCAAGGGTAAACTGCAGCCGCGGTGCTAACCACTGCACCACCGTGCATATAAGCACTCTCAGTGCTTGTTTAGTTTCTTCTCATGAAAGGACAGTGCTGGTTGCTCAAGCATGATTCTTGGCAAGAACTGTATGGATATAATTCCAGTGAAGAAGAACACACAAAAGTGTGTTTATTAAATGTAACAGATTTTGAGCAGAATTGCAGCAGATTTGTTCAGTTAAAAATGTGATAAGATTTATTTAATATGAAAGCTGATTTTTCTTAAATGTTGCATAACTTTTTCAAACATGGTTCAACATAGTTCATGAATTAAAAGGGTTTAGTTTTTTATGGTTAAAAGGGACTGGTGAAAACTGGACATTTTTTTATGAAATGTAGAAGGGATCATCTGAACAACTGCTGAGATTAATAAAAATAAAGTGTTGAATATTGATCTTGTCTGTTACCCACTCTAAGTTATTGATAATTATTTATTTATGTATATATATATATATATATATATATATATATATATATATATATATGTATATATATATATATATATATATATATATACACACACACAATTTGTTATTTTAGAGGAGTGTGTCAAGCTGGTGCCCTTCACATGACTCGATACCCATGAAGTAGCTCTTGGTTTCAAAAAGGTTGGTGACCCCTGCTATAGAGCATAGCTTAAGCCTGTTGTTCTGACCTATTCTATAGGTCAGGGTTTTTTTTGCTGGATTCAGAAGAATGTGGATCTCCAGATCTGGATGGCGAGCCGAAGCCCGAACCCTATTAACTGGTAGAGGTGACCCAACTGGTCACCTGGAACAGATACAAAAGGACTGAACACACTGTAAATATATCTGGTGTGGTCTATATTAATCATATATCCCATAACCTACATATGTATAAGCATGTGAGAATGTTTGGTGATTACATATGTAAAGCGACTTCACACCTCAGAACAGGACAAAGGGTCTCAACCGCCAGTGAAGATCAAAGAGCATCCGAGGCACTGCGGTGGAGACCAGATAGGTCGTCCTGACCTCCCAGGGCCAGGTGGAGGGGTACAGAGACAAAGGAGGGTAATTAAGTTAATGGGGGATGTCAGCTTTGTATGCATGTCTTTTGTTGTGTGTGAGTATAAGTACACAGAGCCGAATGTGTTCGTTCTCTTACTTCTTCTGCTGCTGCACTAGATGAGACTTGTTAGAGGAGCGAAGCTGATAATAAACTTTGGTTTATAAGTCACATCGCCTCGTCATTCCGAGCCCTTCTACATCTGGGATATTTTATTTTTATTTTTATTTTTTTTATTATTGTTTCAAGCGCTCTATATTTGTTTAAGTGTACACCACTGTAGAAAATACACATATTTGCAAGTTCCCATACTTCTGTGTGTGTGTGTGTGTCATCTGTTGTTGTACCCTCCAGGCTCCCACGAACCTAGAATCTATCTGACCTGGCCCAATTGTCCCTTCTGTCCAGGTAGTAAGGTTAAAGGTAACTGCACTGCCATACCCAGTACTACCAAAAGGGTACAAGACTGCACCTAAAGTGCTACATGTAGGTAATCTCCCATTATGCTCTACACAGATTCTATACATATCCTGTTTGCATTCTCATGATTCTATACATATTCTGTTTGCATTCTCATGAACATATACGTATGTTGTGTTAAACAGGAATTAGGCAGAGCTATAGAGCTCTCTCTCTCTCTCTCTCTCTCTCTCTCTCTCTCTCTCTCTCTCGCTCTCTCTCTCTCTTTTTATAGTCAGGTCTATCACATTAGATACACACCCGGATCCAACACTGTTGATCGCACATTCTAGAAATAATACCGTGAGCAGTGGATGGCCTGTTCACGTCAGAGTTAAATTGGCCAATCAGACAGTCACATACAAGCCCATCCTATTGTACGGGCTTGGTCCAACCCGCCAAGCCGAGAAGATTAATGCAAGCCGCACCCGGAAGTAGGGGTCAGTGTGGCGACACTCCAGATGGAGCTGGGTCACGCTGCACCCAGTGCTGCTTGCTTTACATGTGACCTCCAAATAAATGTTAATCTTTAAATTGAAGAAATCGCTGGCTTGTTCTTGGATCTTTCAATCAAAGAATTGGGTATTTTTCTAACAGAGCATTGTGGGAAGTGCGGTCTGTTCCATCACTTCGCTAGAGCCTGCCAAAATTTTGAGCAGAAGGACCGGAGACCAGAGGGGGACTCTTCGGCGAAGAAACCCACGGTGGTCCACACGGTCTCACCCAGCACTGATGGACGCATAATATGCAACATCGAATTGGACGGGGTGGTAGTTCCGCTGATGCTGGACATGGGGTTGGCAACTTCCATCCTAATTTGGGCGACAGTGAAGACCTTTTTCCCACATTACAGAGTGAGTAGAACGGACATTGCATGTTATGGTTATGGTAGCAACCCTCTGGACATTGTAGGCTTGTTGTGGCTCTCAGCGAGGTGTAAGTCTGCTTCGGTGAGTGCAATTGAGTTTATGGTGTCCACTGAAGGAAATAACCTGATGGGCTGTGACTTGTTCTATGGGCTCGGGTTCTCCATTGCCTGCAGCGTCGGAGAGGAGTGGTCCGGTAACTGACCCTTTTACGTGGTAAATGAAGGTAAAGTGTGGGACTTGAACGTGCCCGGACCAAGTGATGGAGGGCACGACCAGCACCATGGAGCGCCGTCACGGGGAGTTTCTGGTGCCAGTGTTCATGGTACCCTGGACGAGTGGCATAGTCGGACATCCGTGGGGGCAAATAGAGCCAGCAAGCAGGCACAGCGTAGTTCCGGTGGCCGATTGAGTACCACCGTTGAACCGGGCGCTGCTGTGGCTGATTCAACACACAAAATGAAAGCAAACGGGGAAAGACCGCGCGGCACAAGCTCTAGGCATGCCCACAAGAGGGGCCAGAGGTAGAGCTCGGACTGGATCGGCAGGACCCTACAGCACCATACAGGAACCAGGTCACGGGTCACAACGGAGGCCAGTGAGTACTCCCCTGGGTGTGGGTGATAATGTGCGCCCTAGGGTTGAGTCTTGGCTTGGAGGGGTCCGCAAATCAAGAGAACAGCGGGATGACCAGGGTCAACTGCAAGTAGTGAGGACTCGTGATGATGGCTACCTCGAGCTGACTGATGGATCCAGACGGCACCTGAACGAGCTGCGGCATTTGGGAGGGAGGAAATGCCAGTGCAGCCCATCTCTGGTGAGGAAGAGACGGAGACGCTCTGGCAGTGGGCTGCGGGATGGACGTTCCAGAGGGGAGCCTCCAGGGGATCCTTAGTGGGACTTTTAGAAGGGGCTAGCAGTATGTTCTATTGAGTCATGTTTATGCTATTTCTATTATTATTATTATTGTTCTTTGTGCTTTAAAAAAAAAGAGAGAAACCGTTAATTTCTATGCAAGATGCCCGTGTGTGTGTGTGTGTGTGTGTGTGTGTGTGTGTGTGTGTGTGTGTGTGTGTGTGTATGTGTGTGTGTGTGTGTGTGTGTGTGTGTGTGTTGAAATGGTTTACATAGATGTGGAAGTTGTTAAAGTAAACAGTAGTGTGAGTGAAATGCAAATGTTCCCCAGTGCTGTTTATTTGATGTGCCCATGTTGTGGGGTGAGAGTGCTGGGGTGGAGGGATCTGGGACCACTGTTAGGTTAGTGTACATATTGTTCATAAGTGTTTCTAGTTCTGAGTGTTTATAATATATGTGATTTATCGGGATTAATTTTTTTTTGTGCGGCCCTTTTATGTTCACAGACTGTAATGAGTAAAATGGCGGAGTAGTCTGCTGGGCCAGTGTGTGGTGTGCATGGATAGTTTTGTGTATTTATATTGTTTGCAGTGTGTTTAGAGTGTGTATCGGGTTACCAAATTGGGGAGGGCCTGATTAGTGTGCTTGCGATGATCTTTTTTTTGGGGGGGGGGGTGTTGGATATGAATATGGTGTATATAGTTAGGGTGTTCCAATATGGCGGTGCCCTGGGTGTAGTGAGAAGTGACGCCCTGTCTTTCCGGTGGTGGCGTCACAGGAGTATAAGAAAGCCCAGCAGAAGGGACTCTGTCTCTTCGCTGTGGACTCTCAGACTTGTCAGAGTGACTCCTGTGTGTTCCTGTTCTAGTGTCAATAAAACTACAAAACTGTCACCTCGACTCCTCCTCATTTCCAGACGTAACACTCATGTCTTTGGTTTATTAATCTGATTATTTTTTCTGCATTCCCCACCTTAGTTTAATATTCCTTCTGGTTAGCTGGATATATGTGGTTTTGAGTTTGCAGTTTGTTCTGTGTATCTCAGTCTTTGTTTCTAGTTTAATTATTACTTTGTCTTTGATTTCATATGTCCATGACCATCCAGTTTTGCATTGTAATTATTATTTCTCTGTTTAGTCACGAGCCTACCCTCACCTTTCCTCTTTCTGTATTTTGTTATTAGTATTCTAGTATTTGTATCTCTTGTTTTTGTATTGATCTTGACCTTGCTTCGTGAGTCTTGTCTCCCTGTTTGTATAATCCGGCCTATTCCTCATTTTGTATCATTTCATAATTAGCTTCTTGTTGCCATTTTCCTCTGTATTTTGACAGCGATCTGTATCTACTTCTGGTGTTTTTCCGGTTTTTGTGGGCTCTCGCAGCTGTCAGTGTTTGTTCTGATTACTCGCTGCTGTCATCCACACCTGTCATCACTTGTTAATTCCTCTGTGCCCTATAAAAAGGTCATGGTAACGCAGTCCATTGCTGCGACCTTCTTGACATCAAGACATTAGTCTTACGTCCTTTCCCTCTCAAATGTCCAGAGTGTTTTTAACGGGTGTGACTCCATCTCTTTACTCCTTTTTCCTTGACATTCCTGTGCGCCTCAGCCTGGTCCCATCCAGGCTGTTCTCTCCATTTTTTCCCAGACGTGAGCCCCATTTTCTCTGGCGTTTCCACATGCCATTCCTCCTGATTTCCCCTATTATATAAGTGTTGTGTTTTTGTGTAATTGTGTCTTTTTGTTATTAAATGTCAGCAACTCACAGTTCCAGTGTTTGGGCTTTCTGTCCACCCCTGGCGGGCCATTTTATGACAGAAGGTTGCAGCCACGTCCTGGATGGGAGAAGAGCGCCTCCTGTCCTCCTCCTAGCACTGTGTAAGCACAGTAAGAAGGTCGTGGGTTCCATCCAACCCCCTAACCACCAGTGAGCCTTCTGTGTGGAATATGCATGTTCTCCCTGTGTCTGTGTACATTTACCCCGGGTACTCCGGTTTCCTCCCACAGGCCAAAAACATCCAATTTAGGTTTATTGAAGACTCTAAAGTGGCCCTAGGTGTGAATGTGTGTGTGAATGGTCAAGGGATTGGCGCCACACCATGGCTGCCTCATCCATCCAAGTGGATGCCCTGAATTTCCCTCTGGGATTAATAAAGTATACAAAATACCAAAAAAAAAAAAATACATACATAAAAATAGCAAGAGAAACACTGTCTGTTTAAGTAGTTATTAACAACAGTAAATACTGTAAAACAGTTGAGAAAAATAGTTGCAATGTGAGAGTGAAGTACAGGTAGATTTGGGGTCCGTCTCATTTCTACCCCATCCCCGTAGCCCTTGAAATCAAGGGCCCCTTGTTCTCATCAGAAAAAAAGAAGAAAAAGAAAACTGATGAGAAAAAAGTCTGATCTTACAGAGGAAAATGTCTCAGATTTACACAAACTATTCTAATCAGTAGAAAGTCAGAAATTTACTAGAAATAAAGCTGTAAATTCACAGAGAAAATTTTGGACCCCCCAGTGGGCTGTTTTTGGCCCACGGGCTATATGTTTGATACCCCTGGACCAGCCCATTAAAAATACATATTGAGAGGATTTACTTCCATGAAATAGTTGCATATCACAACAGCATGTAAATTAATAAGATAAAATAAAACAGAAAGCACAGATAAATGAAAGTTCACCTTTACAGCAACAAATCAGTCACTTTTTCTCTGTGTGGTAAGAAAACTTACATTTACACAACTGCGGACATTAAAAGTGGGCTTCTTGCTCTAAAAATACTCATGTTTAACCACAGAGGGAGGAGCTGATGATGGGGGCTACTCACCGCTTGGACAACAGGTGATCAGGGCTCGATATGAGAAGTCGTCACCGCCACAGCATTTCTTCCCACTGGGTTGTAGTGTGAACTGGAGCAGGAGAGGAAACCAACCCGTGGAGGAGGCTGTCTGCTGCTTTAAGGGTCCAGGTGACAGTGGACCAATGAGCACACACTGTGTGCAGATAGGGCTTCTGGGAGTTGTAGTTTCGTAGTATCACATTACAGATAGATTATATTTTAGATGCCGTCTAAGGAAACTACAACCCGCCAAGCCCTGCACGTCAGAGTCTCCAAAACACCAGAAAAGTCTGACAACACCAGGAAAAGTCACTAGATTTGTCACTAGTTGCTTTTGACAAAAAAAAAAAGTCACCAAGAGGGTTTGAAAAGTCGCCAGATTTAGCAAGAAAGTCACCAAGTTGGCAACACTTTTGATAGTTCCCGAGTTGACTTGCCTTGGTTCAAAATAACTGCAGGTAGGACTTCCAGATGGGAATGGTATGTAGTGGTCGCATTAGTCCCGCTCTCCCAACACTTTTCAGATAAAATATACTTTATCATTACCTCAGTTGGCTTATTATACAACAGGGCAGTTAATAATAGTAGCCGCAAAGTTTTCTTAGCACAATGACCTCCAAAACCTCAAAACAAGCAAAGAAAGATGACAGCAAAAAAGACAACGGACACACTGCATGTAGCGACCTGGCTAGCATAGCCGACCTGCTAGAGCAACACAGAACTATCATCTCTGCTGAGTTTAAAATGTCTTTTACGGTGCTGGAAGACAGGCTGTGTCAAATCGATGAGACCATTAATAAACACAAACAACGCCTCACATCTAGCAAGCAGAATGCCATTTCCCTGGAACAGCGCATACAGGAACTGGAGCGGAACTGGAGCAGAAGTGTGCCAGCCAAACAATACCACCGCTAAGCTATCAGCTAAAATAGCCGATCTGGAAGGCAGAAGCCGCAGAAATAATGTCAAAATAATTGGGTTACCTGAATCAATCGAAGGTCCCCAACCAACGACATTCTTCTTAGATCTGCTAGTGGAGAACCTGGGGAGACAGATACTCCAATCTTCGCCTGAACTGGATCGTGCTCATCGCGCCCCATTAGCCAAGCCGCCCCCAGAGAGTAAGCCACGGGCCATGATTATTTGCTTCCATCACTACCAAGTGAAGGAACTGGTTATCTGGGAAGCTGGAAAACAGCGAGGAAAACTCTTCTACCAAGGCAGGCCGATCCACATCGTCGAGGACTACACTCCAAAGGTGCTGGAACAACACGCCAGGTATCGGGAGGTAATGGCTACACTGTACAATCTAGGCCTTAGACCGTCCCTGCTTTTCCCCACACAGCTGAGGATTACGCTGAAAGGTGGTGTCAGGAGAGGCTTCTCGCCGGGAGAGGCCCAGGTGTTCGCAGCAGCCTACCGCGAGGGCTCTCTGACCGATTGCCATACTCCGAGATCCAAAACCTGAAGTTTGCCATTTGATATTGTTCCACTACGTAATGCAGGATCACTTTAAATGATTTTAGCAAAATCAAGGTGGAACATTTAGGATCATTTAATACTATTATTGAAAGGAGTCAGTTGAGGTGGTATGGGCATCTGATTAGGATGCCTCCTGGACGCCTCCCACTTGAGGTGTTTCAGGCACGTCCCACTGGGAGGAGACCCCGGGGCAGACCCAGGACTCGGTGGAGAGACTATGTCTCCCAGCTGGTCTGGGAACGCCTTGGTATCCCCTCTGAAGAGCTGGAGCAGGTGGCTGGGGAGAGGGAAGTCTGGGCTTCTCTGCTTGAACTGCTGCCTCCGCGACCCGGACCTCCGGAAAAGCGGTAGAAGATGGATGGATGGATGGATAATACTACTATCCTTGCTATGGAAACTGAACCTGTTACATTCTACTTAGTTATGCATAACTCATAAGATCAACTGGAGCACAGTTGTCTTTTGTTCTCAACATTACATCGTCGTAAACTCTGTTAATACAATGTTCAAGTACCTTTTTGTCTGTTATTCTTCTTTTTCCCCCTTTCTCTTTTCCTCTTCTCTTCTTCAGTTTAACTGAGGGAATGAAGTCTCATTTTGGCCGTAATACAAGATCCTATAGGGTTTATGGAGACAATTGTTTATAAGCATGGGCCTTTAACCTCTTGCACTCCGTTGTACCGCGGGCGGGCAAGTCTGTGCATCCCAGAGCACACGAGGGCGCTCTAGGACGCACGAGGGCGCTGCCTCCAAGCGCGCACTGAAAAAAAAAAAAAAAAAGTTCTTCCACTACAGACACAGCCGCAAACAGATTAGTTCATCTGATTGACCTCTCATTCGACTAATAAGAGCCTTGAATTGGGTTTCTGAAACCTTGAAGAACCAATGACTGAAAACCTAGCAAGAAGGACCCGCCTACCAAAGCTGTGAATGCAGCCAGCCAATTGAAGCAGAGAAGTTCGCAAGCTGTTTTTTGTAAGGCTGGGTGAAGACAGACTGCTGCAGCAGATAAAAAAAGGACCCGCAGGAAGAACCATCACAGACCCAGCAGCACGGAGACCACCCACAAGTGCTACCTGTGTGACAGGGACAGCCATTGGCCTCTTCAGTCACAGGCGGTGCTTTTTCTTTTTTTTTTTTATTCGAGCAGAATAGACGTTTAGGATTCTCTTCCATGGTCATCATAGACCGACGGAGGCCGACGACGAAGGTCGTAAATCATTCGCCAAAACCGCAATCATGGAATTATGTTTTGACCAGGTCGCGAGACCAGAACCACGAGCGGACCAGCGTCGCGTTCGTCTGACAATGAGGAAGAGAAGTTTGCCAGGACACTGCTGCTGTGAAGAGGTAAGGTGTTATAAGCTAAATTATTCTTTATCCCTGAAAATTGTAATCAAAAATGAATTTTGACCGATCAGTAAATTACAACTGTGTGGCGCATGAAGTCCAAAGTTCGTGCGCCGCGGTACACGGGTCGTGCGCCGCGTCCAGACCGTGAACTTCTGTAGCGAGGGGGGGGAAGCCGCAGTGACTGCGCCGTTGTCGCCACATGACTATTCCGTCATGTAGCGATGGCCGATGTCCGTCCTATGTAGCGAGGGGGGGGGGACAACCCACACACACACACACACAGAGCCCTGAGTGTCAACTTTCATTAGAGCCCAAGATGAAGCTTCTATATTGAATCATTCAAAAGTTACAGACGTTTTTCCAAACTGTGCCATTTGGCACAATTTGGCACAGTTCCAAAATGCCTGGGAACTACCTGAGGAAAAAACTGTGTAATATATTCATTTTTTGTGGTATTGTTACAAAATTTTGACCTCAGCTGGATAACACTTGGTTCTACATTTCTGTTGCATTTTCCAGCCCGTATCTGAAGCTGTGTGTTATTTGCAAGCATTTGTATAAAAAAAAACACCCAGGCCAAATTTATTTTCTTCAAGTTCAGTATGTTTAGATGACTGTAACTCAGTGTCCGGAGCACTTAGAGAGATTATGACTGTTTTGCCAAAAAATTCAAAGTGTTTTCTTTTAAATGAGACCAACCCCATGAAGATACTGCAAAGGGTTGAAGAACAGCTTTCGATTTACTTTGGGCACGTTATTTTTTGGTGTTTTTAGGGAAATTGACTGGAGTGCAAGGGGTTAAACTGTGAATTGTTGCATAATGTTGAACATTAGTTTTAGCCTTAAATTTCTGTTATATCAGGGGTGTCCAATCTTGTGCCATGGAGGGCCAAGACCCTGCAGGCTTTACCTGTAACCAGTGTCTTCAACAGCAGACTCCACTGAACTTCTTCCCACTGATTGCTGATAAGTGAAAACACCTGCTGAAGAGACTGGGTAGAAGAGAAAACCTGCAGGGTCTTGGCCCTCCATGGCACATGATTGGACATCCCTGGGTTATATATTGCAACTGTCTTTCTGGGCTTTAAGCAGCTAGTTATGGGGTTACTATGTTTAAGAATAGGAAGTGACACTACATTAGGGGAATTGTGTTTTTTGGAGGGGGTGGTGTGCTTTGGGAGGGTACGAGTGGATCGGGATGGCCCCAAGCAAGAAGACTGGTCTTGGAGTGGGAACAAGTTGGGTTAACCAGATTGGAGCAAGCAGATTTGTGTCCTTCACTTTGAATGAGTTTTTGTTGTTGTTTTCCATTATATCTGTTTTCTTTATTTGTTTTATCCTGTTGCATTTTGTATCCTCTACAGAAGCAGCAGCTCCTGCACTGCTCATACTATGTTTTTTCTGCACGTCATGGCTGGCGGGAGCAAGGCTAGTGGGGGAGCTGGGCAATAAGAATTATCTCATTGAATGTTAGTGGGCTTAATTCGGCTGTTATACGTGCAAAAATCTTTTCACATATTCAGACTTTAAAGGCAGATATGTTTCTACAGGAGACACACCTGATGAATGCAGGTCAGCAAAAGCTCAACAGATCCTGGATTGGCCAAATGTTTCATTCAAATTTTAATGTAAAAACAAGGGGGGGGTGGCAATTTTAATAAGGAAAAATGTTCCTTATATCCCCGATGAAGTCAGAGCAGACACAAATGGCTGGTACGTTATGGTTTTAGGTACAGTGCATCAGAAACCAGTTGCCCTTGTGTCTGTATATGCCCCAAACTGGGATGACAACAATTTTATGAAAAATTTGCTGTCTTGATTACCTAACTTACATGCTTATGGGTTAATAATGGGAGGGGACATGAATTGTGTTTTTAATCCCACCCTTGATAAATCTTGTTCTAAAACTACAACCCCTTCAAGAATGTCTCAGAGCCTTTCTGCTTTCATGGAGCAATACGGATACATTGATCCTTGGAGACACTTGCATCCCTATGCACACATTAATTGCATCCCTTATTCACACATTAATTACTTTCTGATAGACAACACATTCATTCCTTCAATAGCTAATACACAGTACTTGCCAATAACTGTTTCATGCCATTCTACAGTGATTATTGATACTGTATGTCCTTTGATCTGAAACCTAGGGGCTTTTAATCCTGGTGTCTGTACCCTTTATGGTTTGCAGATGAAAATTTCTGCAAACATGTTTCAGAGGCCATTGATCTCTTTTTATCCACTAATAAAACACAAGGTATCTCACCCTCCCTGCTGTGGGAGACATTAAAGGCATTTCTCAGAGTCAGCATAATTTCCTTCACATCCCATGTTAACAAAACTCGACAGCTGCATTTGACAGAACTTACGAAGGCCATCGAGGATTTGGATAATCTGAACGCTAATAATCAATGTCCCGGCCTTTACAAAAAAAGGGTATAGCTACAAATCAAATTGGACCTGAGGCCGAGCAACTCTTGCTCCGATCACATGCGATGCTACATGAATTTGGAGACAAATCTAGCAGTTTTCACACAACAGTTAAGGGCCAGAATCACTTCAAATCAGATAACTCAGATACACAGTAGCACCGGTACACTCATCTCGGATCCTACCGAGATCAACAACATTTTTAAATCCTACTACTCCCAGCTTTACACCTCAGAACCTTCCGATGACGTCCAACTAGCAAATTTCTTTGCACATCTTAATGTACCTAAAATTTCAGATGACAATTGCCGAGTACTAGATGGACCTCTACGACTCGGCGAAATTACAGAAGCTATCAGTCTTGTGCAAAATGGCAAGTCCCTGGGACCCGATGGGTTCGCAGTGGAATTTTACAAAAAATTCTCTGAAAAATTAGCTCCCCTTATATTAGAGATGTTTATAGAATCATTTCAACGAGGATCCCTGCCACCATCCCTTACCTAAGCTTCAATTTCTCTTATACATAAGGAGAGGGACCCCTCCGAATGTTCCTCTTATTGCCCAATATCCTTACTCCCAGTGGATGTAAAAATACTAGCAAAGGCTCTGGCTTGCTGTTTGGTCTCCATCATACCCAGAGTTATATCAGAAGACCAGACGGGATTTATACAACAACGTCACTCATTTTCCAACATCTGAAGACTCTTTTGAGTAATCCATACTCAATCGTCGCCTTCCAAACCTGAGATGGTAGTGTCACTAGATGCTGAGAAGGCCTTCAACAGAGTTGAATGGACCTACCTCTTTTTCACATTGCAACAGTTTGGTTTCAGTAACAGATTCATTTTGTGGATTCGGTTGCTTTACTCTATGCCATGGTGTGTACAAACTCTCTTCGTTCTGACCCCTTTCCTCTTTCTCGGGGCACACACCAGGGCTGCCCGCTTTCTCCACTCCTGTTTGCTATCACTATCGAGCCGCTTGCCATCGTATTGAGATCTAATAACCAAATCCTGGGTATTCAGCGCTGGGGAGTTGAACACAAGATGTCCTTATATGCCGGCAACTTGCTTCTTTATACTAGAAACCCCACACAATGTCAGTCTTGAGCTCTTTTAGTGAGCTCTCTGGATATAAATTGAACATTCAAAAAAGTGAATGCTTCCCCCTTAATCAACAGTCCTGGGAGCTGTCACCCAGCTCAATTCCATTCCAATGGTCTAGTTCAAGCTTTAGATACTTGGGAGTCTTCATCACTCATTCCCTTCGTACACTACGTGAACAGAACTTCCCAGCTCTAAAAGTGAAGGTCAAGGCCGACATTCAGAGGTGGAGCCATTTGTCGCTCTTTTGCAGGAAGAGTACAAATTGTTAAAATGAATATACTACCAAGATACTTGTATCTGTTTCAGTGTATTCCCGTTTTCTTGCCCCGTTCCTTTTTTAACTCTGTTGATTCTCTTATTTCTGGATTTCTGTGGGCAGGCAAGGATCCTAGAATTAATAAACCATTCTTGCGGCATGCTTGGGTTGATGGTGGTCTGGGCTTACTGAATCTTATACACTACTACTGGGCAGTAAATGCTTACAAAATCATGTTGTGGTTCACTTCCCCTGAGACTTACTGGTGTCAGCTCAAGATAAATTCATGTCTGTCTTCATCCCTACAGGCCCTGGTCTGTGACCCTAACTTCTTTTTTCTTTGAATTGTTCATGTAACTTAATAGTAGGAGCTACGTTGAAGATATGGGCACAGATATGCCAAAATTTCAAGTGGTCTTCCCTTCCACTTGCCATTCCAATCTGTGAGAACCATCTCTTTCTTCCAGAAAAAAACTGACCCAAGATTTAGATGCTTGGCTGGAGGGAGCCTCCACTGCCTGGGAGACCTGTACATTAATGGGATATTCACTTCATTCAGTCAGCTAAGCATGAACTATGGGCTTACAAATCCGGACTTCTTCAGATACTTACAACTTAGAAATTTCACAAGAGCTCATTCTTCACAGTTTCCCCAGATCCCATCTGAGTCAGGCATTGACTTGATGCTAAAAGCTGGTTCTTTAACTAAAGCACACATATCATTTTTATATAATCTTCTCTTGTTGCCTGAGGACTCAGGTCTGGAGAAAATTAAAGCATGTTGGGAGAGTGAGATTTAGGTTACTTTTTCAGATTATTTCTGGTCCTCTGCTCTGAAAGCAGTGAATTCCTCCTCCTCATGCACTCGTCTCAGCCTTATTCAATTCAAGGTCCTACACAGGATTCATTACAGCAAATCTAAGCTAGCTAACATCTATCCAGGCAGAGTTGAGGACAGGTGTGACAGATGCTCATGCTCTGCCTGCGATTTGACACACGTTTTGGAGCTGTCCTGCTTTAAGTCCTTACTGGGAGTTTTATTTTAAAACGATTTCAGCAATTCTTGGAATGTCCATCCTCCCATCCCCACATGTAACTATCTTTGGTGTCCAAGCAGATCATGATACAACTACTCTACAAATTTCATGTCATTGCCTTCACCTCTCTGATCTCATGTAGAAGAATTCTTTTGGTATGAAAATCTGACCGGCTTCCGGCCCCTAAACTATGGCTACGAGGCCTGATGTCTTTTTTTAAAATTAGAGAAAATAAAACTTTCCCTGAAAGGCTTTCCTGCAAAGTTCTATTCACATTGGCAGCCTCCGATTAAATATTTCGATAGTTTGACAACAAAAGATATTGCTCCACAGAGCGGTGGTTGGGCTGCCCTGCTCCCCCACACTGCTCCACCTTTCGTTTTAATGCGTCCTTAAAAATGCCAGCTTCTGTTATGCCATCAGAGTGCTTGTATGCTGCTGCCATTATCTTTGATGGTATTGTTGTATTTATTCATTCAATTTTTTTCTTCTTTTAATTTTACATATATTTTTAAATTTATCCTTCTCCCCATTTTTTATCATTTACCCATTTATCCCCCTCCCACTTTTTTTTATACATGTCTGTATGTTAATTTTCCCAGTACTTGCACATATTTATTCATTTATCCCCTGGCTAAAGGATGATTTTTCTGGACTATTTATACTCTAACCATCACTTGTTTCTCCTTTTTTGTGTGTGGGTGTATGCAGCAACTATCATTTAAGCACTGACAGGAAGGACTATTGTGATACCAGGTAGCTGTGGCATATGAAAGCCACTCGATATGAGATCTGGGTTCGGTTAGGGGTTTTATAAGGTTACTTACTTATCCTCTTCAGTCTTCGTAGGTCATAGACCAATTACTGATTATCACTATTTACATTTCACTGGCATAAAAAAAAGAAAGAGCTTTACTGTCGAAAAATTGAAGACTAATAAATACGGTACTAATAAAAGTGCTCCAGGGAGTACTGGTGTGCAGACCAATGGGCATCAAGTCTGTTCAACGTATTCACTGTTGGAGCAATCACAACATCCTCAGGCAGTCTATTCCAGGTTTCAATAACTCTATTAGGAAAAAAGTTCTGTTGCCTGCTCTTACAACATCTTGATTTTTTTAACTTCAAACTATGTCCTCTGGTGAATACGGGGCTATCATCCAGCTTCAAAGAACAGAGATCAGCCCTATAAATGCCATGCAGGTACTGTCATGAACTGGGCTTGATGTTCAGGCCCAGTTCTGTGACGTGGTGGCTGTTCTCTCTTTTGTGCATTTTTATGTCTTATTTTCCATCAGGTGCTCTCAGGGAGCTCTGGGGTCCGCTCGGTCTCTGACAGCCCGGCCACGCCTCCCTCTCCTGCCAGTTTGACCAGCTGCATTTCATGATCGCTGTCACTCCCCTGGTCACGCACACACACACACACATACATTTTCTTCCATGCACACTCTAACACACAAACACATACCCACTCATCCTCAACCACATGCTCACTGATGTCCTTTCACGCAGCTGTTTCCACTTGGTGCTGCCCACTCATTCTACACACTCACTCTCATTACACACACAGGCAATCTCTTTCCTCATTAGGGTTGGCATTATTTAGCCCTGCCTCTGCTGGAAGAAATTGCCGGATCATTGTTGTCTAACACTTGTCCTACACTGTGTAGTGACCCTCAGTGTTAGTAATCTGCCACTCACGTCTAGATGCCCTGCCAGCTCTTCGGTACCGCATCACACTGGGTGGCATAGATTATCTGTAACTGGTTGTTTGTGTTTGTCTGGATAATCACTTGGATCTACTCGGACTGCTTCAGCCTGCGTGAGTACTGACTGCTTCGCCCCTGCCGTCCAGTTCAGCCTGGTGGTTCCTTTCCTGGGCGCTTTTCCCGTTTCTTCTCTGCAGTCCCGTCTGCCACTGAACATTTTTTCCCTGTGTCTTACTCACCTGTTCTGTAGAGCATCCTGGAGGACATCCTTGTGTATCCCGCACTACTCACCGGTTATGTTGAACTACTGAATCTCATCCTGTACATTCATCTGTTATTTTAAACTGTTTTGCACTCCCTGCAATAAATACGCACAACATACTCCTGCGAGTGGGTTTTAATTCTTTCCTCCGTACACTTTTACGCAGCGCACGGGGAAATCGTGGCAGGTACTTATATGCTGCAATGATGTCTCCCTGAGCACGTTGATACCGCAGTGTTGGAAGCTTCAATTCACGTAGCCTATCAGTATATGCTAGATGCTGAAGTCCTGGGACCAGCTTTGTCGCACGTCTTTGAACGCCCTCTAGAAGTTTTGCTTGCCTAGCATATATAGGAAAAACAACTGTATTACAGTACTCCAGATGAGTCCTGACAAATGATTTATACAGTGTGTTAAAAGTCTCTTTATCTAAGAATTCAAACAATCGTCTTATCAGTCCCAGCTGCCTGTTGGCTTTATTCACTTGCTTCTCCACGTGGGTATCAAACTTGAGTTGATTATCCATCCATACTCCCAGATCCTTCTCTTCCTTAGTTTCCTCTAGGGTAACTTCACCTAATCTATAATTGTATTTGGCACTGTGCCTCCCAAAGTGCATCACTTTACATTTTGTGGCATTAAACTTAATTTGTCACTGTGCGGCCCAAGCCTGCAATTGTTCCAAATCCTCCTGAAGTGACTGTTGTTGATAGTCATTGTTAACAACAGAAAAGACCTTAGCGTCATCAGCAAACAGAGCAATATAATTGTGCACAGCTCCTGGCATGTCATTCACAAA
This sequence comes from Pholidichthys leucotaenia, assembly GCA_020510985.1. Lineage (NCBI taxonomy): Eukaryota > Metazoa > Chordata > Actinopteri > Cichliformes > Pholidichthyidae > Pholidichthys > Pholidichthys leucotaenia. The sequence goes on along the minus strand of CM035842.1, from coordinate 357,292,478 downwards.
GAGGACAAAGAACAGGGGGCCCAATACACTGCCCTGGGGGACTCCTGACAATACATGCATCCATCTGGATGCTGCCTCATTAACGATTACTCGTTGTTTCCTTCCTGTGAGAAAACTCTGGCTCCAGGTGAGGAACTTTCCCGCAATTCCGTAGCCTTTAACTTTGACCAAGAGTCTCTCATGAGGCACACTATCAAATGCCTTTGCAAAGTCCAGGTAAACAACGTCAATGGGCCAGTTTTCGTCAAGCATTCCTGTCCAAATATCCAAACAACTAAGAAGCTGGGTACCACAGGAGTGACCATTGACAAAGCCGTGCTGACAATTATGTAATAAATGATTCTCATCTAAGTAAGCAACCAGATGATTCCTAACAATGACTTCCATAATCTTGCAGGTCACACATGTAAGGCTTACTGGTCTATAATTTCTGGGGTCAGATTTTGGGCCCTTCTTATAGATCGGCAATACATGAGCTTCTTTCCATCTCATGGGGATCACTCCCTCTTCTTATGACCTGTTCATGATGGTTGCAAGGGGGCTAGAGATTACAGCACTCAACTCTCTCAACACCCTAGGATGCATTCCATCGGGCCCCAGTGACTTCCCAGGGTTAAGATTGTCAAGCCTTTTCCTGACATCTTCAGCCGATATATGCAGATCGTCCAAACGACAACCAATATCGCGATTGAGCTGGAAGTCCGGTATATTGGTAGCATCCTCCTCGGTAAAGACGCTAGTGAAGAAATTACTAAATGCCTCAGTCTTTTCAATGTGTCATAGCTTTCCCATGTACTGACTCTAAGTCCGCTATACCTGTCTTAATCCTATGCTTACCACTGACATATTTATAAAAGGCTTTAGGGTTGCTTTTAGATTCCTTTGCTATTTTCCTCTCAAAATCTTGTTTTGCTTTTCTGCATTCCCACTTGGCCTGATTCCTTGCCCTTGCGTACAGAGGGAAGTCTCGTCCCTCCAATGTATTTATATACCTCTTATAAGCTTCTGTCTTCATTTTAACCTTCCTCAGTGCATTGGCATTCATCCAAAGTGGTCTGCCATGTTTGTTATAATTGGTTGTCTTGAGAGGTATAAACTCATTAATCCCTTCAATCATTTTTTTCTTTTTTTCAAAAACAGTCCAGCTACCCTCACAACTTTATCCATTCAAGTTGTCCTCCCATGGATACTTCCCCATCATATGTCTAAATTTCTCAAAATCACCTTTGTCATAGAGGGGCTTGTTTGTGGATGATTTAATCCTCAAGTAAAAATGTAATTTAAAGATAATACATACAGTACATGATGCCTCTTCCCGAGTGGAGTGTCCATCGTCACATCTTCAATCATTCCTTCCTCAATAGTAAAGATTAAATCAATCAGAGTGGGTCTCTGATCACCTCTTCTAAGTGTAAAATCACATACTGGCTGAGTAAAAAAACAGTCTCTAATACACTCGCGCAGTTGGAAGCCAACGTTAACAGTATTATCAGGTGAAGTTTCATCAATCCAGTTAATATCTGGGCAGTTAAAATCCCCACAAATAAGTATGCAACTGTATTCCCTTTGATTGCTAATATTCATTAAATAATTAAAAATTTTTAACATTATTCACCCAATCACTATTGGGGGATCTGTAAATACAATCAATTAAAAGTTTATCATTCCCCTCCAACTCTACTTTAACCCAACAACTCTCATCAAAGGTGTCAGCAACACTATCTGCTGGAAAGGCCTTTATTTTGTGTGACACATAGATCATCACCCCGCGCTTCCCATCTACTATATTACTATAGATGTCATATCCATCCACCTGAAACTCAAGATTCTTACGCTTGAAAATACGAATGCTTAGGTAAAATCTCAGTGACACAAAAAACACCTGGTGCATGACGTACAAGTGAAGCAACAAACTCAGACCTTTTATTCAGCAGACTATCAGTGTTTGTATAAAAATAAGTAATACTGTGGTTAACTAAATCTCTTCTTCCTCCCTTCTTGGTCGTCCTTTGACCACCCTGCCCTTCCTTATCACCCACGTAGTGCTGGTCTCGCCTGCATCCTGAGACTCCTTTGTCCTTCTTTTCTGCTCCTCCAGGAGCTTTTTCGTCATCCTTTGCTCTAAAGGGGTCAAGTTAATAAATACATCCTTATACATGGGAACATTCTGAAGATTTGATGCAGCTTTAAGAACTGACTATTGGTCCGCTTTCGAGGCTGTAGTAATTCTTAGAGGTCGAGGAGAATCTCCCTTACCAAGTCTCACAATTACTGATAGAGGCACTTTAACTTTTATCTTGTCAAGCATCACCCTAATGGAATCTAAGTCATCCTTCCTTCTGTCCTCAATATCAGCCATTTGGCTTTCGGGCAAGTTAAAGATCATCAGATTAAATTTCCTGTTCTCCCTATCTCTCATTTCTTCCAGCAGACCTTCCACATTTGCACATCGAGTGATATCCTCATCCTGTCTAAATTTGAGGTCATTCAACTCCGTCTTCAGCACTTCCAACTGAGGTTTAGCATCACATGCTAGGCCCAACTTATCAATATCTTTCTTCATACCTCTAATCTCACTGTCAATTCTACCAACCTCCATTGAAAACTTCTTATCAAGGGAGGTGCGTACCTCATGAATTTCCTCAGAAATCTCAGATTTAAATTTCTCCATGTATTGTTTGCATTTCTCCCCAATGTCCTTATCACATTTCATAGCCTTGATTGCCTGTTGGTTGCAGTCTACACAGTACCAGTGAATCAGTTGTCCTTGTAATGCATCATTAAGCAGATCATAATGACACTAACTCATACCTGAGCAACCAAGGCACACCCACAGCTCACAACGTTCACATTCCACCAGTTTATCTTCTGCATCAGTAAAAACATTTTTGCAAACCTTGCATATCAATGAGTCGTCAAGAATTGCAGCGTCATCCTTATTTACATCCGTAGAAGAGATCTCCAAGGGATTATTAGTCTTGCTGGTATTTTGTGATATATCCACATTTTTGCTCTTACGATTATTTTTCCTGAATTCAGCTTTGCTGTCCGCATGTCCGCCATCTTATTTGTTCATCACTGAGAGAGATTTACTTTTTTTGTGTTTAGTGTCCGAAGTTGGTTTCATATTAGCCCGTGGTCCACTATGGTCCTGCACACCAGCTCCCACCAGTAAATCCGCCCCTTTTTTAGACTATAATACAGTTGAATAATATCCACTAGCCACTTGCCGTTAGCTTCCTGAACAACAATCCCCATTAACGAGACCCCGTCACTCCCTTGAGCCGAGGGCAAAAACCCAGCGTGCAGGATAGACACTACCCAAACCAGACTGGAGATCAACCAGAAGCAGGACTTCAGGGTACCGTCATACCGGGCCTGTACAGGCCATCAGCCGATGCTCCTCCACCCTACCTTCTACTGGTCACCAATTAGCTATTAGCTAGCACAAACTCCTGAAAAAGTACAAACGACACCAGCTCCTGTACAGGAGTCATGTGAGTGAATTTCAACTCTTGAAGCATTTATAAAATCTTCTTGTTGAGTTTAACAGATAAACTGTCCCACGTACTACAGGTTCTATAAGCAAAATGGAGAATTGTTCATTTCTCGATCTGTATTGTATGGTTTATTGCTTTTATATGTATGATTCTCCTTCATAAATTGTTGAAAAAGAAATAATTGCAGGTAATCAATAAAAAAAACCACTATAATTCACTATAGTATATTTTATATATATATACATACATATATATATATATATATATATATATAGATAGATAGATAGATAGATAGATAGATAGATAGATAGTGGGGCAAAAAAGTATTTAGTCAGCCACCAATTGTGCAAGTTCTCCCACTTAAAAGATGAGAGAGGTCTCCAATTTTCATCATAGGTATACCTCAACTATGAGAGACAAAATGAGAAAAAAAAAATCCAGAAAATCACATTGAAGGATTTTTAATAAATTAATTGGTAAATTCCTCAGTAAAATAAGTATTTGGTCACCTACAAACAAGCAAGATTTCTGGCTCTCACAGACCTGTAACTTCTTCTTTAAGAGGCTCCTCTGTCCTCCACTTGTTACCTGTATTAATGGCACCTGTTTGAACTCATTATCAGTATAAAAGACACCTGTCCACAACCTCAAACAGTCAGACTCCAAACTCCACTATGGCCAAGACCGAAGAGCTGTCAAAGGACACCAGAAACAAAATTGTAGACCTGCACCAGGCTGGGAAGACTGAATCTGCAATAGGTAAGCAGCTTGGTGTGAAGAAATCAACTGTGGAAGCAATTATTAGAAAATGGAAGACATACAAGACCACTGATAATCTCCCTCGATCTGGGGCTCCATGCAAGATCTCACCCCATGGGGTCAAAATTATCACGAGAACGGTGAGCAAAAATCCCAGAACCACATGGGGGGACCTAGTGAATGACCTGCAGAGAGCTGGGACCAAAGTAACAAAGGCTACATCAGAAACACAGTACGCCGCCAGGGACTCAAATCCTGCAGTGCCAGACGTGTCCCCCTGCTTAAGCCAGTACATGTCCAGGCCCGTCTGAAGTTTGCTAGAGAGCATTTGGATGATCCAGAAGAGGATTGGGAGAATGCCATATGGTCAGATGAAACCAAAATAGAACTTTTTGGTAAAAACTCAACTTGTCGTGTTTGGAGGAGAAAGAACACCATACCTACTGTGAAGCATGGGGGTGGAAACATCATACTTTGGGGCTGTTTTTCTGCAAAGGGACCAGGACGACTGATCCGTGTAAAGGAAAGAATGAATGGGGCCATGTATCGTGAGATTTTGAGTGAAACCCTCCTTCCATCAGCAAGGGCATTGAAGATGAAACGTGGCTGGGTCTTTCAGCATGACAATGATCCCAAACACACCGCCCGGGCAACGAAGGAGTGGCTTCGTAAGAAGCATTTCAAGGTTCTGGAGTGGCCTAGCCAGTCTCCAGATCTCAACCCCATAGAAAATCTTTGGAGGGAGTTGAAAGTCTGTGTTGCGCAGTGACAGCCCCAAAACATCACTGCTCTAGAGGAGATCTGCATGGAGGAATGGGCCAAAATACCAGCAACAGTGTGTGAAAACCTTGTGAAAACTTACAGAAAATGTTTGACCTCTGTCATTGCCAACAAAGGGTATATAACAAAGTATTGAGATGAACTTTTGTTATTGACCAAATACTTATTTTACCAAGGAATTTACCAATTAGTTCATTAAAAATCCTTCAATGTGATTTTCTGGATTTTTTTTTCTTATTTTGTCTCTCATAGTTGAGGTATACCAGTGATGAAAATTGGAGACCTTTCTCATCTTTTAAGTGGGAGAACTTGCACAATTGTGGCTGACTAAATACTTTTTTACCCCACTGTGTATATATATATATATATATATATATATATATACACTACCGTTCAAAACTTTGGGGTCACTTAGAAATTTCCTTATTTTTGAAAGAAAAGCACTGTTTTTTTCAATGAAGATAACTTTAAACTAATCAGAAATACACTCTAATTTCAAATGGTTAATGCGGATGTATGTTACACCGGAGGAGTTAAATAGATATAACAAAAATATACCAGATACATGCACAAAATGCATGGAAAGTAAAGGAACCCTATTTCATTGTGTATGGGAATGTAGAATAATAAGAATGTTTTGGGAAGAGGTGAGGGTAACAATTGAAAAAATAATCTCAAAACAAATCATATTGAATCCTAAACTGTTTTTGTTGGGTCTGTACCCAGAAAAGCATAACTTTAATAAAAGTGAAAGAACATTCATAGACCTCAGTTTGCTTAATGCCAAAAAATGTATTGCACTATTGTGGAAAAAGACTCATAGACCAGATGTGACTCAGTGGTTAAGACAGATGTTAACAAACCTTCCATTAGAAAGAATAACATATATACTGAAATCAAAGGAAATTGTGTTTGAGAATATATGGAGACCTTTTATTGATCATGTAAAAAATTTAAACATATCTCTTGAAGAAGAAGGTGAATGATGTGTGTGGACCTTGTAAATTCCAAACTGGTGAACATAATATCTATACTTATGTAATGGATTGTCTAGACTAAACAGAGGAGCATTGTTGAAGACTTGATTTTGTTGGTGGTTGTTGGTGTTTTTAGTGCATTTTTTTTTTTGTAGTACTTTAGTGTTAGTGTTTGATTGTTTGTGTCATGTTTGTTTAAAAAAAAAGGTTCAATAAAGATATTGTGGGAAAAAAAAAGAAATACACTCTAATATCTAATATACATTGCTAATGTGGTAAATGACTATTCTAGCTGCAAATGTCTGGTTTTTGGTGCAATATCTACATAGGTGTATAGAGGCCCATTTCCAGCAACTATCACTCCAGTGTTCTAATGGTACAATGTGTTTGCTCATTGCGTCAGAAGGCTAATGGATGATTAGAAAACCCTTGTGCAATCATGTTAGCACAGCTGAAAACAGTTTAGCTGGTTAGAGAAGCTATAAAACTGACCTTCCTTTGAGCAGGTTGAGTATGTGGAAAAAATTATTATTTCAAATACAAATCATTATTTCTAACCTTGTCAATGTCTTGACTATATTTTCTATTCATTTTACAACTCATGGTGGTAAATAAATGTGACTTTTCATGGAAAACACAAAATAATTGTCTGGGTGACCCCAAACTTTTGAACGGTAGTGTATATATATATATATATATATATATATATATATATATATAATTGCAGGTAATCGATAAAAAAAATACTTTCTCCTTCCCACCAGTGTTTGTACAACCAATTATTCCACAGTTGTGCATTATATTTACATAATTTTCGTATTTAATGAAACAGAATCACCCCCTGCAGCTTCACTCCCAATATGGCCGCTCATATAGCGACTGGCAGCCATGTGACGTCATCTTAAAACTATGAATAGCTGCAGCCATAAGATGCAGCTATTGGGGATCCTAACAAATAAACATAAACAAAACAAACACAAGGCTTTGACATTTACTGTTCGTAAAATCATACCATTAGTAGGCGACATGTCCTGCTGGTAAGATAAATCAAGCAGAATAACAGGCGTAGCCAGCTAGCGCTATGTTATTCAAACAAGTACTAAATCCCATGATAACAAAACAAACTTACCGGTTGAACGACATGGCCCCAAGATAAGTGGTTGCTATTGCATTGGTCCTTAAATGCTGTGTAATGGTAAAACTCCATCTTATTTTGGGTGAAGTTCTCAAAGCAGCTGTCCAAAAATGTTAACTGGCTATTGAGGCTAGGCTGGCTCCTTGGTTCTGCCCACTTCCCCAGAGGGCGTGAACTCAGTTATCTTCTTCTTCTTCTTTTAGATTTGATTGGCGGTTGGCAACCAGCTTACAGGTGCATTACCGCCACATACTTCACTCTATATCATCACTCTATGCTCATGTTCTGTGTCTTACACATGCCCATATCGTGAACTCAGTTATATAGCAACTCCCAGTGCTTATAGTCCTGATTACTTCCCTGTCATTGTGACGTCACAAAAACAGTCTGCCCAAACTGGACTGTTGAAAGGGTTGGGGGAACTGAAGTTTCAAAGCAAAGAAAGAACATACATGCCACTTATGGCCGATTTCACTCAATATGTCTTGTAATATCCCCTAACAGCCTAAATATATTTACAATTATATAAAAAATTGTGTTTTTGCTGTCATACACCAAATTAAATGGAGATTGTTAATTTGAATATAACACATGCAACAGACATAAATTTAGCTATGATGCAAAATAGTGGCAGCAGGCACAAGTGAGTATAATAGCAATTAAACAAATTTTCGATCTCAGGTATGTCAATTATTTTATTAAACCTGCTTTAGCTGAAACAGGGTTTGAAATTTGATAACAACATATTTATATGCAATCATTGCTGTTCCATCGTCAAAGTCTCAAAAAAGTCACATGAAAAGTCATATGAGGAGAAACAGTGTTACTTGTGGATATGTGGGGAATATGAATCAACCGACATTAGTGGGATGCATACATTGTGGTGGACACAATACACATGGCCCTCCACCCAGGACAACGGGGTTGGTGGGGGGGAAGATAGTTAGGGATGCTAATGGAGAAAGGTGAGAGGAGCTAAACAAACAAAAATGTGTCTTCCGCCCCTCGCTGCGCCAGGTTCACACCTGAGGATGCAGGGGAGCGAATGTATGGGAGCAAGACCTGCTCTGTGACGTGTGTGTCAATGTCATGTTAATGTGTGTGCATGTCTTTCATGTCTGTATGTTAATGTGTTTACCTTGTGTGCCAGAGGTGGGAATAGAAGTGTGTAAAACAGTTTGCTTAGGCACTCAGAAGAGGAATAAAGTTTGTGTGTCATTTAGCTCGCTGCCTCGTCTGCTTTCATCTACCACATTGGTGACCCTAAGACGTGCAATGGAGAACGAGCTGAGCACCACCCCAGAGACAACCCAGAGGGAGAACAGCAGCGCAGCATGCGTTGTCACAGTCAAGCTCCCAGACTTCTGGCTTCACAATCCGACTGCTTAGTTTCTACATGTGGAAGCCCAATTCGTACTCAGCGGGATCACAATGGACGACACCAAATATTATCATGTGGTCGCTGCGCTGGATGTGCACGCCACGCAACAAGTGACAAGCCTGCTCCAGGAACCGCCGGCCCAGGGGAAATACGACACACTCAAGCAGATGCTGATTCAGCGGTATACTCTGTCGGACAGTGAGAGAGCAGAGAGACTCCTAACGCACTCAGAGTTAGGTGACGGAGTAGCTGTGGAGCTGATGGAGAGCATGTTAACATTAATGGGGAAGAATGATGACTCCTTCCTGTTCGCCCACCTCTTCCTCAGGAACCTACCTGCTACAGTGAGGGTGATCCTGGTCAATTCACCGCTGCTGGTAACCAAGAACTACCACGCTCTGGTGCAGGAAGCGGACCACATCATCCTAGCGACCAGAACTCTTAACGTGCATGCAACAACACCGGCATCCAGGAAGAATTTCAGCGAGGTCGAGGAGCCGTTGGTGGTGGCTGGGACGGATGCCAAGAGACGCAGGAACGGGATTCTCTGTTTCTATCACCGCCACTTCGGCTCGAATGCCCAATGCTGTCTGCCACCTTGCCAATTCAAGAAGCCTGGGAAACGGCACGGCCAGCAGTCAGTAGCAGCTGCCACTGCTGGTGACAGGCACAAGCTGCTTTTCATCACAGACACAAGTTCGGGGAGACGTTTCTTAGTGGACTCCTATTCCCAGAAGAGCCTCATTCTGCTGGTTAGCGCAGACAGATCGGCAGGAGGCAGTGGTCCCAAGCTCACGGCCGCCAATGAACCCAACATCAGGACATGTGGCGAACATAAATTGACGGTGTGCTTACACGGACGCAATTACCAATGGGACTTTGTGGTGGCGGCATGTTCTGTCCCCATTTTAGGCACAGATTTTTTATGCGCTTATGGGTTGTTAGTCATTGTTGCCATCAGCCGTTTAGTGGATACTGTCTCTTTTTCCTCCTTGCCCTGCACAGCTTGGGGAGTTGGGCCAACAACACAGGATAATGTTATAACTCCAGGGGGTAAGTACCAGCATTTACTTTCACAGTTCCCAGCACTCACGGTTCTGATGTTTTCTGCTACAGAACCAAACATGGGGTTGAACATTTCATAACCACAAAAGGCCCGCCAGTGTTCGCATGACCTCGGCACCTGGACGTGGTTAAACTAGCCAGTGCCCACGAGGAGTTTACCAACTTAGAGCAGCTGGGCATCGTTAGGCACTCCAACAGACCCTGGGCATCCCCACTACACATGGTGCCTAAGGCCGATGGGTCGTGGTGACCGTGCTGCGATTTCCAGCATTTGAACAATGCCATGGAACACAATTGGTGTCCCATCCCACACATTCAGGATTTCTTCGGGGATCTGGCCAGAATGCGTGTTTTTTCTAAAGTGGATCTGGTCCGCGGTTACCACCAGGTCCCAGTGTGTGCGGAGGACGTTCCCAAAACAGCGGTAATAACTCCTTTTGGCCTTTTCGAGTTTTTACGCATGGCGTTCGAGTTAAAGGGCATGGCGCAAACCTTCCAAAGAATGATGGGCGCGGTGCTCCATGACCTGCCTTTCGTTTTTGTCTACTTAGATGACATTCTGGTGGCTAGCGTGTCCAAAGAGGAGCACCTCGCCAATTTCAAACTAGTTTTCCAGAGGTTGGAAACGCACGGGCTTATCGTTAACCCGGCGAGGTGCCAGTTCGGTGTGCCAGTGATTGATTTTTTGGGTCACTGCATTTCGCCGGAGGGCGCGATTCCGCTGCCTGATAAGATGCGTGCCATGTCGGATTTTCCGCATCCACAGACCGTGAAGACCCTACAGGAATTTTGGGGCATGATCAACTTTTACAACCATTTCCTTCCCCGAGCAGCCCAGCTGCTGCAGCCATTGTACGCCACACTCAAAAAAAAAACAAGCCCGCGGAAAACATTGACTGGACCCAACAAGCAAGTCCAGGCTTTTGCAAATGCCAAAACAGCGCTCGCTAATGCCGCTTTGCTAGCCCACCCTGCCCTGTCATTGCAGACAGCACTCACCACTGACGTGTCTGACGTTGCCATAGGGGCAGTGGTGGAGCAGTACGTTTCCGGGGCATGGCAGCCGCTCGCATTTTTCAGCCGTACTTTGCATGACAATGAACGCAAATACAGTACGTTTGACAGAGAGTTGTTGGCCCGCCACCTGGCGACGTGCCACTTCCAGTTTTGGCTGGAAGGGCACGAGTTCACCGTGTTTGTTGATCATAAGCCGCTAATGTACGCAATGTCCAAAGTCTCGGAATCATGGTCGGCCCAGCAGCAACGACATTTGGCCGCGATCTCGGAATTTACAACCGACATCCAGCACGTAGCCAGTAAGCTTAATGTTGTGGCCAACCGTCTGTCACGCACGTTAGTCTCCCCGGTCTACATGGGAATAGATTTCCCCGCCATGGCCACGGAACAAACAGGGGACGTGGACATTTGCGTGCTCCAGTCCGCGCCTACTGGGTTAAAACTGGAGAGCAGGGCAGTGCAAGAAGGGTGCCCCCCCCTTTGCTTTGCGACGTCTCCAATGGTCGCCCACGCCCAGTGGTTCCGAGCTCTTGGCACCGCCACATTTTTGAGTCAGTCCACTCCCTTTCACACCCTGGCACTTTTTTTTTTTGCGCTTTTTTGTCAGCTTGGGTTGCACGGTTCGGATCCCTGTCGGACATTACTTCCGACAGGGGTCCACAATTCATTTTGGAACTCTGGTCCGCGATGGCCCCGACCCTGGGGGTCAAAATCCACCACACCACCGCGTACAACCCCCGGGCTAATGGGTTATGCGAACGTTTTCATAGGTCGCTTAAAGCAGCGTTCAGAGCTTCACTCATGGATACAAATTGGACACATGGACACAAACTCATGGACACAAATGGATATAAACTTCTACTTCCGGCGCCACATGAGTAGGCTGCCTTTTTGCAACAGCGGATCAATTTCTTCCTATTTCTGTTTACTATCTGGCTTCTCTTGCTAATCTTTCTGATCCGGCGACACCTTATCCATCACGGACGGACAGACATACTGATCGCCCATATGTCTTCTGAGCCAGCAGACGGAGCCACAGTTCTTAGCAGGATACGTTACAGCAGAGACCAGCTGTTAGCACTTAACCGGACCAAGATGCTAGCGCAAGACTTCGACATACCGGGTGAAATAAGACAGAAACAACGTGGATGCCGTGCTGGAGCAAGACGGCGGGCAAGAAATATAAGGTACAGACCCGTCCTTCCATCCGTTACTATGGGGAATGTACGATCGCAGCTCAATAAGACAGATGAGCTAGCGGCTATGGCTCGTTACCAGAGCATCTTCAGAGAGATTAGCATGATGTTGTTTACTGAGATGTGGCTAACAGAACTAGCAACAGATGCTAACATCGAACTGGAGGGTTTCCACGCAATACGGGCAGACCGGACACCAGACAGTGGGAGGGCAAGGGGCGGAGGAGTGATAATGTATGTCAATAACAGCTGGTGCAGACTGGGACATATCACGGTTAAAGAACAACACTGCAACAAAGACATTGAGTTGCTAGCTATTAGCATGCGGCCTACCTATCTCCCGAGGGAATACTCACACGTGATCTGCATTGTTATTTATGCAAATCCGACGGCGAACGCGGGGACAGCACGTGACGCCATTCACTCAGTAACTGGCAGACTGCTGACAGAACACCCAGATGCTCTTTTCCTCATCTCAGGCGATTTCAACCATATTTCACTGTCCCCCATTCTGCCCACGTTCACCCACTATGTCACATGCCACACTAGAGACAATAAAACACTGGACTTATTCTATGCAAACACTAAGCAGGCGTACACCTCATCACCACTCCCCCCACTCGGGAGATCGGATCACAACCTGGTTCATCTCCTGTCGGTGTACAAACCCCTAGTACACAGACAACCTTCGGTCATGCGCACTGTGAAGATATGGTCTGAGGAGGCAATGGACGCTCTAAAGGACTGTTTTGAAACCACTGCCTGGGAGCAGCTCTGCGATCCACATGGTGAGGACATCGATGGCCTCACTCACACCATCAACTTCTGTGTGGACAATACCATACCCACCAAGACCATACGGTGTTGCTCAAACAACAAACCCTGGATCAACCCTGAGATAAAAACACTTCTGAGAGAGAAGAAGAGGATCTTCAGGTTGGGGAACAGGGAGATGCTGAAGTCCGTACAGAGGGAGCTGAGGAGGAAGATCAGAGAAGGCAAGGACAGCTTCAGGGAGAAGATGGAGGACAAGCTGCAACGGAGCAACATCGGCGGGGTCTGGAGAAAACTTAAAACCATCTCTGGGCTCCAGAATACCTCCTCCCAGGCCACGGGGGGCAGGGAATGGGCGAACAATCTGAACCTGTTTTTTAATAGGTTTGACCAACCGCCCTCCCCCCAACTGCACACCAACTACTGCTGCCTCTAAAGTCATCAAGACCTGCTGTCCACACCCCACTCCACCAACACCCCCCCACTACCAGCACACAGCCCCCCAACCTGACCCTCACTAAGACCCAGGTGAGGACGGAGCTGAGGAAGATCAAGGCGAGGAATCCTCGGGACCGGACGGCATCAGCGCAAAGCTCCTCAAGTCCTGCGCAGACCAGCTGTGTGGGACTGTGGAGCACATCTTCAACCTGAGCCTGAAGCTGGGGAGAGTACCACAGTTGTGGAAAACTTTTTGTGTGGTACCTGTATCAAAGACTTCCCACCCCAAAGACCTGAACAGCTACAGACCAGTGGCCCTGACGTCTCACATGATGAAGACCCTTGAGAGACTGCTCCTTGCTCACCTCCGCCCCCTGGTGGGACCAGCTATGTCTTCTTCTTCGTCGATCGCTACATCATGAAGCGAATATGCGTGATGCAGAGGTTTGTGGCACAGGGGTCCACAGGGGTCCTGCATCTCCGTCTTCAGCCATGGACGTTTGTTGGGGGTCCCTCCCCTAGACCAACTGCCTTCCATGGCTGGGCTGTCGAGAGCTTGGTCCACCCTGTAGAAAGGTTGCCTGCCAAGGCTTTCCAAGACCCTTCTTCCCGTGCAACTGTCTGTCCTCCTTCGCCTTCACAGCCATTGGGAGTGACCAGCGATGGATCCACTCCAGTTCGCCTACCAGCATGGCATTGGGGTGGAGGATGCAGTGATCTTCCTCCTTCACCATTCTCTGTCCCACCTGGAGAAGCCCGGGAACACAGTGAGGATCATGTTCTTTGACTTCTCTAGTGCTTTCAACACCATCCAACTGATGATCCTGAAGGACAAGCTACTGTGCGCAGGGATGGACCAGCACCTGTCATCATGGATCCTGGACTACCTCACTAACTGGCCACAGTTTGTGAGAACCCGGGATTGTGTGTCTGACACGATGATTGGCAGCACGGGGGCCCCCCAGGGAACGGTTTTGGCTTCCTTCCTGTTCACCCTTTATACTGCGGACTTCTCACACAGCACAACACACTGCCATCTACAGAAGATCTCTGATGACTCTGCAATCGTCGGCCTCATCTCCAACGGAGATGAAGCTGAGTACAGAGGACTTATCCAGGACTTCGTGGACTGGTGCCATCAGAACTGCCTCCAGATCAACGCGAGGAAAACTAAGGAGCTGGTGGTGGACTGCCGCAGGCAAGGACAACCCCTCACAGCACCAGTAAACATCCAGGGAACAGACATTGAGATGGTGACATCCTACAAGTACCTGGGTGTTCATCTGAACAATAAACTAGACTGGTCACACAATACCGACGCACTCTACAAGAAGGGACAGCGCAGGCTGTTCCTACTGAGGAGGCTCAGGTCTTTTGGTGTACAAGGGGTGCTCTTGAAGACATTCTACGACATGGTGGTGGCATCAGCCATCATTTTTGGAGTGGTCTGCTGGGGTAACGGCATTACAGCAGCCGATAGGAAGAGACTGAACAAACTGATCAAGAAAGCTAGCTCTGTCCTGGGGCAACGCCTTGACCCAGTGGAGGAGATAGGAGAGAGAAGGATGGTGGCTAAACTGTCATCTCTGCTGGAGTCTGAGTCCCACCCTATGCAGGACATACTGAACGCACTGAGGAGCTCATTTAGCAGTAGACTGCATCATCCTAGGTGCGCGACCGAGAGGTTTCGCAGGTCCTTCCTACCTACGACTATCAGACTGTATAACCTAAGGAGGGCTGCTCACAGAGATAGCAAAAAAAACGTGACGACCTAATAGTATTGAATGCAAAAGACGCAACAGACTTACACAAATGGTCCCCTCCAGTATACAACTAGGACAATATGTATGGGTACATACAGTATTCATACTATGTAGGGTAACTAAATAGACGGTTATGCTGTTTAGTCCATCTAGCTACAATGCTTCGCACTGTGTATATATTTTTATATATTTACTGTATGTGTACATATGTATATTCACTGCTCTTATTTTCTTATCTTCTAAATTATTGCTCTGAGTGTTGCTATCCCTGTGCTGTTGCAATCCTGGAATTTCCCCATTGTGGGACTAATAAAGGCTTATCTTATCTTATCTTAAATTGGGTCGACCGCCTGACCTGAGACCTGTTAGGGTTGCGCTCTGTGCCTAAGAAGGATCTGGCAGCCTCCCCAGCAGAACTCGTTTTTTTCTCAGCTGCTGCAGATCCCAGGGGAATTTTTACCAGGAAACCCCACACCTGGGACCGACCTGCCAACGCAATTTTTTCACGATACAGAGACGGCCAATGTGCCAGGCCCGGCGCACCATTGTTTTCCCCACACCTTTGTCCCAAAGAGCTTACATAGTGCCAAATTCGTTTTTGTTAGGCACGACGCACACAAAAACCCGCTGCACCCACCGTATGACGGACCGTTCAGAGTGCTGGAAACCGACGCAAAGCATTTTGTGTTAGACTTTGGGGGGTGTAAGGAAACTGTCTGCATTGACAGGCTTAAGCCTGCTTATGTGTTGGCAGACGAACAGGTGGTGTTGGTTCAAGCTACCCGGCACGGACGCCCACCTACAGTGGCTCCGCAAGTTGGTGTTCCCCCTGCAGATAACTGTTGGCAGTAGATTAAGTCTTTCCCCTCCCCACCCTTTCCCCCTCCTCAGGACTGGGCGCTGGAGGCCGAGTTTGTCTCCTGCCCAGCTCAACAGCAAGACACTTCGGCCGGTCTGGCGACTCCACGTTGCAGCCGTTATGGGTGTCGGCTCAAGCCCAAGGTACTAGAGGGTTAGAGCCCCTTCTGGGTGTTGGGGGGGGGGGGTGCTGTGTGGTGGACACAATACACATGGCCCTCCACCCAGGACAATGGGGTTGGTGGGGGAGAAGATAGTTAGGGATGCTAATGGAGAAAGGTGAGAGGAGCTAAACAAACAAAGATGTGCCTTTCACCCCCCCCCCCCGCCGCACCAGGTTCACACCTGAGGATGCAGGGGTGTGAATGTATGGTAGCAAGACCTGCTCTGTGACGTGTGTGTCAATGTCACGTTAATGTGTGCACATGTCTTTCATGTCTGTATGTTAATGTGTTTACCCTGTGTGCCGGAGGCGGGAATAGAAGTATATAAAAGAGTTCTCTCAGGCACTCAGAGGTAGAGTTTCTGTGTTTTATGTTGGAAAAGGAATAAAGTTTGTGTGTCATCTATCTCGCTGCCTCATCTGCTTTCATCTTCCACAGCACCACCTCAGCTGCATTCAGGTTGGAAGTGGTTTGAGGCAAATTTACAACAGTCATCTTCAAGGGCTTTAAGACACGTTAATAAGAAAAAATTATTTTCACAAAAGTGTCATTTTAAGCATTTTCTTCTTTTAGCTACTCCCGTTAGCTCACCTTTAGTCATAATTTCTGGATTGTGACTGAAAAAATGAGGTCATGAATAGAAGCGGCTGAAATGAGTTTCTTCTGCAGGGTCTTGGGCCACCATGACACATGGTTGAACATTACTGGGTGTTTTTCATGCACGCCCATCTTCAAGGAGTCCCCATGATAGACCTAGAACTTGTTGGAGTAATTACCTCTCTTGGCTGGCCTGGGAGCACCTGGTGATCCCTGAAGAATAGAGCTGTCTACACATCTGGGTACTTGGTGGGTCACGCTCTGCTTGGCACCATTTTGCGGTATAAACAGGCACTGGTACCGTAGAAGCAATATGTCATATCAATATTATGATGAGTTTTTCCCACAAGATCAGACCAGAAATGATCTAAAACTTCAAATTTGTGATATTGAAAAGTGTTCCTCCTGTCTACTCAAAGTGGAGCACTATATACATTGAAATGGGTTATGATTAGATGGTGAGGCAACCCTGTGACTGTAGCAGTAGGCCTAATCAGGACAGGTGTACAAGAAAAGGCCAAATATAACTTGGGTATAATTTTTGATGAATATAACAACCATATCTAATAAATAAGCCTTAATAGACTCTATAGTTTTGGTAAGTACACCTACCTGTTATAGCGTGGTCAGAACAGACATAGATGTGCGTCACATTGTCCGTCAGCCTCCACATCTCATTGCTAAAACACATTCTCCTTTGGCAGGCATTACCCCACAACAACCTCTTTTGTCAATCTTTGCGGGCTGATGGGAATTTAAAAAATATATACATATTTCTGCCGGCCATTATCATCTTTAAGAGATGGTGATGTCTACATGAACCAATGTTGTACCATTTCGGCATATTCCTGATTTAAAGATAGCTGTCCGTTCCATAGAGATACATTGAGAGGTTTGTTTGAGGTTTGTTTGTTTGTTTGGGGGTTTGTTTGTACCCTGTTCTGTTGCCAGTACAAAGGTCACGTGATCAGTGGTGCAAGCATTGACAGCTCTATGTCACTGGAGTGAGAGATGCCAGGGTTTCTCTACTAAACCCATTACCACTGCAACCTCACCTGAGATAAGTGGAGGGAAATGGATGGATGGAAACTCTTCACTTTATTCAATCTGAAGAATTTTCCTCTGAGATCTAAGATCCATCCATCCATCTTCTTCCGCTTAATCCTTTTAGGGTCGCGGGGGTGCTGGAGCCTATCCCAGCATCTTTGGGCGAGAGGCAGGGTACACCCTGGACAGATCGCCAGTCCATCGCAGGGCCAACACAGACAGACAGACAACCATTCACTCTCACAGTCATACCTAAGGACAATTTAGAATCCCCAGTTTGATGCCAATTAACCTAATTTGCATAAGTAATTTATTATATTATATTGCGGTTTAAATGTATAATAACTGAGGTAAAACATTCATGCAGAGGCATTTCATATACAGTACTTAACGTAGGTTGAGATTGGGGTCACTTTTCTGAAAATAAGACCTGAGAAGATTTATACACGGCGTTCCAAATTATTATGCAAATGACATTTGTCTCTGATTTTCCTAAATAGTCAATGCAAATGACAGTCAGTATAATTTTCAAGTCATCAACCGTTTAAGCATAATTCAAATTTTATTGAACAAACCTCCCAATGATAACTTTTTTTTGCAAAAATAAAAAAAACTCAAAATGCACTGTTCCAAATTATTATGCACAACAGAGTTTCAAAACATTTTATTGGTTGTAAAGAACTGAAAATGGTCATTTGTTGAAACTGCAGCACTGGGAGGTCATACTGTATTTCCTGAAATCAAAAGTTATTTTAATCAAAAACATCTTAACAGGCCAAGTTACATGTTAACATAGGATCCATCTATCCATCCATCCATCTTCTACCACTTTTCCAGAGGTCCGGGTCACGGAGGCAGCAGTTCAAGCAGAGAAGCCCAGACCTGTCTCTCCCCAGCCACCTGCTCCAGCTCTTCAGAGAGGATACCAAGTCATTCCCAGACCAGCTCGGAGACATAGTCTCTCCAGCGAGTCCTGGGTCTGCTCCGGGGTCTCCTCCCAGAGGGACATGCCCGAAACACCTCAAGTGGGAGGTGTCCAAGAGGCATCCTGATCAGATGCCCGTACCATCTCAACTGGCTCCTTTCAATGTGGAGGAGCAGCGGATGTACTCTAAGCCTCTCCCGGATGACTGAGCTCTTCACCCTATCTCTGAGGGTGAGTCCAGCAATCCTACGAAGAAAGCTCATTTCAGCCACTTGCATCCGTGATCTTGTTCTTTTGGTCATTACCCAAAGCTCATGACCATAGATGAGGGTAGGAACGTAGATTGACTGGTAAATTGACAGCTTTGCCTTAGAGCTTAGCTCCCTCTTCACCACAACAGACTGGTACAACATCCGCATCACTGCAGACGCTGCTCCGATCCGTCTGTCAATCTCTCTCTCTCCATTCTCCCTTCACTTGTGAATAAGACCCCAAGATACTTAAACTCCTCCACTTGGGGCAGGAGATTGTCCCCAACCCGGAGAGGACAATCCACCTTTTTCCGGCTGAGGACCAGGGACTCGGACTTAGAGGTACTGATTCTCATCCCAGCCGCTTCACACTCAGCGGCAAACCATCCCAATAAGGCCTGTAGGTCATTGCTGGATGAAGCCAGCAGGACAACATCATCTGCAAACAACAGAGATGAGATTCTGTGGTCACCAAGCATGACACCCTGCATTCCCTGGCTAAGCCTAGAAATCCTGTCCATAAAAATTATGAACAGGATCGGTGACAAAGGGCAGCCCTGGCAGAGTCCAACTCTCACTGTGAATGAGTCCAATCGAGTGTTGGCAATACGAACCAAACTCTCACAATGGTTGTACAGAGACCAAATAGCTCGTAACAACAAGCCCGATACCTCATACTCCCGAAGCACCCCCCACAAAAAAACACGAGGGATGTAGTTGAATGCCTTCTCCAAGTCCACAAAACACATGTAAACTGGTTGGGCAAACGCCCACGAACACTCAAGGATTCTCGAGAGGGTAAAGAGCTGGTCCGATGTGCCACGGCCAGGACGAAAACCACATTGCTTCTCCTAAATCTGAGGTTCAACCAACAGCCAGACTCTCCTCTCCAGTACCTTGGCATAGACCTTCTCAGGGAGGCTGAGGAGTGTGATCCCTCTAAAGTTGGAGCACACCCTCCGGTCCCCTTTTTTAAAGAGAGGAACCACCACCCCGGTTTGCCATGCCAAAGGCACTGCCCCCAACCTCCACGCAATGTTGCAGAGGCGTGTCAACCATGACAGCCCTACATAATCCAGGGCCTTGAGGTACTCAGGGCGAATCTCGTCCAACCCTGGGGCCTGGCCACCAAAGAGATTTTTAGCCACCTTGGCAACCTCAGCCCGTGTGATAGGTGAGTCGTCCCCCTCGTCCACAAGCCCTGCTTCCTCTGTGGAAGGCGTGTCAGTGGGATTGAGGAGATCCTCGAAGTATTCCTTCCACCGCCCGACAATATCCCCAGTCGAAGTCAGCAGTGCCCCATCAGTACCATACACAGTGTGGACAGAGAGCTCCTTCCCCCTCCTGAGCTGCAGGACAGTTTGCCAGAACCTCTTCGAGGCTGACCAAAAGTCTTGTTCTATGGCCTCACCGAACTCCTCCCATACCCAAGTTTTTGCTTCAGCAACCACCCGAGCTGCACTCAGCTTGACCTGCCGGTACACCTCAGCTGCTTCGGGAGTCCCACAAGCCAACCAAGCTTGATAGGACTCCTTCTTCAGCTTAATGGCCCCCCTCACCACTGGTGTTCACCACTTGGTTCAGGGGTTGCCATCACAAGATGCTCCAACAACCTTGCGGCTGCAGCTTTGGGCAGCCGCTTCAGCAATGGAGGTGGAGAACATGCCCCATTCAGACACCATGTCTCCAGACTCCCTCAGAATGTGGTTGAAGTTCTTTTGGAGGTGGGAGTTGAAGACCTCCCGCACAGCGGCCTCAGCCAGACGCTCCCAACAACCCTCACTCTACGTTTGGGTCTACCAGGTCTAAATGGCATCCTCCCCTGCCATCGGATCCAACTCACCACCAGGTGGTGATCAACTCTGCACCTCTCTTTACCCGAGTGTCCAAAACATACAGTCACAAGTCTGATGACACGATAACAAAATCGATCATCGACCTGTGACCTAGGGTGTCCTGGTGCCAGGTGCATATATAGACAGCCTTATGCTTGAACATGGTGTTCATTATGAACAAACTGTGGTTAGCACAGAAGTCCAATAACTGAACACCACTCGAGTTCAGATCGGGCAGGCCATTCTTCCCAATCACCCCCCTCCAGGTTTCACTGTTGTTTCCCACGTGCGTACTGAAGTCCCCCAGTAGGACAATGGAGTCTCCAAGAGGAGCACCCTCCAGCACCCCAGTCAGAGACTCCAAAAAGGGTGGGTACTCTGAACCATCATTTGGTGCATAGGCACAAATGATGGTCAGGACCCGTTTCCCAACCCGAAGGCACAGGGAAACAACCCTTTCGTCCACCTGGGAAAACTCCAATATAGAGGCAGCAAGGTGGGGGGGATACAAGAATACCCACCCCTGCTTGTTGCCTCTCACCCGGGGCAACTCCAGAGTAGGCCAAGTGCCAGCCCCTCTCCAGGAGACTGGTTCTGGAACAGAAGCTGTGTGTTGAGGTGAGGCCGACTATATCTAGCCGATATGTCTCAACCTCATGCACCAGCTCTAGGCTCCTGGCTCCTTCCACACCAGAGCGGTGACATTCTACATCCCAAAAGCCAGATTAAGAAGCTTGGGATCAGACCGCCAAGGTCTCCGCCTTTGACCGCCACCTGATCCACATAGCACCAGACCCCCATGGTCCCTCCTGTAGGTGGTGAGCCCACTGGAGGGCGGACCCATATAACTCCTTCGGGTTGAGCCTGGCCGGGTCCCATGGGCAGAAACCCGGCCACCAGACGCTAGCCATCGAGGCCCTCCCCCAGGCCTGGCTCCAGGGTAGGGCCATGGTAAACCCATACCGGGCAGGGTACACTGAATCCTTGTTCTTGCATTCATCATGAGAGTCTGTTGGATTGTTCTTAGTCTGGCCCTTCACCCAGGACCAGTTTGTCTTGGGTGACCCTACCAGAGGCAAATTGCCCTGGACAACATAGCTCTTGGGATCACTAGGGCACGCAAACCCCCCACCACGATAAGGTGACGATCCATGAGGGAACATAGGGCCCCTTCTCTGATTTACCCTTCACAATTCTTGCATCCATTGAACTTGTGAGTTTTTGGAGAGTTTCTGTTTGAATTTCTGCTGTTTTGATGTGAACTGCCTCCCACCCTCATAGATCTTTTGCTTGAGGATGCTCCAAAGGTTCTCAATAGGGTTGAGGTCAGGGGAGGATGGGGCCACACCATGAGTTTCTCTCCTTTTGTGCCCATAGCAGCCAGTGTCACAGCGGTATTTTTTGCAGCATGAGATCGTGCATTGTCATGCATGAAGATAATTTTGCTATGGAAGACACAACTCTTCTTTTTGTACCATGGAAGAAAGTGGTCAGTCAGAAACTCTATATACTTTGCCAAGGTCATTTTCACACCTTCAGGGACCCTAAAGGGGCCTTCCAGCTCTCTCCCCATGATTTGGGCTCAAAACATGACTCCGCCACCTCCTTGCTGATGTTGCAGCCTTATTGGGATATGGTGGCCATCCACCAACCATTCACTACTCCATCCATCTGGACCATCCAGGGTTTCACGGCACTCATCAGTAAACAAAACTGTTTGAAAATTAGTTTTCATATATTTCTGGGCTCACTGCAACAATTTCTGCTTGTAAGCATTGGTTAGGGGTGGGCAAATAGTAGGTTTATGCACAACTGCAAGCCTCTGGAAGATCCTACACCTTGAGGTTTGTGGGACTCCAGCGGCACCAGCAGCTTTAAATATCTGTTTGCTGCTTTGTAATGGCATTTTGTCATATCTGATGAATTTGTCTGGCAAAAACCTTCCTCATTAAGCCTTTATTTGCACAAACCCGTCTGTGTTCTGAATCAGCTACAAATTTCTTCACAGTACGATGATCGCATTTAAGTTTTCATGAAATATCTAATGTTTTCACACCTTGTCCAAGGCATTGCACTATCTGACATTTTTCGGCAGCAGAGAGATCTTTTTCTTACCCATATTGCTTGAAATCTGTGGCATGCTTAATAATGTGGAATATCCTTCTTAAGTAGTTTTTCTTTAATTGGGCTCACCTGGCAAACTAATTATAACAGGTGTCTGAGATTGATATCAGTGATCCAAAGAGCCCTGAGACACAATACCATCCATGAGTTTAATTGAAAAACAAAAAATTGAATGTTTGACTCTAAAATCCTATTTGCATAATAATGTGGAATGTGGTGTAAGTAGGCAAGCACAAAAATGGTTTATTGAAATAATACAGACTAGCAGTTACCATACTATGGAAAGATCAACATGAGACATTCCCACACAGAAAATGTTTGTGTCAGCAGTAGTAAGAGCACTTCTATGTATGAGGAAGATAATCCATCCACCTATCAAGATGATGATTAATCAGCATGTTTGCGTGTTCATGGGTGTGCCTTGGACTTATGTACAGTGGGGCAAAAAAGTATTTAGTCAGCCACCAATTGTACAAGTTCTCCCACTTAAAATATGAGAGAGGTCTCCAATTTTCATCATAGGTATACTTCAACTATGAGAGACAAAATGAGAAAAAAAAATCCAGAAAATCACATTGAAGGATTTTTAATGAATTAATTGGTTAATTCCTCTGTAAAATAAGTATTTGGTCACCTACAAACAAGCAAGATTTCTGGCTCTCACAGACCTGTAACTTCTTCTTTAAGAGGCTCCTCTGTCCTCCACTCATTACCTGTATCAATGGCACCTGTTTGAACTCATTATCAGTATAAAAGACACCTGTCCACAACCTCAAACAGTCAGACTCCAAACTCCACTATGGCCAAGACCAAAGAGCTGTCAAAGGACACCAGAAACAAAATTGTAGACCTGCACCAGGCTGGGAAGACTGAATCTGCAATAGGTAAGCAACTTGGTGTGAAGAAATCAACTGTGGGAGCAATTATTAGAAAATGGAAGACATACAAGACCACTGATAATCTCCTCGATCTGGGGCTCCACGCAAGATCTCACCCCGTGAGGTCAAAATAATCATGAGAACGGTGAGCAAAAAATCCCAGAACCACACGGGGGAACCTCGTGAATGACCTGCAGAGAGCTGGGACCAAAGTAACAAAGGCTACATCAGTAACACACTACGCCACCAGGGACTCAAATCTAACCAACTAACTAACTAACTAACCTGCACTTATATAGCGCTTTTCTAGTCACAAAGACCACTCAAAGCGCTTTCACTAATACTAACCCTCTACTCTAAGGGCCTATAGGAAACAGACATCTAGGGACAATTTAGAACAGCCAATTAACCTAACATGCATGTCTTTGGATTGTGGGAGGAAACCGGAGCCCCCGGAGTAAACCCACGCAGCACAGGGAGAACATGCAAACTCCACACAGAAAGGTTCCAACCCCTGCCAACCTGGGGATTCGAACCAGGAACCTTCTAGCTGTAAGGCAACAGTGCTAACCACTGCACCCTGCAGTGCCAGACGTGTCCCCCTGCTTAAGCCAGCACATGTCCAGGCCCGTCTGAAGTTTGCTAGAGAGCATTTGGATGATCCAGAAGAGGATTGGGAGAATGCCATATTGTCAGATGAAACCAAAATAGAACTTTTTGGTAAAAACTCAACTTGTCGTGTTTGGAGGAGAAAGAACACCATACCTACTGTGAAGCATGGGGGTGGAAACATCATGCTTTGGGGCTGTTTTTCTGCAAAGGGACCAGGACGGCTGATCCATGTAAAGGAAAGAATGAATGGGGCCATGTATCATGAGATTTTGAGTGAAAACCTCCTTCCATCAGCAAGGGGATTGAAGATGAAACGTGGCTGGGTCTTTCAGTATGACAATGATCCCAAACACACTGCCCGGGCAACAAAGGAGTGGCTTCGTAAGAAGCATTTCAAGGTCCTGGAGTGGCCTAGCCAGTCTCCAGATCTCAACCCCATAGAAAATCTTTGGAGGGAGTTGAAAGTCCGTGATGCCCAGCGACAGCCCCAAAACATCACTGCTCTAGAGGAGATCTGCATGGAGGAATGGGCCAAAATACCAGCAACAGTGTGTGAAAACCTTGTGAAAACTTACAGAAAACTTTTGACCTCTGTCATTGCCAACAAAGGGTATATAACAAAGTACTGAGATGAACTTTTGTTATTGACCAAATACTTATTTTACCGAGGAATTTACCAATTAATTCATTAAAAATCTTTCAATGTGATTTTCTGGATTTTTTTTTCTCATTTTGTCTCTCATAGTTGAGGTATACCTATGATGAAAATTGGAGATCTCTCTCATCTTAAGTGGGAGAACTTGCACAGTTGGCGGCTGACTAAATACTTTTTTGCCCCACTGTATGACAGAGCTTTTATTGAAAAAAAGTTGACAAAATCATGAAATGTTTGATTTTTCAGCTGTAGTAAAATATCGGTATTTCCAGATTTTGTTAAAAACTCTGGAATTTGAAGCTTTTTAAGTACACCAACTATGAAAAATAAATCTTTAATAAATTTAAATGTATATCTAGAAAATATCAGAGAGCATATACCTCCAACACTTAGACGCTTGATTTTTATTTTATTTTATTTGGATCCACACCATATTTACACATTAACAGATACCCACTTCCACTATATGCTCGATAGTGGTGGGATCCACAGTTCACTAAAACGTACTGAGTCACTTCCGGTCTGTTTGCTAAAAAGATCCGTTCAAAATATTCATACGCCAAATCACTCAGTGCTGTATTGGAGCACTAGCTGTCTACCACGCACTGAAGTGAATCAGCTGAATGGACAGGTGGGGCTCGTTCGCTGCTCAGGTGGGTGAAATGAATGAAAATGTCATTAGTAATGATAATAACACAAACACCCAATCTCATAACGAATTAAAGAAAGTCCTTGTGCATGCTCCAAAATGTAATGGGTTTTACTGTGACCCAAGCCCCATCCGTACACCAATTTTCATTAAATTCAGGTGAGTAGCTTTTGTGTAATGCTGTAACCAGATAAACACCAGCAAAAACAACTTCACTGGCAGAGACAGTAATTAAGGTAAGAGTTGCATTCAAAGGCATTTGTCACACATCCATCCATCTTTTTCCGCTTAATCCTTTTCGGGTCATGGGTGGGCTGGAGCCTATCCCAGCATCTTTGGGCGAGAGGCAGGGTACACCCAGGACAGATCGCCAGTCTATCACAGGGCCAACACAGAGAGACAGACAACCATTCACTCTCACAGTCATACCTAAGGACAATTTAGAATCCCCAGTTTGACATGACATCCATTATTTTTTTTAGACCAGCTGAAGACTCAGAATCTTTCTCCTTAAACAAAAAAACATTATCGATTTTGACAAATGAAATATCAAAATCAATAGCTCTATTAAGAACAGGGAATCTTGTTCATTTTCATTTTAATGTGAATATAAACATCAAGATTGCAACAACAACTCTAGATAATAAAAATGTTTGTCCCTGAGCATACATCATTCATATTCTTTGGAGTGGGCACTTAGAGAAGTCCTCCAATTTAAAGAATTTTAAAAAAAGACAACCACTGCAACTAAGGGATGTGACAATAAGAATATAAAATCTGACAACATTCAGAGGAAAATACGCGGGATGACATTTTTCACATCATCTT
Source organism: Pholidichthys leucotaenia (assembly GCA_020510985.1). Lineage (NCBI taxonomy): Eukaryota > Metazoa > Chordata > Actinopteri > Cichliformes > Pholidichthyidae > Pholidichthys > Pholidichthys leucotaenia. The sequence goes on along the minus strand of CM035842.1, from coordinate 357,266,270 downwards.
TAACAGAGCCACTGAATTTGTCCTCTGGATAGAATTGGCGGAGGTTGAGTCTGGCAGGTGCTGAGACGTACCACATGACCACACCGTTGGGGTTGACCGACACTACGAAGTCGGTGGAGTCTTTCAGCAGTGCGGTGTCGTCACTGAAGACATCATAGATCTGAAGACAAAACAAAGGTGTTTTTTCTTAGCACTCAAATATAAAAACAATTAAAGCTGCAAGCAGCTGTAAGCAGGCCCTCGCCCCCCCATGCATCCACAGAACCTGGCACCCGTAGTACTTAGCTGGTGCAGAAAATTTCCCATCGTCGCGGCAAGTGCTGTGTGAACAATAAAGTAAACCGTCTGGCGCAGTACTTCCTGTGAGCAGTAGGTGGCGTTATAACTTTTGTCAATTTTATGTAGGAGCGTGCAGGGTGGAATTAATATCCATTGTAGAAAATTTGGTGAAAATCAGACAAAGTTTGTCGAAGTTACAACTCTCCGATGTTCCATGGTGAGGAGTCGACCTTTGCCATGTCGCCATGGTAACACTTACCTATCAGTTATGTGTTGCCCACCCATATAGGACTACATATGGCAGTCACCTCGACCTATGTTCCAGATTTCATGACACTAGGTCGTTCCCAACCCTCCCAACAAGATCACGGACTGAATGGCGAGGAGGGCATGTCCATGTTAACAGCAGTGACACCATACTAAAGTTGATATGCAGTTATGATCATTCATGTGGCCTGATGAACCACAGAAAATATTACATCATTCTGGCAAGTGGTGCATGAGTAATAATTAAAAAAGTTTCTAGCAATTCTTCCTTTAACCACTAGGTGGTGCTATAACATTTGTCAATTATTTTTATATAGCTGCATTTGAGGTGGGACTAATATAGATCATAGAAACTTTTGTGGAAATCTGACAAGTTTTGCTGGAGTTACAGCTGTCTGATGTTGTACGGGGTGGAGTCAAACTTCACCATGGCGCCATGGCCACACCCTTGAGCTTCTGTGAGACATTTATACAACTTTTAATGGCCCATGCCTATAGATGCCACCATGTGAAAATGAGCTCAATCAGAGTAGTCCCCAAGGAGGAGTTCGTTAAAATGCGAGGTGTAGTCTTTTAGAATATTGGTGGATACTTCTATCGTGACTGTACATGTGGTGCACACCAAAATCAAATTTTGTCTGCATTTTTTTTCCTGAAGCAGTAGGTGGTGCTACAACTTTTGTAACTTACTGTTGTATAGACGTGTTCGGGGCAGGACAAATATCAATCGTAGAAACTTTTGTGGAAATAGGATTAGTTTTTGCTTGAGTTACAGCTGTCTGAAGTTTTATGGTGCGGAGTCAAATTTCGCCATGGTGCCCTGGCGACACCTTTGAGCTTTTTACTGTGACTTATGCAACCTTTAATGGTCCATGCCTATAAATGCTGCCATGTGAAAATGAGCAGTCGGAGAAGTCCCCAAGGAGAAGTTCGTTCAAACGCGAGGGGTGATTTTGGACAAAATTGGAGGTGGGGCGGCTTTGAGGCAAGATGGTGTATTTCCTGTTGGCCATGGGTAAGGGTCACAATTATGGTTTTTTTGCATCTCACATGAATTTCGTGTCTGTATGGCAAACGTTATGGTCACCAGTTTCCAAAGACCTTGTATGTTTGGCCCTACCCACAAAAATTGGGAGTAGGAGGGCACATATTTTTTCCAGTTTATTGAATTTTTCACCGGGTCTGAGATGTGTGCGAAAAAAAATTGTGTTTCAGTTAACGTTTAAAGGGTCAAAAATGCGATCATTTGGGAGAAATAATAAATGCAACGGATACAATAGGGCTCTCGCCCACTGACGTTGTCAGTGGCTCGGGCCCTAAATATTACAAATCATTAGGTTTGGAAATGGAGCAGTGAAGCACTTGATGCAAACAGGTGTGATTAAACTTAAGTTTATTGGATTTTTAGATACAAATGAGACCTACAACTGGCTAAGAATTAATATAAAGTACAAAAAAATGGCTTAATCAGCTACCATGATGGTTTGAATAAGCAATTAGTGTCAACCTGCTTTTAGTATTACTGTAAAAATCATGTCTCACAAGGTTCAGATTGTCAGTTTTGCATAGCAGTTAGTAAAGCGTTAAATAGTGGACACATCTGTGTGTGTAGTGTAGGAGTGAATAAGTGATCGTGACAAAAAGCAGGTGTATGGTTTGCCACCTGCAGGTTGACTAATTTCTGTTTATTGCATTATTTCACATTGCACATACAGTACTTGTGTATACCGTATGCTCTTTATCTCATTGTGTTTTCATTACATTGCTTGCACATGCTTGGACTTCATGGATTGAAGTGTAAAGGAGCAAATGATTAAAACATAATTAAGCCTGAAGTTGGATTCTTTGTTGGTTAATTTGAAAGTCACCATACAATTCATGAGCAACATAGGCTAGGTTCACACCACCAGCATGAAGTGACTCAGATTTGCTTGTTTTTCACCCTAATGTGACACAGATCTGATTTATTTTAATCCTATCTGAACGCACGGCTCTGAGAGAAAATCTGATTTCTCAGAATAATACAGAGCCACTTTCATAAGTGGTACTAAAACTGGCTATATAATGGATACATCATCATGCAACTTCATTGAGAATGGTCAGATCAGAATTCATTCATGTTGTTAGCATCTGTGCTAGCAGTTGCTGCTATACAGCTATCTGTGCTGTCATCTAGCTTCCTTCCTTCTTCTAGACCTCAGTCACTTGTGATTATAAACATGAATTATAATGACAGGCAAATCTGATCTGACCAAAAAAAAAAAAAAAAAAAAAATCAGAAGTGAACAATAATGCTTTTAATGTGAATACAGACATGGACAAAATTGTTGGTACCCCTCTGTTAATGAAAGAAAAACCCACAATGGTCACAGACCTACCCTCCATTGAGAACTTATATCGGTCCATAACCAGGAAACGGGCGGGAAACATCTGTGCTGACCCATCACACCCCGGCCACAAACTGTTTGAACTTCTATCTTCTGGTCGTCGTTACAGATCACTGAAGGTCAAAACCACCCGTCACAGGAACAGTTTCTTTCCTCAAGCCATCACTCTGATGAACTCCTAACATTCACCTAGTCCTACCTGTTGCTGTACTCATGACTTTTCATCCATTATTACATTGCACATAACTCTCACACTGCTTTTTACTTCATTCACATTATATCACTGAATCTGAGTCCACATTGAAATACTGTGTGATTGTATATTTTTTCATATATTTCTGCAAAGTGTGGCTAGTCCGAGTAAATAACTGCATATATTCCTGTATATATTTGCATCCTTTTATAGAAACGTGGACAGACTGTAATTTACTGTACATACTCTGGTTGTCATTGAATCCTTATTTAAATCCTTCACCTGAACAACGAGAGCAAGTTTTTAGCCAAAGTCAAATTCCTTGTATGTGTTGTGCATACTTGGCCAATAAAGCTGATTCTGATTCTGATTCTGATTCTGATTCTGAGAAATAACTTGAATCTGACAAAAGTGGTAATAAATAAAAATTCTACGAAAATTAACCAATGAAAATCAGACAATGCTTTTGAATTGTGGTTCAACAGAATTATTTTAAAAAACAAACTCATGAAACAGGCCTGGACAAAAATGATGGTACCCTTAACTTAATATTTTGTTGCACAACCTTTTGAGACAATCACTGCAATCAAACAATTTCTGCAACTGTCAATGAGACTTCTGCACCTCTCAGCAGGTATTTTGGCCCACTCCTCAGGAGCAAACTGCTCCAGTTGTCCCAGGTTTGAAGGGTGCCTTCTCCAGACGGCATGTTTCAGCTCCTTCCACAGATGTTCAATAGGATTTAGATCAGGGCTCATAGAAGGCCACTTTACAATAATCCAATGTTTCGTCTTAGCCATTCTTGGGTGTTTTTAGCTGTGTGTTTTGGGTCATTATCCTGTTGCAAGACCCATGACCTGCGACTGACACCAAGCTGTCTGACACTGGGCAGCACATTTCTCTCTAGAATACCTTGATAGTCTTGAGATTTCGTTGGACCCTGCACAGATTCAAGACACCCTGTGCCAAATGCAGCAAAGATGACCCAGAACATAACAGAATCTCCTCCATGTTTCACAGTAGGGACAGTGTTCTTTTCTTGGTATGCTTCATTTTTGCGTCTGTGAACATAGAGCTGATGTTCCTTGCCAAAAAGTTCCAGTTTTGTCTCGTCTGTCCATAGGACATTCTCCCAGAAGCTTTGTGGCTTGTCAACATGCAGTTTGGCAAATTCCAGTCTGGCTTTTCTATGATTTGTTTTCAACAGTGGTGTCCTTGGTCATCTCTCATGAAGTCCACTTTGGCTCAAACAATGACGGATGGTGCAATCTGACACTGATGTACCTTGACCTTGGAGTTCACCATGAATGTGTTTAGAGGTTGTTCTGGGCTCTTCTGTTACCATTCTTCATCAAGTTTCCTCCTGCAGCCACGTCCAGGGAGATTGGCTACAGTCCCGTGGATCTTAAATTTCTGAATAATGTGTGCAACTGTAGTCACAGGAACATCAAGCTGCTTGGAGATGGTCTTATAGCCTTTACCTTTAACATGCTTGTCTATAATTTTCTTTCTAATCTCCTGAGACAACTCTCTCCTTTGCTTCCTCTTGTCCACGTTTAGTGTTGTACACACCATGTCACCAAACAGCACAGTGACTACTTGTCACCCTTTAAATAGGCCGACTGACTGATTACAAGTTTGTAGACACCTGTGATGTTAGTTAGAGGACACAACTTGGTTGAACATGTCCCTATGGTCACATTATTTTCAATCTTTTCTAGGGGTACCATCATTTTTGTCCAGGCCTGTTTCATGAGTTTGTTTTTTAAAATAATTCTGTTGAAGCACAATTCAAAAGCATTGTCTGATTTTCATTGGTTAATTTTCATAGAATTTTTATTTATTACCACTTTTGTCAGATTCAAGTTATTTCTGTGACCATTGTGGGTTTTTCTTTCATTAACAGAGGGGTACCAACAATTTTGTCGACATCTGTACGTAGCCCTAGAGCCCAATTTTAAGTGGACTGGGGAAAACACTTTGACTGCAGCAATAACAAGAGTATTTGTAAAATGTTTGCATTTATGAGCCATCTATTTACAAAAAAAGGATTAACCTGAAGGGAAAAAGACAATTTCAACAGTACCTACAATTGTAGTCCATCTACAGAAGTATATGGAGTAATGGAGTATAAAAATGTAATGTATGAACATATCACTTAAGAAATCATTTTCAAAGGACTGGACATGAGATAATGCAATACCTGCCAGATACGGTAAGATTTCTACAGACATACCTTGTAGCTGCCTGTGGTGTAGTTGAGCTGCTTGAGGGAGGTCTTGTAGCGATAGGGCATATCAGTGCGACGACTGAAGAATACTAAAGCACTGGCACTGTTTGAAAGGGGGCGCCAATATACCTCAATGTTACTCTTCTCCTAACAAACAAGAATTAATGACAAAATGTGAAAATTGACAAGATTGAAAAGAGGGGGAAAAAATCCTCATCCTATCACTTGCAAGAAGTGTTCAAATGCTCTTCACCTTCAGAATGCGCCTTCCCTGGATACCCATGGGGTCTTGGTTGATGCTGATGGCCATTTTATTCTGGAGGATACTGCGGGCTCCACTGCTGATTGTGCGGAGGTCATTAGACATGAAAAGAGGAGCAGCCATAATCGCCCACAGAGCCATCTGAGACCGAGACTGGTCCATGCTCAGGCCAAAATCACCAATGATCAGCTGTGGAGGCCAAAATTACAGTCATGGATTTCATGACAAAGATTTAAAAAAAACAGACAAAGTTAAGTTAATTTTAAATCTACTTCAATTCACCCTCAAGGTGTGAAAGCTGCACATTATGAGCTGACTGAGAAACTGCAGGCAGTGCATAAGGGAACAATTCTCAGTCAATAATTACATATTAAATATATATACACTACCGTTCAAAAGTTTGGGGTCACCCAGACAATTATTTTGTGTTTTCCATGAAAAGTCACACTTATTTACCACCATGAGTTGTAAAATGAATAGAAAATATAGTCAAGACATTGACAAGGTTAGAAATAATGATTTGTATTTGAAATAATAATTTTTTCCAGATACTCAACCTGCTCAAAGGAAGGTCAGTTTTATAGCTTCTCTAACCAGCTAAACTGTTTTCAGCTGTGCTAACATGATTGCACAAGGGTTTTCTAATCATCCATTAGCCTTCTGACGCAATGAGCAAACACACTGTACCATTAGAACACTGGAGTGATAGTTGCTGGAAATGTGCCTCTATACACCTATGTAGATATTGCACCAAAAGCCAGACATTTGCAGCTAGAATAGTCAGAGTGTATTTCTGATTAGTTTAAAGTTATCTTCAGTGAAAAAAACAGTGCTTTTCTTTCAAAAATAAGGAAATTTCTGGCAGACTTCCGGTCTGGACACCATGGTGATAGCAGCTTAACGCTGAAGCTCCCAGACCCGATCCAGGAAAATACCTTGAAAATCAGATTTAACGGATTTTTGGAAGAGTGAAAATCAAAAGACAAAGTCATTATGTCTAAAGGAAAACAGAAGGGATCGACATTTACCAGGCCAAGACACGCATCGGCCGGAGAGTCTGACCCGGAGGACATCCATTCAGAAGAGGAGGAGCTGAATGAAGCTAGCAACAAGGTTAGCTTAAAAATGATACTTCAAGAATTAAGACAATTTCGCCGAGAGTGTTGGGCCGAATTTTGTGAAATTAAAGACGAAATAAAAAGGACAAACAGCAGAGTGGACCAGGCTGAGGACCGAATCATGGAAGCAGAGGAAAGAATAAAAGGGCTGGAAGAAACCGTGCTGGATTTACTTAAACGACAGTCAAGACTGGAGGCTAAGCTAACCGACCAAGAAGGAAGACTAAGGAGAGACAACATAAGAATTCATGGTCTGAAAGAAGGAGTCGAGGACGGTTTCACCACAATGGCTGCATGCGTGGAATCCATATTGAGAGAGAAGTTGGAAATTCCCCAATCCACCGACTTGAAGATAGAAAGGGCGCACTGTACATTAGCCCCAAGGCCGTCGGCGGAAGCACCTCCACGATCGGTGGTGGTGAAGTTCTCCAACTCCAGAATAAAAGAAGAGGTTGTAAGACTGGCTTGGCAGAAAAAAGGATTTATGCATCAAGAGAGAAAAGTTTTTGTGGAGCACGACTACGCCCCGGAGGTCCTTAAAAAGTGTTGGGAATACAACGACGCTAAAAAGGTACTACGAGAAGAAACTGCGCTTTCAAACTCCATTTCCGGCGAAGCTGCGGGTTTTTTACGGAGATGAGACGTGTCTCTACCACTCGGCAGAAGAAGCAACCACGGATATGGCGAGAAGAGGGCTCCCGGTAACGGTGTATAAACCCGCAGCAGACCCGATCGAAAGAATCAAGACTCAAACGTGGTCCACACAGAGACCCTCAAAACCCACGAGCCAGCAGCGGGAAACCCAGCGCCAGAGCTATAAGGAAAAACTGAGCATTTACAGGAGGGAATAACAATATTTTTAGTCAATCTGCGCATCCAACCCTCCTCCTACAAGGTAACAAATATTAAAGGAGATGCAGAATCAGCAAATATGAAGTGGTAAAACATTTCATGGAACAGACATAATATTAGAAACAAATAAGTCTTTAAAAAAAAAATTAAAAAAAATTAAAAACTTGTTAAAATAGAAATGTGACAATGAACCACATGATCTCTCCACACTAACAAATACTGTATTAACGTGACTCTTTGCTGTGATGGTGGTGGGAGGTTGCACACAATTTCATAGAGTATAGGCATAAAAAAAATAAAATAAAATCATTACAATTTCGGATTGGGATCTGAAATTCACGTTAAAAACATGGGACAACTTACAGGGGTAAGAGAGGGCCCTCAGCACGTAGCGGAGTTTGAGGAATTTCCCTCAGAGCCAACACACCATCAAGGCTCTTCTAAGGTCACTAAAAAGACCTCAGCTCAGGAAGATCTTACTATGTTCTTAATGTTTTTTATGTTCTTAATGTTCTTTCAGTTTCTGAGTAGCATAAAAGAGGGCCACCACACTGTTATACTAAATAAGACAACACAATAGAGAAACAGGGTGTAACCAAAATAATCTCATATAATGTAAAAGGGATCCTGAATCCAGTTAAAAGATCCAAGATTCTAGGCAAAATGAAAAAAGACAAAGCAGGAATAATATTTTTACAGGAAACCCACCTAACAGACGTGGAGCACACTAAACTTAATAGACAAGGGTTTAATATGATCTCTTCATCTTCATATAAGTCAGGGAGAAGGAGGGGGGTAGCGACATTGATCTCAACCAAAATTATATTTGAAAAAAAATCAGAACACAAAGATAAAGAAGGGAGATTCAGCATGGTACTTGGTCGGCTAGAGGGAGAAGATATCACCCTGCTGAATTTATATGCACCTCCAGGGGCTAACTGGAAATTTTATAAAAATGTACAGTATTTGACCTAATGATAACTAAAGCCCAAGGTTTAGTGATATGTGGTGGAGACTTCAGTCTAAGACTGAATCCATACTGGGATGCATCAGGTAATTCTCCACATCAAAATAACACTCAAAGTAGAAAAACTCGGATGCTACTAAAAGAAATGGGAATCTGTGACGTGTGGAGGGAATTCAACCCCAGTGTAAAAGACTATACATTTTACTCAGCACCACATTCATCATACTCAAGGATTGACTATTTTTTTATGTTTAATAGAGACATTGGAAGAGTAAAAACATATAAAATAGGACTAATGGATCTCTCTGACCACAGTCCGATCTATATGGACTTAAGTATCCAAAAATACACAAATAATACATTTTCTTGGAGGTTAAATTCAAATGTGCTGAAAGGACCACTGAAAGATGAATTGGAATCAGATATTCTCAGATACTTGGAAGAAAATGATAATGGAGAAGTATCCCCTTTAATACTGTGGGACGCATGCAAAGCTGTAATAAGGGGAAAGATTATCACAAAACTGGCAATCCAAAAGAAACTGAGACAAGAAAAACTAATCACATTAGAGTCAGAACTTAAGAAACTAGAAAAAGAGCACAAAGACAACACTCATTCTAATGACTCGCTCAAAATTAAGGAAATTAAAAAACAAATAAACGAGATCTACACAACAGAAATCCAGAAGAAACTTACATTTCTGAAACAAAAATACTATGAAACAGGTAGCAAATCGGCAAAATTACTAGCCTATAAATTGAGGAAACAACAAACGGAGAGAGCAATCTACAAAATCAGAGACCCAGTATCAAAGGAAATAAAATTTAGAATTCAGGAAATTCTTAAAAGCTTTGAGAACTACTACAAGAACTTGTACTCCCTCAAAAAACATAAAAACGCATCCGAAGCCTTCCTAAATACATTAAACCATCCCCAACTTACTGAGTCACAAAATAAAACACTATTGTCAGAAATACAACCTAAAGAATTAGAAAAAGCAATTGTGAAACTTAAAGCTAACAAATCCCCAGGAGCAGATGGCTTTACAGCAGAGTAGTACAAAACCTTTAAACAGCAACTATCTCCTCTCCTCCTGAAAACATTTAACTATGTCCTCCACACAGGGGAAATCCCCCCCTCCTGGAGAGAAGGGGTCATTGCAGTCATACCTAAACCTGAAAAGGATAAACTAGACTGCTCCAACTACAGACCAATCAGTGTGTTAAATCAGGACTATAAGCTTTTTACCATTATCCTTGCCAAAAGGTTAGAAAATATACTGACAGACTTAATTCATTTAGACCAAACAGGTTTTATAAGACAAAGACAGAAACAAGATAACATTAGATGCACTTTACACATAATTCATCATATAAAAAAATATAATTTAAATGCAGCCATATTGGGATTAGATGCTGAAAAAGCATTTGATTCGGTTGACTGGTCTTTCCTATATAGAATCTCATCCAGTTTCAATTTTCATAACAACTTCATTAGAACTATCCAGGCATTATATAAAAAACCAACAGCTAAAATAAGGATTAACGGTAAATTATCATCATCTTTTGAACTGGAAAGAGGATGTCGTCAGGGCTGCCCCTTGTCTCCACTACTCTTTGCAATCTTCATAGAACCTCTGAGCCAATGGATAAGACAGAATCAAAAAATTCAAGGTATTACACTTGGTCAGAAGGAACATAAAATAGCACTCTTTGCTGATGACATTTTAATATGCCTGGGGCAGCCGGACACCTCTTTTCCAGAACTAATCTCAGTTTTTTCAGAGTATGGAGATTTATCGGGGTACGAATTAAACATGCCTAAAACCCAAATTTTAACATTCAACTATGACCCAAATCAATATTTACTAAGCAAACTCAAAACTAACTGGGAGATGGAATCTATGAAATATCTGGGGGTCAATATCCCGAAACAACTCAACAAAATTATAACACTAAACTATGATCCACTGATGGCAAAAATAAAATCTGATCTAGCAAGATGGAATATGATATCATTCTTGGGTACTGCACAAAGAATTGAAGCAGTCAAAATGAATATACTTCCACGTCTTCTATACCTTTTCCAAACAATACCGGTAGAACCTCCCAAAAAAACATGGCAAGAACTGGACAGAAGGATCTCAAGATTCATATGGCAGGGCAAGAGACCTAGAATCAGATATAGAACCCTACAGCTAAACAAAGACAAAGGTGGGCTCGCGCTGCCAAATATCAGGGACTATTTTAAAGCCGCACAAATTAAAACTTTAGTAGAGATATGTAACACGGTCTACACTGCACAATGGAAGGAGATGGAATGCCAAATAACAAGTGACATCCCCCTACAGGCGATAATAGGAAACAATGCCTTACCGAAACTTTTGAATAACACTAACCCGTGGACAGAGACCCTGCTAAAAATTTGGTTTAAGATAGTCAGAGAGAATCAAACTAAAGAACCCTATCGATTACTGCAATGGATTGCCTATGATCAAGACTTTACTCCTAATAAAACAGACACTAGATTAAAAAGTGGAAAGAGAACGGACTGATAAAATATTACAATTTTTTTAAAGGGCAAACTAAGTTTTGAAGATTTGAAAAAACAAGGTCTAATAAATCAAGACCTTTACAGGTTCTTTCAGCTTAGACACCACATAAACAAAATACTTAAAAAGGAGGATTTGGAAAAGGCCCAGTCAGGTGCTCTGAAGGTCTTCTTAATGGCATATAAAGGGATCCCAGGGATCAGATACATTTCTAAAATATACCAAGGTCTTCAAGACTTAAAAGGAGACAACACATCATATATAAAAGAGAGATGGGAAAAACAGGGGAATTTCACTTTACAACTGGAAATATGGGAAAAGCTAAATAAACAACAATGGAAAAGTACCTCATCCCTGCAGTGGAGAGAATTTGGATGGGAAAATTTGGTAAGATTTTTCAGAACACCTGCACAAAACAAATTTACTCGTAAGGGGTTGAATTGTTGGCGCTTGTGTGGTGAAGAGACTGCAAATCATTTTCATGTGTTTTGGTCATGCCCAGTTATCCACCAATACTGGACCAATGTACAGACATTATTGGGGAAAATATTCAAAATAACAGTTGCCTTTTCTTTTGTAACTTTGTATTTGGGTTTACTACCGGAATCACTGGAAAGACGAGGAGAAAAATACTTATTCACCGTTTTAATATTGGCAAGTAAAAAAGCTCCAACTAAAAAATGGATGTTGAAGGATTGTCCTACACCTGAAGACTGGATTAACGTGATTCAAGACATTTACTCGATGGAAAAGTTGACATTCGCACTGAGACAGGACATGGATGGGTTCATGAACTTTTGGCAACCCTGGAACGCATATGTGTCTTCCATCAGATCTAATCTTTGACAAATACCATTTCAATAATGGCACCTCTCTTTGTTCCAATGCTACTCAGATGCTCTTTTATTTTTATTTTATTTGGGGGTTTTTTGCTCTTTTGTTTTGTTTTTGTTTTTTGTTTTTTCTTGTTTTGTTTTTTTGTTTGTTTTTTTTTTGTTCTTTCTTTAATTTCTCTTTTTCTTTCACTTAAAAAAGGGTGTTGTAATAATTATTTTTCCAATGTTGTCAAAAAACAAAAAAAGGGAACATGTGATGAAAATGTAAACAATGCAATGCTGTAATGACATGTATACCCTTTACAAAAACTTAAATAAAAAAAAAAAAGGAAATTTCTAAGTGACCCTAAACTTTTGAACAGTAGTGTATATATATATATATATATATATATATATATATATACATACATACATACACACACACACACACACACACACACACCTCTGTATCAAATTGTATTTAAAAAAAAATATTTTCTAAGGTCATAAGACAGAGGAGAATTTTGTCATAGATTTTATTACTATCAGCCTTGTTTGCCAGCTTTGTACTTTACAGCCAACCATTTTCCATTTAGAAAAGAGAAAACCAAAACTGGGAAACAAAATTACAACTCAAAAATAGACAAACTGATTTTTGTTGGAAAACAAGAGACTGGAAACAAACTGTCATTCTGACCAAGAGCCTTCACTTCTCTATATAGAGGTATGTATAAAAAAAAACATATATAGCCTAGGCTTAATGTTGAACTGATCCATACACATAGCTTGTGACCTTTGACCTTATGCACAATCCTTGCGTGTGAGTTGAGTGAGCATCCGGGCAATTGCTTTGAATGTATTTTTTTTTTTTTATATATACTTTATTAATCCCCAGAGGGAAATTCAGAGCATCCACCTGGATGGATGAGGCAGCCACGGTACGGTGCCAATCCCTTCACCATTCACACACGCATTCACACCTAGGGCCACTTTAGAGTCTCCAATTAACCTAACTTGCATGTTTTTGGCCTGTGGGAGGAAACCGGAGTGCCCAGGGTAAACCCACGCAGACACGGGGAGAACATACAAACTCCACACAGAAGGGTCACTGATGGTCAGGGGGTGGGATCAAACCCACGATGGTCAGGGGTGAAATCGATCCCGTGACCCTCTTACTGTGCTGCCACTCTGCTAACCACTGCATCACCAAGCTGCCCAAATGTGTAAAAATGTGTAGCCATTCTTGTAATTTATGGGCAGAGACAGACAACAGGCGCAGCATTGTGACATTAACTTATTACTCCTTGAATGTAATGAATAAAACACAAACCGTTGCCTGACTTTTCTTTGATGTACTCATAGTAACCAAGAATACACATCCATATATGCAAATCTGAAAAAATATTTAATAGGGTTTTGTTTTTTTAATATGTGACCCAACAGTTAAAGCATCATTGATTGCACCTTTTCCACATTTTAACAGCTCAAACATGTCTGAATGAAATGCTTGTGACATATTTTACAACATGATTTGTGAACCATCTTTTGCAGCCTTTCTGAGAAGGCCTGGTTTCAGTGCATGTCTCTGCATTCAACCCCACCCTTCTTTTTATGTCACTATTGCTAACATTAGCTGGCTAGCTTGGATCTAGCCTGCACAAACTATCGTAAATTTGTCTCAAAGAATGAATGAAATAATGCATCACTGATGGGCAGGGGTGTGTGGTTTCAATGGTCAATTAAATGTGACCAGTCTCTGGAGTACAATAAGCACAGAAAGACTAAACTGCTAGCTTCAGCTAGGCGTCTTAATGGTGGTAACAGTGCTAACAATGTAGCATCACAGCAAGAATTAAAACAAAATAAGCCAGAATGACACAGAGATATATGATGTACTGTGGATTAGTGACCCAGGTGGAAACACTGACATCTATTAGGGTGGCTGAAATCTCAAGAAAATATAAATGCAAGCTTCCTAGTACCACTGTTAGCTCTTAAGCTAATCCTTTTGGTACCCTGCCCATGTACATGACAGACAGCTAGGCTGGCCAATAATAGAGCAGTGTGGTATCAAGACTAGTGGCGTTAACCTTTTAGTGGCGTTTTCCATTTCTTGACATGGGAAAATACTCAGAAGACTTTAAACAGCTTCTTGGAGAGAAAAAAAGAGATAAAGGCTGTATGTTTTTTAAGAGATGTGAGTATTTTGATATTTTTTCAAAAATCACTTGACCAATAGGCACATTTCAGAAGGTTAAAACCTACAAAACACAATTTTTCAGTCAATGACCCCTTTAACATAATAATCTTCAACCATACCAGACAGCTAGGTGGTCTAAAGTTCTTTTATGTGTAGTACCACAGTGCACATGAATTGCAGACATGATGTGAATTTGTGCAATTATGAGTGAATCAGCAACACATGAAAAACCTGCAGATTTTGCCCAAAGTCCTGTCATCTTCCTTAAGAGAAAACAAATAACAGTAAATTTCCATCCCACTGACAACCAAACATGTTAGGGAAAGAAAACATCAGAAGAATTTCTAATTAAACTTTAAACATGTGAACATCTAGGTTGGGGGACCAAAAAAGGAGAAAATAAATCCAGGTCCATCCATCCATCTTCTTCCGCTTAATCCTGCTCGGGTTACGGGGGGCTGGAGCCTATCCCAGCATCTTTGGGCGAGAGGCAGGGTACACCCTGGACAGATCGCCAGTCTATCGCAGGGCCAACACATAGAGACAGACAACCATTCACTCTCACAGTCAGACCTAAGGACAATTTTAGAATCCCCAGTTGATGCCAGTTAACCTAACTTGCAAGTTTTTGGCATGTGGGAGGAAACCGGAGAAATCCCAGAGGAAACCCACACAGACACGGGGAGAACATGCAAACTCCACACAGATCACTGTTGGTCAGGGGCTGGGATCAAACCCAGGATCCCCCAGCCAAGGGTGAGTTGCTGTGCTGCCGCAGTGCTAACCACTCCGCCACCGCGCTGCCCTAAATCCAGGTCATACAGGAAAAAAAAGAACAACTAAGAGAAATAACTAAGCTCCTATTTGCATTTCTGATTACAAGTTATAAGTGTACCAGTGAAAATCAGATTAACATTCTGAAAACTGTTGGCTGTAACATACACAGACCAGAATCACATGCTGTTTCCTATTTCAAAAAATACAGCTTTAAGGCAGTCTATCCACTGACTTCACTTTTCAAACCTGGAAACTTCTTCGACACAAAAAATACGTAAAAATGTAATTATTGCTGTTATGTTAGTTAACAAACCATGTCGGGGTCATTCCACCTTCCTGGTCCCGCTGCAGGTATCAGGACATCCTGGTTGTTAAAGACCCAGTCAATAATCGTCAGCACGCTATTCCAAGAATCCTGGATGTCACCATAGTTGCGCCACAGGTTACAGATCTCTCCTAGCTGAGTGTAATTTACCTAAAAACATCAATCAGATTCACGTGTTGAAAAGGTTGAAATTTTAAACACGTTTTTCCTCACAGTAACATGCTGTTTGTACCTTAGGTGGAAGGCCACCCTGGTAGGCAGGCCAGCTGCAGGAGTAAGCAATGGGACGACCTGTTAAATTCAAAGCCTTTGACATCAAGGGGTAACCTGTCAAAGACAAAAAAAAAAAAAAAAACATCAAATCACATCCAATTAGCTCAAACACAGAAAGTGCAATGTAGAAAGTTTTTTTTTTTTTTTTACAATTTCTTACCTTGCGCTTGCTCTGTAGCATTAGAGTAACAGCCATCAAATTTTAACATATCAACTTCCCACTCTGCAAATGTCACAGCATCCACCTCAATCTTGTCCAGTGGACTGCCGGGGTACCCCATACAAGTGTGTGTGCCCATGTCTCCGTAGATGCCCAGCTTAAGACCTCGGTCATGCATGTAGCGTGCCAGCTTTTTGATTCCTCCAGGAAACCTAAAAGTTATTAGATCAACCCTAATATCAATTTCAGAAATAAAAAGAAAATATACAGAGTACAAAGGAATGAAATGGGGCAATCTAGTCAAAAACGGTATTTTAGTACTCTGATCACATTCATGTTTAGGTATTTCATAGTCATTTATCAGTCTTTATACTGAGACTGAAGAGATTTATTGGTCTACAGATTACAAACCACAGCCTGTGTGTGTGTGTGAGTGTGTGTTGTTCCCTGTAAGGATTATACGCTGTACCTCTCAGGGTCAGGCTGCAACCGTCCCTTATCGTCTCTCTGCTTCAACGACCAGCAGTCATCAATGTTCACATAGACATAGCCAAGCTCCTTCCAGCCGTCTTCATAGAGTCTGTCAGCCATGTCGATGAACAGATTCTCACTGGGAGGACACCAAAGTTACAAAAAAACACTAAATTATTTTTTTTACACAATAGTGCTGACTGAGCAATCTGATTGGACAATAGGATCCCAAGAGTTACTATATTACCCGATGACCACACTTGGACATTTCACTAATTATGTATCACTCCACTTCAGCTGTGTTTTAATAATCTTTATATCATCGTTAATATCAGTGGCTTCTCATAATATGTGAAAACTGTAATATTCTGTTGGATACCTTAATTTCCACAGGTGAGACGCTGTTTGAAAAGAGACGGTCCTAAAAACCCAGCTCTCATGAGTCAGAGGTCCTGCCCTTGTTATCAATCGGCTAGATACTAGCCAACCATAATATCTTTGTGGTGACTGACTCTTTATTTCATCTGAAAATGTGAGTGAAGGGTACGGAAACTGACAAGGAAATGCACCGAAGCTAAATCGCTACCTAGCAGCCGGCACGAGTAATGTGACCCACAAACCTAACTCAACAGTAGTGCTGCAATGATTAGTCGACTAATCAACTTGTTGATTGTCAGAAAATTAATCGACAACTAATCTGATAGTCGATTAATCGCTTGTGGACCCTTTTCCAGGAAAAATTCTAAAAAAAAAAAAAAAATCAAGTTCTAAAACATGAAAAATTCCCTTTTCTTGCCTGAGCATTATGAGTTAATTATATTATGGTTTTGTAATGTCTGACGATTGTGTTGCTCAAGTTTCAAACTCATGTTTGATAGGTCATTATTTTATTTAGCTATAGAGACCTTTTATAAAATGTTAAACACTGGGAACAAGGTGATATTCTCAGGTGTGCAGACTTAAACAGGTGAGGTAAAACATGCACTGGAGTCCTGAACAGGAGCCGTGCCAACAGGAAGTAGAGATAGTGGACATGACAGAAATAATTGTGATTAGTCGACTAATCAAAAAAAATGGTTGTTAGATTAGTCGATTACCAAAATAAGATAAGATAAGATAAGATAAGATAAGCCTTTATTAGTCCCACAACGGGGAGATTCCAGGATTGCAACAGCACAGGGATAGCAACACTCAGAGCAACAATCAGAAGGCAAGAAAAAAACAAGCAAGCAAGAGCGGCTAATATACATATGTACATATTACTATAAAATAAATATATACACACACACACACAGACACACAGTGCAGAGCATTGTAGCTGGATGGAATAAATATATGAGTATATGAACACACAGTGCAGAGCACTGTAGCTAGATGGAATAAATATGTAAATATATAAACACCCACAGTACGGAGCATTGCAGCTAGGTGGAATAAATATGCAAGTATATAAACACACACAGTGCAGAGCAATGTAGCTAGATGGAATAATATGTAGATATATAAAAACACAGTGCGGAGCATTGTAGCTAGATGGAATAAATATGTAAATATATAAACACACACAGTGCAGAGCATTGTTGCTAGATGGGATGAAACAGCATAACCGTCTACTTAGTTATCCTACATGGTATGATTATGTGCCCATACATATTCTCACCCTCCATAGCGACCGGTATGTTCCTAGTTGTATGCCGGAGGGGACCATTGTGTAAGTCTATTGCATCTTTTGCATTCAAAAAACTATTAGTTTGTTACGTCTTTTTGCTATCTCTGCGAGCAGCCCTGCTTAGGTTGTACAGTCTGACAGCCGTTGGTAGGAAGGACCTACGAAACCTCTCGGTTGTGCACCTGGGATGATGTAGTCTGCTGCTAAATGAGCTCCTCAGTGCATCCAGTATGTCCTGCATAGGGTGGAACTCGGACTCCAGCAGAGATGACAGTTTAGCCACCGTCCTTCTCTCTCCTATCTCCTCCATCGGATCAAGGCGCTGCCCCAGGACAGAGCTAGCTTTCTTAATCAGTTTGTTCAGTCTCTTCCTATCGGCTGCAGTAATGCCACTGCCCCAGCAGACCACTCCAAAAGTGATGGCTGATGCCACCACCGTGTCATAGAATGACTTCAGCAGCGCCCCTTGTACACCAAAAGACCTGAGTCTCCTCAGCAGGAACAGCCTGCGCTGTCCCTTCTTGTAGAGTGTGTCAGTATTGTGTGACCAGTCTAGTTTATTGTTCAGATGAACACCCAGGTACTTATAGGATGTCACCATCTCGATGTCTGTTCCCTGTATATTTACTGGTGCTGTGAGGGGCTGCCCATGCCTGCGGCAGTCCACCACCAGCTCCTTAGTTTTCCTCGCGTTGATCTGGAGGCAGTTCTGATGGCACCAGTCCACGAAGTCCTGGATAAGCCCTCTGTAGGCTATATAGTCATGAGTTGCAGTAGTCATGAGTTGCAGCCCGACTCAACAGGCAAGTGGTATGTACATAAACTACACTGGACAATATTTAGTTTACATGTGTGTGAAATGCCAGTAGGCCTATTCTTTTTGATGTTATGCTCATTGAGGTGCTTAGTAACAGTTAACATATATTCAGGAGAACTGTTTGTCTCAGAGGAGGAAAATAAATTGTTAAAAGTCATAATATTTGTACTGTATTGCTGTTATTTAATAAACTGTGCTTGTGGAACTGTTGTATAATAGTAATACTACATTCAGTTCAATTCAACTTTATTTATAAAGTGCCATTTCACAACAATAGTCATCTCATAGCACTTTCAATTGTAGGGAAAAACTCCACAATTGCAGAAAGACTCCAGCAATCAGGCAATCCCCTGTGAGCAAGCATTTGGTGACGGTGGAAAGGAAAAACTCCCTTTTAGCAGGAAGAAGTCTCCAGCAGAACCAGACTCATCTGCAACAACGAGCTGGGGGGTGAGTGGATACAGAAGAAGAAGAAAACAACAGACATGTAGAGAGCAAACAGCACGATGGGGACTCAATCTATGGGAGAGAACAAACAGATGTTAATGACCAGCAAAAATATTTCATTGAGAGTGAAGAAAGAAGTGAAGCTCAGTGCATTGTTGGAGGTCCCCCGGCTGTCTAAACCTATTAGCAGCACAACTAAGGGAGGGTTTAGGGTCACCTGATCCCACCATAACTATAGGCTATGTCAAAAAGGAAGTTTTTAATGCTATTCTTAAAAACAGAGTTCGAGTCTGACTCCCGAATCCAGACTGGCAACTGGTTCCAAAGGAGAGGAGCCTGACAACTGAAAGCTCTGCCTCCCATTGTACTTTTGGAGATTCTAGGTATTGCAAGTAATCCTGCATTTTGGGAGCGTAGTGCTCTGTTAGGATGGTAAGGTACTATCAGATCTTTTAAATAAAAAGGGGCCTGATTGTTTAGAGCTTTGTAAGGGAGAAGAAGGATTTTAAACTTAATTCTAAATTCTGTGGGAAGCCAATGAAGGGATGCCAGAACCAGAGAGATGTGACCTCTCTTTCTAGTACCTGTTAAAACTCTAACTGCAGCATTTTGGATGAGCTGAAGACTTTTTAAAAATGTTTTAGGATAGCCTGATAATAAAGAGTTACAATAATCTAATCTAGAGCTAACAAAAGTGTGGATTAGTTTCTCAGCATCACTCAGACAAGACGCTCCTAATCTTGGCAACATTACGCAAATGATAGAAGGCAGTCTTAGAAACAAGTTTAATATGTGAATTAAAGAACAGATATTGATCAAAAATAAATCTAAGTTTCCTCACAGAACCATTAAGAGAAAGAGTGACCCCATCCAAACTAAAAGTTTGATTTGGAAAGGTATTTCAAAAGTTTTTTTGGACCAACCAGAATGACTTCAGTCCTATCTGAATTTAATAGTAAGAACTGCATGTCATCCAAGCTCTGATTTCCTTAAGACAAGCCTCTAATTTGGCTAACCGATTACTATCATCTGGCTTCATTGACAGGTATAATTGTGTGTCAATCTGCATAACAATGAAAATGTATGCAGTGCTTTCTAATAATATTGCCTAGCAGAAGCATATTTCATCGGCCTCCGTCGGTCTATGATGACCATGGAAGAGAATCCTAAACGTCTACTCTGCTGGAACAGCACCGCCTGTGGCTGAACAGGCCGATGCGCACCGGTGTTCTACCTTCCAGCGTTGGGCGTTGGTAGGATTCAAGCCTGGGCAGGAAGATATGGAGAACAAGATGTTACCCATTCAGCATGTCCCCCCTCTCCACGTCACTGATGAATCCAAAGGAACAGCAGGGCTGCTATAGTTTGGCACCAGCGCCGTCGCAGGAGCTGCCAGAACGATGTTGAGCACAACAGAGAACTGCCTTAGGGGCTCCGACTCCGGATTTTTCCTCAGGGTTGACTCCCGAAGCCTTTCCCGTGACCGGGTGTGCTGCAAGGCAGCGGAGGTTTGAAATCAGGGTTTACCTTCCCCTAGATGGGCTACCTTCCCAGGTTGATGAGCCACCATCTACCCGAAGCATCTGGTTTTAAGGCGCCAGAGATCCGCCCTCGCCCCTTCTCCTATTAGTAAAAGCAGTTCCGCCGGGCTTAGAGACTAAACCACACGGGCAGGCTAGGAGTTAGACTTAGTTGTCAGAGGCTTTTCGAGACACACGCCGTAAGGAGCATTTTATGAGCACTGGGAGCTTAACCCCAGTGCCACTCCTGGCTATGACAACCTTGGAACCAAGGTTAGAAGAAGAGAACACTTCACTTCACAAGAAGAGAACATTTCACTTGTATAAGCGGAAGCATATACAGTAAAACTAAAAAGAATAGGGCCTAGCACAGATCCCTGTGGAACTCCGTGACTGAGCTTTGAGTTAGAAGAAAACTCATTATTAACATGAACAAACTGGAACCTATCAGATAAATAAGATTTAAACCACTGCAACGAAGTTCCATTAAGTCCAACAAGGTGTTCTAATCTATCAAGTAAAATATTATGATCGACAGTATCAAAATCTGCTCTAAGGTCCAAAAGGACAAGTACAGAAACAAGTCCATTATCAGATGCGATAAGTAGGTCATTAGTGACCTTCACTAAAGTTGTTTCAGTACTATGATGAATTCTAAACCCTGATTGAAACTCGTCAAATAAACTATTTCCCTGCAAGTGGTCAAATAATTGAGTAGCAACAACTCTAAGATTTTTGAAATGAAAGGCAGATTAGAGATTGGTCTAAACCAACATACAGTGCATCCAGAAAGTATTCACAGCACTTCAGTTTTTCCACATTTTGTTATGTTACAGCCTTATTCCAAAATGGATTAAATTCATTGTTTCCCTCAAAATTCTACACACAATACTCCACAATGGCAATGTAAAAAAAAAAAAAAAGTTTGGGGGGGATTTTTGCAAATTTATTGAAAATAAAAAACTAAGAAATCACATGTACATAAGTATTCACAGCTTTTGCTCAATACTTTGTTGATGCACCTTTGGCAGCAATTACAGCCTCAAGTCGTTTTGAATATGATGCCACAAGCTTGGCACACCTATCTTTGGGCAGTTTGGCCCATTCCTCTTTGCAGCACCTCTCAAGCTCCATCAGGTTGGATGGGAAGCATCGGTGCACAGCCATTTTCAGATCTCTCCAGAGATGTTCAATTGGATTCAAGTCTGGGCTCTGGCTGGACCACTCAAGGACATTCACAGAGTTGTCCTGAAGTCACTCCTATGATATCTTGGCTGTGTGCTTAGGGTTGTCATCCTGCTGAAAGATGAACCGTCGCCCCAGTCTGAGGTCAAGAGTGCTATGGAGCAGGTTTTCATCCAGGATGTCTCTGTACATTGCTGCATTCATCTTTCCCTCTATCCTGACTAGTCTCACAGTTCCTGCCGCTGAAAAACATCCCCACAGCACGATGCTGCCACCACCACTGGCGTTGTTATGAGCAGTGCCTGGTTTCCTCAAAACATGACGCCTTTCATTCACACCAAAGAGTTCAATCTTTGTCTCATCAGACCAGAGAAGTTTGTTTCTCATGGTCTGAGAGTCCTTCAGGTGCCTTTTGGCAAGCTCCAGGCGGGCACCATGTGCCTTTTACGAAGGAGTGGCTTCCGTCTGGCCACTCTACCATACAGACCTGATTGGTGGACTGCTGTAGAGATGGTTGTCCTTCTGAAAGGTTCTCTTTTCCCCACAGAGGAATGCTGGAGCTCTGACAGAGTGACCATCGGGTTCTTGGTCACCTCCCTACCTAAGTCCCTTCTTCCCCAATTGATCAGTTTAGATGGCCGGCCAGCTCTAGGGAAAGTCCTGGTGGTTCCAAACTTCTTCCATTTACGGAAGATGGAGGCCACTATGCTCATTGGGACCTTCAAAGCAGCAGAATTTTTTTTTCTGTACCTTTCCCCAGATTTGTGCCTCGAGACAATCCTGTCTCGGAGGTCTACAGACAATTCCCTTGACTTCATGCATGGTTTGTGCTCTGACATGCACTGTCAACTGTGGGACCTTATATAGACAGATGTGTGCCTTTCCAAATCATGTCCAATCAACTGAATTTACCACAGCTGGACTCCAATTAAGCTGTAGAAACATCTCATGGATGATCAGTGGAAACAGGATGCACATGAGCTCAATTTTGAGCTTCATGGCAAAGGCTGTGAATACTTATTTACATGTGATTTGTTTGTTTTTTCATAAATGTGCAAAAATCTCAAAAAAAAAACTTTTTTCACATTGTCATTATGGGGTATTGTGTGTAGAATTTTGAGGAAAAAATGAATTTAATCCCTTTTGGAATAAGGCTGTAACATAACAAAATGTGGAAAAAGGGAAGCGCTGTAAATACTTTCCAGATGCACTGTAATCCTCTTGCCCTAACCAAGTCTTTGTAAGAGATATTAAATCAAGCTGATGATCAATTAACAGATCATGGACTAGCAGAGACTTGGGAGTTAG
Organism: Pholidichthys leucotaenia; assembly: GCA_020510985.1. NCBI lineage: Eukaryota > Metazoa > Chordata > Actinopteri > Cichliformes > Pholidichthyidae > Pholidichthys > Pholidichthys leucotaenia. Next base: position 357,243,197 of record CM035842.1, on the reverse strand, counting down.
AGACCTAATATTTAACAAACCGCATTTAATTTTTAAATTATGAGGAGGAACAGAGGCCAAGTCATTAAATTTAGAGGCTTCATGTTTAATTTGAGTTTTAATAACTTCATGTTTAATCACTTAAGGATGCTTATGCATTATATTTACTTTTGAGGGAGCAGACAGTGATTCACTGATGGGGAAGACAGGGGCTAAGTTGAGGGGTGGCAGATGGAGAGAAGCTGCAGAGAGCCGTGTAAGACTGCAACTCTGCTTCCTGGTCCCAACTCTGAGTTGTCAAGGTTTTGGAACTTTCTATAAAAATGATGCCAGATTGTTAGATAAATGAGAGTCACCATCCAAAGTGGGATGGATGTCGTCTCGTCTAATAAGACCAGGTTTTCTCCAAAATGAGCTCCAATTGTCTATGTAGCCCACATCGTTTGCAGGACACCACACAGACAGCCAGCGGCTGAAGGATGACAAGCGGCTAAACATGTCATCACTGGTCAGATTGGAGAGGGGCCCAGAGAATACTACAGAGGCAGACATCGTTTTGGCAAAGCTACACAACGATTCCACACTAAGTTTTGTGACTTCTGACTGCCGGAGTCGGATGTTGTTAATGCCGGCATGGATAATAATTGGGGAGTATTTACAGTGACTTTTAGCCAGCATTTTCAAATTTGACTCAGTGTCACCTGATATGAGCGGGAGTGTGGTATCATTGAATATATACAACTGTGGTGATTTGGTCGTAGGCTTGTTGCGAAGCAGCAGATTGCAGACATAATATTATCATTTGCACACATTTTCTGATTTCTTGAATATCAGCTGAAGAGAAGAGCAAGTTTCAGGCTTTTACTTTGTATGATACTTAGTAATACTGCATTCCTTTTCTCTGAGCTAGTTGGATTTAGGGGCATGTCGTAATGTCAAGTTTTCAGCTCGTGAAGTTGAGTGAGCATATACAACCAACTGCAGAATCCAAGATGGCTGCTCTCATGTGCCATGCATCAAAAGTTGGGAAAAATATTTTATGTTTTATACCGAAAAGAATTAAGCGAAAGAAGATGGATGGATGGATGGAGCTCTTATATTCGGTCATATACACAGTACTGTCCAACTTTTGAATGTGTCGCTACTTTTTCCCAAATTAAATTACTGCATGCTGTGTTGCTTTCAATAGGTAGTGTTAGCAATGGCTGATGGCTAAATGCAAGAGCAGACCTAGTCCCTCCCTCATACAATGAAACAGAAGGGAAATTAATATATTTGAAGAGCACAATATAACTTAAAATTCAAAGGGATAAATTTGCTTTTTACACTGAGATAGATCAGTCAAATAGTGATGGATGTCTGTTAAATCTGATGAAAACACCCATAAAGGATCTTGGATTTTCTGGGTAGCTGTTATGAACAGTCAACTTGGGCCTAAGAGTGTTTAATTTATACTTTTACCAGCGCAATCCAGGCCTTAAATAAATAAATATAAAACCTTAAATCACAACAAAATGCAGTTTGTTTAAAAATGTCAGCCTACCTGATGCAGTTTTTGGGGTCGTTGGCACAATCTATGTCACAGCGAAATCGTTCCCATGCCAACCAGCCCATTGGGGGGGTCCTCATCAGTCCATTGTCGAGAGCGAGGGTGTTAACAGCGAACATAGAGGCCCAGACAAGCACAGCTGCATTCATCCCTGCACGGAAGAAAAACTAAATTATATTATAACTATTTCAGATAAGAGACACCTGGGTGGGTCACAGAGCTTTGAGAACCTAAGCAGAGGTAGAAGACAAAAAGTATGAGTAATGGTCACAGTATCCTCCTGACTATCACCTGACTGGGCGTGCCTCTTCTGAAAGCTGCAGCAGCCTGCCAGGTTACTTCTCACATTTGACACAGCTCATCCAGCTGTCATAAAAAGTCAGGTGACTAGATCCTTTTATAAAAAAATCATATGGTTAACATACACATGTATATATTTATTTATTTTGTTTGTTTGCTTTTTGGTTCCATGATTCTGGCCCCAGTTGGGGATTAAAAAAAAAACACATCCATCTTTCTATCTATAGGTGGTGTGAGTATATTTTGAAGACAAGCAATGGCTCTTTGCAGAAAAAAAAAGATTCTATTTAGTGTGTTTTCTCTTTATATAACACAAATTTATAATATATAACAAAAAATGTTGCCGGGTAATTTAACTAACTGTAATGCTGTTGATACCATCTATCTGCAATGCTCCTGCACTGTGTATATAACACCAATACAACACCAACCACATCGTCAAGTTTGCGGACGACACGATGGTAGTGGGCCTCATCACCAACAATGACGAGGCCAACTACAGAAATGAGGTGAGCCAACTGGTCCAGTGGTGTAAAGACAACAACCTCTTCCTGAATGTGGGAAAAACCAAGGAGATTGTGGTTGACTTCAGGAGGGGTCACTCACAGCATCCCCCTCTGATCATCGACGGTGCAGCTGTGGAGAGGGTGAACAGCACCAAGTTCCTGGGGGTGCACATCTCTGAGGACTTCACCTGGACCAACAACACCACATCACTGGCCAAGAAGGCCCAAACTCGCTTCCATTTCCTCTACAGACTGAGGACAGCACAAGTCCCCCACCCCCACCATGTAGTCTTTCTACCGGGGCACCATTGAGAGCATCCTCACTAACTGCATCACGGTGTGGTATGGAAGCTGCACTGTCACCTGCCAGGAGACACTACAACGCATAGTGGATGCAGCCAGCAAGATTATCGGTGCCCCGCTGCCCCCCCCCCCACTTGGACATCTACCCCACTCGCCTCACCCGCAGAGCCACCAACATCACAGGCGACACCTCCCATCCCCTACACTCCCTCTTCAACCCCCTGCCCTCGGGGAAAAGGTACCATAGCCTCCGGGCCCGCTCCACAAGGCTGCTGAACAGCTACGTTCATCAGGCCATCAGGACCCTGAACTCTGTTCACCCACCCCCACCCCCGGCTTCCCAGACAGTAACACCTGCACAATAACTACCTCAAATGTTGGCACAGTAAGACTGGCACACCAACAATAATACTGTTGCTCTGTTGTACTTTTGCTGCTATCATTTGCACAAATTTCATATCTGCTGCTGTCTGTATATCACTGCGATATTGATCATATCTGTCACTATCCGCACTGAAATGCACTACGGCTATTCATCTCTAGCTGTTCGAATTTAGGATTGCTGGGTTTATTACCACTAATCGTTTACCAGTATGGAGGTCAGAGTCCTTCTGGCTGCCACTGGCATCACGGGTTGCATCACTGCTGCGGTCGCTGTTTGTTCTTGTTTTTCGTTTTCACTTTTCTCTTTTTTTAATCCAGCCCAATTTCCTTCTTTCATAAAATGCACACCAATGTAGAGAGAGAAACGCCATTTCAATTCTCCTGTATGTCCCGCACGTATAGTAGTACTGACAGTAAAATCTTTGAATCCTTCAATATAACTGTGTATATTCAATTTATTTACTGCTTTGGCTAACCAATTCTTATCGTATTATCTTATTTACTACTGCTCTGAGTGCTGCCACCATCCTGGATATTTCCCCATTGTGTGACTAATGAAGGCTGGGCTTATTTTATCCTAAAAACATTTTGATGGCAACCCTTGTTTATTTCACAAACACTTACTGGTGTGCCCGTAACAGCGCTCAGCAGCAGGAGATGAGTGAAGATCCTCAGCTTTTAACCTCCAACCTCGTCCAAACCGAACAGTCTGTTATGGTCTAGACTTGACTCAGCTGCTCGGGCACCGAAGAAGAGGAAGTGGCAGTCATGTGACCGCAGTGTGACCAGCTGACCTTGGCGGAATTGACAGCCAACAGCAGTCGGCTTCTGTGACGGTGAATGATTCGCCGTCACTCTCGGGCGTTTTTAAGATCGACTTTTCTGATTGGTGAATCGAAGCGACATCCCAACGGGAGAAGGCGGGACTAACAGCGGGGCAGCTGCCGCACTGAGAGGCAGCCATGGCAGACGCGACGCTCGGTAAGATAAAGAATGAAATATTAATCGGATTTACGGTTTTTAAACTGCACGAGAAGCATACTAAATATTTTGTAAACGTATGTGAAACACACGTTCACGTTGATGTGATGGGACAGACATGATCACTAGGTTATAGAGTAATAAAGAGACGCAGTGCTGAAAACTAATATCACAATTGCAGACTCAACGTAATATCACTTGCAGAGAGTAAAGCGTGGTGGTGCAGGTCTTCTGAGATGCTCTGCTGAAATGCTTGTTAATCTTTAGTCGTTTGGACAGACTTCCTGGTTTTAAGTTTCAGCGTGGAGAGACTCGTCATTTTCAGTTTCTTTTTTTTTTTTTTTTTTAAAGTGACTGGACCATTTCATGACGTGCAAAACAGTAGTCAAATTTCAGGTCAGTTATATGAAAGATCAGCAGTGCTTCATTACTGTAAAGACCGTTTACAGGTAAAAATTCATGCATTTACATCTACGTTAAGTTTACAAGTAGCAGGAATAGTATATTGAATAAACAGATGATTTTCAGTTACAGACTGCATGTTGTTAGTGTAACTACTATATTGTCCAGTTATTACATACACTCACATTTGTTATCTAACTGGGAAAGCTCAATTATCTCTGTTTAAGTGTGATATTATGATGATAATACATGATTCATTATTGTGTTGGATGCCACACTTTTTCAGAAATACCTCCATACAACATAAGTAGAAATTAACAATTCAGTTCTCTGAAGCTCAGTGGTGCAGTGGTTCACACTGTCGCCTTCTCAACGAGAAGGTCGTGGGTCCGATCCCACCCCTGGCCAATGGCGACCTTTCTGTGTGGCGTTTCCATGTTCTCCGTGTGTCTGCGTAAGTTTTCCCTGGGTACGCTGGTTTCCTCCCACAGTCCAAGGACATGCGTGTTAGGTTAACTGGCATCAACTTGGGATAAATTGTCCTTCGGTATGAATGTGAGAGTGAGTGGTTGTCTGTCTCCCTGTGTTGGCGCTGAGAAGGACTGGTGATCTGTCCAGGGTGCACTCCGCCTCCACCCAGAGATGCTGAGATAGATTGAGCGGTTAAGAAGATAAGTGAAACAATGAATGAATAAATAAGTTATTTGTAGAACCATATATGATATGCAAAGAACCATCATTTAAGAACCATTATTTTCCTGTGTGTAGCACTGGGAGGGGTAGGGGTGAGTCAGGGTTTCCTCTGGTAACATTTCCCGGTGGCGGCCCGCCACGCTTGAAAATGTCCCACCACTCTATGAGGAAATATAAATTTAAGAAAAAAATATGAAGGAATGACGGTCCACAAGCAAGCACACAAACAACGTGCATGACCATCATCCACGCAGAGTTCAGAAGTGCCCCGCCTATGAGCGTTCCAGTCACCAGGCAGAGTGTCTCGCTGCTAGCGTGACTGTCCAAGAGAAGCATGAGCTTATTAAAGTACTTTAAACGCAGAAAAAAGCAGAAGAGGCTTGTAAGCACTGGAGGCATTTATCATGGTTTTAACCCGCTTGTAACAGGAGCAATAGTGGAAGAGTTGCTTAGCTAACAGATGTGGTTAAGAGCTCGAGTTGGTTCATTTTGTCTTCTTTTTAATTATTAGAGTTTTGTTTTTCTTATTTCAGACAAGAATGAAAAGGAGATGTTTTTACCTTTACCTTAGTTAATATGAACTAATTTATGTTCATTATTATGTACCTGGCAAATTAAGATGACCGAAACTCACAAAGTCAATGACTTTAATCCGTCAGCAGCCTTCAGACAAACTAAACATGCCAACATTTGGATTTCAAAATAAGGGAGGTTTTTCCTGCTGTCTGGGTGGTGAGGAGATTTCTACAAAAAAATATATATATACAATAGAAATATATAGAAATATTATAACAGAAATAACTGCATCTTTGGTCATTTAAGTTAATTTATTTCATTAAATACAATTTTATTAATATTTTTTTTCTTGGACATCAAAGTCAAATTATTGTTCTGTTCTGGCTCTGCAAAATTATGGTCAAAAATGTAATTTGTTATAAGGAAAAAGTAAAAACTTACCACAGTATGTTTCAAAATTTATTTTGAAAAAAACAGTAATTTTATTTCAAAAAATAGACAAAAATTAGCCATAAAATAATCCACAAATTTATAATAGTCTCAAATGTACAAGAAAAGTCAATTTTACAAGAGGAAATTACAAATTTGAGGAAGGTGGTTTAAAATTTAGATACATTTACAGAGAAACGTAGAAAACTATAAGAAAATTGTTACAAATTTTGAAGACAAACCTCAAACCTTCAAGACTGAAGTCATTACTCAAGTTTTTAAGTGGCTGCTCTTTGTACCCTTAACTAGAAATTTTTGGTTGTCTACTTTTAATTATTAATTTCAAAGCACAGCTTTTACATGAGTAGAATTTCTGGCTACTATACCCACCTCTGATCATATAATTTAAGTATGCATGAGTAAATTACTATTATAAATGTTTTTTTTTCCCTTTCCTACTCTTTCAATGGAAAAAAAAAGAAACACTAGAATGAAAATACAAAAAAATACAATTTTTGTCATTTATGTAAACCATGACAAAAAATCCTGCAGGACAAAATATGACACTTGATATTTTCTAGCCTGTTTGTATACCACCATAGACAGAGCGAGAACCTGAATTAGACAGAGCTCAGAGAGGGCGAGATGAGACAGAAGAGAGGAGCCAAGGAGAGGAAAGTGTTGAGGCAGAGGGTCCAGGAGAGGTGAGAGCAGAGGAAGGAGAGAAAGATGACACTACTTAAAAGTCCAAACACAGGACGTCTGGGTGGGACCCCAACTGGCCCAATATTCCAATATTCAAGCCTCAGTTGTACAATACTTCAAATGGTAAGTTCCATATGCAAAGTTACTGTGCAAAATTTTTTTTAAAAAAGGAAATACCGTAATATTAAATTAACATATTCCAGCTACAATAGTGTCATGTGTTTTCTGCCCCCCCACCCCAGCCCGGAAAAATATGTTGTCTTTAAGCCAGAGGAAACACTGGGTGATTATAGATAGATAGACAGACAGATGTACTTTATTGATCCCAAACTGGGAAATTACAGTGTAACAGCAGCATGACAGTAGACGACCAAAATGACAGAAGCACACACAGCATAACAGACAAAAGGATTACCCATGAAAAGTAAAACTGCTAAAAACATATATACATCATAGATGAATAGATGGTGACCCATATACTGTAGGTACATGAATCATACCCACTGTACAATGCAGGACTATCAGATGCAGGATGAAGTGTTAGGCGCCAATTAGACTGTAAGGTGCAGTATGGTAGCATAGTTATGACCAGAGTACAGCATTAGAGTGAGTTATTGTACAGTGATCGTCCATGATGGATTACAGTTTATTTAGTTTCCTCCTCTCCACCACAGTCTCCAAGGTGTCCGGCCTGAGACCAATCACAGAGCCAGCCCTCTTGATAATCTTGTCAAGTCTGTTGGTGTTGCTGGCTCTGATACTGCTACCCCAACAGACAGCAGCAAAGAAGATAGCGCTGGTGACAACAGCCTGGTAGAAAAGCTCCAGCATTCTGTTGCACACGTTTAAGGATCTCATCTTCCTCAGGAAGCAGAGTCTGCTCATCCCCTTCTTGTACGCAGGATTGGTGTTGGATTTCCAGTCCAGTTATGGTGATGGAACGGGATCCTCGTCGGTATTTGTTTAACAATAACTGCCAACATGCTGTGTCCAGGATCACTCTACCAACTAGAAAAGCACTCAGAGAGTGCATACCTCTGCCAAGGCTCTTTCTGTCCCTCATGGATCACCTCCAAAATGTAATGGGTTCGTGTGTAGGTTATGAGCCACTTCTGGTGAAAATTGCACCAAAGTCTATGCAGTAGTTTTGTTGGCTTCTTGCTAACACACTGTGAGAAAATAAGAGCCTTGGTGGAGGTATGGATTCTCGGATCATCACCAAAATGTAATGGGTTCGTCTCTAGCCCAAGGACCACCTCTGGTAAGAAATTTCATCCAAATCCATCCAGTAGTTTTTCTGTAATCCTGCTGCATAAATACAAGCAAGGTCCTTGGTGGAGGTATGCACTCTCAGATCATCACCAAATTTAATGGGTTCATCTTTGGCCCAAGGGCTACCTCTGGTGAAAATTTCATCAAAATCCATACAGTTGTTTTTGCGTAATCCTGCTAACAACCAGACAGATAAACCATCCCAATTACATTACCTCCTTAACGGAGGTAATAAATAAGCTCACAAAGGTGGATAAAGATCCTTTTTTTTCCAGCTGATTTGGTTGTTATTGTTAGCTCATATGCTAAAAGCTAGGATGCCTGGCTTGTGCAGCATTGTTGGTGAAGATGGGATCTGTAGCATATCATGGTGATGGGGAGTAACTTAAGACAGGTTTTCATTTTGTGACATAGGGAAATGTAAATTGAAAGACCTATAACAGTTTCTCTCCATCCATTCATCTTCTTCCGCTTATTCCTTTTCGGGTCACGGGGGGGGCTGGAGCTTATCCCAGCATCTTTGGGCGAGAGGCACAGTACACCCTGGACAGATCGCCAGTCCATCGCAGGGCCAACACAGAGAGACAGACAACCATTCACTCTCACAGTCATACCTAAGGATAATTTAGAATCCCCAGTTTGATGCCAATTAGCCTAACTTGCATGTTTTTGGCATGTGGGAGGAAACTCGGAGAAATCCCAGAGTAAACCCACGCAGACACGGGGAGAACATGCAAACTCCACACAGATCACTGTTGGTCGGAGGCTGCGATCGAACCCAGGATCCCCAGGCCAAGGGTGAGTTGCTGTGTTGCTGCAGTGCTAACCACTCCTCCACCGCGCTGCCGTAACAGTTTCTATCAAGCATATAAATACAAGTATTTTTAAGATTTTTACAGGAATCATATGGCCCAGAAAAGCATTTTAGAAAGTTAGAACGCACAAACACACAATTTTTAACTAATTCTGGCGAAGCCGAAAGGTGCTAATGCAATAGCAAGGAGTTCACCGTCTGGCCTCTGTCTGTCCATCCACATTTCACCGGAATCACTGCTCCTTCTACGCAATTGCCCTGATGGTCACCAAACTCACTCACAATGATCCTCAGGCGGGTCTGCATCCAGGTTGTGCTCATCGTCAAGGTAAGAGTCAAAGGTCAGGAGATCTAAGCACTTATAGGAATTTATGAAAATCATTATTCCCCCAAGACAATTACCCCAGTATTCAGCAATCTCATGCACAATGATCCTCAAGTGGGACTGCATCTAGGCTGTCCTCAAGATCTACAGTCAGCAGGTCTGAGCACTCTTGGGGCCAGAATGAGCATTGACAGTTTGGTTTAATGAATAGACTTTTATAGGAGGTTTTTGCCTCTCTGTAAAATCCTTGCTTTAACGACATCTATGGTCTTTAAGTGAACTGGAGCCCATTCTCTGCACTCGTGTCATAACCACAGCTGCTACGGTGGAGAATTCAACCCTTGGTCCTAGTCAGTATAAGTCAGCTCTTTTATTGGCCTCAGATGTTGCTAAAAATAAAGGTTGTCCAGATTTACGTAGAGCATCTTTAAACTAGCTAAAAAGGAGCAAAATAGGACTTCCGGTTATGGCTGCCACGTAAGACGGACGTGTCTCGCTCTGCTCTGCTCCTGGAGAAAAAGAATCGGCAAATAACTCTCTCATTTGGGACAGAACGTATCCCAGCGTTTGGGCGAGGATATGTCGGCGAAGCCTAAGGCTGGAAAACCAGGTAAAGGAAAAAGCGAGCCGCCGAAACAGTCCAAATTAACGGACTTTCAGGTCTGTGACGCAGCAAATAAAACTCCATATATGGCGGAGGAGGCTGGCAACGGTGCGATGTCTGCGGGGGGAGGCGCAGATGCGCTGATGGCTGCCATGAGTTCAATGAGAGCGGACTTTTCCTCTAGATTTGATGGGATTATGACAGCGTTGGAAGGAATAAGAAAGGAATTGGGTGACTGTGTAGAACGAACGGCGCAGATGGAGCTCCGTCTCGCTAGTGCTGAAGATGACGTCACCCGTCTTCAATTAAAGGTGCGCACTTTGGAAAAAAAAAATAAATCTCTGGAAAATAATATTTTGGATTTGGAATCTCGGTCGAGACAGAATAACTTGAGGCTGGTGGGTCTTCCAGAGGAATCAGAAGGTCGGGACGTATGTTCCTTTCTGGAAAAGTGGATTCCGGAGGTGCTGGGCAGCGAGGAGTTGCAATCAGCAGTGGTTCTGGAAAATGCACATCGTATTGGCCCACGGAGAGATAAGGGACCGCCGAGGACCTTAATTATAAAGTTTCTTAGCAACAGAGACAGGATGAAGATCTTCAACGCTGCACGAGCTAAAGGAGAGATTAAACACCAGGATCAGCAGGTGCGGTTCTACCCAGATTTGGCCACAGGAATCCAGCAATTGAGGAAGCAGTTTGATCCCATACGTAAGGAGCTGCGCAACCTTGGGATTCGTCATGGTGTAATCTATCCTGCGAGACTGCTGACCAGGTATGAGGGCAGAACCCACATCTTCAAGACCCCAGAGGAGGCGCAGGAGTTCATCAAGAAGATCAAAGAAGAAGAAGAGACTGGTGGGAGCTAAGCATGAACAAAATATAAGGTAGAATAATTAAGCATTTGCACAGGCATCTGACTGACTTGAAGTAAATAGTAAGTTTACAAAATATAGATTGTATTATATATTAAAAAAACAAAACAAAAACAAAACAAACAAAAAAAACTATGATGTACAAAGTTGTTAAAAATTTTGGAGTTAAGTTGGAAAACTACAGAGGAGAGTTAATGTTACGTCATTAAAAGCAGTAGAGTTAGGGTGATTGGGAGGATGAAGAAGGAGTGGCTTAGGCTGTTCCCCGTGGGTGTGGAACGGTCGATGGCTATATCGGGAGACAGAATTTTTCTTTTGATTTTGGGGGGTTTGCCACAAGTGTGGGAAGGGGAAATTTGTTTGTGTGTAGTTTGTAGGATGAATGTTCAACCACTCATGTTTTTGCTTCTCTGTATGAGCATGTTTACACTGCAAGGTAATCCCAAACTCTCTATTGATCATAAACCAAAGTGTTAATCTTAATTTAACTTCATGGAATTGCAGAGGTCTACAAAATTTAAAAAAACTTAAACAAGTTATGAATAAAATAAAAGACATGGGTTCAAAAATTGTGTTTTTACAAGAAACTCATCTAATAGAGGAGGATGTTAAAAGAATTAGGAGTAGATGGCAAGGAAGTGTATTCACCTCTTCATTTTCATCCCGAGCCAGGGGAGTTATGACTCGCATACATAAATCAGTTCCTTTTCAAGTGAAAAATGTAATTGGAGACAAATTTGGAAGATATGTAATCATTCAAGGTTCTTTGCTATTAGAAAATATAAACCTTGTGAACTTATATGGTCCCAATATAGATGATCAGAAGTTCTTTGCTAATTTATTTCTTATCTTATCATCACTTACAGGGCAACATATAATAGCAGGGGATTTTAATTGTACATTGAATCCAGGTATAGATAGATCAACAGGACAGGATTGTACACACATTGGATGTAGGACGACTATTAATCATTTTATGAAAGAATTGAGATTGTTAGATATATGGAGAGAAATGAAACCACAAGTTAAAGCCTATTCTTGTTATTCCAGTACCTACAAGACATTCTCACGTATTGATTATTTTTTGATTTCCACAGAATTAAGGTCCAAGATTCAAAACTGCTTTTATGATAACATCGTGATCTCTGATCATGCACCCTGTTGTCTAATATATGTAGAAAAAAATTGACAAAGGAATCAGGTAGATGGCAATTTCAGCATAAATGGCTTCAGGATGAGGAATTTGTCAAGTATATAGAAAAACAGATAGACGAGTTCTTTGACATCAATACTACACAAACATCAGCATGTGTAAAGTGGGAGGCTTTCAAAGCTTTTATTAGGGGACATATTATTAGTTATACAGGATCAAAATCTAAGAAGACTCGAGAGGAGAGAGCTAAATTGGAACATAAAATAAAAAGTCTTCAGGAAAAAGTGTATGCAGGAAGTGACCCAAGGTTGGAGAATGAATTACTGATTTTGAGAGCTGAATACGACAAAAAATCAGCGAATAGAGCTGCCTCGAGTCTTCTAAGATTGAAACAATCTTTTTATGAACAAGGTGAAAAATCAGGAAAATTATTAGCATGGCAGATTAAACAATTAGAAATTAAAACACCAATTACCAGTATTATAAGTAACGGACAGGTAGTTATAGATCCTTTAGAAATTAATAGAGCCTTTAGAGATTACTATGAAAAATTATATGATACCAAAAATGAACCTGATTTAACAAAACTATATGGGTTTTTGAACGAACTATCTATACCGTGTATTCCAAATGAAAACAGGGAGATATTGGAGTCTAAAATTAGTCAAGAAGAAGTTGGGCTAGCCATTGATAATATGAAATCAGGAAAAAGTGCAGGACTAGATGGTCTTCCAGTTGACCTTTATAAAAAATTTAAGAATAAATTAATAAAACCTTTTTTGGAAATGGTTTTAGAAGCATTTCAAAATAATAATTTACCATCATACATAAATAATGCCTTAATTATACTGCTGCCAAAACCAGGTAAGCCCTCTAATAAATGTGAAAATATGAGACCAATAAGCCTATTAAACGCCGACCTTAAGATAATCTGTAAAATTTTAGCAAGACGAATACAAGAAATTTTACCAAATATTATTAATCGAGATCAGAATGGCTTTATAAAGGGTAGACAAGGCTTCCATAATGTAAGAAGACTATTTAATATTATTTATTTTAATAAAGAAGCACCGGATACAGCTCTCCTATCACTGGACGCCGAAAAGGCCTTTGATAGAGTCGAATGGCCCTTTCTTTTTGAAGTCCTACAAAGGTTTGGACTTGGAAATAATTTCATAAAATGGGTTCAAATAATATACAATAATGCTACAGCAGAAATCCTAACAAATAACAATATTTCAAAACCAATAAAAATCAATAGAGGATGTCGACAAGGCTGTCCACTTTCACCTTTACTGTTTACTATGGCAATTGAACCTTTAGTGATAGCGATACGTTTACATTCACAAATATATGGAATTAAAGTTGGACCAACAGAACATAAAATCTCCCTGTACGCCGATGACATAATTTTGTTTATGTCGAATCTAAAAAAATCAATTCCAACCTTGTTGAATTTAATAAAGAATTTTGGGGAAATATCAGGATATAAAATAAATAAAACTAAATCTTCAATATTAATGCTAAATGAGACCCAGAGAAATTACCCAGCCCCTGAGGTAAATCAATTCAATGTTGTAAATCAGTTTAAATATTTAGGAATCCAAATTGTGCCTAAGCTAGAATCAGTCGCCAGTGTCAACTATGAAGCCTTAATGTCAGATATCAATGAGTTAACTCAGAGATGGATGTCACTACCAATGTCGATGATCGGGAGAATCAATATACTTAAAAGTAATATTTTACCTAAAATACTTTATTTATTTCAATACATTCCCTTATCACCACCTTTAGATCTATTCTCAAGAATAAAAAAAAAGTTAGTGGAATTTATATGGAACAACAGGAGGGCTAGATTACGTTTGTCTTTATTATATTTACCATTTGATCGTGGAGGTCTGAAATGTCCAAATTTTATGTTGTATTATTGGTCGGCACAACTGAGGTCTATGACATATTATTTTTCATCAAATGATCTCCCTCACTGGACTGAAATGGAATCATACAATTTACCTTTACCTCTTCCCATATTCATATACTCAGATTCGGCAAAAAAATTACAAAAACAAGTTAAAAATCCATTTGTAAAGCATATGATCAAAATATGGTGTGAAGCTAAAAACTATTTAAAAGAACCACAGTTATTGTCACAATTTAGTCCAATATGGGGTAATCAATATTTTAAACCAGGGAGAGCGGACGCTGTATTTAAAGTATGGAATTTAAAAGGGATACAAAAGATTCAGGATTTATATTTGCCATGTGCAGATAACATAATGTCTTTTGAAGAGCTGAGGATCAAATTTAATCTCAATAGAACACATTTTTTTAAATATCTTCAACTTAGAAACTTTATTCGATCAAATCAAAATAAAGCTCTCACTCGACCTATTTATTCATCCTTGGAAAAAATGATGATGAAAGATAGTAAAAGAAAGGGTATTATTTCAGAGTTTTATAACTCATTGACACTATCTTCAAGTGAAAATTCACTGAAAAGATTAAACTACTGGAAAGAAGATCTGCAAACTGAAATTTCAGAGGAACAATGGGAATTGGCTTGTACAGAAGCTCAAACCAAATCAATAAATGCACGCCTTAAATTGATACATTTCAAATGGTTAATGCGGATGTATGTTACACCGGAGGAATTAAATAGATATAACAAAAATATACCAGATACATGCACAAAATGCATGGAAAGTAAAGGAACCCTATTTCATTGTTTATGGGAATGTAGATTAATAAGAATGTTTTGGGAAGAGGTGAGGGTAACAATTGAAAAAATAATCTCAAAACAAATCATATTGAATCCTAAACTGTTTTTGTTGGGTCTGTACCCAGAAAAGCATAATTTTAATAAAAGTGAAAGAACATTCATAGACCTCAGTTTGCTTAATGCCAAAAAATGTATTGCACTATTATGGAAAAAGACTCATAGACCAGATGTGACTCAGTGGTTAAGACAGATGTTAACAAACCTTCCATTAGAAAGAATAACATATATACTGAAATCAAAGGAAATTGTGTTTGAGAATATATGGAGACCTTTTATTGATTATGTAAAAAATTTAAACATAACTCTTGAAGAAGAAGGTGAATGATGTGTGTGGACCTTGTAAATTCCAAACTGGTGAACATAATATGTATACTTATGTATTGGATTGTCTAGACTAAACAGAGGAGCATTGTTGAAGACTTGATTTTGTTGGTGGTTGTTGGTGTTTTTAGTGCATTTTTTTTTTGTAGTACTTTAGTGTTAGTGTTTGATTGTTTGTATCATGTTTGTTAAAAAAAAAAAAAGGTTCAATAAAGATATTGTGGAAAAAAAAAAAGGAGCAAAATAACTTATGTAGCATGAATCCCTAAGCCAGGATAACAGGTTCATGCTAATCATGCTCGTCTTTTCTTCTTTTTGAAACTTTGGCTATTTTCTCCTTTGGAGTAATTTGATGTGTTTTTAATTGTTCATTTTAATTGCCCTTAGCAAACTGAACTGAAATTTTGTTTATTCCATGTGTTTTTGGAACAGTGAAGCGGGTCCTCGGTGGTGCAGCAGCAGGTTTCGTGTTCAGTGAAGCTGCATTATTTGCCATTGAACCTCCTCTGACTGAAGATGTCGTCCTACTGACTGCTGCAACTCAGGCTGCTGCCCGCGCCGGTTCCACGGGTGTTGCGGTTGTGACGGCTTGCCTTGTGTTCACCTCACTGTTATTATGCCTTGGAAGTGGTTTCCTCCTCACTGCAATACTTACAAAACTGCTGACTAAAGTTGGAGTGGGGACGCACTGGTTAGCGGCAGCTATAACAGGAGCCTCCTTTGTGATTGGGGCAGTCGCTGCCGGTGTGTTGGTGGGTACCCTTCCACCACTGATCTACATTGCAGCTCAAGGCATTCTGGTAATTCTCGTCTACTCATACTCCAATATTAATGACATGACTACAGCTCTGCTAATCATCTTCACCACTCTATACCTCAGTGTTGTATTTGGACGGATGGGTGTCATAATTGGACTTTTTGGCATGGTGATGACCATCTGTGCCCTCTATGCCCTAAGGAGGTTCCTGACAGCAAGTAGGCTTCAAAAACCAAAATCTAAAACTGAATGCAAACTGCTGGAGAGGATATTCATCTACTCTGTTTTTGTGGGGATTCTGGGATTTTTTGTCGGTTCAGGGGCACGTGAAGAATCAGGGGCAGAGGTAGTTCTAATGCTCAAGTCAGTCCTCTGGGTGGCCTTTCTGTCAGCAGGGCTGCTGGGAGCAGGGCTGGGAACAGTGGCCATGGTCGGGCTGGGGCCAGGGATGTCTGGAAAGGCATCTGTGGGAGCAGCTATAGTAACTTTGGTGGCTTTGAGAGCTATTCTTCAGTGGACTTCTATAGGAGTCCGAGGCAGCACAGCAGCAGCATTAGGGGCAGCCACAGCTGCAGGGGTGTCACTTGGAGCTGCAAGTGTTGCCGCTAAACAAGCATTTAGCTCTAGGAATTCAACTTTAATGCTCTTAGGTTCTGTAGGCATTGGTGCAGTTGTGGCCATGAAAGTTCTGGCACTAAAGGAAGCTCATTCAACAACATCCCAGCTCATCACTGTCGCCCTCGTTGCAGTAGGAGCATTCGTTCTGGGCGCTCCAAGGAGCCCATTCCACACTCAGGTGAATCTGCAGAGGGGCCTTCTCACAGGGGCAGAGCTGGTTAAAGGAATCGGCATGGAGACGGTCACCGCAGCAGCAGCACCTATTGGGGCCGGTGCACTTGGGGCTGCTACGTTGGCCACTGCGGCACTGGGGAGACTGGGAACCGTGGGAGTTCTAGTGGCTATATCATTGGCCTTGGGAAGCACTCTGAGTGGTAGGATTGGAAAATCACCACCAACGACAAACACACACACAGACTAAGTTTACACTGTTGTCAGTTTTTCCTTCTGGTTTTTTGTATGGCAGTGCCTGTATTACATTTTCTCACATGTCTACACTGACAGTAAAGGTGTTGTTTATGAGCAAGAAAAATGAAATTGTTCTAAAACTCTTCCGTTTTACAGGTAATATACATTTGTTTATTTGTGAATCAAAACGGGTAATGTCCATAAACTGTGATGTTGTGTTGGAACAGTGTCTTATTGTGGTCATGAGAGAATAAAAAAAAAAATCAACTTTGACTTTTTCCTGATTTTTTTTCCAGTTTCTTTTATGACCTTTCTCTATTCCTTTATGTCATCTCTTCACACCATCACCGCTACATTTCCCAAGACACGAATACCTGCTGGCAGTTACTTTGGTTTCATCTTAGCAACACTAACAGAGGGTTTGCTATTTAGAAATGGGAGGGTGGGGAGTGACAGAGGAGCGGACAACGATCAGAAGAGCATGTAAAAGCAGCTGAGGGTGTTGGGCAGATAAGTGACAACATTTTACTATTATTAGACCCTCTTTACCATACCTGAGGAGGTGATATGTTGCATTCAGATGGACTTCTACACACGGATACTTTCTACTATGGCAGTACATAGGATTTAACTGCAAGGAAAAAGGAAAGGAAGGAGCTTTTCTGTTTTTCACTGTAATTACATGAAGATTGAATTTATATATTCACAGGTAAGGCACTGCTTGTGGTGGATGTGTGCTAAAACTATGTGGAACTGGATTGATTTGTTACTACACTGGAATGGATTTACTTGCCAATGATTTTGGTTTTGTTTTCTACTCAAGGAACCTTTTTTACTCTAAAACTTTGATAATGTGACAATGGTGGAGTTTGGCGTTGCTGTCCTCATGCAGTATTACATCAACTAAGAGGATTCCCTTTAAAACACCAGCATGTCTTTGAACCGAGTCCACACCACAGACACCGATCAGTCTGCCGAGTACTCCGCAGAGCTTTCAGTTCAGGTTCCTCGGGACAATGAGGCGGCTCGGATCCGTGAGGTGACCGTTGTCCGGTCCGGCTGCCTGCCGCGGTCGGTGCGCATCACCTTCACCCCCGACTCCCTGGAGAGGCTCTACCAGAGCTACTTCAGACGGCAAAGACAGGAGAACCTGCTGGTGCTGGGGATGTTTGCGGCTTTTTTCAACAGTTTCATCATCATCATGTGCTCGGTGGTGTACACTGGGGACAAACTGGCCATGGTGGTGGTGGCAGCAGTGGGACTGGCTGCAGACATTGTACTGTACCTGTTGTGTTGGCTGCAGAAGCTCCCTGCATCAGCTGTGTTAAGGGGAGCTGTGCCCTATATCCTGTGGCTTATGGTCACTGTGCATGTTTTGTGTTACATGGCACTGAACTACCAGAAGTTTCCCCAAGGCAGCGACTCTGCGGGGTGGCAGGCTTTCTTCATTTTCTCTAGTTTCCTGACCCTTCCCCTTAACTTAGTAGCCCTGGTACTCCTGTCTGCTCTCTCCTCTGGGATACACACCCTGGTCCTGGGGGTGACCGTGGCTCAGCAGTTTGAAGATGACCAGCAGGGGCCTATGCTGGTCAGACAGGTAATTATAACCCCAAAGAGAGGTTAAAAAAAAAAAACATACATTTTATGCAACTCTGTGAGAAAGGATGTAACAATAAATGTGATTTAAATTGAGAGCTGCTTTCTCAGTTAGGACCCTGGATTATTAAATATTAGAACCGCTGTAAAGAACTGTTAAAAAAAAGTGTGCCCACTAAAAGTGTGCAACTATAGCTTATATATTAAAGTGATTATAGAAAAAAAGATGATTGTGACCCTATGGCCTTAATGTTTGGCATTTTGACCCTAAAATCATAGCTACAGGTGCTAATCTAAGGGTGTAAAGGGTTTGGGAGTTCTAACTTCATCTGAAGCGACTGCACTTATAAAGCAGTGAATTTTTAAACTAAAGTCCTCAAGATGAGATGAATCTATTAACAGAACTGCCCAAAATGTTTTAATATAGTGCCAAAATATCACATAATTCAAATATATTCTGCAAATAATATAACAATTTTACTCATTAAAGTAGCACTATGTAACTTTCTTGTTCCAGGTGGGAACGCTGAAAAGACTTTAATGGCGACAATGACCTCAGTCCCAACAGCCAGTCACAGGGGGCTTTGTTGTTGTTGACGACAGTTGTGCCCTGTGATGTTGGCCATGGTTGTTTGGACTGTGATTATAAAGTTGCCATAGTTGTAGTCTTTTCAGTGTTCCTACCGAGAACAGAGCTGTTGCAGGCAATGTGGCTGTGGGGGAATGACATTCACCTGGTCAAAGGATGAAGTACCATCAAAATAATTTTGGAAACATTATTTTAAGGTGAAATAAGTGTTGCTTTAATTGGATAAAATTGATTTTATTGAATAGAATTATGTACTGAAACAGCTTAAGGTTTACAACTTGAAAAACCTGGACAGAGAATTACTTTGAGTCACGACTACCTAACCTGTACTTCAAACACCTGACAACTTGAGGAGTAAGAATTTTATTTGGTGCAGAATTTTTTGGTAAAAAAAAAACAAAAAAAAATGCACATTTCACAGAATACCCACACAGAAAACCATTAACAGTTGGTTCATATACAAGAAACATCAATTCATGTATGCTTAGGGAATAAGCTGATGGTGTACAAGTTAAGGTGACTAAAACCAAATACTATTTATTATTTATTTATTAAAATCTGTTGATTTTCTGCATTGTTGACTTTCCAACTAAAATTTAATTAAATTCTACCATGTCTAAGCTAATTTTATTTAGCCCAATGCTTATTATAATCTGACTTAAAGGTTACTGAAAATCTACTGGATTCAGCTCAATGAGACTTAAGACTACACACACACACACCTTTTTATTGTATTATAAAGGTTTCTGCTATATATTTGCTGAATGTCAATTTACTCCTAACCCAGGTTTTTCAGTGTAGGAAAAAATGCTAAGGACAGGTGACCATGTGCTGGATTTTAAAGTCAATTCATCAGGTTTACTGCCTTCAGCAAAAATCTTGGTTTGTGAGTGCAAATTATCTCCATATACAATTATGCCCCATTAGGTGGATTTTAGTACCTTCAAATTAAGTGTATTTTCCCAGTGTATTATGTCATAACAGAAGTTTCATACATCCAAGTGTTTTAATAGTAGTAGTAGATTAGTTTATTTGACAGGGACAGTGCAATAAACATAGACAATTAATCAAAGACAATCAATCTGATGTGTTGCACATAGAGTGTATAGCTATTAGCTAATTTGCAACTCTTGTCCCTGGATGGGCTTTAGAAAAAAGAATCAAGATAAAAAATATACACAATAACCACATACATCAATGCAGAAAAATTATAAATACACAATTATAAATATTATAAATATTATAAATACACAAATATAACAGCCTGACTCACATTTAACATAAATATTATAAATATTATAAATACACAAATATAACAGCCTGACTCACATTTAACACATATAACATAACTCACATTTGCCTATTTCAGGCCTTCCTCCCTCCGTCACTCACTATAAACAAACACATTTATTCCTTCCCTTCATTCACTCTCACTTTGCAGACAATTAATTCATACATGAGTACATTCTTGTTTATTTTTCAGCCAGTTTTTAACATTTTTAGTGAATGTTTTAAAGTCCGTTATTATTTTAATTTCATTTGGCATTGTGTTCCAGATGTGACTGCCCTTTATAGAGAAAGCTGTTTGTCCAAATGTGGTTCTGCGGTGGAATATTTTACAGTTATTGTTAACAGAACTCCTGGTGGCTCTGCTGCTGTCCTGTCTTTGGACAAAACCAGCAAGTGGCTCGGGTGCTGATTTATGAAAACATTTGAACGTTAATTTCAGAAGACAGAGGTCAATGAAGCTCTCAAAACTCAATAGGTTGTATTTTTTTAAAACATTACAGTGATGCCACCTAATGGGCTTTTTGTCCAAGATTTTTAGGGTTTGATTATATAATGAACCTATATGTCTTATTGTGGAAGGGGCTGCTTGAGCCCAGACTGTCAAACAGTATGATATATGAGAAAAAACCATAGAATGCATATACAGTGCAGCTGCTTCGTAAGGTATGTAATATCTAATTAATTTAAAGCAGTTCAGATTTTTTTTTACTGTTTTTGAAATTTTCTTTATATGAAGATTAAATTTGAGTTGAGGATCTAGTACAATGCCAAGGTATTTGAATTCTGTAACTAAACTGATGTCATGATCATGTATATTAACTTTAAAATGTTGCAGGTTACATTTTTTGATTGAAAAGCACATTGAGACTGTTTTCTGAAGGTTCAGCAATAGATGGTTCTTGAGGAGCCACTCTTGGACATCAACCATACTTGTAGACAGTACATCTGCAGCCTGTGCTGGAGTCTTGGCAGCTGTGTAAATAACTGCATCATCTGCATAAAGTTGGCATGTTGCAGCTGAGCAGTGTAACGGCAGGTCATTAATAAAAATGCTGAAAAGTAAAGGACCAAGAATGGACCCTTGTGGGATACCCATGCGGTTGTTTAAAAATGAGGATTTATCCTGGTGAACTTTTACACACTGTTCTCTATTCTGGAGATAAGATGCAAACCATTCTAATGTATTTGGGGAGAAGTTAAAAGATACCATTTTGGATAAAAGCAAACTGTGGTTTACAGTATCGAAAGCCTTTTTGAGATCTAGAAAAACAGCTCCTACCACATTACCCCTGTCCAAGGACTGTTTGACGTTTTCAATAAGGCAACAATTTGCTGTTTCTGTTGAGTATCCTGGTCTAAAACCAAATTGATGTGGATGAAGAAGTTGATTGTCTTGTAAGTAGTCTATCAGCTGTGTAGCTACAACTTTTTCAAGAACCTTAGATAGGACTGGTAAGATAGAGATTGGGCGGTAATTGCAGATATCGTCTTTACTGCCTGATTTATGAACTGGTATGACGACAGCTTTTTTCCAGCCAGATGGAAATGTACTAGACCTAATGGAGAGATTAATGAGATGAGTCAGTGGTTTGATTAATATTTTGCTGTGCATTTTGAGAAAGGAGGTGCTCATATTGTAGATATCATTAGTTTTTGAGTTTGACAGTGTTTTAACAATACCAGCAATTAACTTCTCATTTACCTCATCGATGTGAAAAGTATCTGTTGGAAGTATGGAATTTGTGTTGTTGAGCACATTTGGCAGCACAAAAATTTTTGTTAAGTCTTCCACAGAGCCCACAAAGTGTGAATTAAATTCATTTGCCAAAGTAGCCTTGTCACTGACGGTCTTGCCATTGATTCTAAGTTCCTTTACCCCCTTCTGATCGTTTTTTTTATTAGTTAAGTTATTTAAATGCCTCCATAGGGAACTGTTGTTACCCTTTGCATGATCTATCAGTTTATTGTAATAAGATATTTTTGATTTTCGCAGCTCATGTACCACTTTATTTCTTAAACTTTTGTACACAAGGTGATCATTTTGTAGTTTGGAGGTTAGTGATGTTTTCAGTGCATAGTCTCGCCTCTTCATAAGTTTTCTTATTTCATTATTTAACCATGGTAGGCTAATCTTCTGTTGTCTACTTTTAATTTGCTTTGAAAATTTTTCTATAGACTTTGTGATTGTTGCAGTTATAAAATTACAACAATCATCTACTTCACATGTAAAAGGACAGTTAACCTCAAAATCAAATTTATAGATCCATATTCTGGCCCAGTTGTCCATCTACAGTGGTGTGATAAAGTGTTTGCCCCCTTCCTGATTTCTCACTGTTTTTGTATGTTCGTCACACTAAAATATTTCAGATCATCAAACAAATTTAAATATTACACAAAGATAACACAAGTAAACACAAAATGCAGTTTTTAAATTAAGGTGTTTATTAAGGGGAAAAAAATCCAAACCAACATGACTCTGTGAAAAAGTGATCACCCCCTAAACCTAATAAGTGGTTGAGCCACCCTTAGCAGCAAAAATTGCAATCAAGCGTTTGCGATAACTGGCAATGAGTGTTTTACAGTGCCGTGGAGGAATTTTGGCCCACTCATCTTTGCAGAATTGTTGTAATTCAGCCACATTGGAGGGTTTCCACCATGAACCCCCATTTAAGGTCATGCCACAGCATCTCAATCGAATTCAGGTCAGGACTTTGATTAGGCCACGCCAAAGTCTTCATTTTGTTTTTCTAAAGCCATTCAGAGGTGGACTTGCTGGTGTGTTTTGGATAATTGTCCTGCTGCAGAACCCATGTGCACTTCAGCTTGAGGTCACAAACAGATGGCCAGACATTCTCCTTCAGGATTTTTTGGTAGACAGCAGAATTCATGGTTCCATTTACTACAACAAGTCTTCCAGGTCCTGAAGCAGCAAAACAGCCCCAGACCATCACACTACCACCACCATAATTTACTGTTGGTATGATGTTCCTTTTCTGAAATGCTGTGTTACTTTTACACCAGATGTAATGGGACCCACACCTTCCAAAAAGTTTAACTTTTGTCTCGTCAGTCCACAGAGTACTTTCCCAAAAGTCTTGGGGATCATCAAGATGTTTTCTGGCAAAACTGAGATGAGCTTTTATGTTCTTTTTGCTCATTAGTGGTTTTCATCTTGGAACTCTGCCATGCAGGCCATTTTTGCCCAGTCTTTTTCTTTTGGTGGAGTCACGAACACTGACCTTAACTGAGGCAAGTGAGGCCTGAAGTTCTTTGGATGTTGTCGTGGGGTCTTTTGTGACCTCTTGGATGAGTTGTCGCTGCGCTCTTGGAGTAATTCTGGTCGGCCGGCCACTCCTGGGAAGGTTCACTACTGTTCCAAGTTTTTGCCATTTGTGGATAATGGCTTTCACTGTGGTTCGCTGGAGTCCCAAAGCTTTGCTTTAGAAATGGCTTTATAACCTTTTCCAGAATGATAGATCTCAATTACTTTGCTTCTCATTTGTTCCTGAGTTTCTTTGGATTGCAGCATGATGTCTAGCTTTTGAGGATATTTGGTCTACTTCACTTTGTCAGGCAGGTCCTATTTAAGTGATTTCTTGATTGAAAACAGGTGTGACCGTAATCAGGCCTGGGTGTGGCTGGAGAAATTGAACTCAGCTTTCCAAAGATGTGATAAACCATGGTTAATTTATGTTTTAACGGGGGGGAGGGGGTCACTTTTTCACACAGGGCCATGTAGGTTTGGATTTTTTTTACTCTTAATAATAAACCCCTTCATTTAAAAGCTGTATTTTGTGTTTACTTGTGTTATCTTTGTCTAATATTTAAATTTGTTTGATGATCTGAAAGATTTCAGTGTGACAAATATACAAAAAAATGAGAAATCAGAAGGGGGCAAACACTTTTTCACACCAATGTATATTGCATTGGTGTAAGTTTATCAGACTGGGATAATATGATTAATGGTGTTGTCGTGCCTTTTCATGCTGAAAATGCCAGATATTGATTAAAATTTAAAAAAAAAAAAAAAAACTCAGCAGTCATGTATTTCCTTACATCAAGGACCTGCTATTGAAAAGGAATCCAAAATCCTTGTTACACGTTCTAATAGGAACTTCATTCTTGAAAATTACACTGTACTGTTGCTGTGTACAAAGAATAAGCAGGCACTGCACTCGTGGCAAGAAGTTTGTTCTCCAAACATCCTGAAAGGCTCTAGTATTATTTCCAGCTGCAATGTTAATTCTAGGAAAATCATTCAGTTGGTGAAAATTTGTTTCATAACAAAATACTTTTATTTTGCATTAAACAGCTGATTTATTGGACAACACTGGAGCGAGAATGTGAATCATATATACATGTATGATGCATGATAAATCTGTCTGAGGGAAATCTATTGTCTTGGCAAATTATGGTTCTCACAAATTCAGTCTTCATAAACAATCAGTTCAAAATCTGACAGAAATATGTCTTTTTATTTTCAGAAAAAGTCTTTTACTTCAATTTGTGGAAATGGGAAGGAGAACAAAAGCACTACATTTATATTTTTAAGTGAAATATTGATACCAATCAGACACTATGAGCATTTACCTTCATTTTCATCATTTTGAAGTAGACTACTAACAGTTTGTGGTGGCCCTAACCTGTCTTACAATGCGTTTTAAATCCAGCTTTTATTTGCGATTTGATCATTTCTTTTTAAGCATTTATGATAAAGTGTGCATCCACAGGCTCTGCTGTCTTCCTTTTCAGCTCTTTGCCAACATGATGCTGTATCTCTGTGCAGCCATAGTGGGTGTGATGTCGTTCTACATGGCCGACAGGAAGTACCGGACAGCATTTTTGGAAGCTCGTCAGTCACTGGAGGTCAAACTGACTCTAGAGGATCAGAGTACCCAGCAGGTACGAGGTGGAAACACACAGTTAAAGCTCAATTAGGTAACACGTTTTCTTAATTCATGCAAAGACAAGTAGAAGCGTGTGTGTGTGGTGAAACGCCCTGATCAACTGCAGGATGTTTTGCTCTGCTCACGGCTAATAGGCTGGTCATAGACACTTGTTTTCACTAGTGAGCCTCCACCAGGGACCAAACACAATAATCAGGTGACTGTTTAAGCTACAGGGACTATTTGTCTGTTTCCTCTATGGTGAGGATTTTATTCAAAATATTACATTGAGAAATTAGTCAGTATTTCTTTAGGTTGAAACAGTGCTTTTTCACAGCTTACATTTATTAATGTTTTTCATTTAATCATTTTTTATTTGAGCCACTGTCATGCTTTACTGCAAAACTACCACTCTTGAAAGCTTAGTTTAAAAAGGTGGTGAGATTTAAGTGATTGTGTTTGCTTGGATAAAGGTGGAAATGCAGAAGGATAAAAATTATGAAATTCCCAGTGTGCCTTTGTAATTGGGGACTTGCATTACAGTAGATGGAACAAACCAGCCGACTTGAACATGTCTAAGCCAATGAAAGCATCTCTTGGGAGCTGCTGTACTTTGACATGCGTTGCACGCGCACTGGGATTTTCTTTTTTTTTCTTGCCTGTAGCTGTCATGTCTTACAGCAAAACTCTCACCCTGTTTTGGTTGTCTGTCCATGCAGGAGGACTTATTACTTTCCATCCTGCCCAAACACATCGCCGACGAGATGCTGCAGGGCATGAAGAACGAGGCCAATCAGAAGGATGTCCAGCAGCAGCAGCAGTTTAACACCATGTACATGTACCGCCATGAAAACGTCAGGTGTGCACCACCTCAGGAGTATTCAGTCAAAACTTAAAGAGTCAACCTGTTGTGTCATGTTGTCACATCTGCACTTTGGTTGCAGCATCCTGTTTGCTGACATCGTGGGCTTCACCCAGCTGTCCTCTGCCTGTAGTGCCCAGGAGCTTGTGAAGCTGCTTAACGAACTGTTTGCCCGCTTTGATAAACTGGCAGCGGTGAGTACATGCTTAAAAATAATGTCCCCCCAAAGACACATTGGAGGGGATTTGTATGTTTCTACCTTTATAATCCATACATTTGTTAAATTGTTCAAGGAATCTGAAGGAATTTTAGTGTGCAAACACACATAATCTTTTCACCCTCAGATGGCACTACATAGTGTTACGTCCACAAACCTGGAATGAAGATGGACGAGGATGCTGCAGTCGAACTGAACTTTATTACAGAATGATAGCAAGCACATGTACACTTGGTGTGTCTGGCACTACCCAATACTGCCCAGTACTATCCAGCACTACCTTAGCACTACCTAGTACTATCTGCAATGAGATGGCAGACTGCCCTCTATACAGTGGGGAAAAAAGTATTTAGTCAGCCACCAATTGTGCAAGTTCTCCCACTTAAAAGATGAGAGGTCTCCAGTTTTCATCATGGGTATACCTCAACTATGAGAGACAAAATGAGAAAAAAAAAATCCAGAAAATCACATTGTCTAATTTTTAAAGAATTTATTTGCAAATTATGGTGGAAAATAAGTATTTGGTCAATAACAAAAGTTCATCTCAGTACTTTGTTATTTACCCTTTTTTGGCAATGACAGAAGTCAAACGTTTTTAAGTCTTCACAAGGTTTTCACACACTGTTACTGGTATTTTGGCCCATTCCTCCATGCAGATCTCCTCTAGAGCAGTGATGTTTTGGGGCTGTCACTGGGCAACACGGACTTTCAACTCCCTCCAAAGATTTTCTATGGGGTTGAGATCTGGAGACTGGCTAGGCCACTCCAGGACCTTGAAATGCTTCTTACGAAGCCACTCCTTCATTGCCCGGGCGGTGTGTTTGGGATCATTGTCATGCTGAAAGACCCAGCCACGTTTCATCTTCAATACCCTTGCTGATGGAAGGAGGTTTTCACTCAAAATCTCATGATACATGGCCCCATTCATTCTTTCCTTTACACGGATCAGCCGTCCTGGTCCCTTTGCAGAAAAACAGCCCCAAAGTATAATGTTTCCACCCCCATGCTTCACAGTAGGTATGGTGTTCTTTCTCCTCCAAACACGACAAGTTGAGTTTTTACCAAAAAATTCTATTTTGGTTTCATCTGACCACATGACATTCTCCCAGTCCTCTTCTGGATCATCCAAATGCTCTCTAGCAAACTTCAGACGGGCCTGGACATGTACTGGCTTAAGCAGGGGTACACATCTGGCACTGCAGGATTTGAGTCCCTGGCGGTGTAGTGTGTTTCTGATGGTAGCCTTTGTTACTTTGGTCCCAGCTCTCTGCAGGTCATTCACTAGGTCCCCCTATGTGGTTCTGGGATTTTTGCTCACCGTTCTTGTGATCATTTTGACCTCACGGGGTGAGATCTTGCGTGGAGCCCCAGATCAAGGGAGATTATCAGTGGTCTTGTATGTCTTCCTTTTTCTAATAATTGCTCCCACAGTTGATTTCTTCACACCAAGCTGCTTACCTATTGCAGATTCAGTCTTCCCAGCCTGGTGCAGGTCTACAATTTTGTTTCTGGTGTCCTTTGACAGCTCTTCGGTCTTGGCCATAGTGGAGTTTGGAGTCTGACTGTTTGAGGTTGTGGACAGGTATCTTTTATACTGATAACGAGTTCAAACAGGTTCCATTAATGCAGGTAACAAGTGGAGGACAGAGGAGCCTCTTAAAGAAGAAGTTACAGGTCTGTGAGAGCCAGAAATTTTGCTTGTTTGTAGGTGACCAAATACTTATTTTACCAAGGAATTTACCAATTAATTCATTAAAAATCCTTCAATGTGATTTTCTGGATTTTTTTTTTCTCATTTTGTCTCTCATAGCTGAGGTATACCTATGATGAAAATTGGAGACCTCTCTCATCTTTTAAGTGGGAGAACGTGCACAATTGGTGGCTGACTAAATACTTTTTTGCCCCACTGTATATTGGTAGTGACGTCAGCCACAGGCTACGTTCCACTCCAGATGTCCCACTAGTTTGTACACTACACACAGCACTTTGAGATGACTTCTGTGATTTAGTGCTATACACATAACGCTAACTTGAATAAAGGACCATCATTCATCAGTAGATGATAGACACTGCCATTAAGTTGCATTATATTTTTACTGAATGAGACCTTTTGAGACCAAGGAAGACTCTAATAAAACGACTGATTTTTTTTATTTTTTTTTAATTTTTGTATTGGTTGCCACACCAGATGTCCAAATTCATGATTAAAAGTGTTGGAAAAGTGAAAATTTCATATAACTTTACTGTGCTACAAAGCAGTCTCAGGCAGTGAAATAAAAGTAAAAAACAATTTAAGAATGATGACAATTTTTTTTTTCAAATTTCTATTTTTGTAGTATTCCTTTTTTTTTCAGATTTGAGGTTGTATGGACCTTTTGCACTACGTAGCGTGAAGCACTTCCACTTTCTGATCTCCCCAATAGTTCACTTCCAGCTTCATTATATTTGCCATTATATTTGCCAACTTAGTGCTTTCTTGTCAATAGATAAATTTTATCACTTTCACTTAACATTATACATATTGGAAACGGCGCACTTAGCATCCTGTTTATATCTCTCCCATTCCAAATACCACTGCATGGGCATCAATGGACCTGTGAAACTCATCAAAACATACAGCTCCGGACTTCCGGTCTGGACGCCATGGCGACTGCAGCTTAACACTGAAGTTCTCAGACCCAATTCAGGATAACACCTTGAAAATCAAACTTAACGGATTTTTGGAGGAGTGAAAATCAAAAGACAAAATCATCATGTCTAAAGGAAAACAGAAGAAACTGAAATTCTCCAGGCCAGGACACGTATCGGCCGGAGAATCCGAACTGGAAGATCTCCGTTCAGAAGACGAGGAACTGGTGATAGCTAACAAAAGGGTTAGCCTGAAATCACTATTTGAGGAGCTACGACGATTTCGCCGAGATGTTACGGCCGAATTTCGGGAATTCAGAGAAGAATTGAAAAGGACAAACAGCAGAGTGGACCAGGCCGAGAACCGAATCTTGGAAACAGAGGATCGAATAAAAGTGCTCGAAGATTCTGTGCTAGACCTACGCAAAAGACAAGCAGCTATAGAGGCTAAGCTAACCGACCAAGAAGGAAAACAAAGAAGAGACAACATAAGAATTCATGGTCTGATAGAAGGAACCGAAAATGGTTTTAACTCAATGGCAGAATGCGTGGAATCCTTACTAAGAGAGAAATTGGATATTCCACAAACCACCGACTTGAAGATAGAAAAGGCACATCGTTCATTAGCCGCTAGGCCGGCGGCGGAAGCGCCCCCACGTTCGGTGTTGGTAAGATTTTCCAATTTCAAAATAAAACAAGAGGTTGTAAGACTGGCCTGGCAGAAAAGAGGATTTATGCACCAGGAGAGAAAAGTCTACGTGGAACACGATTACGCCCCGGAGGTCCTTAAAAAGCGCAGGGAATACAATGACGCGAAAAAGGTGTTAAGAGAGAAGAAATTGCGCTTTCAGACACCATTTCCTGCGAAGTTAAGGGTCTTCTACGGCGATGAAACGTGTCTCTATAATTCGGCGGAAGAAGCAACAGCTGACATGGCGAAAAGAGGCCTCCCGGTAACGGTATTTAAACCCCCAGCAGACCCGAGTGAGAAGATCAGAGCTCAAACATGGACAACACAAAGACCTTCAAAATCCACGGACCAGCAGCGGGAAACCCAGCACCAGAGCGTCGCGGATAAACTATCCGTTTTCAGGTTGGAATAGCGACCTTTTTTTTTTTTTTTTTTTTTTTCTCTTGAATCAATCCGCACATCCAACCCCCCTCATACAAGGTAACAAACATTAAAGGAGATGCATATTCAGCATGTGGTAAAACATTTCATGGAACAATCATATTATTTGAAACAAATAAGTCTTTGTAATAAAAAAAAAAAAAAAATTGTTAAAATAGAAATGTGACAATAATCCACATGTTCTCCTCATACTAACAAATACTGTTTTTGCGTGAATGTTTGATGTGATGGGGGTGGGAGGGTGCACACAATTTCACAGGGTTTAGGCATAAAAGGAAAAAAAAAAAAAATCATTACAAGTTTGGATTGGGTTCTGAAACTCACGTTAAAAGCATGGGACTACTTTCAGTGGTAAGAGAGGGCCCTCAACACGTAACAGAGTTTGAGGAATTTCCCTCAGAGCCTTCACTCCATCAAGGCTCTTACAGGGTCTTTAAA
This sequence comes from Pholidichthys leucotaenia, assembly GCA_020510985.1. Classification (NCBI taxonomy): domain Eukaryota; kingdom Metazoa; phylum Chordata; class Actinopteri; order Cichliformes; family Pholidichthyidae; genus Pholidichthys; species Pholidichthys leucotaenia. Next base: position 357,212,889 of record CM035842.1, on the reverse strand, counting down.
AAGACCTCAGCTCAGGAAGTTCTTATGACAGCTTTTTGTTTTAAAGTTTTTTACACTATGTTCTTAATGTTTTTCTTGTTTTTAATGTTCTTTCAGTTTCTGAGTAGCACAAAAGAGGGCCACCACACAGTTATACTAAACAAAACAACACAATGGAGAAACAGGGTGTAACCAAAATAATTTCATATAATGTAAAAGGAATCCTGAATCCAGTTAAAAGATCCAAGATTCTAGGCAAAATGAAAAAAGACAAAGCAGGAATAATACTTTTACAAGAAACCCACCTAACAGACGTGGAACACAATAAACTCAGTAGACAAGGGTTTAAAATGATCTCTTCATCTTCATATAAATCAGGGAGGAGGAGGGGAGTAGCGACATTGATATCAACCAAAATTACATTTGAAAAAAAATCAGAACACAAAGATAAAGAAGGGAGATACAGTTTGGTAACTGGGCGGCTAGAGGGAGAAGATATCACCCTGCTGAATGTGTATGCTCCCCCAGGGGCTAACTGGAAATTTTATAAAAATGTATTCGACCTAATGATAACTAAAGCTCAAGGTTTAGTGATATGTGGTGGGGACTTCAATCTTAGACTGAATCCATACTGGGATGCTTCTGGTAATTCCCCACATCAAAATAACACCCAAAACAGGAAGACTCGGATGCTACTAAAAGAATTGGGAATCTGTGACGTGTGGAGGGAACTCAACCCCAGTGTAAAAGACTACATTTTACTCAACTCCACATTCATCTTACTCAAGGATTGACTATTTTTTTATGTTTAATAGAGACATTGGAAGAGTAAAAACATGTAAAATAGGACTGATGGATCTCTCCGACCACAGTCCGATCTACATGGACTTAAATATCCAAAAATACACAAATAATACATTTTCTTGGAGGTTAAATTCAAATGTCCTGAAAGGACCATTGAAAGATGAATTGGAATCAGATATTCTCAGATATTTGGAAGATAACGATAATGGAGAAGTATCCCCTTTAATACTGTGGGATGCATGTAAAGCTGTAATAAGAGGAAAGATTATTGCAAAACTGGCAACCCAAAAGAAACTAAGACAAGAAAAACTATCCACATTAGAGTCAGAACTTAGGAACCTAGAAAAAGAACACAAAGGCAACACTCATTCTACTGACTCGCTCAAGATTAAGGAAATTAAAAACCAAATAAATGAGATCTACACAATAGAAATCCAGAAGAAACTTACATTTCTGAAACAAAAATACTATGAAGCAGGCAGTAAATCGGCAAAATTGCTAGCCTATAAATTGAGGAAACATCAAACAGAAAGAGCAATCTACAAAATCAGAGACCCAGTATCAAAGGAAATAAAATTCAGAATTCAGGATATTCTTAAAAACTTCGAGAATTACTATAAGAACTTATACTCCCACAAAAAACATAAAAACGCATCCGAGGCATTCCTAAACACATTAAACCTTCCCCAACTTACGGAGTCACAAAATAAAACACTACTGTCAGAAATACATCCTAAAGAATTGGAAAAAGCAATTATGAAACTTAAAGCTAACAAATCCCCAGGAGCTGATGGCTATACAGCAGAGTGGTACAAAACCTTTAAACAGCAACTATCTCCTCTCCTCCTGAAAACATTTAATTATGTCCTCCACACAGGGGAAATCCCCCCCTCCTGGAGAGAAGGGGTCATTGCAGTTATACCTAAACCTGAAAAGGATAAACTAGAGTGCTCCAACTACAGACCAATCAGTGTACTAAATCAGGACTATAAGCTTTTTACCATTATCCTTGCCAAAAGGTTAGAAAATATACTGACAGACCTAATTCATTTAGACCAAACAGGTTTTATAAGACAAAGACAGACACAAGACAACATTCGACGCACTTTACACATAATTCATCATATAAAAAAATATTACTTAAATGCAGTCATATTGGGATTAGATGCTGAAAAAGCATTCGATTCGGTTGACTGGTCTTTTCTATATAGAATCTTATCCAGTTTCAATTTTCATAACAACTTCATTAGAACTATACAGACATTATATAAAAAACCAACAGCTAAAATAAGGATTAACGGTAATTTATCATCATCTTTTGAACTGGAAAGAGGATGTCGTCAGGGCTGCCCCCTGTCTCCACTGCTCTTTGCAATCTTCATAGAACCTCTGAGCCAATGGATAAGACAAAACCAAAAAATTCAAGGTATTACACTTGGTCAGAAGGAACATAAAATAGCACTCTTTGCTGATGACATTTTAATATACCTAGGGCAGCCGGACACTTCTTTACCAGAACTAACCTCAGTTTTTTCAGAGTATGGAGATTTATCGGGGTACAAATTAAATATGCATAAAACCCAAGTTTTAACATTCAACTATGACCCAAATCATTATTCACTAAGCAAACTCAAAACTAACTGGGAGTCGGAATCTATGAAATATCTGGGGGTCAATATCCCGAAACAACTCAACAAAATTATATCACTAAACTATGATCCACTGGTGACAAAAATAAAATCTGACCTAGCAAGATGGAATATGATACCATTCTTGGGTACTGCACAAAGAATTGAAGCAGTCAAAATGAATATACTTCCACGTCTTCTATACCTTTTCCAAACAATACCAGTAGAACCTCCCAAAAAAACATTGCAGGAGCTGGACAGAAGGATCTCAAGATTCATATGGCAGGGCAAGAGACCTAGAATCAGATATAGAACCCTACAGCTAAACAAAGACAAAGGTGGGCTCGCGCTGCCAAATATCAGGGACTACTTTAAAGCCGCACAAATCAAAACTTTAGTAGAGATATGTAACCCAGTCTACACTGCACAATGGAAAGAGATCGAATGCCAAATAACAAGTGACATCCCCCTACAGGCGATAATAGGGAACAATGTCTTACCTAAGCTTTTGAATAACACTAACCCGTGGATAGAGACCCCGCTAAAAATTTGGTTTAAGATAGTCAGAGAGAATCAAACTAAAGAGCCCTATCGACTTCTGCAATGGATCGCCTATGATCAGGACTTTACTCCTAATAAAACAGACACCAGATGTAAAAAGTGGAAGGAGAAAGGGCTGATAAAATATTACGATTTTTTTAAAGGGCAAATCTTAAGAAGTTTTGAAGATTTGAAAAAACAAGGCCTAATAAATCAAGACCTTTACAGGTTCTTCCAGCTTAGACACCACATAAACAATATACTTAAAAAGGAGGTTTTGGAAAGGGCCCAGTCAGGTGTTCTGAAGGTCTTCTTAATGGCATATAAAGGGATCCCAGGGATCAGATACATTTCTAAAATATACCAAGGTCTTCAAGACTTAAAAGGAGACAACACATCTTATATAAAAGAGAGATGGGAAAAAGAGGGGAATTTCACTTTACAACTGGAAATATGGGAAAAGCTAAATAAACAGCAATGGAAAAGTACCTCATCCCTGCAGTGGAGAGAATTTGGATGGAAAAACTTGGCAAGATTTTTCAGAACACCTGCACAAAACAAATTTACCCATAAGGGATTGAACTGTTGGCGCTTGTGTGGTGAAAAGACTGCAAATCATTTTCATGTGTTTTGGTCATGCCCAGTTATCCACCAATATTGGACCAAGGTACAGACAATATTGGGGAAAATATTCAAAATTACAGTTCCCTTTTCTTTTGTAACTTTGTATTTGGGTTTACTACCGGACTCACTGGAAAGACGAGGAGAAAAATACTTATTCAATGTTTTAATATTGGCAAGCAAAAAAGCTCTAACTAAAAAATGGATGTTGAAGGACTGTCCTACACCTGAAGATTGGACTAACGTGATCCAAGACATTTACTCGATGGAAAAGTTGACATTCGCACTGAGACAGGACATGGATGTGTTCATGAACTTTTGGCAACCCTGGACCGCATATGTGTCTTCCATTAGATCTAATCTTTGACAAATACCATTTCAATAATGGTTCCACTCTTTGTTCCAACGCTACTCAGATGCTCTTTTATCTTTATTTACTTACTTTTTCTTTTTGTTTGTTTTTTACTGGTTTGTTTTTTTTTTTTGTTATTTGTTTTTTGTTTTTTTTGTTTTTTCTCTCTTTAATTTCACTTTTTCTTTCACTTTAAAAAAAAAAAAAAGAGGTGTTGTAAGAATTAATCTTCCAATGTTGTCAGATATCAGAAAATAAGGGAACATGTGATGAAAATGTAAACACTGCATTGCTGTAACGACCTGTATACCCTTTACAAAAACTTAAATAAAAAAAAAACAAAAAACTTATTTTTAAGTAAAGAAGTGTATTTATTGAGAAAAAAGGAACTGTGTATTGTGCACTTGCACGCTCACTCCCCTCCTACCCCCCAGTCTCCCCAGTGCACAATTCCTTCTAAATCTCATTCCAAACTTTCTCAAAAGTTGGTAACTCTGGTGTTATTGATTTTCTTATTAAACTTTTACTCACTCCTAATAACATTGCATGGACTTAAATGAACCTGCTGGGGAACACGTTACTGGTAGTTGGTATGGTAAAGACTCTGATTTAATTTAATAAGAGAATCAACTAGAAAAGCACTCAGAGGGCATACCTCCGCCAAGGCTCCTTCCGTTTCTCATGGATCACCTCCAAAATGTAATGGGTTTGTGTGTAGGCTTATAGCCACTTGTGGTGAAAATTGCATCAAAGTCTGTCCATCAGTTTTGGAGTATTGTTGCTAACACACTGTGAGAAGATAAGAGCCTTGGCTGAGGTATGCATTCTCAGATCATCACCAAAATATAATGGGTTCCTCTGTAGCCCAAGAACCACCTCTGGTGAAAATTTCATCCAAATCCATCCAGTAGTTTTTGTGTAATCCTGCTGCACAAATACAAACAAAGCCGTTGGTGGAGGTATGCACTCTCAGATCATCACCAAAATGTAATCATCTGTTCCCCGTGCCATTACATACCTTTCCTGAAAATTTCATCAAAATCCTTTCATAACTTTTCGAGTTATGTTGGTAACAAACAGACAAACAAACAGACAAACAAACGAACCCCGGTAAAAACATTACCTCCTTGGTGGAGGTAATAACAACAACTGGAAGCTAACTAGGTTCACAACAATAACTGCTAACAGTAGTGCTAACGGCAGTAACAAAGGATGCTGCACATACAACATATATTAAAGCAAGTCAGATAATCTGTTTCGGTGTACCTTCACAGGTTAAATCAGAGCTGATCAGAGTCCATGAGGTGGCATTGGGAATGTGAGATACATAAACAACAGGAGAGCTGTGCTATGCTAAGCTACCTGGGCTAACAATGAAATGTAACAGTATGGTTACAAAAATGACCAGAATGTGAAACATAAACTTTAGAAACAAAAAATGATATGCCAATACTGTCATGAATCGCCCTTCAGGGCAGAGAGGAGAATTCCACACGCTGGACTGCAGTTTGTGGTATTTAGAACACAAATCCCAAACAGTGCAAAACAGAAAATCCAAACAGAAATACAAAGCAGACTTACAGCGCACCAGAATAGGGCCAGGATTCTGGTGGAGACGATAACTAAGACTCTCGCAACGAGAAATGAAAAGAACGGCCCTTAAATGAGGCTAGAAACAATCAAACACAAATAGTACCCGGTGTGAATGACATGAGCGGGCTGGGGAGAAAATGACAATCAGCTGTGAGTCATGAGGAGAGGAGGTGGAGCTGACAGTTTGACAGGAGCACCACCCACAACCAGGGAGTGCCCCTGACAACTGTAGCTCCTGAGAGAGAAAGAAAGACACTGGCAAAATTAAAGTGTAAACAAATAAAAACAACTAAACCCAAATATGTAAACAAAATTACACTGAACATAAACAGGAAAATAAATTATACAAATAAACAATTGCAAAAACAAACTAGAAATAACATCACAGACAAATAACTCCAAAATACAATATTATACAAAAAAAGAGACAAAGCACGGTGGAATCCCCACCCCCCACTCCGTGCTCAGATCATGACAAATACACTGTTTCCAGTCTCTATAATGGTGATTGAAAGTGATAAAACTGATTTGATGAGAAAACACTAAGCAGTGGGCAAATATAATGGAACCATAAGTGAAGTCCTGGGAAATTAGAAAGTGGAAGTACATCACTCTACACTGCGCAAAGAAGTCCATTACTGGCAAGATATAGAATGTCAAAACAGGAGATGACTAGGTTTTGAGGAAAGTTTTAAATATCAGCTGATATTATATCCATACCCAGTATATGCATTCATTATAATAAAGATGTGTTAAAAAGGTTCAACTTCAAGGTGTTATATTTAACAAAGTGATTAACAACTGTAAACACAAAGTTGTGATGATCAGCTGAGATGTGACTCTGCAACATACATATGCTGTATACAATTGTGCCTTGGACAGTGGAATCAAAGCAGCACTGCTGAACAAATTATGTGATAATGTTCACAGCAGACATCTTGGCCAGGCTGGATGCTATAAACTTTCTTCTATGTAACAACTGCATCTCACATATGCACTTACTGACTTATAGTAACTTCTGTAAAATTTAATTTCCGAAGCAGACTTTTCAAATATGCTCATTCCTTATTATTTATTTAAATGTACCTCCTGTCACATTCTGCAGCAATACCACCAGCTAAGGATTAAGATTCTTGGAGACTGTTACTATTGCATCTGTGGCCTTCCTGACTTCAGAGAGGACCATGCCGCATGCTCTATAATGATGGGCCTTGCAATGGTTGAAGCCATCTCGTATGTAATGAACTTATATTTTGTATTCAGACACAAAATAGTAATGAGTGCATCTAAAGAACAGAATGAAGGATTGCATGTTTGCACAAAAAGGCATCACTAGTTAAAACAAAACTATAGGTTTGATTTGATATAGTAAGAAGTGAGTTCTCGTTCTCTCTGAGTGACTCTGCAGTGACCACCTACATTTTCTGCCGGTGCAGGTATGTGCGTGAAATGACAAAAACTGAGGTGGACATGCGTGTTGGTGTTCACACGGGCACCGTGCTGGGAGGGGTGCTTGGTCAGAAGCGTTGGCAGTTCGATGTTTGGTCCACCGATGTCACTGTGGCCAATAAGATGGAATCTGGAGGGATTCCTGGGTAGGAAGTCAGTGCTGCTGCTTGGTGTCTCTGACTGAGACCAGTAGCTTGCTGTTTGTTTGTTTGTTTTGTGCATATGGGTATGTGTTCATATTTCAAGAAATGTGTGTACTTTACAGGAGAGTGCATATTTCCCAAACAACCAGGGACAGTCTGCATGGGGAATTTGATTTGGAGCCAGGGAATGGTGGAGAAAGGTGCGAGTACCTCCTGGAGAAAGGCATCGAAACTTACTTGGTTTTGGTGCCAAAGCGCACTGCAAATGGGCTTAGCAGAAAAGTATGTGGTTTGTATCTTTGTACATCTGTATCATTGTTCTGATTTCACACTTCAGTAACTCAAAAATTAAAAACAAAATGAAAAAGGTTTTCTGGCAAAACAAATTTTTAGCTCGTTTGGGTCAGTGGACCCAGAAACAAGCTTGTGTTTGCTCCATCATAGGTGTGGGAAAATTTTGTGGTCCATGTTAAAGGTCTTATACTTGTAGATGGCTGGTACAGTAGAATGTCAGCAGATATGAGCTCCAAACTCAAAACAAGGTCACTAGTGTCATATTTTGGGGAGCTTTTGATTTGTTTTAACATATTTATTATTGTTTTGTTTTGATTAGTTGTGTTTTTGGCATGTTTATGGGCATGTTTTGCCCTATTCTTAGACATGTCTTTAGCATGTCAATGTTTTGTTTTTTTTACATACTCATCAAAGGAGTCTTGATATTTGTATCCATATCAATACACCATACACAACATGGTGTATGCTATATTGATATATGGTTGATGGCTATCCCAGGTGAGCTTTGATATGCTTTGCTACCATCTCTGCTTCTTAGTGTAGAGTGGTTGAATTCCTGCTTTTCCTCTTTCAGACTCCTGGCAACTTGACCAACAGAAATTCAAACCAGCTGATCAACACTACTGCAACTAATGGGAATGCAGCCTCACACCAGTCCACTCCCACTGGGTCTAAACTGGAGGTGAATTACAATGTTTCTATTATTTTATGTCATGATCCTTTCTCATTCAGACTTTCATGTGGTAAAATATGTGACATTACTTCATCTTTTGTTCTTCATAACCCTAGAGGAGTCACATAGTTGAGGAACAGGTGATCAGTAGACGACTGCAACAGGAGCTGCTGGAGCGAGAGACCCAACAAATGTAAGAGAAATTATTTTTAGGGAGAAATATTCTAACTCCATCTAGCTCAGCAAAGGAAACTTACATTCCTACATACAATCCTCATTGTCCTCTTATTCGCCATCCATCCATCCATCCATCCATCCATCCATCTTCTACCACTTAATCCTTTTCGGGCTGCAGGGGGCTGGAGCCTATCCCAGCATCTTTGGGCGAGAGGCAGGGTACACCCTGGACAGATCGTCAGTCCATCACAGGGCCCTCTTATTTTCTACTAGTCTTTTTAGTCCTGAAGTGGCCAAGACATGTAATGACTAAAATGAAGACGTTAGGTCATTTCTGACCCATATTATCTTTTACAGAGATATTTTAATGGCTTCTTTAACTGTGGCATATTCTGAAGTTGTTTCATGTGATGAACTGAGGCCATCAATCTGACTCATCTCTTTTGGGGTTTAAAATATCTGCCTTAAAGGGGTCATTGACTGAAAAATTTGTGTTTTTGTAGGTGTTAACCTTCTGAATTGAGTCTATTGGTCATATGATTATTGAAAAAATATCAAAACACTCACTTCTCTTAAAAACAACAACAACAACAAAAACAGCCTTTATCTTGTTTTTTGTCCGATTAGCTGTTTTAACTCTTCCGGGTATTTTCCTGTATGTGGAGAAATGCTAAACATCGCTAAAAGGTAAACGTCACTAGCCTTGATACCTTCCCGCTACTCTATTATTGGCCAGCCAAGATGTCTGTCATGTAGATGGGCAGGGCGCCACAAGTGTTAGCTTAAAAGCTAACAGTGGTAGTAGGAAGCTTAGATTTCAGTCACCCTAACAGACATGACTGTTCCCACTGGTTCACTAATCCACAATTGATAATACTGTATGTGTTGCATTATTCTGGCTTATTTTGTTATATTTTTGCAGTGATGTTACATTAAACTGTTAGGCCAAGGCAGCTAGATGAAGCTAGCAGTTAAACCACTAGTCTTGGCTTATTCACGAATGTTTCTGTGCTTACTGTACTCAGGGAGTACAATAAACATGTCCTATCTGTTATGTATGGTAAAATACCTTGGGTAAAGGATGAGGCAAGATGACTGGACAAACACAGCTTTATTGATGGAACCAATAATGCGGTAGCACGACAGGCACCTGGCAGAGGGCACCGGTCAAAGAGGCCGCAATATGGATGCCATCTGCCTTATACAGGGCAGTGCGCTGACGGAAGTGCATGTCACCACACCGCACGTCACAATAATGTGCCATTTTAATACATACTACTATCAACCACTGAAACCACACACCCCGGCCCACCAGTGATGCATTATTCCATTCATTAGGTTAGTTGGCTCTAAGCTAGTATCTAGCCAGCTAAGATCAGGAATAGTGATGTAATTGGGAGGGTGGAGTTAAATGCAGCCTGAGAAAATTAAAGACATGCACTGAAACTGGACATTCTCAGAAAGGCTGCAAATGATAAACAATTTTGCGGCAATAACTGAAGGAAAGCTTACCAAAATATGTCACAAACATTTTGTTTAGACACGTGTGAGCTGTTAGGAGACCAGTGCAAAATCTTTCCTAAATTAGTATCTGCCGCAGACGAGGACAACCCCCCCACAGCACCGGGAAACATCCAGGGAACAGACATTGAGATGGTGAAATGTTACAAGTACCTGGGTGTTCACCTGAACAATAAACTGGACTGGTCACACAACACCAATGCGCTTTACAAGAAGGGGCAGCGCAGGCTGTTCCTCCTGAGGAGACTCAGGTCTTTTGGAGTGCAAGAGGCACTCCTGAAGACCTTCTACCATTCGGTGGTGGCATCAGCCATCACATTTGGAGTGATCTGCTGGGGCTATGGAATCACGGCAGCCGACAGGAAGAGACTCAGCAGGCTGATCAAAAAAGCTAGCCCTGTTCTGGGGCGACGCCTCGACCCAGTGGAGGAGATAGGAGAGAGGAGGATGGTGGCTAAGCTGTCATCTCTGCTGGAGTCTGAGTCCCACCCCATGCAGGACACGCTGAATGCACTGAGGAGCACATTTAGCAGTAGGCTGTGCCATCCTAAGTGCACGACAGAGAGGTTCCGCAGGTCCTGTCTACCTACAGCTGTCAGGCTTTATAACCTAACCAGGGCTGGTCATAGAGGTCATATTAAATGTACTAAACATAATAACTTTGCACAATAGAGATCATCCCCTCCAATACACAACTAAGACAATAACAATCATTACTGAGGGTGGCAACAGCATTGTTGATTCAAATGCAAAATATATTGTCTGAGTACATATTCATATTCTGCAGGGTAATTTAATAAACCGTAATGCTGTTTATTCCATCTAGCTGCAATGCTCCTGCACTGCGTATATATCTGTGTACATATGTATGTTCATTCATTTACTGCTTTGGCTAACCAGTTCTTATTATCTTATTTACTATTGCTCTGAATGCTGCTATCCCTTTGCTGCTGTAATCCTGGAATTTCCCCATTGTAGGACTAATAAAGGTTTAGCTTATCTTAGCTTAGCTTAGCTTAGCTTATCTCTACATGTATGGCAGTAATTCAATTTGAGTATGTGTTAAATTCCAACACAAGGACATCTCAATAAAATAAAAATCAGACTTATTACCCAAATGCAGATTTCTGAGTTCTTCCTAAGTTAAAACTTAACGGTGGACTATGTAAAAATTGGAGGTGATTACTGGCAACACCAGATGGTTGTAATGAATCTTCAACCATTAGGCTGAAGCAAGTTTGATAAAGTATTCTTTGCTGATGACCAGTGATGACTCCTTCAAGTTTTTCTACTCCAAATGAACCAGTAATTAACTGATAGCATTACATGTTCTGCCCTACACTGGAAATTACCATAATTAGGTTCCAACACAGGATTTTTGACTGAGCTGAAAACTTGCTTATTCTCACCCTGCTGGTGTAGAGTGGTATTTCTCACTTTATCAGCCCAGTAAACAACATGAATGAATTCATAGCTCTGTAGTATCATAAATTATCATATTTTGCATGACAGTAAAATTGTTTCTTTACACTGCAATTATATTTTAAGTGTTTCTAGAATATTTGAAAGCAGAAAATACTGCATATTTTACCTTTAAGTATTGTAGTGTCTAAGAATGAACATGAACTTGTTTTCTTCGCATTATTTGATGTAAAAGCACATCAGAAAGCACATCTCAAAGGAACATGTTTTGGGTGTTTTGGTCATTTGTCATTTTCTGCAAATAAATGCTCTAAATGACAATATTTTGACTTGGGATGTGGATGAGTTCTTTTCAGTAGGTTACAGAATAAAACAAAATTATTCATGTTACTCAAACACATGCTACGGGGGCCATAATTCTGAAAACAAATTAAAGTATGGTAAATGGTAAAAGCAGATAAAGTGATCATTTTGCTGTGGTCTCTGGTCTCTTATTTTTTTCCAGAGCTGTATGTCCGCACGCAACTTTCCATTACCATTTGCACACCAATGGTTCAATTTCCTCAAAACTCAAAATTAGATTTAAAAAAGTCAATGTCATTTGATGTTGCCTTTTTGACAGAATGAAGGATCATCAGATCAACCCCATTTCACTGCGTTTTCTGGATGAAAAGTTGGAGGAACGCTTCTCCTCAGAGAAGGAGAGGCGGAGCGGCGCTGCCTTCTGCTGCTGCATGATTGTTCTCCTTTTTATCACAGCAATGGAGGTGTTCATAGACCCATTGTGAGTTTATGACGAGCTTCTGTCCTGTATATAAAATATCATGTCACTAATACGAAAGCTATAAGCTCTTTGGGTGTCAGTGAATTTATTTGTCTACCAGTTTGTGCTGTCAGAGTAAGATATTTTTTTTTTTCCATTTTTAGGCTGGTTGTGAACTATGTGACACTTGCAGTTGGACAAGTTTTGCTGCTAATTCTGACAGTTTGTTCCCTGGCTGCCATCTTCCCCAGGGTAAGTGTGCAAATAGTAAATGGAAAATCACTGAACTGTTGCCTTTGGTTGGTCTTTCCCAGCATTTTAGGTTCTACACCATTAACCATAATGCACTCACACAGGGCTTGACATTAACTTTTGTGCCCCGCGGCCACGCTGGCTAGTCTTCCAGAGCAGCGGTTGCATTAACTGAAAATCGTCCTTCATTGACAAATTTTTTTCAGCAGTGACAGAAAAATCTGAAAGCCGTCTGTCATTTTGACAAATTATATTGAGGGTGATCTAATTAAAATCAATTACAATGACAGATAATAATAGATTATGACAGAATTTTTATAACCCTGTCCGTCAAAATGATAGATAAGAAAAAGTCTAGCACAACCTCTGTTCTAGAGTAACTAGCCCTCCGTTTTCACTAGCCAGGAGGTCAGCAGACGCTCCTATGGAAGGATTTTGAGGACTTTTTAGCCAAAAAATCTGCATGGTATAAAAATTTTTGTTAAATGCTAAATTAAGATAAAATTAAATTTTGTCATGCTCTGTAAACAAATGAACTAAAAGCATATTATTATTATTATTATTATTATTATTATTATTATTGTTATTATTATAACAATGAAGTGGCCTGTCAGTATTAATAGGAAAGTTTTTGCCCCTTACAGTAAATTTACAGCTCTTTGCAGCTTTTTTTTTACTTGTATGGTTGCAACTTTCTCCTTGAAAATTTGGGACTTTTTGTTTTAAATTTGTATTTCTTGTGAATTTGTAACCATTTTTTGTCATAAGTTTGCAACATTTGTCATAAATTTGTGAATCTTTCTTTCTTACAGCATTGCAAATTTGTATTATTCTCTTGTATTCATGTCTTTCTTATAGAAAATCTGTGGCTTTTTAAAATATATTTGTAATTTTATTAAAATTTACTTTTTTCTTATATTTGGACTGGATTTATCATGCCAGTTGTCAATATGCCAGATTTCATCGTGAAATCTGCGACTGTAATTGTGACTGAACTACGGGCCACTGATGAATTGTACCAGCATTTAGCTGGTGTATCAGTACTAATGTCAATCCCTGTACCCATGATAATATGTGAAGCAGAAGTAAATGATAATTTTGTAGTTGATGAGGACATTCTTTCCAAAGGCTGCTGATTACTTTTGTCTCGTGGGATTGTAACCGTGTATATGTTCAGTAAGTATTTCTTTTCATTGCCATTTGGTTATTCCAGCTGTTCTCCAAGAGGCTGGTGGCTTTCTCGGTATGGATTGATCGTACTCGATGGGCAAGAAACACGTGGGCGATGGCGAGCATATTTGTTCTAACCATGGCTGTGATTGCTGACATGGTGAGACTACAAGAAACACAAGTGTCTATTTTTTGTGCCGCAACAAGCTATACGAGGGGGTGCTGAAAAGTTCATAGTGGTCAAATTTGACCAAATGTAGTTTATTTTTCAACCGCAGGGATCCAAGCACTTCAACGCCGATGAAAGAAGTGTGTGGACCAAAGGGGAGACTACGTTGAAAAATAAACCACATTTGGTCAAATTTGACCACTATAAACTTTTCAGCCTATGAACTTTTCAGCCCCCCCCCCCCACACACACACACACATTAAACACAATCCACCTCCTAGAAGTTCAGTCAGGTTTAACGTACTTCATCGTGCCACCCAACCCATGTCACGTGTATGCGCCTTTCCACTTAGTTCTCATCAAACTGTCGCTGCCTTTTAAGTGTCTGTCTCCACGCTCCCAGTGGGGCCCATTAGCTGTCTGCTTCACCGCCTGCTGGCTTATTTGCCACAGCCCACAGGGGCAACCTGCTACACACACTGCTGCCTTTGAGCTGTGACAGGAACAGAGGATGAAACATCATTTCAGGGTCTAAGCTGTCATGTTGAGGTGACGGTTATAACAGTGTGTGAACATAAGTGTGGTTTGCTATTGCTGTAGTTGAACAGGACGATTCTCGGCACATTATTCTGAGCAGTGGTTCCTGGAGTACTTTTACTCCGTTATCTTCAAGTTACTTTTAAATTGGCCAAACTGAAGATTTTAAATCATTTTCCTTCTATTCTGACACAGAGAATAGTTTATTACGTACATGTACATATACATATGTACATATGTATACTCGCTGCTCTTGTTTTTTCTTGTCTTCTGATTGTTGCTCTGAGTGTTGCTATCCCTGTGCTGTTGCAATCCTGGAATTTCCCCATTGTGGGACTAATAAAGGCTTATCTTATCTTATCTTATTATTGCTTCTAGTATAGGGTTTATGTGGTTAGTTTGTATTTTATCTTCATCAGAGTAAACACATGTAAGAAGAAAAAAAAACCTCACAAACTGATGAGAGTAAGGTAACATTTGTTAGAAAACAGTTGAAAAAAGTTGAAAACTTTAAAGAAAAGAATGTGAATTTCTTAGTCTTAAATTTACGAGAAAAAACTGCACATTTAAAAAAGTTAACAAATATATGTGAAAAACCTATCAAATTGGCGAGATTAAAGTTGCTCTTGACAACTTCCATCCATCCATCCATCTTCTCCCGCTTATCTGAGGGTCTGGGTCATGGAAGCAGCAGTCCAAGCAGAGGAGCCCAGACTTTCCTGTTCCCAGTCATGTCCTCCAGCTCTTCAGGAAGGATACCGAGACATTTCCAGGCCAGCTGGGAGACATAGTCTCTCCAGCGTGTCCTCAAGTGGGAGGCATCCTGATCAGATGTGCAAACCACTTTAACTGGCTCCTTTCGATGTGGAGGAGCAGTAGCTCTACTCTGAGCCTCACCCTATCTCTAAGGGTGAGTTCAGCTACCCTACGGAGAAAGCTCATTTCAGCCATTTGAAAACCAAAGTTCATGACCACAGGTGAGGGTAGGAAGGTAGATTGGCCGGTAAATTGACAGCTTTGCTTTACAGCTCACCTCCCTCTTCACCACATTAAACCAGTACAGCTGCCCACCATTATGGGCAGTGGTGGCCTAATAGTTAGGGACGTGGACTGGTGAGCAGAGGGTTGCAGGTTCGATCCCTGGACCGGCAGGATTAGATGTGGGTGGGACAGATAACATAGCAGTGTTTGCCCCGCCCTCCTTAACCCCACTGTGGTGCCCTTGAGCAGGGCCCTTCACCCCAACTGCTCCAGTGGAGCTGCTCAGTGGCCACAGGTCAGTCTGTGGTTGTACTGGGCAGCTTCCTGGTATGCATGTGTAACTGTGTGAATGAACAGGGGGTCCTTGAAAAAGAGAGGTTGCCTCTCAATGGAACTGCCCTGTATAAATAAAGGTTAAATAAAAAATAAAATAAAATCACTGCAGATGCTCCTCCGATCCGTCTGTCAATCTTCTGCTCTATTCTCTCCTCACTCGTGAATAAGACCCCAAGACACTTAAACTCTTCCACTTGGCGCAAGAGCTCGTCCCCAACCCGGAAAGGACAATCCACCCTTTTCTGGGTGAGGACCATGGACTCAGATTTGGAGGTACTGATTCTCATCCCAACCGCTTCACACTCAGGGGCAAACTGTCCCAGTGAGACCTGTAGGTCATTGCTCGATGAAGCCAATGGGACACCATCATCTGCGAACAGCAGAGATGAGAGCTTGTGGTCACCAAACATGACACCCTCCGTTCCTCGGCTGCGCCTACAAATCCTGTCCATAAAATATTATGAACAGGATCAGTGACAAAGGGCAGCGCTGCTGGAGTTCAGTTCTCACTAGGAATGATTTCGACTGATTGTTGGGGGGGGCGGGGAGCAGCTGTGGCACAGGTGTAGTGTAGCCGACTTCTAATCGGAGGGTCAATGGTTTGATTCCCGCTCTGTCTGCAGTCTGCATGTCAAAGTGTCCTTGAGAAAGACACTGAACCCCCAGTTACTCCTGGTGGGTCAGGCCAGTGCCAGTGCATGGCAGCTACGCTGCCATCAGTGTGTGAATGTGTGTGTGAATGGGTGGATAGCAGCATCTGTAAAGTGCTTTGGTCATCTAGAGATGAGTAAAAAGCGCTATAAAAGTGAACGCCATTTACAATTTGACAATACAAACCAAATGCTCGCCACAGTCATCTAGAGGCAGGATAGCTTGTAGCAACAAGCCCGATACCCCATACTCCTGGAGCACTCGCCACAAGAATCCACGAGAGACGCGGTGGAATGCTTTCTTCAAGTCCACAAAACACATGTGGACTGGTTGGGCAAACTCCCACAAACCCTCGAGGATCCTTGAGAGGGTGAAGAGCTGGTCCAGTGTGCCACAACCAGGAGGAAAACCACATTGTTCCTCCTGAATCTGAGGCTCGACCAACAGCCGACCTCTCCTGTCCAGCACCTTGGCATAGACCTTCCCAGTCAGGCTGAGGCGTGTGATCCTCTGAAGTTGGAGCAGACCCTACCGTTCATCTTCTTGAAGAGAGGAACCACCACTCCAGTTTGCCATGCCAGTGGTACTGTCACCAGATTCCATGTGATGTTGAAGAGGCATGTCAGCCAGGAAAGTCCTACAACATCCAGAGCCTTCAGGTACTCCTGGCGAAGTGATGGAAGAGTCAGCCCCTCATCCTCAGACTCTGCTTCCACTATGGAAGACGTGTCAGTGGGATTGAGGAGATCCTCCAAATACTCCTTCCACCACCCAACAATATCCCCAGTTGAAGTCAGCAGCTCTTCATCCACACCATATACAGTGTGGACAGGGAGCTGCTTCCCTGTCCTGAGTGGAAGGACAGTTTGCCAGAATCTCTTCTAGGCTGACTGAACATCTTGCTCCATGGCCTCCTCGCCACACCTTATGTAATGTTTTCAGTAGATGCTTCTTACTCAAGTAATTTTATTTATACATGAATAGTTAATATAAAATGCTGCTCTTACTTGAGTGTAATTTCCGGCTACTCTACCCAACTAGATTAGCACAATATTCACATTTTAAGAAAAAAGTCAACCTGAATGACTTTAGATTAAAAAAAGCTCTAAATATTTGAAATATTGCAACAGATAAATAAGCAAATGACTAAAATTAAGATTTCTTTATTTTTGCTAAAAGTCTAGCTGCGGTGAAATGATGCGCTAACAGAAAAGCTAGTTTTTTTATTTATACAGGCAGTTCTATTGAGAGGCAACTTCTCTTTTTCAAGGACGCCCTGTTCACACTCACACATGAACACCAAGAAGCTGCCCAGTACAACCACAGACTGACCTGTGGCCGCTGAGCAGCTCCACTGGAGCAGTTGGGGTTAAGGGCCTTGCTCAAGGGCACCACAGTGGAGTTAAGGAGGGTGGGGCAAACACTGCTGTGTTATCTGTCCCACCCGCATCTAATCCTGCTGGTCCAGGGATCGAACCCGCGACCCTCCGCTCACCAGTCCACATCCCTAACCATTAGGCCACCACTGCCCACCAGAAAAGCTAAAATATGACATTAGCAAAACATAGCAATGAGAATAATTTAAAAGTCAAGTATTCTGGCTGAAAAAAATTATTAATAGTTATATAATTATCCAAAAGTGTAAAGTGGGAGTTGGCAACTTCTATTGCAGAAAGCAAATTCAAGCTATTTCTAGCCTCAAAAATACAGTATCTGCATGGAACCACAAAACATATTTGAGCATTAAAATTAAGATAAAGGATCTAAGTTAGAAGTAAAAAGTGGTCTGCCATCACTGGTAATAGGAGTTTTGTTTGTTTTTGTCTTAGATATGTGACAAATTTGTAATTTTTTTTGGACATTTTGACTTTCTTATAAATTTACTAGGTTTTACTATCTTATTTGTGAGATTTTTACCTGTAAATCTGTAACATTTTCTCCTAAAACACTGCATTTTTTCTATATAAATATTGTTTCTAAATTCTTTCTAAATTTGTGAGTTTTTTATCATTAGTTTGAGACTTTCCCCCCATAAACTTATAACTTTGTTCATAAATTTGTAAAATTTTTCTTTTGTCCCACATAAATTTGCTTCATTTTTCTTATACTTTTGCAAATTTTTCTTGTAAATTTGCATATTTGTGCTTTTTTTTCTCCTGAATTTGTTTGTTTTCTGACGGTCTATGATCACGCCACATGGAGTAACTGGTTAAAGGAAAAAGTCTGCCAACCCCTGGTGTAAATGATCCATTGGCCAAAAAAGCATATACGATAAAATGACGACACTTTTAAACTCAATCTCTGCATTGCAGAATTAATTACTTCACTCAAATTATTAATGAAGGCATTTTCTGGCCTACTGTATGTTTCTTTTACCCCCTACATAATACTAAAAATTTTGAATTTGCTCCATCTTTGCAGTTAAGCTGTGCGCCGCCATCCCTTCGGCTCTTTAACAGCACCTCTGGTCCTATGTTGGAGGCACTTGGAGACAGAGGCTGTGCTGAGAATCCAAAGCACTATAGCTTCATGGCTGTGATGTCGCTCATCGCCACCACCATGTTGGTGCAAATCAGCCACCTGATTAAGCTGTGCCTCATGGTGCTAGTCGTCACAGCAACTGGAGCTGTTAATATCTACAGCTGGAGGGACCTATATGATCTGTACGACTATGTACGGTTTACTTCCTACAGGTGAGAAAAGTACAAGACTGGTTGTTATGGTGTAGTGCATCTGTTGGTATCCATCTGTAACCAGTGGGCGATTTATTTTTTTTTAACAAGGGGATTGAAGATTGGGGGGATATTCACAAATTTATTATAAGGCACAAGCATATAAATGAAAATTAAGGGCAAATTTACAAGAATAAAGGTGCAAAAATGTGATAAAAGATGCTAATTTACAATCTAAAAAGGCACAAATTTACCATTAAAGTTTCAAATTTACAAGGAAAAACAATTACAAATTCTTGAGAAAAAAAAAAGCAATTCCATTTTTTTTGGTGGGGGGGCATTTTCAAGAAAAAAAATCATAAATTTGCAAAAATAAATTCACATATTTACATGAAAATATCCAGCAAATTTAAAAGAACAAAAGCTGCCACCCATTTATGTAGATTTTGTCTTTTTTTTTTTTTTTTTTCTATTTTCTTGCCAGTTTGTGAGGTTTTTCTTGTAAAGTTGTAAAACTTTTCTTGGAAATGTATAACTTTTTCCAGTAAATTTGTGTTTTATTTTCCAAGCAAATTTGTGACTTTTAGTACTTTTTTCCATAGCTGCCATTTTTGGGATAAATCTCATACCATCTCGCCATGCAAATTTACAGCTATAAACTTGGAAATTTGCAACTTTTTCCTCAGAGTTTCAGGATTTTTCTTGTACTTTTGTTACCAGGGCTTGACATTAACTTTTTTGATCACCAGTCACTGTGGCTAGTGATTTTCCAAAGTTGCGAGCCACTCAGCCTTTCCACTAGCCACAATTTTGTGGTTGGAAAATTATGTTTAATATGATCAAATTTGAACTATCACATGCTAAAATTTACTTGAACTAAATTTACAACCTTTTTAAATTTAAATGACTCTTATACATACATGAAAATAGGAAGAGAAACACTGTTGTGTTAAAAATGCAGCCCATTAAAAATACATACAGTACTTCCGGTTATGGCTGCCACGTAGGACGGACGTGTCTCGCTCTGCTCTGCTCCTGGAAAAAAAAAAATCGGCAAATAACTCTCTCATTTGGGACAGAACGTATCCCAGCATTTGGGCGAGGATATGTCGGCGAAGCCTAAGGCTGGAAAACCAGGAAAAGGAAAAAGCGAGCCGCCGAAACAGTCCAAATTAACGGACTTTCAGGTCTGTGACGCAGCAAACAAAACTCCATATATGGCGGAGGAGGCTGGCAACGCTGCGATTTCTGCGGGGAATGGCGCAGATGCGCTGATGGCTGCCATGAGCTCAATGAGAGCGGACTTTTCCTCTAGATTTGATGGGATTATGACAGCGTTGGAAGGAATAAGAAAGGAATTGGGTGACTGTGTAGAACGAACGGCGCAGATGGAGCTCCGTCTCGCTAGTGCTGAAGATGACGTCACCCGTCTTCAATTAATGGTGCGCACTTTGGAAAAAAAAAATAAATCTCTGGAAGATAATATTTTGGATTTGGAATCTCGGTCGAGACAGAATAATTTGAGGCTGGTGGGTCTTCCAGAGGAATCAGAAGGTCGGGACGTATGTTCCTTTCTGGAAAAGTGGATTCCGGAGGTGCTGGGCAGCGAGGAGTTGCAATCAGCAGTGGTTCTGGAAAAAGCACATCGTATTGGCCCACGGAGAGATAAGGGACCGCCGAGGACCTTAATTATGAAGTTTCTTAGCAACAGAGACAGGATGAAGATCTTCAACGCTGCACGTGCTAAAGGAGAGATTAAACACCAGGACCAGCAGGTGCGGTTCTACCCAGATTTGGCCACAGGAATCCAGCAATTGAGGAAGCAGTTTGATCCCGTACGTAAGGAGCTGCGCAACCTTGGGATTCGTCATGGTGTAATCTATCCTGCGAGACTGCTGACCACGTATGAGGGCAGAACCCACATCTTCAAGACCCCAGAGGAGGCGCAGGAGTTCATCAAGAAGATCAAAGAAGAAGAAGAGACTGGTGGGAGCTAAGCATGAACAAAATATAAGGTAGAATAATTAAGCATTTGCACAGGCATCTGACTGACTTGAAGTAAATAGTAAGTTTACAAAATATAGACTGTATTATATATTAAAAAAACAAAACAAAAACAAAACAAACAAACAAAAAAAAAACTATGATGTACAAAGTTGTTAAAAATTTTGGAGTTAAGTTGGAAAACTACAGAGGAGAGTTAATGTTACGTCATTAAAAGCAGTAGAGTTAGGGTGATTGGGAGGATGAAGAAGGAGTGGCTTAGGCTGTTCCCCGTGGGTGTGGAACGGTCGATGGCTATATCGGGAGACAGAATTTTTCTTTTGATTTTGGGGGGTTTGCCACAAGGGGAAATTTGTTTGTTTGTAGTTTGTAGGATGAATGTTCAACCACTCATGTTTTTGCTTCTCTGTATGAGCATGTTTACACTGCAAGGTAATCCCAAACTCTCTATTGATCATGGACCAAAGTGTTAATCTTAATTTAACTTCATGGAATTGCAGAGGTCTACAAAATTTAAAAAAACTTAAACAAGTTATGAATAAAATAAAGGACATGGGTTCAAGAATTGTGTTTTTACAAGAAACTCATCTGATAGAGGAGGATGTTAAAAGAATTAGGAGTAGATGGCAGGGAAGTGTATTCACCTCTTCATTTTCATCCCGAGCCAGGGGAGTTATGACTCTCATACATAAATCAGTTCCTTTTCAAGTGAAAAATGTAATTGGAGACAAATTTGGAAGATATGTAATCATTCAAGGTTCTTTGCTATTAGAAAATATAAATCTTGTGAACTTATATGGTCCCAATATAGATGATCAGAAGTTCTTTGCTAATTTATTTCTCATCTTATCATCACTTACAGGGCAACATATAATAGCAGGGGATTTTAATTGTACATTGAATCCAGGTGTGGATAGATCAACAGGACTGGATTGTACGCACATTGGATGTAGGATGACTATTAATCATTTTATGAAAGAATTGAGATTGTTAGATATATGGAGAGAAATGAAACCACAAGTTAAAGCCTATTCTTGTTATTCCAGTACCTACAAGACATTCTCACGTATTGATTATTTTTTGATTTCCACAGAATTAAGGTCCAAGATTCAAAACTGTTTTTATGATAACATCGTGATCTCTGATCATGCACCCTGTTGTCTAATATATGTAGATAAAAAATTGACAAAGGAATCAGGTAGATGGCAATTTCAGCATAAATGGCTTCAGGATGAGGAATTTGTCAAGTATATAGAAAAACAGATAGACGAGTTCTTTGACATCAATACTACACAAACATCAGCATGTGTAAAGTGGGAGGCTTTCAAAGCTTTTATTAGGGGACATATTATTAGTTATACAGGATCAAAATCTAAGAAGACTCGAGAGGAGAGAGCTAAATTGGAACATAAAATAAAAAATCTTCAGGAAAAAGTGTATGCAGGAAGTGACCCAAGGTTGGAGAATGAATTACTGATTTTGAGAGCTGAATACGACAAAAAATCAGCGAATAGAGCTGCCTCGAGTCTTCTAAGATTGAAACAATCTTTTTATGAACAAGGTGAAAAATCAGGAAAATTATTAGCATGGCAGATTAAACAATTGGAAATTAAAACACCAATTACCAGTATTATAAGTAATGGACAGGTAGTTATAGATCCTTTAGAAATTAATAGAGCCTTTAGAGATTACTATGAAAAATTATATGATACCAAAAATGAACCTGATTTAACAAAACTAAATGGGTTTTTGAACGAACTATCTATACCGTGTATTCCAAATGAAAACAGGGAGATATTGGAGTCTAAA
This sequence comes from Pholidichthys leucotaenia, assembly GCA_020510985.1. Classification (NCBI taxonomy): domain Eukaryota; kingdom Metazoa; phylum Chordata; class Actinopteri; order Cichliformes; family Pholidichthyidae; genus Pholidichthys; species Pholidichthys leucotaenia. Next base: position 357,190,349 of record CM035842.1, on the reverse strand, counting down.
ATTAGTCAAGAAGAAGTTGGGCTAGCCATTGATAATATGAAATCAGGAAAAAGTGCAGGACCAGATGGTCTTCCAGTTGACCTTTATAAAAAATTTAAGAATAAATTAATAAAACCTTTTTTGGAAATGGTTTTAGAAGCATTTCAAAATAATAATTTACCATCATACATAAATAATGCCTTAATTATACTGCTGCCAAAACCAGGTAAGCCCTCTAATAAATGTGAAAATATGAGACCAATAAGCCTATTAAACGCCGACCTTAAGATAATCTGTAAAATTTTAGCAAGACGAATACAAGAAATTTTACCAAATATTATTAATCGAGATCAGAATGGCTTTATAAAGGGTAGACAAGGCTTCCATAATGTAAGAAGACTATTTAATATTATCTATTTTAATAAAGAAGCACCGGATACAGCTCTCCTATCATTGGACGCCGAAAAGGCCTTTGATAGAGTTGAATGGCCCTTTCTTTTTGAAGTCCTACAAAGGTTTGGACTTGGAAATAATTTCATAAAATGGGTTCAAATAATATACAATAATGCTACAGCAGAAATCCTAACAAATAACAATATTTCAAAACCAATAAAAATCAATAGAGGATGTCGACAAGGCTGTCCACTTTCACCTTTACTGTTTACTATGGCAATTGAACCTTTAGCGATAGCGATACGTTTACATTCACAAATATATGGAATTAAAGTTGGACCAACAGAACATAAAATCTCCCTGTACGCCGATGATATAATTTTGTTTATGTCGAATCTAAAAAAATCAATTCCAACCTTGTTGAATTTAATAAAGAATTTTGGGGAAATATCAGGATATAAAATAAATAAAACTAAATCTTCAATATTAATGCTAAATGAGACCCAGAGAAATTACCCAGCCCCTGAGGTAAATCAATTCAATGTTGTAAATCAGTTTAAATATTTAGGAATCCAAATTATGCCTAAGCTAGAATCAGTCGCCAGTGTCAACTATGAAGCCTTAATGTCAGATATCAGTGAGTTAACTCAGAGATGGATGTCACTACCAATGTCGATGATCGGGAGAATCAATATACTTAAAAGTAATATTTTACCTAAAATACTTTATTTATTTCAATACATTCCCTTATCACCACCTTTAGATCTATTCTCAAGAATAAAAAAAAAGTTAGTGGAATTTATATGGAACAACAGGAGGGCTAGATTACGTTTGTCTTTATTATATTTACCATTTGATCGTGGAGGTCTGAAATGTCCAAATTTTATGTTGTATTATTGGTCGGCACAACTGAGGTCTATGACATATTATTTTTCATCAAATGATCTCCCTCACTGGACTGAAATGGAATCATACAATTTACCTTTACCTCTTCCCATATTCATATACTCAGATTCGGCAAAAAAATTACAAAAACAAGTTAAAAATCCATTTGTAAAGCATATGATCAAAATATGGTGTGAAGCTAAAAACTATTTAAAAGAACCACAGTTATTGTCACAATTTAGTCCAATATGGGGTAATCAATATTTTAAACCAGGGAGAGCGGACGCTGTATTTAAAGTATGGAATTTAAAAGGGATACAAAAGATTCAGGATTTATATTTGCCATGTGCAGACAACATAATGTCTTTTGAAGAGCTGAGGATCAAATTTAATCTCAATAGAACACATTTTTTTAAATATCTTCAACTTAGAAACTTTATTCGATCAAATCAAAATAAAGCTCTCACTCGACCTATTTATTCATCCTTGGAAAAAATGATGATGAAAGATAGTAAAAGAAAGGGTATTATTTCAGAGTTTTATAACTCATTGACACTATCTTCAAGTGAAAATTCACTGAAAAGATTAAACTACTGGAAAGAAGATCTGCAAACTGAAATTTCAGAGGAACAATGGGAATTGGCTTGTACAGAAGCTCAAACCAAATCAATAAATGCACGCCTTAAATTGATACATTTCAAATGGTTAATGCGGATGTATGTTACACCGGAGGAGTTAAATAGATATAACAAAAATATACCAGATACATGCACAAAATGCATGGAAAGTAAAGGAACCCTATTTCATTGTTTATGGGAATGTAGATTAATAAGAATGTTTTGGGAAGAGGTGAGGGTAACAATTGAAAAAATAATCTCAAAACAAATCATATTGAATCCTAAACTGTTTTTGTTGGGTCTGTACCCAGAAAAGCATAATTTTAATAAAAGTGAAAGAACATTCATAGACCTCAGTTTGCTTAATGCCAAAAAATGTATTGCACTATTATGGAAAAAGACTCATAGACCAGATGTGACTCAGTGGTTAAGACAGATGTTAACAAACCTTCCATTAGAAAGAATAACATATATACTAAAATCAAAGGAAATTGTGTTTGAGAATATATGGAGACCTTTTATTGATTATGTAAAAAATTTAAACATAACTCTTGAAGAAGAAGGTGAATGATGTGTGTGGACCTTGTAAATTCCAAACTGGTGAACATAATATGTATACTTATGTATTGGATTGTCTAGACTAAACAGAGGAGCATTGTTGAAGACTTGATTTTGTTGGTGGTTGTTGGTGTTTTTAGTGCATTTTTTTTTTTTTGTAGTACTTTAGTGTTAGTGTTTGATTGTTTGTATCATGTTTGTTAAAAAAAAAAAGGTTCAATAAAGATATTGTGGAAAAAAAAAAAATACATACAGTATTTACAGGGTAAAGGGCTATCCACACCAAACACGATAAAGATAACTATAAAATTATAGTTTTAAAAATTGTTTGACGTAAGCATCCACACCAGTTAACGATACTGTTCTAATAGAAGAGCCAAACATGAGCTGCACACTCCACACCGACTTCACCCCGCCACATATACAGTATGTCTGTCCTGCTGCAAGATGAGACGTTTATGCCGCTGCTGCAATCAGTAATCTTAAAGGATTTTTTTAACTAGACCAGTACATCAGGCAGAGAAAAAAAAAGAAGAAGAAAAGCAAAAAGGGCGTGAAATTATTCACCTGATTTTCCTCTCAGTTCCCGACTCCGTAATTCCACAGGTAGGATGAAGTGAGCAAACAGCGCAAAGCGGAATCACATGGGCTTGTGAATAATTAATAATAATAATTTCAGCTTGGATGCATAGAGCTGTTTCAGAGGGCCACTTTATGCATCCAAATACTATGCAGTCTATGATCATTTCTCCTCCTCCACCTATTGCACACTCAGATCCTGCTGAAAGCAGGTAGATGAACGTCGCCAGCCTCTCATTTATTTCAGCCCTGCTGTCAAAACAGGTGACAGTGATGGTCAGATGTTTTCTGATTATCTGACAGTGTTTTTATCGTTAATAAAATCGGGAGTTGTAGTTTTGTGGTCTCACACTGCAATAGGTTTATTATTAAAATTGCCATTTGAGAAAATTACAACCCGCCAAAGTGGCTGGTGGGAGTGGTTGTCCTCCTGGCCACTTCTGAAATCTACCCACCATTGGCGGGTTAGCGGGTGTTAATGTCAAGCCCTGTTTGTAACTATACTCTCACTGAGATGTTCAGTTTTTCTGTATAAACTATCCTTCCACTCTTTGTGGGGATGGGGGATAGGAGGTTAATGAAAGGGGTAGTTTTGGGTCATTTTGCTTGTAAAGGGGGTGGCATTTCCCCTCATAGGGATGAGGGGAATTGATTCAAGTTGCCTACTGTCTGCAGTGATTTCTCTGTTTGTGTTTCCAGGACGTCAGTTGTGCCATCTAAGTACCTCATGACCATGATGATTATTGTCATGATGATTGGCTTTTACTTCTTCGCCCGCCACGTGAGTCACAGTCGCACAGTATAACATTTAACTGGCCCCACAGTTTCAGCTGTAGCCCTCAAATGTCCCATTTTTACCATTTTCAGGGACTGACTTGAAGTTTTGACATTTTCAATGACCCTGGTTACATGGTCAATAATCCAATAACTGGGAATAATCAGATAATGTTAACAATCCAGTTTGACATGTTTACATGCACTGAACGGATTATTGAGCGGTAAACTACACAAGATGATGTGATTTCTTATAACGTGATAATGGCCTTTATCTGATTATTCTGTTTACATGACTACTTGAATCATCAGATAACTCAATATATATTATAACTGATTTAATAGTGTGCATGTAAACATAGCCAATGACATAGTTGTAAAGCCTCAAAATTATTCACTGTGTTGTTTTACAGCTCATCAGAAATTTCAAACACTTCAGTTTATGCTTGCTCATTAGTATTAGCATTCACTCCTTATCTGATTGAGTGAAGTGTATGGAGCTGTCTACACATCCGAGTACTTGGTGCAGGAGCACGCCTACCAAAATGCGCAGAGGTTATAAAAACCAGCAGTTTACCATTGAAACAATATGTCATATCAATATTATGATGAGTGTTCACCGCAAGATTGGATCAGGTATCATCAAAAACTTTAAATTTGTGATTTTGAAAAGTGTCCCTACCATTTACCAGTCAGTATCTGGAAGAACAATCCAGAAGAGTGACCAGAAACAACATTTATTGATATTTGTAACTACCAGATATATACACCAGCTTCGCTGCCCATTGGCAGAACATTCAAATAATAGAAAATAAATTGTAACTGCTGTGAAAATCCCCAAAAAGCTGTCATGTTTAGGTTTGCAAAATTTATCCACCGGAGCTCACAGCTGGAAAATATTACTTGCCTCCACAAAGACGGGCGACTGTTTACACTTGTAGCTTTGTTCATCTTTGCTGGCCAATGGGAATCTAAAAAAACATATATTTCTGCTTGCCGTTATCATCTATCATAAGATGGTGATGGCTACACGAGCAACTTGCACACCATTGTGGCATATTCTCTGTTTAAATGTACGTAGCTAATATTTTCACTGAAATACAATGAGAACGGGGGATTGCTTGCACCTTGCTCTGCCGCTAAGGCTAAGCTCACGCGATTGGTGACGTAAGTGTAGACGACTCCATTAAAGGCCAGTCAAATAGTACCAACAAACTGTTGGTACTATTAACAAACAGTTCTAACAAACTATAACAGCTTGTTATAACTGCTAAACTTGTAAGATGCTGGGGGGGGGGGGGGAGTGTAGCACCAGATTATTTAGCATCTCAGACAAGAGACAGTGGATAAGTATGGGAGAACAATGCTCAGGAGGTTCCTGGCGAGATAGCAGGAAGGAGTCAAGGACGTAGGGGGTTGAATGCAGTGTAATGCAAATGTCATGTTGTGTGTGGGAAAATGCCATGAAACTTGGGAGGAGAGATTTGGGTAAAAGAAGAGTGCCTGCTTAAATGAGTCAGTCTGTTCTGTGCTTGAGAGATGTGAAGTGTGTAATAAACCGTCTGCCATGAATCAGCCTCTTATTTCACACACTCCACACTGGGGAAATTCCAGTTTGTCTGGAATTTCCCCATTGTGGGACTAATAAAGGCTTATCTTATCTTATCTTACTGCTAACACTAGCATGGGAGGACAACCACAAATCCAGCAATAAAAACTGAAACTGCCAAAACACAACTGTAGATGGCAAAGCGTATTGTAACGTCGGGGCTGTAATAAGAAGCGGGGGATTCTCCCGGCATGCTTTGCGTCATGGGGGATTCAAAGACTGTTATAATTCTTGTATTCTGAGTGTTATTGTTGTTGCGTTATAATTGTGTTATGAGTCTGGTTATGATAGTGTTGTTTTCCCTGCGTGTGAGAGATTATGTGTCTGTGTCACCCTGAGTGAAGTGAGCGTGTGTGTGTGTGTGTGTGTGTGTGTGTGTGTGTGTGTGTGTGTGTGTGTGTGTGTGTGTGTGGACGACCTCCCCACTGTCTGCATAATTTGTCAGTGAAGAAATAAATGCCTGTTATGTTCTAAATCCTCTCTCATTATTGTGTGAACACTTGAAACGTCACACTGATATCAGGAGTGGAATATTTGAGAGATGGAAGCAAGGATCAAAGTAGAGGTTCGACAGCTCATCGCCCAGATGGAGATGGGCAGCAGAGCAGGCACTCTAGTCCCCAGAGCTGCTCACTGCAAAGAATGGGGAAGCGGGCCAGACGAAGCAAGCGCATCCCATGTCCCACCTTTTTCAAGGCAAGATGGGGAACGCCAGCGGGAAAACTACGAGCCAGCAATCCCACTGCAGCCGAGGGCAGTGATCAGCAAGGAGGCGACCATCCCAACCCCAGTACCGCTGACCCACCAACCAGCCAAGCCTCCCCGCTTTGGTGGCGAAACCTCGCTGGATACTACCTCGTCCAGGTTGAATTGGCTGCCATGTTCAACAGCTGGACACCTGAAGAGACAACTGTGCAGGTCGCACTGGCTCTGGAGGGCGGAGCTCTCTGCACACTGTCCGATCTCCAGCCTGAGGAATGTCACAGCTGCCTAGTGCTACAGGGAGCACTTCAGCGGTAGTATGGGAGGGCGACCCACGCTGACCATGCCCGGGAACAGCTGGCCAGCCCCCGGTGATGCAACCGAGAGAGCCTGGGGGCTTACACAGCAGATGTCTGGCTGCTAACACACCGCAGCTACCCGGACTTTGAGCCGGAGGCGGTGAAGAAGCTCAGCCTGCAGAGTTTCATCCAAGGGCTCCGCCTGGCCTGGCTGCAAGGGCACCTCCAAATTCACGCCATGAACAGCTGGGAGACAGCCATAGCAGAGGTGGAGCGGGTGGAGCCGATGCTGGAGTGTGCAGCTGACATTCCATCACCAAGGTAAAGAGCTTTCCAGGCCATGGCTGGGAGCAAGGATGAGGAGGAGCTGTGCCAGGCCACACCTGCATGGCCAGCGAGAGTACGACAGTGGCACAAGGAGGGATGCTGCGGGGAGCCAGGCCACATTGCGCACCACTGCCCTGCACCTACCCTGCAACATCCAGCCCCCTTACCAGCTTTAAACTAGAGTGAGGTAGCACAGACGGGGATCTGCCACCTTTCACAGACATTTTCCCCAGTAAACTCTCTCCACGTCTGGGCCGACTTGGACACTCGCCAGGGCCATACCTGCAGTGCAGCCTGGACAGCACTCCAATCCAGGCCCTGATCGACACCAGTTCCACCATCTCCCTGGTCTGACCCGGGGCGCTGCCCAGGACAGATGAACTCAGACCGCAGGGGTGGGAACCCACCAGGCACTGCGTCACCACAGCCGCCGGTGAGCAAGCCAAATAGGGAGGGCGATGAGTCCTTGTTGTGGGAGTGGCTGGTCAGAACACGAACCACCCATTCTGGCTGGCTGACATCCAAGACCCCTGCATCATCGGACTGGATCTGCTTGTAGCATGAGGCATAAAGATCGACACCGCCAGCTCTTCTCTCCTTCTGCTGGCTAAGACATCATGCTCTGTGGCAAGAGCCTGACGGGGAACTAGGGGACCCACACGACTGAGGGACCGTCAGTGCAGCCCAAGCTGAGGGGATCACCATCAGAGCTGACCGCTGCAGCACCACCAGCGTGAGCGGAGGGATCATCATTGCTGCTAGAGACAGCAGCGAGGGGACCAGCAGCAGAACGAATCACCACATCATCAGAAACCTAGCAGGCGGTCAAGGAGCTGTTCCAGCAGAGCTGCAGGGGGCTAGAGCCGGGGCAGAGACGCCAGCTGTGGGAGTTGCTGGACTGCTACATCCATCTCTTCACCACCAGGGATGAAGAGTGCACCCGAACCAGCTTGGTGCAGCACCAGATCGACACCAGTGAGACCAGGCCGATCCGGTTCCACCCCTGCCGTCTGCCTTTTTCAAGGCAGGTGTAAGCAGAGCAAAAGATTCAGGAGATGCTGGAGGCGGATGTCATTGAACCCTCCAGCAGCCCCTGGGCGGCGGCGGTGGTTCTGGTCAAGAAGAAGGATGGTTCGTGGTGGTTCTATGTGGACTGTCGGCGCTTGAATGACATCACCCATAAGGACTCCTACCCTCTGCCCTGCATTGAAGATGCACTGGATTACATCGCTGGCTCCAGCTGGTTCTGCTTGCTCGACCGCCGCAGTGATTATTGGCAGGTGGAGCTGTCACCAGAGGCCTGCCAGAAAACAGCCTTCTCCATCGGCCAGGGGCTGTGGCAGTTCAAAGTGATGCTGTTTGGACTTTGCAATGCCCCGGCGACCTTTGAATGCCTCATGGAGTGAGTGCAGGCTTACGTGCCCCGGAGGCACTGCATCGTTTATCTTGACGACCTGCTGATTCACGCTGCTGATTTTGGTGGCACCATGTCCAACCTCCGGGAGGTGTTGGACGCTGTCTGCCGGGCCAGGCTGCGGCTCCACCCTCGGAAATGCCACCTGTTTCAGCAAGAAACCACATTCCTGGACCACGTCATCAGCGCTGCGGGAGTTGCCACTGACCCAGAGAAGGTGGCAGTAATGAGAAACTGGCTGGTCCCATGGGACATAGGAGAACTGTGGAGCTTCCTTGAACTGGCCTCCTATTATAAGAGGTTTGTGAAGAATTTTGCCACCATCACCAGCCCGCTGCATCAGCTGACATAGAAGGGCCGCACGTTTGAACTTCCGGGAAGATGGCGGAGAGACATAACGCTTAAACAGAGAGCTCTCCCTAGTCGGATTAAAAATCTTTGGTAAATGGCCAACTCGACATAAATGGATCAATAAACCAAGGGATGAAAACACAAAGAAGCCGGGCACACAGACAAAAGCAGGGTAAAACTAAACTAAAGAATCCCTCTTCAACAACGCAGGAGAAATCGCTGAACACGAGGCCCAAAAAAACGAGGTGACTACTGCAGAGAAAATGGAGGACGCCAAACTCGATATTATGAACACTGGCTTCGCCAATATAAGTAAAGACATAAAAGACTTCAAGCGACAACTCCAACAGGATTTAATGGCTCTTAAGGAAGAACTGAAAAAAGAGATGAAGGAGGAAATTATGGGTCTCCGAAAAGAAATGGAACGCAAGCTAGCTGAAACCATGGAGGAACTGCGCACTCAACGGGCGTGTATGGCAGAAGCACAGGCTCGAATATCAGAGTTGGAAGACTAGAAGACCGAGGCAAGCGAGCGGACCCTGATGGCACAAACACAGAGGATGCAGGAAAAAAATAACCGACCTGGAGAGCAGGTCCAGGCGGAGCAATATACGCATCTTCGGGATTCCGGAGGGCATTGAAGGCAACTCGATGACGAAATTCATGGATCAATTCTTAAAAAAAGAGCTTGAGCTGCCCGATGAAACAGACCTGCAAATCCAACGAGCGCACAGAGCCTTGGCACAGAACCCGAATCCAAACTCTACACCCAGGTCAGTTGTGGTAAACTTTCTAAAATATGACGTAAAGGAAAGAATCCTGACACAAGCGTGGAAAAAAAAAGATACGAGTCGGCGACAAACAGATATTCTTTGACCATGACTACCCGACAGAAATTGTGCAGCAGCGAAAGAAATATGCCAGCATTAAAAAAATGATGAAAGAGAAAAAAATTAGATTCCAAACACCGCTAACGAAGATGAGAATTCATTGGGAGGACGGCGTGAAAACCTACAACACGGCCAGAGAGGCAGCGCGGGACATGACGGAGCGAGGTTTTGTGGTGAGCGTACCGGAGGAAGTGGCTGGAGCAGCGGCGGCACTGAACGCATCGCGACAGCCGGAGTGGAGGCGAGTGAGCGGCAGAGGGCAGGAGACAGACGTGGTGCACCGGGCCCAAGAAAAACTGCAAGGCTTTCAACGGAAAGCTTAGATTATAACAAAGATTAAGAAGGACACAGAAGAAATGAAGGCCAAGAAGACAAGGTAAAAGAGAAACAAACGGCTAGGAGAGGTTTAAGTGATTTTTGTTGGACATTTCTAGACTAATGACTATTACTTGGATAGTAACTACAGGTCTAGGGAGGGCCCCTCACTCGGTGAGGACATTCCCTCCACCCACCAACAGGGACCAGTGGACAGAAGAAAGGCCCAAAGTACGGAGGTCGAGATTCGTTAATGTGTTTTTGTACAAATATGTGTTAGTTTTGTTGTTAAAGGGGCTAGGAGCACAAGTTAAAAAAAATGGAAAAACATGAATATGGTTAAAAATCTTAAGATATGAAATATCTGGGGGTCAATATCCCGAAACAACTCGACAAAATTATAACACTAAACTATGATCCACTAGTGACAAAAATAAAATCTGACCTAGCAAGATGGAATATGATACCATTCTTAGGTACCGCACAAAGAATTGAAGCAGTCAAAATGAATATACTTCCACGTCTTCTATACCTTTTCCAAACAATACCGGTAGAACCTCCCAAAAAAACATGGCAGGAACTGGACAGAAGGATCTCAAGATTCATATGGCAGGGTAAGAGACCTAGAATCAGATATAGAACCCTACAGCTAAACAAAGACAAAGGTGGGCTCGCGCTGCCAAATATCAGGGACTATTTTATAGCTGCACAAATTAAAACTTTAGTAGAGATATGTAACCCAGTCTACACTGCACAATGGAAGGAGATGGAATGCCAAATAACAAGTGACATCCCCCTACAGGCGATAATAGGGAACAATGCCTTAACTAAACTCCTGAATAACACTAACCCGTGGATAGAGACCCCGCTAAAAATTTGGTTTAAGATAGTCAGAGAGAATCAAGCTAAAGAGCCCTATCGACTTCTGCAATGGATTGCCTATGATCAAGACTTTACCCCCAATAAAACAGACACTAGATTTAAAGAGTGGAAAGAGAAAGGGCTGATAAAATATTACGATTTTTTTAAGGGGCAAACTTTAAGAAGTTTTGAAGATTTGAAAAAACAAGGTCTAATAAATCAAGATCTTTACAGGTTCTTTCAGCTTAGACACCACATAAACAATATAATTAAAAAGGAGGATTTGGAAAGGGCCCAGTCAGGTGTTCTGAAGGTCTTCTTAATGGCATATAAAGGGATCCCAGGGATCAGATACATTTCTAAAATATACCAAGGTCTTCAAGACTTAAAAGGAGACAACACATCGTATATAAAAGAGAGATGGGAAAAAGAGGGGAATTTCACTTTACAATTGGAAATATGGGAAAAGCTAAATAAACAGCAATGGAAAAGTACCTCATCCCTGCAGTGGAGAGAATTTGGATGGAAAAACTTGGTAAGATTTTTCAGAACACCTGCACAAAACAAATTTACCCATAAGGGGTTGAACTGTTGGCGCTTGTGTGGTGAAAAGACTGCAAATCATTTTCATGTGTTTTGGTCATGCCCAGTTATCCACCAATATTGGTCCAACGTACAGACAATATTGGGGAAAATATTCAAAATAACAGTTCCCTTTTCTTTTGTAACTTTGTATTTGGGTTTATTACCGGACTCACTGGAAAGACGAGGAGATAAATACTTATTCAATGTTTTAATATTGGCAAGTAAAAAAGCCCTAACTAAAAAATGGATGCTGAAGGACTGTCCTACACCTGAAGATTGGATTAACGTGATTCAAGACATTTACTCGATGGAAAAGTTGACATTCGCACTGAGACAGGACATGGATGGGTTCATGAACTTTTGGCAACCCTGGATCGCATATGTGTCTTCCATTAGAACTAATCTTTGACAAATACCATTTCAATAATGGTCTCGCTCTTTGTTCCAACGCTACTCAGATGCTCTTTTACTTTTAATTACTTAATTTTCTGTTTGTTTGTTTTTTGCTGTTCAGTTTGTTTGTTTATTCGTTTGTTTGTTTGTTTTTTATTTAATTCTCCTTAACTTCACTTTTTCTTTCACTTTAAAAAAAAAAGGGGGGGGGGTTGTTGTAATAACTATCCTACCAATGTTGTCAAATAGCAAAAAATAAGGGAACATGTGATGAAAATGTAAACAATGCAATGCTGTAATGACCTGTATACCCTTTACAAAAACTTAAATAAAAAAAAAAAATCTTAAGATAATGACATTAAACGTGAATGGTCTGAACTCACCTGTTAAAAGGGAAAGAATAATAAGAAAATTCAAGAAGGAAAAAGCCGAAATTATATTTATGCAAAAGACACACTTGAACAAGACAGAACATGAGAAACTAAAGAGATTTGGCTATAAGAACTCCTACTACAGTTCATTTAAGGGAGGAACTAAAAGGGGGGTTATGATACTAATTTCAAATAAAATACAATTTGAATGTGAACAAGAATTCCAGGATAAAGAAGGCAGATATGTAATAATAAAGGGAAGAATAGATGGTATGCAGATCACATTAGTGAGCATCTATGCCCCACCAGAAAGTGACAAGGGTTTTTTTCAACAACTGTTTGATCTCATAGCAACACACAGTGAAGGAGTCCTAATTTGTGGAGGAGACTTAAATGCCGTCATGGATCATGAAGTTGACACAACAAGTGTTAAGAAGACAAAAAAAAACATGTAACAAAGTTCATAAGAACCTCACTGGCAGAAATGGGTATGGTAGATATATGGAGGGACCTGCACCCACTCGAAAAAGACTATACACATTATTCAGCAGTCCATAAAGTACACTCTAGAATAGATTACTTCCTTATGAATGAAGGTGACAGACACAGGGTGAGAAATTGTCGGATTGGAGGGGCAGAAATATCAGATCATAATCCAATATACATGGAAATATATTTAAACAATAGAAAACAACAAACAACATGGAAACTTAATGTAGGACTATTAAATGATGAGAAAATGAAAGAAAGAATAAAGGTAAACATAAATGAGTATATCGAGGAGAATGATAATGGAGAAGTGGACCCAACAATACTATGGGACGCACTAAAAGCCGTGTTGAGAGGTAAATTAATTGTTGAATCAGGAAAAGCAAATAAGTCTAAACTGGAATCATATGAACAAAGATGTGAGAGACTGAGGGAATTAGAACGTAAACATCAAAGCACAAATGACCCAAAAATATATCAAGAAATTAAGGAAGAAAAAATAAAGATAAAAGAAATACAAATGGATGAAATTGAAAGGAAAAATAGATATTTAAAACAAAAATATTATGAAACGGGGCCAAAGGCCACAAAACTGCTGGCAAAACGGTTAAGAAAACAACAAACAGTGAATAATGTATATAAGATTAAGGACCCCATCACAAATAAAACCACAAATAAACCACAAATAAAACCACAGTTACCCCAGAAAACATCGAAGAAATATTCCATAAATTCTATCAAGAACTATACTCGCAACCTGAAGAGACAAATGTTAAGGATATTAAAAAATTTCTATGCACATTGGACTTGCCATCAATAGGAAACCAACAAAATGAAAAGCTAACAGCAGAAATAACACAAGAGATTAAACATGTGATTAAGTCACTTAAAAACGGTAAATCACCAGGTAGTGATGGATACCCATCTGAGTTTTATAAACTGTTTATAGAAGAACTCACGCCACAGCTCCTAAAGTCATTTAATTGGACATTAAACAACAACAAAATATGTCCATCATGGAATGAAGCCATTATTTCAGTTACTTTAAAGCCAGGGAAAGATAGGGAACAATGCGGAAACTATAGGCCAATCTCTTTATTAAATGTGGATTATAAAATATATACAACAATTATCTGTAAACAAATAAAGACATTCTTGACGGAATTGATAGAGGATGATCAAACTGGTTTCATAGAGGGACACCAAACACATGATAATATCAGGAGAACAATACATATAATTAATCAAATACATAAAGAAAAGAAAAGCGCAGTAATAATGAGTTTAGACGCAGAAAAAGCATTTGATAGGGTTAACTGGATGTTCCTATATAATGTGCTGCAACGCTTTGGATTTAACGAAAAATCAGTACAATGCATAAAGACACTGTATCAAAAACCTGTGGCAAGAATCAAGATAAACGGTAGCTTAACAGACAAAGTAAATATATAAAGATCAACTAGGCAGGGATGCTGCCTATCGCCCACCTTGTTTGCTCTGTTCATAGAGCCACTGGCTCAAGCGATGCGACAAAATAAGAAATTAAAAGGTGTAACAATAAAGGGAGCGGAACACAAGATTGGGCTATTTGCAGACGATATTATAGTTTACCTTGAACAACCAGATGAATCAATAATGGAAATGATGGACTTGATAGAAAATTTTGGAAAATTATCAGGATACAAGATAAACATAACAAAAACACAAATACTGACATTCCACTATAACCATTTAAACCAGATAACTGAGAAGATCAAACTAAACTGGAAACAAAAAGAAATAAAATACCTTGGAGTGAACATACCTAAAGATTTAAGCAAATCTATAAAGCAAACTATGATAGGTTAGAACAAGAAATAAAAAAAAGATACTGATAGATGGTCAATCTTAAATTTTTTTTTTTTTTTTTGTTACTTATTTGTACCCGTAGGTAGACTTGGTTTGCAGTCTGGTGACAAGCCACCGGCTGCTGGTCGCTGCGTGCGCGAGCGCCCTAAACCTACATGTTTTTGGTATGCGGGAGGAAACCGGAGAAATCCCGGAGTAAACCCACGCAACAAGGGGAGAACATGCAAACTCCACACAGCTCACTGTTGGTCGGGGGCTGGGATCGAACCCACGATCTCATGATCCCCGCGATCCCCCGGCCGAGGGTAAAACTGTGCTGCCACAGTGCTAAACCACTGTGCCACCGTGCAGCCAAATATGGATCTGAATTCAAAAATTAAGACAGTCAAAATCAGCATACAACCTAGACTGCTTTACCTCTTCCAGGCTCTACCAACAGAGATTCCTGGTGCCCAGTTCTCAAAGTGGGACAGGATGATATCGAGATTTGTTTGGGGAGGTAAAAAGCCAATAGTGAAATATAAAACTCTCCAATTACCAAAAGAGAAAGGAGGCATGGGCCTACTGAGTCTAAAGGAATATTACTACTCAGCACAAATAAGATATATCATATGTTGGTGCAATGGAGGATATGAGGCAAAATGGAAAGAAATGGAAAAGGAAATTGAGGGACTCCCAGTACAAAGCATAATAGGAGATAAGGATGCATATAAGCAAATCAAACAAATAGACCCAATCACTAAATTTACTTTGGAACTGTGGTATAAAATAGTACAAAAGTATAATATAAAGGAGGACATAAAACTATTGAAATGAGTAGCATTTGACAGTCAGTTTGAACTGGCAAAGCAAGATAGGGGATACAAAAATCTGGTGAACAAGGGAATCACAGCATGGGGCAATATCGGAAAAAAAGATTTCGGGAGTTTTGTAAACATGAGAAGAAAATTTAAACTAGAAAAATCTGAATTCTTCAGATATCTGCAGATGAGAGATTATTATATGAGGAAGATTAGGCATAACCTCCACACAGATGTGAGCGAGATTATACAATTCATTTTAAGCTCGTATGCAGGAAATAAAATAAGAATTATTTCAAAGCTATATCAGAAGCTTACGGCAAACAAACATTCAAGTAACTATATAAAGGAGAAATAGGAGAAAGAGCTAAATTTAAACATAACAGAAGAAAACTGGCAAGAAATATGGAAAACACAACACACATCAACAAGTTCAAGGACATGGAGGGAATTTGGATGGAAGAACCTGATTCGCTATTTCATTACACCACAGATTCAAAGAAAATATACAAATACCCAATCTATATGTTGGAGGGGCTGTGGGGCTCAAAATGCAGACCACTCACATATGTTTTGGAAATGCTGCAAAATCTCATCATTCTGGAAATCTATACATGTGACAATACAGAGGATATTAGGATATAATATACCAATGAACTGTAACTTGATGTATTTATGTGATCTTAAAAGAGACAATGTAATACAGGCTGAGGACAGATATCTAGTTAAAATCTTACTGATTGCATGTAAAAAAACAATCACAAGAAAATGGCGATCAGAAGTTCTTCCTGACCAAGAGCAATGGACTGACATTGTTGAGGATATATGTTTAATGGAAAAACTAACATATCGACAAAGAATGCAAGAAGGACAATATGAAAAATAATGGTGGAAATGGACACACTACAAAGTGCAACAACGAGACAGAAATTGAAAGAATAACCAAAGACACTGGAAAAACCAGAAGAATTAAGAGATGGAAACTAAAAACATGATGCTCCAACATTTGTCCCCCCCTGCTTTTTCTTTTTTTTTTTCTTCCTCTAGCTCCTTTTTTTAAATATAGAGACTGTGATCTGAATGTAATATGTATGATGAAAAATTAATAAAAATCAAAGTTACAAAAAAAGAAGGGCCGCACGTTTGAGTGGAGCGAGGACTGTGCTGCTGCTGCTTTTTCCTGGCTCCGCTTGGCGCTCATCGTAACCCCTGTGCTGCGGTATCCCAACCCAAACCACCCCTTCATTGTGGACACAGATGCTAGCAACCAGGGCATCAGGGCAATACTATCCCAGGAGAAAGAACACGGAGAGCAGGTGGTTGGTTTTATCAGCTGCACTCTCAGCAGAGTCGAAAGAAATTATTGCGTCCCCTGCTGAGAGCTGCTGGCAGTCATCCAAGGGCTTCGCCATTTCCACCTGTACATTTATGGGGGCTACTGAACTTTAAAGAGCCAGATGGACAGTTAGTGAGATGGCTGGAGGCACTGCAGGATTATGACTTTCAGATTATGCATCAAGCAGGCCGCCTTCATGCCAATGCTGACGTGTTGTCCCGGCACCCCTGTGCTGTGGAGGACTGTCAGCATTGCCAGCAGACAGAGGATCGTGATGCAGCAGTCTTACATACTGCTGCTCTCTAGACTGCTGCAGCTGGGGATAGCGTAGCAGCTCACAGCTCGTCCTCAGATCATCAGCTAGCTCTCCCCAGCAATGATGTCACACAGGCCCTCGGTGCGCAGCAGCTTCGGATCGAGCAGGATTGAGATCCTGTCATCTCCCGGGTCTGGCAGTGGCTGGACACTGGACCAACAGCCCACCTGGGAGGCTGTATCTGTGCTGGACCCAGACACCAAGGCTCTACATTCCCAGTGGTCCAACCTCTGCTGTCATGAGGGTGTTGTCCACGGCAGTGGCAGTCTCCAGCTGGGCAGCATCATATCTGGCAGCTGCTGGTCCCCTGACGGCTTTGTCCCAAGGTTCTCCAGTTAGTCCACAGGTCGGTGGGGGTGGACCACTTCGAGGTGACGAAGACCCTACAGCATCTTCAGGCCCGATTCTACTGGCTGATGTGTCATCAGGACGTAGAGCTCCATGTCCACCGCTGTGACACCTACACAGCTCAGAAAGGGCTGACCTAGCAATCCCACGCCCTCTTGCAGCAGTACCAGGTAGGGGTACCCATGGAGCATGTGAGAGTGGACATTCTGGGCCTTTTTCCGACCATGGGTCGGGGGAACTGTTACGTTCTGGTTGCAATGGATTACTTCACCAAGTGGCCAGAGGCATATGCGGTCCCTGATCAGAGCACCACCACCACAGCATCAAAGCTGGTGGATGAGATGTTTTGTTGGTTTGGTGCACCAGATTAGCTGCACAGCGACCAGGGATGGAACTTCGAGGCAGAGGTCTTCAGGGAGGTCTACAGGCGGCTGGCCATCCGGAAGACTCGGACCATCCCACTGCACCCACAGAGTAACAGCCTGGTCGAACGCTTTAGCTGGACCCTGACCACCCAGCTCACCATCCTAGTGGACCAGCAACAGCAAGACAGGGATCTGCACCTGCCCCTGGTTCTGTGGGCATACTGGACAGCAGTTCAGGAATCCACTTGGTGCACCCCTGTTGCGCCGATGTTTGGACGCGAGCTGCGCACCCCTGTGGACTTGGTGTCCAGCCCTTCCCTGGAGCCGGAAGTTGAGGGCAAACCAGGGTTGGTTTATTTGTTTTGCTTGACAGAACATCTTCACACAGTACATGAACTGGCTCGGGAGGCCCTGGTAGCGGTAGGGAGTCGACAGAAGTGACCGTACGACTCCCGCTGCCAGGGGAGAGACTTTGCACCCAGGGATCAAGTCCAGGTTTTTTTGCCCGGAGCGGAAAAAGGGACTGTCATCAAAGCCAGCGAGCGACTGGTCAGGACCATGCGGGGTCCTACAGAGACTGTTGGATGTAGTGTACAGGGTGAGGCTGCAGAAAAGGAACCAGGTGGTGGTGCTTCACCGCGACCGCCTCACCCCATACCAGCCAGCTGCCCCACGGGTGGCCGAGCCAGAGGCCTCATCCCGACCGGAGACCCCGGCCGAGGCTCAGATGGACACTAACAGGCCTGTGCGTGCTAGCCACCAACAATGGTGGGCGCCCCAACGCCTGGACGGGTTTGTATTGGACTTTTGAGTGTTCAAAAGTGTTCTGGGGACAGAAACCAGTCCGGGGGGGACAATGTAGTGTCGGGGCTATGATAAGGGGCAAGGGATTCTCCCGGCATGTTTTGTGCCGTGGGGGATTAAAAGACTGTTATAATTCTTGTATTCTGAGCGTTGTTGTTGCCACATTATAATTGTGTTATGAGTCTGGTTGTGATAGTGGTTTTCCCTGCGTGTGAGAGATTGTGTCTGTGTCACCCTGAGTAAAATGAGTGTGTATGTTGATGACCTCCCCTCTGTCTGCGTAATTTGTCAGTGAAGAAATAAATGCCTGTTACGTTCCAAATCCTCTCATTATTGTGTGAACCCTTGAAACGTCACAATATGCACCTTCCCCTATTTATGCCGCATATTAATGCTAGGCTAACAGCAGCATTGGCAGCAACAGCCTGCGGTTACGCCTAGTCAATAAAATATTTTGATAATTTCTGAACCACAGCTCAACAGTATCAAGGCAGCAGCAGCATCCTTAAGTCGTTGCTTCACAGCAAATCCCAAACTTTGTTTTAGTTAAGCTGTTAGCTGACGTTAGCTCTGGTGCTAACAGACCCCAGGCTCTGATATCACAGTTAATAGCACAGTGGTGGAGGATAACTGAAGGTGGGGTTTTTCTTTTAGTGATGTATAGGCAAATATAACCCAGAAGATCTATACTGGCTTATGCCAGAGTGTATTTTGAGGTGAAGAAAGATTTTAATATTTTTACAGTAATCATATGACCCATGAAAACAGTTTAGGTTTAAACCTATAAACGCACAATTTTTAGTGAATGAGAACTTTAAAAGTCACCACCTACACATGAAATACTTTAAGACTTTAATTCTGCTGTGTGTAGTTGGAGCAGCAGTCCAGGAAGCTGTTTCTGTGGAAGATCGGCGTTCATGACCAGAAGGAGAAGGTGTTTGAAATGAGACGCTGGAATGAAGCGCTGGTCACCAACATGCTGCCGGAACATGTGGCAAAACATTTTCTTGGCACCAAAATGAGAGATGAGGTGTGTTTATCCACCCCTGGATAAAGGCATAACTGCAGTATACAGCATCTGCACAACACCATCTTGTGGTCCATTACAGTACTACATATTCTTACCATTAAAGCTTATTAAAAAAAAAAATTCACTTGAAATTAACCATTGTCACTTGCTGTTTGCAGGAGCTGTACAGTCAGTCATATGATGAGATAGGTGTGATGTTTGCTTCCATCCCCAACTTCTCTGATTTCTACACTGAAGAGAGTATCAACAATGGAGGCCTCGAGTGTCTCAGGATTCTGAATGAGATAATATCAGATTTTGACAGTGTAGGTTTTTATGTGAGAAACTGTCATCACTTCAGCATGATGTTTTCAACAGCCAGAAATAAGACCGTGTCCGATCTCTTCTGTTTTCTTCTTCAGCTATTAGACAGGGATGAGTTTAGGTGCATCACTAAGATCAAGACAATAGGAAGTACGTACATGGCTGCCTCAGGACTCACTCCAGAAAGCAACACCAATGGATACTGCAGCCGGAAGGTGGGATCCTGAAACAGCATCTTCCCTCTGCAACTTGCTGTACATTTTCATTTTAGGCTGTGTTCACATTACAAGCCATACTGTTAAATTCAATTTTTTTTAAAAAAATCAGATCTGATATGCCTGTCATGACAATTCTTCTTCAGAATGAATGAAAGCACCATAGGTGCTGATGCCTCGGTGCTTGTGGCATAGTATCATGCTGATAGCTAAGGGTCCCTTTACACAGCATGGAGATCGTTGAGAGATTGTTCCAATTTTTGATCTTTGGGATCATTTGGGAGATCCCTGTGTGTTTTGGACTGAGTCAAAACTTTGATGAGACCATGGCAACTGTGGAGATTATGGAAGATCATTGATTGATCAAAAATTGGCCAGATCTCTTAATGATGTCTCAATGATCTCCATCCCTGTGTAAAGGGGCTATAAGTATTATGTCAGTCCATGCATGCAACCACACAGTAGTGTGAAAAAGTGTTTGCCCCCTTCCTGGTTTCTCATTTTTTTGTGTTTGTCACTTAAAGGTTTCAGATCATCAAACAAATTTAAATATTTGACAAAGATAGCACAAGTAAACACAAAATGCAGTTTTTAAATGAAGGTGTTTATTGTTGAAGGTAAAAAAAAATCCAAACCTACATGGCCCTGTGTGAAAAAGTGATCCCCCCCCCCCCCCGGTTAAAACATAAATTAACTGTGGTTTATCACATTTTTGAGCTGAGTTCAGTTTCTCTTGCCACACCCAGGTGTGATTACTGCCACCAATCAAGAAATCACTTAAATAGGACCTGCCTGACAAAGTGAAGTAGACCAAAAGATCCTCAAAAGCTCAACATCATGCTGCGATCCAAAGAAATTCAGGAACAAATGAGAAACAAAGTAACAGAGCTATCAGTCTGGAAAAGGTTAGAAAGCCATTTGCTTTGGGACTCCAGCGAACCACAGTGAGACCCATTATCCACAAATGGTAAAAACATGAAACAGTGGTGAACCTTCCCAGGAGTGGCCAGCCAACCAAAATTGCCCCAAGAGTGCAGTGACGACTCATCCAAGAGGTCACAAAAGACCCCACCACAACATCCAAAGAACTGCAGGCCTCATTCCAGACTCCACAATAAGAAAGAGACTGGTGAAAAATGGCCTGCATGGCAGAGTTCCAAGAAAAAAACCACTGCTGAGCAAAAAGAACATAAAGGCTCATCTCAGTTTTGCCAGAAAACATCTTGATGATCCCCAAGACTTTTGGGAAAATACTCTGTGGACTGATGAGACAAAAATTGAACTTTTTGGAAGGTGTGTGTCCCATTACATTCGGCAGAAAAGTAAAACAGCATTTCAGAAAAGGAACATTATACCAACAGTAAAATATGGTGGTGGTAGTGTGATGGTCTGGGGCTGTTTTGCTCCTTCAGGACCTGGAAGACTTGTTGTGGTAAATGGAACCATGAATTCTGCTGTCTACCAAAAAGTCCTGAAGGAGAATGGTTGGCCATTTGTTCGTGACCTCAAGCTGAAGCGCGCTTGGGTTCTGCAGCAGGACATTGATCCAAAACACACCAGCAAGTCCACCTCTGAATGGCTTAAGAAAAACAAAATGAAGACTTTGGAGTAGCCTAGTCACAGTCCTGACCTGAATCCGATTGAGATGATGTGGCATGACCTTAAAAAGGCGGTTCATGCTCAAAAACCCTCCAGTGTGGCTGAATTACAGCAATTCTGCACAGATGAGTGGGGAAAAATTCCTCCACAGCTCTGTAAAAGACTCATTGCCAGTTATCGCAAATGCTTGATTGCAGTTGTTGCTGCTAAGGGTGGCTCAACCAATTATTAGGTTTAAGGGCAATCACTTTTTCACACAGGGCCATGTAGGTTTGGATTTTTTTCCCCTTCATAATAAACACCTTCATTTAAAAACTGCATTTTGTGTTTACTTGTGTTATCTTTGTCTAATATTTATATTTGTCTGATGATCTGAAACATTTAAGTGTGACAAACATACAAAAAAATGAGAAATCAGGAAGGGGGCAAACACTTTTTCACACCACTGTACATACGTCAGTCACGCTCCAGTCACGCTGACATCACAGTTGCAACAGACACAAGCTGCACCTCATTGGTCGAAGTGTACCCCGGAAGATGGTCTGTTCAAATCTGTTCATCCCCATCCAAGATGGGTGCTGGGATGTTAAACTTTCTCATATCTTCAAAACTAAACAGCGAAACATGTTCCTGAAAACAATTAAGGTTTAAATTAAATGGTGTAGTTGCTGAATAGGTGTTTGCTTTTCACTAAGAACCGCTGTTTTAAAAGTTTGGGACATGACTGACCATTGACAGGAAGTCATACTTGGTGCTATTAAAAGGTCGCACTGCCACCTACTAGCGGAGCATAATTACAACAGCAGTTTTCACACCTTGGATGAGTCAACGTGTTTTGTTTTCTGTAACATTGACATGTGCATGTAGATCTTCTTTTCCATTGTGAATGAAAATGTTTTTGTGTGCACAACCCCTGAAACAATCTATTGTGAGCCCAGTTACCTTTGTGAAAGCTTTGATCCCTCACAGCAACCTTTAAGCTGAGCAAACTATGGCTTATCTTGAAATTCTAGCAAAATCAAAGTTGAGAAAACATGGCAATAAATTGATACAAGCTTTTAGTTCCACTTCATTTTGACCAGACAAGGTGAAAACCTGCCATAAGACAGAAAGAAAGATACACACACACATTGACAGACTACCGTATGCCTACGTTGTGCATATGTACCAAGGCATAAATTACAAATGACTTTTAACTGACTCTAATCTGAATGCATATGTCCTCTGACATGGCATATGTACATTCATCAGTACAAAACAGCATGCATGCACACCTCAATAGTTCATCACATCACCAACAACAAAACGTGTTACAACCACTCTTCGCTTTAAACTTAAAATTTAAAATTGATGCATTTTTAATTAAGACATGTTTTGGATTTTACTCTGAATCAATCAATCAAGTTGCATGACCCCTTATCAGATATACTATATCTGATCTCGGACCACATGTCTTAGATCCGATCTTAAAGACTGTATTTTAGATCAGACTTGTTCAGTCAGACAGCCTCCCCCCCAAAAACAGATCTATGTCACATTAGGTAAAAAAAATGGATTTGAGTCACTTCAGGGTGTTAATGTGAATGTAGCCTAAACTGTCAGCGATTGTGATGAGCATAAAAGTTATATACTGTTCTTCCCACAGCTAGTGGATCAATCACGGATTGAGCACTGGCAACACCTTGCTGACCTTGCAGACTTCGCCTTGGCTATGAAAGTCACACTCAACAATCTCAACAAACAGTCATTTAACAACTTCATGCTACGAATCGGTCAGTGTGTGTCTGCACTGATGCCTGCATCTGTATTTTGATATTTGTAACTACGTATATTCATTTTTCCCTATCAACTCCCTCAAGGTCTGAATAAAGGAGGAGTTCTGGCTGGTGTGATTGGAGCTCGTAAACCCCATTATGACATCTGGGGCAACACAGTCAATGTAGCCAGCAGAATGGAGTCAACAGGAGTAATGGGAAACATCCAGGTAACACATACACACAATCACTCTGCTCTCAGTAGAGCATGTGCAGTGACACCAGTTCCGACACCGATGCGACCGGAGTAAAAGCAATAGAGTGGCAGATGTGGAAATGTAGAAAACAAGCCTGGTTGAGAGGAAACGCCAGGAGATGGGTGTAGTGTGTGCTCGAATGTGTATGTTGGTGTCCAGCTAAGTTCAGCACAACTATTTTGAGATATGGAGCAAATAGAGACTGAATGAGCAACTATGCTGTGTGGTTGCTGGCTAGCGTCCGGTAATGTAAACAAAGGGGTAGCAACTGCTGTCAAGAGACGAATGCAATATGTGCTATGATACAGTGGATATAAAAAGTCTACACACCCCTGTTCAAATGCCAGGTTTTTGTGATGTAAAAAAATGAGACCAAGATAAATCATTTCAAAACTTTTTCCACTATTAGTGTGACCTATAACCTGTACTGTAAAGGGTGTATTCTGTATGCATCTGGCTGATTCCAACTGGCTACTGAGGTACAGTTTGGTGTTGACGGCAAAAGTGAGCCACTACTCACCATGAATAAGCCACAATTGGGTCACTAGTCTACATGACCCATAAATCATAGAGAGAAACACCCCATTATACTTGAAAGTGCATTATGTTGTGAAATATATAGGTCCTATTGAGCCTATGTTTACTAGAGGGGGGGGGGGGGTAAATGTGACCTGAAATAAGGTAAACAATGTGGTTGCTAAGCTGAGCTAACAGGGTCAAAATTATGAGCCCCCTGATGATAATAGTCAGTTGTATCTACTTTTTGCTGGATAACAGCCTGCAGTCCTTTGTTGTAGTTTTCAGGTTCAGGTTCAGGTTACTTTATTTGTACCCATAGCTAGATTTGCTTTGCAGTCAGGTGACATCCTTTTAGACACATATTTACAAACCACAATTACATTTGACATGAACACAAACACAGGCACACATGTAGCTGACTATAAACAAGATAAAAGTACTCAAGGCTCCACCAATCAGGACGTAACACAAAGAGATAAGAGAAAAAACAAAGAGATAAGAGAGAAGGGTCATATTAAAAAAGTTAAAACCTAAGTCAAAGAGATTAAAAAAACTCGATAAAAGTCTGAAGTCTAAAACCCAATGAAAGATTTAAAACCCAAATAAAAAATCTACAAAAATGAACAAATATAAAATAAAATTCATAAGTGGATAACTAAATCATGTGCAATATATTGCTACATCTTGTTCAACTCTTTGACAGCAGCAGGAACAAAGCTGTTTTTGTAGTGCTGGGTTTTACATTTTGGGACAGCAAACCTCCGTCTGGAGGGAAGAAGCTGAAAGTCGCAGTGTAAAGGGTGGGAGTCATCATTTAAAATGGAGGTAGCAATCCTCTGTACCTGTCTGGTGTACAGGGATGTCAGGCTCAGCTGTGACTCACCAAGCAAACGACTGGACCATCTAACTACCTGGTCTAAGGATTTCCTCTGTTTCAGTTTGATCTGACCAAACCATGACACTAAAGAAAAGGATAAAACAGATTCAATAAAAGCCCGATAAAACATTGTCATTATGGTTCGGTCAATTTGGAAGTGTGCACGTTTCCTTAAACAATGCAAATGTTGCTGACCCTTTTTGCACACCCTTTCACAGTTCTCTTCAAAGTTTAAATTACTATCAATAATTGTCCCAAGATATTTGTAAGATTGCACACATTCGGTGGTCTGGCCTTTTAGTACAGTGACTTTGTGCCTGGGAGTTTTCCTCCTAATGTCAATAATCATATCTTTAGTTTTTGTCGTATTCAGCTGCAGGTAGGAATCCTCACACCAGTGAACAAAATCATCAGCTACTGGGCCGTGGCCACTCTCACCATCCTGGAGGAGACTGACAACAACTGAATCATCAGCATACTTTATAATGTGTCTGTTGTCATGTCTGCTCCGACACATGTTTGTGTACAGGATGAAGAGTAGTGGTGACAACACACACCGCTGAGGAGAGCCAGTAGAAGAACACTTTTGGTCAGACAATGTACCATTGACCCTTACTCTCTGTGTCCTGTTGGTTAAAAAATCCAGAATCCAACCCACTATATTATTACTCAAATCAAATTGTTGTAGGAGCCTTTCAACTAAAATATGAGGTTGGATTGTATTAAAAGCAGAAGAAAAGTCCACAAATAAAAGCCTTGCATGTCCATCCATCCATCTTCTTCCACTTAATCCTTTTCGGGTCGCGGGGAGACTGGAGTCTATCCCAGCATCTTTGGGCAAGAGGCAGGGTACACCCTGGACAGATCGCCAGTCCAACGCAGGGCCAACACAGAGAGACAGACAACCATTCACCCTCACAGTCATACCTAAGGACAATTTAGAATCCCCAGTTGATGCCAGTTAACCTAACTTACATGTTTTTGGCAAGTGGGAGGAAACCAGAGAAATTCCAGAGTAAACCCACACAGACACGGGGAGAACATGCAAACTCCACACAGATCACTGTTGGTCGGGGGCTGGGATCGAACCCAGGATTCCCTGGCTAAAGGTGAGTTGCTGTGCTGCCTCAGTGCTAACCACTCCGCCACCGCGATGCCCCAGCCTGGCGTATGTCCCATTAAAATCCAGATGTTTAAAAAGCATGTTAAACAGAGTGACAGTGGCATCCTCCACTCCTCTGTGAGGCCTAAAGGCAAACTGCAAAGGATCTGGTGTCATGACCCGAGTGCCGGTCTCGTTCACGCTCGGGTCACACATTATCTTTTCCAGGCTTTGACAGCAGTGGGTTCCTTCTAGCTCCCCAGGCTCTTATTGTGACAGCGCCCGGTGGAGCTCCCAGCTGTCAAAGTCAACAGCTGTGCTGCATTCGGGGTCATTAGTGACCGGTGTTAAAAGCGGACGCTGAATGCACCCCGATACAGCAGTCTCTGTTATACTACCGTCTGTTATACTTCCGCTGACAGAACATCTCATCGTCTGATGCTTCGGGCGTCCCCGGCTCAGACGCTGTTCATTCATCGTCAGTCTTGTAAGTTACCCTGTGATTATCCTACCCTCATTGTCGTGTGTATCTTCCTCTGTTCCTTCATTCCCCAATAAAACATCACTGCAACTCACCGGTGACTGCTGGCGTCTTATGGTGGCTTGCGAGGGCCACCGTGACAGTAGACTGCTGCAAGAACGTCTAGAGAGAGGCATCGCACCGAGACGCCATTCACCATGAGTTAGCATAATTGGACTGTTGTTCCTACCTGTCTGGGTACCGTGCTGAAGCATGCCGTCGTGGAGGTCCCGCACTCAGAGTCAGAGCGATGTCCTCGCAGACGCCCTCGAGTGCGTGGACGAAATCCTCATCACCGCCTCCCTCCTCGACTTCAACAGCGACGTGCCCCGGTACCTGGACCAAGCCAAGGATATCCTCAATCATCTCCCCCGCTTCGCCGACCACCCTGAGGTAAGCGTGAGGAGAGATGGCATCGCTGCACAGCGCGAGATACTCCATGGGCTGGAGGGAAATCCCGGCAGGAAGCTGAAGAGGAGGAGACGTCACCCCTCGCTTCGGGATCCCGCTCCTGCCTCCACTCTGGCCCAGGAGTTCGCACCACCCAGAGGTCTTTCCCCGTCAAGCATGTCGTCACTTGGGATTCCCCCAGAGGAGCTGCAGCTGACAGCAATCAAGGTCTGGGACCGAGTGGCTGCTGCTTGCTCGCTCCGCTGTGCATCCATCGTTAATCATGAAGCATGTAGCGGCGGCAGTTAGACTGGTGGAGAGGAATCCAGAGTTGCGTGAGTTCCCTGAGTTTGCCGACCTGCTCGCCTCTGTCTCTGCATAGGAACGGTGATTCCCGGATCTCACCTTCGCCTCGCCCCCTGCAATAAACCGTCGTCACACCGGCAGTCAACCTCGGCTTGAATCCCATCCAGATCCAGTTCCAGGTCGCCGCAAGGGCTCAATCCCCCACACAGCTGCCACTCCTGCGCCTTGTCAGAGGGGAATTCCCTCAGCCTCTCCCCCCGGGCCATCTTCTCCTGCTGTTCCGTCAGCGTCCCTTGCCCGGCTCATCTCGGCTGTCACCCCCTCCTCCTCGTCGCCTATCCCAGCTGCTGTGTGTCTCTGGAGTCCTGTCCTGGCAAGCTCCGTTCCGGAACCATCTCCAGCAGTTCCCCCTCGTCCTCCCAGGGGGCCTGCTGTCACCGTCCGGCAGGGAAAGGGAGGAGCAACGTCCACCGCAGCAGGCACCATCCAGCCTCCAGGAGACAGGCAAGTCCAAGTTTATCCTTATTCTCATGATTGTGATTTGCCTTGTCAGACTCCTGGGGGTGGAGTTCGGGGTTCGCAGCCCCCCGAGCTCCCACCACCTGCTGTGGCTTTAATTATTAATCCTGCATCCTCTGTGTCTCCCTCCGTTGAGCGGTCCTCGACGCCAGGCCAACGTTGCTGGATGAGGAGGGGGGCCTGCGGTTCTGGAGAGCCTGGTTCCGGTCCCGCAGCCACGTCGTGGGTGGAGGAGGAGGGCGGACTGCAGCGTGGAACCTGCGCTGACGAGGAAGCGTCCCCGGGTCTCCACGGACGAGCGGCCCAGTCCAGCGGGTCGAGGGTCCCCTGCCACCACGCCGTGCAGGCCATCGGCGTGGGCTTCAGTGCCGGACGATCCAGAGGTTGCAGACACCATCATGCCAGCTGCGGAGCCCGACGTAGCTGAGTGGGAGCCTGACAACGACCTCCTGCCGTCTGAGCCCGGATCTTCGCAGTCCTGGACGGCGTCAGAACCCAAGATCAGGCAACTGCTCTGTTTTGTCTTTCTCCTTTCCGTCTTAGAGCATTTTAGCCTGTCTCTTGGGGAGATGAGCCGGGTGCAGCCGCCCGCTGCGTCCGAGCTTATCTCGCTGGGTTCTGACGCTGCCGGTGATCCTGATCCCGGTTCTTCTCTCTCTCCTGAACCTTCTCCCAGGGTCGCCGGCGAGGAGCTGCTTTCGCCCACTGTGCCAGAGGTTCCAGGTTCGGGGTTGGAGGTCGGTTCTGGGGCGGCGCCGACCCAGTCGGGGTCCGACGCGGGTGCAACCGAGACCCAATCAGGGTCCATCGCGGGAGCAACCGCGACCCAATCGGGGTCCGACGAGGGTGCAGCACCAACGGTTTCCAGGTTTGTTGAGGGAGCTGTAGATCCCCTGCCGCTGGATACTGGACGGGCTCGTCTCCTTCTTCATCCTCATCATCACCGTCACCCTCCTCGTCCTCCTGAGGAGGGCAACTCATTTCCACCTGGGGCCGTTGGGGTTCCGAATGCTCCGCCCGGTTCTCCCTCGTCTTCCCCTTCCCCAGGGAGGCCACCTTCCACTTCCCCCCTACGGTCCTGGTGGTCAAGCGATGCGGGTCGGCCGCCCGAAGGACTGCCATGCCCATTTGGCTCTCTGGGCTGGCCACCCGACCCACTGGACTACCTGTTTGGTGACCTGGTCCGGCCGCCTGAAATTCATTGTTTCTGGGCATGGGACTGGGGTAGGCTGCCCGAACTATCAGCCTGGTCCATGCTTCAGAGCCAGGACTGCCGTCATCCTGGTTTTTTTTTCCATCATTGTCATGTCTGTAAACTTTTGGGATGTGCGGGGGGGGGGGGGCCTGGTATCTGTAATTTTGTGTCTCACCTTTTTCCTTAGTCGGTGATTTGTGGGGGGTTTTTTTCCTCCCCTCTGTCTAATGTCCATCTACTGATTGAAACTGATACATGTATTGCCTGTTGGGTTCTGTCCTTGTGTTACCCACACGTTATGGAGTATTGTGTTTTTTTTCTCTCTCCCCACAGTACTCTGTAATTGCTTTGTTGGTCCCCTGTCATCATTTTGGTTTTTGCTTCTCCTCTTTTTGACTTTCTCCCTCCTGCCGGCGCCCCATCCGCCCACCCTAGGGGGGCTGGGGGGTTGGGGCTTAGGTGTTATTTGGCCGTTCAGGAGCTCAGCCTCGAGGGGGAGGTACTGTCATGACCTGAGTGCCGGTCTCATTCGCGCTCGGGTCATACATTATCTTTTCCAGGCTTTGACAGCAGTTGGTTCCTTCTAGCTCCCCGGGCTCTTATTGTGACAGCGCCCAGTGGAGCTCCTGGCTGTCAAAGCCAACAATTGTGCTGCATTCGGGGTCATTAGTAGGGATGTAACGATATTGACGTTATCGCAATATCGCGGTAGTATAAGTGTCTCGATACCGTCGTGGTCGTGTTACGATATTAAGAGGGCGGGTATCTGTCAAAAAACAACAAGAAATAAGCAGGCTCCCGCGCAACAAAGCATTGTAAACTACACAGACCATGATCCTTTGCGCTGCGTCGTCACAAGAACTGTTGTTGAGCCAATAGGAGTGCATGCTGCACGCTGTCCACACAACAAACATGGCGGCGGACAAAGTTCGGCTCACGTAAATACTGAAGAAAACACCCCCGAAGATGAGATGGTGCAACCCCCAGCAACTTTTAAATCAGATGTGTGGAGGCATTTTGGTTTTGCCGTGTCTAAAAACACTAAAGGAGAGAGGGTGGCGGATAGACAATGGCCTCATTAGCAAAGATAATGTCCTCATTAGTAAAGACCTACCTATGTATACCCGCTACCTCAGTGCCCAGTGAGAGAGTATTTTCTACAGCAGGGGATGTTGTAAATGCCCAGAGGTCTCTTCTTCTCCCTTGCAATGTAGATCTTTTGATCTTTCTGAAGAAAAACTTGAACATAAGCTAAAGGATAGGTCAGTGTTTTCCAGTAGGCTTTTTGCCTGACTTAATTGTTTCAACAGGCTGTTTTTATTTGCCTAGCACATTTATGATTAATTTTACTTTACACATTGAACCTGGCTTAACTTGATCTTTGTTTGCTCTTAAAGGGAATTCCCTTTTGTTGTTTACAGTTGTTCTAGTTGCTGCTTAGTATGATCCTTGCACATAAGAAGAATCAGTTATGTGACCAAATATTACCAAATGGTATATTGATGTTCCTGACTTGAACTTGCACTTTAAAAGCACTAAGTGATCAGCATTTTATGTTGTCATGATCCATAAATATAAAAATAAATGGCCTGGTGACTGGCAAAAACAGATTTAATGGCAGTTTTTGGTTATTATCATCACAAACACAATATTATGAGCTATTTTACAATACCTTGAGCCTCTCCACAATATCGCAACAAATATCGTACCGTGAGATCAATATCGAAATCGTATCGTACCGTGAGATTTTGATATCGTTGCATTCCTAGTCATTAGTGACCAGTGTTAAAAGTGGACGCTGAATGCACCCCGATACAGCAGTCTCTGTTATACTACCGTCTGTTATACTTCCGTTGACAGAACGTCTCATCGTCTGATGCTTCGGGCGTCCCCGGCTCAGACACTGCTCATTCATCGTCAGTCTTGTAAGTTACCCTGTGATTATCCTACCCTCATTGTCGTGTGTATCTTCCTCTGTTCCTTCATTCCCCAATAAAACATCACTGCAACTCACCGGTGACTGCTGGCGTCTTATGGTGGCTTGCGAGGGCCACCGTGACATCTGGTGCATGCTCAGTCTGCTTTAGGACCTCAAATCTGACCAGTTTTTCAAAAATTTTCATTAAAATTGAAGTCAAGGCAACTGGTCTAAAATCATTTATCGTTTTAGGACAGCTGGATTTTGGAACAGGGACAACCACAGCATCTTGCCAGACCTTAGGCACATGTTGTGTCTGTAAGGACTTATTAAAAATGTAGTGAAACACAGGACTCAATTCATGTGCACAGGACTTTACCAAGTGCCCACATTATCAGGGCCCTGACTTTTGTTCACTTTTACAGCACAGAATGCCCTTTTAACATCCTGCACCTCAATATTAAAGTGTTGATTGTCTTTGGGTTTCTGTGCTAAAATCAGAGGAATCAAAACAACCATAAAAACAAGAGCATTAGCCAGCTCTGTGTCTGAGTTAAAACCATCTAAAAACACATGATTACTGCGCTCTGTGCTCTGAAGGCCTGCAATAGTTTTCATACTAGCCCAGGCTGAACCAAGCTT
This sequence comes from Pholidichthys leucotaenia, assembly GCA_020510985.1. Classification (NCBI taxonomy): domain Eukaryota; kingdom Metazoa; phylum Chordata; class Actinopteri; order Cichliformes; family Pholidichthyidae; genus Pholidichthys; species Pholidichthys leucotaenia. Next base: position 357,158,995 of record CM035842.1, on the reverse strand, counting down.
CTTTGCTGCCATCTTGCTTTCCAATTCTGATTTATAATTCTGCTTTGCTCTTAAAATTTCGGACTTCAGCTCTTTTGTGGCAACCTGTAGCTCAGAAACATCCCCCTGTTTAAAGGCAAGTGCTTTCCTCTGTAAGCAGGATTTAATTGATTTAGTAACCCATGGCTTATTGTTGGGATATATTTTGACACATTTACATGGAACGATCATATCCCTGCAAAAAGCCATGTAAGAGCATGTCACATCCACTAAAGAGTCCAAATCATCTCCACAGGACTGTGTGAACACCTCCCAGTCCGTACAGTTAAAACATTCCTGGAGGCAGAGCACTGAATCATCTGTCCAGACCATTATGTCCCTGGTCTTCGTCTTTTCTCTTCTGAGAGCAGTTTTATATGTGGGAAGCAAATGTACACAGTTGTGATCTGAGGATCCTAAAGGAGGAAGGGGAAGTGATTTAAAGGCCACTTCTATAGATCCATAGCATAGGCCCAATGTCTTTTCTCGTCTGGTTGGGCAGGAGACATACTGATAAAAGTTTTTAAGTGTCTTCTTTAGAGACACATGGTTAAAATCCCCAAGGATAAAATTTGGAGCCTCTGGGGAAATTGACTGCAACCGCTGTACCACATCAAAGACAGTGCTGGAGGCAGAGGCAGCATCCGCCCTCAGGTGAATGTACACAGTCGTTAAGAAAAGTTGGGGGAACTCGCGGGGCAGATAAAACAGGTATAGCGATACGGACAGAAGCTCCACATCTGGTGTACAGATGCGCTCTCTGACCGCGACAGATGTACAGTACTGTTTATTAATATACAAACATACGCCGCCCCCCTGACGTTTCCCCGTTACCTCTTCCTGCCGATCCAAGCGAAGTTGGGCTCCAAAACCGTCAATACAAAGGTCCAGGTCCCGGTCATGATACATAAGCCACGTCTCTGTGTAAGCCATGACACAGCAGTTCTTGAAATCCTTCTGATATCGTACATTTCCTTGGATTTCATCCACTTTATTTCTCAGGGATTGTAAATTCCCCATAATAATGGAAGGAAGAGGAATGCAGTTAAACTGACGCCTCCTCAGGTTTAATCTTACGCCTCCACGCTTTCCGCGTTTCCTTCTCTTGTTCCTCTTTTCATCGCTGTGTACATGAAAGTCTCTTAAAATAAAGTCCGGCAGTTGCAGCACAGACTCAAACACAGACACTGGATTATCCATGTTTAGTTGCAGTAACATGTCTCTGGAGTACTGCATTCTTACCAGCGTGACCGTGCTGATGTCCCAGACAAAGAGCCTGTAAGAAAGAAGGCACAGTGCAAAAACAAGAAGAAAATCCATACTGATGGAACCAAAGAGCTCTTCATTATATAGTCCACAAACATTCAAGGACAAAAACGGCACAGAGAATTACATTAAAACACATTAAAGTGCATAAAAACAGAGACTAAGACACCAAACTTTTTCACCCACTGCCGGTCGCTGCGTGCGCATGCGCCCAACTTCACCAAGTCTCACACATGTCTCCTGAGCAGTCCCAGCCCATTCTTCTTTGGCGAATGTCTCAAGCTCCTCCAGATTTGATGGTGTTCTGGTGTGGGCCTTGGTCTTCAGTTCACCCCACAGATTTTCAGTGGGATTCAAGTCAGGGCTTTGTGTAGGCCAGTCAATAACGTTCACTTTGGCCTTCTGGAGGTAGTTCTTCACCAGGAGTGGCGTATGTTTTGGGTCGTCGTTGTGCTGGAAGACAAAGATGATCCAGACCCAGTTTTGCTGCTAATATTCACACCTCCGTCTTTCTTCATGATTCTTTCCACCTTGGCAAGATTCTCACTTCCAGACACACAGAAGCATCCCCACAGCATAATACTCTCACCACCGTGTTTCACTGTGGGGACGGTGTTCTTTGGATTGTACGTCTCTCCCTTCTTTCTCCAAACGTCAGCAGTGTCTCTATGGCTAAAAAGCTCTAGTTTCATCTCTGATCATCTCTGACCAAAGGATGTGCTCCATTATGCATAATCTTTCTCAAGGTTGCCCTTAGCATATGTCAGTCTGGCTTGAAGGTGTCTCTTCTGCAGAAGTGGAGTTTTTCTTGGTCTGCAACCTCACAGTCCATTCCTGTGCAGGGTTCTTGTGATTGTCTTCTTGAGACTTTGGAAATGCTGTGATAACTTTGTATATCCATCTCTTGCTTTGTGAGCATCAAAAATTATTTTTCTCAAAACTGATTTCTTTTGTTTTTGGCATGATGCTTTCTCAAGTGACAGCTCAAACCCTCACTGAAGTGTTTGTACTGTGTGTAAATTTTAAGATAACCTCCTGTTTTAACTTTATTTTACAAGCTTTGAGCATTAAAAAGTTAAAGCACATCATTGCACATCAGTGGTTTGTGCTATGGCTCAATAAAAAGGTCAGTGTTTCATTGGGCCAATAATTTTGACCCTGGTAGTTTTTGTTTTTTGTGAAATAATTTTGTTTCTGTGTGCAAAGTAAAATAATCTGTGCTTTCTAAAGACAACAGGGATGTTTGGAAAAGCTGTGCTAAAAAATTCTTGCATTGTTTAACAGCATTTGGGAAATACTTTTTAAAAAATGACATTTTCATAGAGGGGCTCCTTAACTGTAAATTCCTTGGCTTGGCTTTGGCTGGTTACTGTTTTTGGTAATCCATAGCTCTTTTGGTTGTCCTCCCTATTTGTACACTCTCTTCACCATAAGAGTCGACACTAGATAACCTTTTTGTACACAACACATCCTTTTACCTCAGGTACAGGTGTTCCAAAACATTAAATACCACCACAATGGCCAACTTCCTTTTTTTTCCAGTTTGCTTACATCATGTCCTTGTGCTCTGTTTTGCTTCCAAATTTTCCGATTAGCCATCCCTCAATTTTTTTTTATGATCTGCTTTGCCCTCAGGTGGTAGAGGACTGCTATGACATCCTCAAGGATTATGGCTTCCGCTTTATACGAAGAGGTCCCATCTTTGTCAAAGGGAAGGGGGAGCTGCTGACCTTCTTCATGAAAGGGAAGGACAAACCAACTAGCAATGGGACCCAAGGGACTACTGCCCTTCCACACCAAGTTGGAGACCTTCCCTGACTCTTCTTCAAATTACAGAGACCTTTTTTCAGAACTTTTGACACTTATGGATATAAAAGTTTCTTAAACAGAAAAAGACCCCTTTATGGTTATCAAGACTTTAATGGCAGTGGAGATTTAAAAATAGAAACTATTGTATAAAGTTGTATAGAACTTAAGATATCTGACTGATTTTAACATTTAAGATTTTATAACTTTACATTGGACAATTCTTAGACATTGGATTTGGTACCAGTCGTAATGAGAAGTGGAATGCCTGGCATCTGTGATCTAGTATTTTTGTGTGAGCAGTGGGGGTTTCATCATACTGAGATCTAATGAGGTCTCTACAGACAAGGTTATGGATACCAGTTCATGTAAAGCAATCTTCAAATTATTTGTCTGCCTTCTTACACTGTAAGGAAAGTACTCTTCAGTGGTTTTAGTTTTAAATGAATGACAATGGTGATACTAACTTACAGGCAACACATTCATTTTTTTCTTTCTTTTTTTTCTGATACAGCCACAGGAGTCCCTGCTGCTTCCACTTCAGTGAACAAACATAATTTCCCTGCTTTCTCTAACCAGGCTTTAGTTGCACTTGCAATCAGTTAGTTTGGAGACAAATCAGTCTATCTGAAGAAAATTGTACTAATGTGGGAGAACATTAAAAAGTGAAAGCAGAGTTTATAAACATGTAATCTAAATGCAATCTAAATGCAAACATGTAATCTAAAAATTTGCATTTTTTTTAACATCACAGTCTTTAATATCTTAGACCAGGAAAAGTCTATGTTTCTTTTGAGTCTCTAACAAACCATATTACAGCATCTGCAGGTCACTCTGGCTGCTGAATGATGTCCAATTGGATTTATAAAGATTAAAAAAAAAATAGACAAATGTTTGGTAAAAGTCTTTGCTGTCCTATAGAAATATTGCTATTAGATTAAAATGATGCCATTCAAAGTTTTTTTTTACCCCTCACCTTCTAAATGGCTGATGGGGTATTGATGTCACCCCACCTTGGCCTCAAGATCACCCAACTTTGAAATTAAAAATGAGTATGTTTCTCTCTAAATCTTGTAAACATGATAACTTCGCAAGGAAATGATGCAGGCTTTTCATACTCATACCAAAGACCGTATAAAAGTGGAACTTCCTGTCGTCCAGCTTGGTGCTCAGTAAAAATGGAACGGAGGAGGGAAATGTGGGCAGCAGTGGCTCAAGAGGTAGAGTGGGTTGTCCAATACAGTAACCAGAACACTGGCGGGTCGAATCCTGCTCTCCCCAGTCATCCTGCCGTTGTGCCCTAGGCAAGACACTTTACCCACCTTGCCTCCAGTGTTCATGAGACTGGGTATGAATGTGCATAAATGTTCGGTCGTGGTCGGAGAGGCCGTTGGTGTGGATTGGCAGCCACGTTTCCGTCAGTCTGCCCCAGGGCAGCTGTGGCTACAGTAGTAGCTTACCGCTACCATTGTCTGTCTGTGGAGTGAATGAATAATGGATTTTCATTGTAAAGCGCTCTGGGTTTCTTGAAAGGCGCTATATAGATGCAGACCATTATTATTACCTTAGATACCTATATCTATGAAAAATCTCTGACAAGTTCGAATTTGGGTGACCTTCACCTTGTCGTTGTAGCGTTGGCATCAATACCAATCTTGCAAATGCAGTAACTTGAGAAAAAAATGATGTAGGCTTTTCACAATACCATAGTTGTACCAAATAAGTGTCCCAGACAAGCTTGAATTTGACCTCTGATCTTGACCTTGAAGTCAAGGTCAGAGGTCAGTTGTTCCCTAACCCTTGTAAACGTGATAACTTGAGGAAATGATGTAGGCTTTTCATACTCATATCATAGATATAACACTGTAAAATCTCAGATGAGTTCAGATTTGGGTGACCTTGATCTTGATCTCAAGGTCAAAGGTCAGATTTTCTATAACTCTTGTAAACATGATAACTCCAGAAGGAAATGAGGGAGGTCTTTGATATTGACACCACAGTTGTATCTGTGACAAATCTCAGGCAAGTTCAAATTTGTGTGACCTTGAACCCAAGGTCAAAGGTCAGTTTTTCTGTAAACATTGCATGCATGATAACTCAGAAAGGAAATGATGTAGTTCTATCTTTGAAAAATATAGGATGAGTTTGAATTTTGGTCAAAGGTCAAATCTCAAAAAACCCCTGTAAATTTGACAACTTGTGAGTGAAATAACATAGGATTTTCATATTGATAACATAGTTATATCTATGAAAACTCTTGGACGATTTTAATTTCAGGTGACTTTGAACAAAAATTCAGCCAGCCACTGCTCTTAATGCCAGCAAGTCTAAGGACAACACTGGCAGCTGCCAATGCTTTTTTTTTCTTGTAGAGCTTAAAAAAAGATGGTGAATGGTAGTTTGGCCACAGAAACAGTAAACATGTTTGGATTAATCCAAAAAAGCTATTCAGTAGAAAGAAAATGCTGGCACTAAATATAATGGGGTTATTTAGCTGCCTCAAAACTGAGCAGCTTGAAGACATTAAAAAACAGTGAGATCTACATCATAGTGAGAACATGATAGATGGTGTTCAGTCTGAAAGTTGAAATTGATCCTAAAGACCTTTCATATTATCCAGAAGTTATGAATCATACAAAACATCAATTGAATGATATATCACTAACACAGTGGATATAAAAAAAAGTCCACAAACCCCTGTTCAAATGCCAGGTTTTTGTAATGTAAAAAAATGAGACCAAGATAAATCATTTCAAAACTTTTCCCCCATTAATGTGACCTATAACTTGTACAACCTAATTGAAGAACAAATTGAAATCTTTTAAGGGGGAAAAAAAATTACAATAACCTGATGGATAAATATGCACACCCTTAAACTAATACTTTGTTGCAGCACCTTTGGCTTTTATTGCAGTACTTAGTCTTTTTGGGTAGGAGTCTATCAGCGTGGCACATCTTGATGTGGCAATATTTGCCCACTCTTCTTTGCAAAAATGCTCCAAATGTGTCAAATTGCGAGGGCATCTCCTGTGCACAGCCCTCTTCTGATCACCCCACAAATGTTGGATCGGTCCAGGTCTGGACTCTGGCTGGGCCATTCCAAAACCTTAATCTTCTTCTGGTGAAGCCATTCTTTTGTTGATTTAGATGTGTGCTTTGGGTCATTGTCATGCTGAAAGATGAAGTTTCTCTTCATCTTCAGCTTTTTAGCAGAAGCCTGAAGGTTTTGTGCAAACACTGGTATTTGGAACTGTTCATAATTCCCTCCACCTTGACTAAGGCCCCAGTTTCAGCTGAAGAAAAACTGCCCCAAAGCATGATGCTGCCACCACCATGCTTCACTGTTGTAGATATGGTGTTCTTTTGGTGATGAGCAGTGTTGTGTTTGAGCCAAATATACCTTTTGGAATTATGGCCAAAAAGTTCAGCCTTGGTTTCATCAGACCATAACATATTTTCCCACATGCGTTGGGGAGATTGGAAATGTGTTTTTGCAAAATATAGCTGGGCTTGGATGTTTTTCTTCATTAGAAAAGGCTTTCATTTTGCCACCCTACCCCATAGCCCAGACATATGAAGAAGATGGGAGATTGTTGTCACATGTACCACACAGCCAGTACTTGCCAGAAATTCCTGCAGCTCCTTCAATATTGCTGTTGGCCTCTTGGCAGCCTCCCTGGCCAGTTTTCTTCTTGTCTTTTCATCAGTTTTGGAGGGACATCCAGTTCTTGGTAATGTCACTCTTGTGCCATATTTTCTTCACTTGATGATGACTGTATTCATTGTGTTCCATGGTATATTTAATGCCTTTGGAAATTCTTTTGTACCCTTCTCCTGACTAGTACCTTTGAACAATGAGATTCCTCTGATGCTTTGGAAGCTCTTTGCGGACTATGGCTTATGCTGTAAGATGTGACAACAAAAATGTCAGGAAAAACCTATTAGAACAGCTGAATGTTATTTAGGGTCATTCACAGGCACTTTAAATGGTGGCCGGTTTGTGCTGACTCCCATTTAACATGAGTTTGAATGTGATTGGTTAATTCTGAAGACAACCACATTCCCAGTTATAACAAGGTGCGCAAATGCAACCAGGTTATTGTAAGTTTTTTATGTTTCCCCTTAAAAGATTTCAGTTTGTTTTTCAATTGGGTTGCACAGGTTATAGGCCACATAAATGGGGGAAAAAAATTTTGAAATGATTTATCTTGGTGTCATTTTTTTACATCACAAAAAACTGGCATTTGAACAGGAGTATGTAGACTTTTTATATCCACTGTATATATGATGATACTTTTTTCTTAGACCAAGTGTACCGACTTTTTTTCCACAGAAGGATCTTTCATTTGTTTATATTTCAATAAATAAATATTTTTTTTAAAGATACATTTTTGTGATGTTCACACAAACTACCTCTGTCTGCAGGTACCGTTTTGCCTCTCCAATATAGTATACCATGTCCGTTATAATCTGTTTATATATATACAGTGGTGTGAAAAAGTGTTTTCCCCCTTCCTGAGTTCTCATTTTTTTTGTATGTTTGTCACACTAAAATGTTTCAGATCATCAAACAAATTTAAATATTAGACGAAGAACACAAGTAAACACAAAATGCAATTTTTCAATGAAGGTGGTTATTATTAAGGGTAAAACAATCCAAACCTACATGGCCCTGTGTGAAAAAGTGATTCCACCCTCACCCCCAGTTAAAACATAAATCAACTGTGGTTTATCATATCTTTGGAAAGCTGAGTTCAATTTCTCTCGCCACACCCAGGCCTGATTCCTGCCACACATGTCCAAACCTACATGGCCCTGTGTGAAAAAGTGATTCCCCCCCACCCCCGTTAAAACATAAACTGTGAGTTCAATTTCTCTAGCCACAGCTAGGCCTGATTACGGCCACACCTATTCTCAATCAAGAAATCACTTAAATAGTGCCTGCCTGACAAAGTGAAGTAGAAGTAAAGATCCTCAAAAGCTAGACATCATGCTGCAATCCAAAGAAATTCAGGAACAAATGAGAAAGTAATTGAGATCTATCAGTCTGGAAAAGGTTATAAAGCCATTTCTAAAGCTTTGGGAGTCCAGTGAACCACAGAGAGAGCCATTATCCACAAATGGCGACAACATGGAACAGTGGTGAACCTTCCCAGGAGTGACCGGCCGACCAAAATTACTCCAAGAGCGCAGCGACAACTCATCTAAGAGGTCACAAAAGACCCCACAACAACATCCAAAGAACTGCAGGCCTCACTTGCCTCAGTTAAGGTCAGTGTTCATGACTCCACCATAAGAAAGAGACTGGGTAAAAATGGCCTACATGGCAGAGTTCCAAGACAAAAACCACTGCTGAGCTAAAAGAACATAAAGGCTCGTCTCAGTTTTGCCAGAAAACATCTTAAGATAAGATAAGCCTTTATTAGTCCCACAACGGGGAAATTCCAGGATTGCAACAGCACAGGGATAGCAACACTCAGAGCAACAATCAGAAGGCAAGAAAAAAAAACAAGCAAGCAAGAGCAGCTAATATACATATGTACATATTACTATAAAATATATATATACACACACACACACACAGTGCAGAGCATTGTAGCTGGATGGAATAAATATATGAATATATGAACACACAGTGCAGAGCATTGTAGCTAGATGGAATAAATATGTAAATATATAAACACCCACAGTACGGAGCATTGCAGCTAGGTGGAATAAATATGCAAGTATATAAACACACACAGTGCGGAGCAATGTAGCTAGATGGAATAATATGTAGATATATAAAAACACAGTGCGGAGCATTGTAGCTAGATGGAATAAATATATAGATATATAAAGAGACTGCTCCTTGCTCACCTCCGCCCCCTGGTGGAACCAGCGATGGATCCACTCCAGTTCGCCTACCAGCATGGCATTGGGGTGGAGGATGCGGTGATCTTCCTCCTTCACCGTTCTCTGTCCCACCTGGAGAAGCCCGGGAATATGGTGAGGATCATGTTCTTTGACTTCTCCAGTGCTTTCAACACCATCCAACCGATGATCCTGAAGGACAAGCTGCTGCGCGCAGGGGTGGACCAGCACCTGTCATCATGGATCCTGGACTACCTCACGAACCGGCCTCAGTTTGTGAGAACCCGGGACTGTGTGTCCGACACGATCATCAGTAGCACGGGGGCCCCCCAGGGAACGGTGCTGGCTCCCTTCCTGTTCACTCTTTATACTGCGGACTTCTCACACAACACAACACACTGCCATCTACAGAAGTTCTCTGATGACTCTGCGATCGTTGGCCTCATCTCCAATGGAGATGAAGCTGAGTACAGAGGGCTTATCCAGGACTTCGTGGACTGGTGCCATCGGAACTGCCTCCAGATCAACGCGAGGAAAACTAAGGAGCTGGTGGTGGACTGCCGCAGGCATGGGCAGCCCCTCACAGTACCAGTAAATATACAGGGAACAGACATCGAGATGGTGACATCCTATAAGTACCTGGGTATTCATCTGAACAATAAACTAGACTGGTCACACAATACTGATGCACTCTACAAGAAGGGACAGCGCAGGCTGTTCCTGCTGAGGAGACTCAGGTCTTTTGGTGTACAAGGGGCGCTGCTGAAGTCATTCTATGACACGGTGGTGGCATCAGCCATCACTTTTGGAGTGGTCTGCTGGGGCAGTGGCATTACTGCAGCCGATAGGAAGAGACTGAACAAACTGATTAAGAAAGCTAGCTCTGTCCTGGGGCAGCGCCTTGATCCGATGGAGGAGATAGGAGAGAGAAGGACGGTGGCTAAACTGTCATCTCTGCTGGAGTCCGAGTTCCACCCTATGCAGGACATACTGAATGCACTGAGGAGCTCATTTAGCAGCAGACTACATCATCCCAGGTGCACAACCGAGAGGTTTCGTAGGTCCTTCCTACCAACGGCTGTCAGACTGTACAACCTAAGCAGGGCTGCTCGCAGAGATAGCAAAAAGACGTAACAAACTAATAGTTTTTTGAATGCAAAAGATGCAATAGACTTACACAATGGTCCCCTCCGGCATACAACTAGGAACATACCGGTCGCTATGGAGGGTGAGAATATGTATGGGCACATAATCATACCATGTAGGATAACTAAGTAGACGGTTATGCTGTTTCATTCCATCTAGCAACAATGCTCTGCACTGTGTGTGTTTATATATTTGCATATTTATTCCATCTAGCTACAATGCTCAGCACTGGGTGTGTTTATATATTTATATATCTACATATTATTCCATCTAGCTACATTGCTCCGCACTGTGTGTGTTTATATACTTGCATATTTATTCCACCTAGCTACAATGCTCTGCACTGTGTGTTCATATATTCATATATTTATTCCATCCAGCTACAATGCTCTGCACTGTGTGTCTGTGTGTGTGTGTATATATATATATTTTATAGTAATACGTACATATGTTTATTAGCTGCTCTTGCTTGCTTGTTTTTTTTTTCTTGCCTTCTGATTGTTGCTCTGAGTGTTGCTATCCCTGTGCTGTTGCAATCCTGGAATTTCCCCGTTGTGGGACTAATAAAGGCTTATCTTATCTTATCTTATCTTATCTTAAATATAAACACACCCAGTGCTGAGCATTGTAGCTAGATGGAATAAATATGTAAATATATAAACACACACAGTGCAGAGCATTGTTGCTAGGTGGGATGAAACAGCATAACCGTCTATTTAGTTATCCTACATGGTATGATTATGTGCCCATACATATTCTCACCCTCCATAGCGACCGGTATGTTCCTAGTTGTATGCCGGAGAGGACCATTGTGTAAGTCTATTGCATCTTTTGCATTCAAAAAAAACTATTAGTTTGTTACGTCTTTTTGCTATCTCTGCGAGCAGCCCTGCTTAGGTTGTACAGTCTGACAGCCGTTGGTAGAAAGGACCTACGAAACCTCTCGGTTGTGCACCTGGGATGATGTAGTCTGCTGCTAAATGAGCTCCTCAGTGCATCCAGTATGTCCTGCATAGGGTGGAACTCGGACTCCAGCAGAGATGACAGTTTAGCCACCGTCCTTCTCTCTCCTATCTCCTCCATCGGATCAAGGCGCTGCCCCAGGACAGAGCTAGCTTTCTTAATCAGTTTGTTCAGTCTCTTCCTATCGGCTGCAGTAATGCCACTGCCCCAGCAGACCACTCCAAAAGTGATGGCTGATGCCACCACCGTGTCATAGAATGACTTCAGCAGCGCCCCTTGTACACCAAAAGACCTGAGTCTCCTCAGCAGGAACAGCCTGCGCTGTCCCTTCTTGTAGAGTGCGTCAGTATTGTGTGACCAGTCTAATTTATTGTTCAGATGAATACCCAGGTACTTATAGGATGTCACCATCTCGATGTCTGTTCCCTGTATATTTACTGGTGCTGTGAGGGGCTGCCCATGCCTGCGGCAGTCCACCACCAGCTCCTTAGTTTTCCTCGCGTTGATCTGGAGGCAGTTCCGATGGCACCAGTCCACAAAGTCCTGGATAAGCCCTCTGTACTCAGCTTCATCTCCGCTGGAGATGAGACCAACGATCGCAGAGTCATCAGAGAACTTCTGTAGATGGCAATGTGTTGTGTTGTGTGAGAAGTCCGCAGTATAAAGAGTGAACAGGAAGGGAGCCAGCACCGTTCCCTAGGGGGCCCCCGTGCTACTGATGATCGTGTCGGAAACACAGTCCCGGGTTCTCACAAACTGAGGCCGGTTCGTGAGGTAGTCCAGGATCCATGATGACAGGTGCTGGTCCACCCCTGCGCGCAGCAGCTTGTCCTTCAGGATCATCGGTTGGATGGTGTTGAAAGCACTGGAGAAGTCAAAGAACATGATCCTCACCATATTCCCGGGCTTCTCCAGGTGGGACAGAGAACGGTGAAGGAGGAAGATCACCGCATCCTCCACCCCAATGCCATGCTGGTAGGCGAACTGGAGTGGATCCATCGCTGGTTCCACCAGGGGGCGGAGATGAGCAAGGAGCAGTCTCTCCAGGGTCTTCATCAAGTGGGACGTCAAGGCCACCGGTCTGAAGCTGTTCAGGTCTTTGGGGTGGGAAGTTTTTGGTACAGGTACCACACAAGATGTTTTCCACAGCTGTGGTACCCTCCCCAGTTTCAGGCTCATGTTGAAGATATACGTCACAATCCCACACAGCTGGTCTGCACAGGACTTGAGGAGCTTTGCGCTGATGCCGTCCGGTCCCGACGCCTTCCTCGCCTTGATCTTCCTCAGCTCCGTCCTCACCTGGGTCTTGGTCAGGGTCAGGATGGGGGGCTGTGTGTTGGGAGTGGGGGGGGGTGTCGGTGGAGTGGGGAGTGGGCAGCAGGACTTGATTTCTTAGAGGCAGCAGTGGTTGTTGTGCAGACAGGGGGGAGGGCGGTTGGTCAAATCTATTGAAAAACAGATTCAGGTTGTTCGCCCACTCCCTGCCCCCCGTGGCCTGGGGGGAGGTATTCTGGAGCCCCGAGATGGTTTTGAGGTTTCTCCAGACCCCGCTGATGTCGCTCTGTTGCAGCTTGTCCTCCATCTTCTTCCTGAAGCTGTCCTTGCCTTCTCTGATCTTTCTCCTCAGCTCCCTCTGTACGGACTTCAGCATCTCCCTGTTCCCCGACCTGAAGATCCTCTTCTTCTCTCTCAGAAGTGTTTTTATCTCAGGGTTGATCCAGGGTTTGTTGTTTGAGTGACGCCGTATGGTCTTGGTGGGAACGGATTTGTCCACACAGAAGCTGAGGTAGCCCGTGAAGGTGTGAATGAGGCCATCGATGTCCTCACCATGTGGATCGCAGAGCTGCTTCCAGGCAGTGGCTTCAAAACAGCCCTTTAGAGTGTCCATTGTCTCCTCAGACCATAACTCCACAGCGTGCATGGCCGGAGGTTGTCTGTGCACTAGGGGTTTGTACACCTGTCGGAGATGAACCAAGTTGTGATCCGATCTCCCAAGTGGGGGGAGTTGTGATGAGGTGTACGCCTCCTTAGTGTTTGCGTAGAACAAATCCAGTGTTTTATTGTCTCTAGTGTGGCATGTGACATACTGGGTGAAAGTGGGCAGAATGGGAGACAGTGAAACGTGGTTGAAATCGCCTGAGATGAGGAGAAGAGCATCTGGGTGTTCTGTCTGCAGCCTGCTGGTTACTGAATGGATGACGTCACGCGCTGTCCCAGCGTTCGCCGTCGGATTTGCATAAACAACAATGCAGATCACGTGTGAGTGTTCTCTCGGGAGATATGTAGGCCTCATGCTAACAGCTAGCAACTCAATGTCTTTGCTGCAGTGTCGTTGTTTAACAGTGATATGTCCCGGTCTGCACCAGTTGTTGTTAACATACATTATCACTCCACCGCCCCTAGTTTTGCCACTCTCTGGTGTTCGGTCAGCTTGTATCATGTGAAAACCCTCCAGCTCAATGTTAGCATCTGCTGCTAGTTCAGTTAGCCACGTCTCAGTAAACAAAAGGAGAGAGCACTCCCGGTAAGTGCTATCATAACGGGAGATAGCCGCTAGCTCATCTAACTTTCCCAGTATCGACCGTACATTTCCCATGACAACAGATGGAAGGGAGGGTCTGTACCTTATATTTTTTGTCCTCCGCCTTACTCCAGCCCGGCAGCCGCGGCGTTTTCGCCTCAGTTCTCTCGGTATGTCGAGTTTTTCCAGTGGGACCGGGTGGCGCTTAAATGCTAGCAGCTCTTCCCTGTTGTATCGTATCCTGCTATAAACAGTGGCTCCGTCCACCGGCTCAGGAGACATTTGGGACGATCTGTGTGTCCGTGATATAAGTGGGGTGAAAAAAAAGTGATCAAAAGAGAGAGGAAGGGAAGGGATCTTGATGATCCCCAAGACTTTTGGGACAATACTCTGTGGATTGACGAGACAAAAGTTGAACTTTTTGGAAGGTGTGTCCCATTACATCTGGTGTAAAAGTAACACAGCTTTTCAAAAGAGGAACATCATACTAACAGTAAAATATGGTGGTGGTAGTGTGATGGTCTGGGGCTGTTTTGCTGCTTCAGGACCTGGAAGACTTGCTGTGGTAAATGGAATCATGAATTCTGCTGTCTACAAAAAAAATCCTAAAGGAGGATGTCCGGCCATCTGTTCGTGACCTCAAGCTGATATATGTGCATATATATATATATACATGTATATATATATACAGTATATACAGTATAGTATATATATATATATGAGGGCTTATCATATTGTCTTTATAATGTGACAATAAAAGAAGCCTCAAATACATTTTAGATTATTTTGCCAATGTGTGATTTGCAGTGCTGTGGAAGATGGAAGCAGATGAGGCAGTGAGCTGAATGACACACAAACTTTATTCCACTTCCAACATAAACACAGAAACTCAGAAACATGAGTACCTGAGTGAACTCCTTTATACACTTTAATTCCTGCCTCCGGCACTCAGGGTAATCACATTAACATTCAGACTGCAAGACATGCACACACATTAACATAACATTGACCCATACGTCACAGAGGATGTCTGGCTACAATACATTCACACCCCTGCATCCTCAGGTGTCAGCCTGGCACGGCAGGGGGCAAAAGGCACATCTTTGTTTGGTTGGATCCTCTCAGCTTTCTCCATTAGCATCCCTACCTATCTTCTCCCCCACCAACCCACTTGTCCTGGGTGGAGTGCCATGTATATTGTGTCCACCACACAACCCCCCCCCCCCCCCCAAACACCCAGAAGGGGCTCTAACACTCCGGTGCCTTGGGCTTGAGCCGGCGCCCGTAACGACTGTAACGTGGAGTTGTCAGACTGGCCGAAGCGTCTTGCTGTTGGGGTGGGCAGAAGACAAACTCGGCCTCCAGCGCGCAGTCCTGAGGAGGGGGAAAGGGTGGGGAGGGAAAAGACCTAGTCTGCTGCCAACAGTTTTCTGCAGGGGGAATACCAACTTGCTGAGCCACTGTAGGTGGGCGTCCGTGCTGGGGAACTTGAGCCAACACCACCTGTTCGTCTGCCAACACATAAGCGGGCTTAAGCCTGTCAATGCAGACAGTTTCCTTATGCCCCCCAAAGTCTAACACAAAATGCTTTGCCCCGGTTTCCAGCACTCTGAACAGTCCGTCATACTGTGGGTGCAGTGGAGTTCTGTGTGTCGTGTCTAATGTAGCACTTGAGTTAGTGTTGTGCTAAATACGTGGAAAAACATTGCCTGAATTTATTAATGATTCTGTTTTCCCATTGTGTGTTTTGTAGTGTAGTTATACATCTGCACCAATAGGTGGCAGTAGTGCTGTAGATTGTTCTTTTGCCTTGAACTGAGGTCAAGGGTCAAGTGTTTTTTTGTTGAGGCTCTCTGTTGTTCGAGCTACTGAAAAAGACACAGAAGCGTGCTCTGTGTGTGCTGCGTTAACCTTTGTGAGGTAAATAAAAGAACTCCTTTTTCTACACCAAGTTGTCCTGGAGTGGTGTAACACTAACAAAAACAAACTTGACACTCTGTAAGCTCTTTGGGACGAAGGTGTGGAGAAAACAATGGTGCGCTTGGCCTGGCACATTGGCCGGCCCTGTACTGTGAAAAAATCACGCGGGCAGGTCGGTCCCGGGTGTGGGGTTTTCTGGTAAAAATTCCTCGGGAATCCGCAGCGGCTGAGAAAAAACGAGTTCTGCCAGGGAGGCTGCCAGATCCTCCTTAGGTGCAGAGCGCAACCCTAACAGGACCCAGGGCAGGCGGTCGGCCCCATTTGTATCCATGAGTGAAGCTCTGAGCGCTGCTTTAAGCGACCTATGAGAACGCTTGCATAATCCGTTAGCCTGGGGGTTGTACGCAGTGGTGCAGTGGATTTTCACCCCCAGGCTCTGGGCCATCGTGGACCAGGGTTCCGAAACAAATTGCGGACCCCTGTCAGAAATGATGTCCGATGGGGATCCGAACCATGCAACCCAAGCCGGCAAAAAAGCGCAAAGCACTTTCACGGATGTGGTGGAAGCCAGCGGGACCACTTCAGGCCAACGTATGGTGCGGTCCATGATTGTCAAAAGGTGCGTGAAACCTTGTGACGGTGAGAGGGGGCCCATCAAATCCATGTGGACTTGATCGAACCTCCTGGCCGGAATTTGGAATGGCTCGAGGGGGGCTTTGGTGTGCTTGTGCACTTTGTCCCGCTGGCACGCGACGCACGCTGCAGCCCACTCTTTCACGTCCCTGCATAAGTGCAGTCAGACAAATTTCACCCCCACCAGTTTAACCGAGGCACGTACGCCGGAGTATGAAAGGGAGTGGACTGACTCCAAAATGCTGCAGCACCAACAGCTCGGAACCTCTGGTCGTGGGCGACCAGTGGAGACGTTGCAGAGCAAGAGGGGGCACCCTTCTTGCACCGCCCTGCTCTCCATTTTTAACCCAGTAGCTGCGGACTGGAGTGCGCAAATGTCTGCGTCCCCTGTTTGCTCCGTGGTCATGGCAGGGAAATCTATTAACATGTAGACTGGGGAGACTTAACGCGCGCAACAGGTAGTCGGCTATGACATTAAGCTTACCAGCTACATGTTGAATGCGGTTGTAAATTCCGAGATTATGGCCAAATGTCATTGCTCCCAGGCTGACCACGGTTCTGAGACTTTGGACATTGCGTACGTTAGCGGCTTATGATCAACAAACGTGGTGAACTTGCGCCCTTCCAGCCAAAACTGGAAGGGGCGCGTCATCAGGTGGAGGGCCAACAATTCTCTGTCAAATGTACTGTATTTGCATTCATTGTTGCACAAAGTATGTCTGAAAAATGCGAGCGACTGCCACGAACGGGAGACGTACTGCTCCACCACTACCCCATGGCGACGTCAGATGCGTCCGTGGTGAGTGCTATCCACGCTGATGGGGCAGGGTGGGCTAGCAAGGCGGCATTAGCGAGTGCTGTTTTGGCATCCGCAAAAGCCTGGACTTGCTCGGGGGTCCAGTCGATGTTTTCCGCAGGCTTCTTTTTTTGAGCGCGGCGTACAATGACTGCAGCAGCTGGGCTGCCCGGGGGAGGAAACAGTTGTAAAAGTTAACCATGCCCAAAAATTCCTGTAGGGCCCTCATGGTCTGCGGATGCGGAAAATCCAACACGGCACGCATCTTATCAGGCAGTGGAATCGCGCCCTCAGGCGAAATGTGGTGACCCAAAAAAATCAACCACCAGCATACCGAACTAGCACTTCGCCGGGTTAACGATAAGCCCATGTGCTTCCAACCTCTGGAAAACTAGTTTGAGATTGGCAAGGTGCTCCTCCTCGGACACACTGGCCACCAAAATGTCATCTAAGTAGACAAAGACGAAAGGCAGGTCATGGAGCACCGTGTCCATCATTCTTTGGAAGGTTTGTGCCACGCCCTTTATCCAGAATGGCATGCATAAAAACTCAAAAAGGCCAAAAGGAGTTATTACCGCTGTTTTGGGAACGTCCTTCACGTGCACCAGGACCTGGTGGCAACCGCAGACCAGATCCACTTTCGAAAAAACACGCGACCCAGCCAGGTGCACGGAAAAATCCTGGATGTGCGGGATGGGATACCGATCGTGTTCTGTGGCGTTGTTCAAGTGCCGGAAATCGTCACACGGTCACCACGACCCATCAGCCTTAAGCATCCTGTGTAGTGGGGATGCCCACGGGCTGTTGGAGTGCCTAACGAGTCCCAGCTGCTCTAAGTTGGTGAACTCCTCGCGCGCGCTGGCTAGTTTAGCTGCGTCCAGGCACCAAGGTCGCACGAACACCGGCGGGCCTTTTGTGATTATGAAATGTTCAACCCCGTGTTTGGCTACTGTAGCAGAAAACGTTGGAACCGTGAGTGCTGGGAACTGTGAGTGCTGGGAACTGTGAAAGTAAATGCTGGTACTTACCTGGAGCTACAACTTTACCCTGTGTTGTTGGCCCAACTGCCCGAGCTGTGCAGGGCAAGGAGGAAAAAGAGACAGCATCCACTAAACGTCTGTTGGCAACATCGACTAACAACCCATAAGCACATAAAAAATCTGCATCTAAAATGGGGGCAGAACACGCCACCACCACAAAGTTCCATTGGTAATTGCATCCGTGTAAGCACACCATCAACGTCCATTTGCCAAACGTCCTGATGTTGGATCCGTTGGTGGCCGTGAGCTTGGGACCATTGCCTCCTGCCAATCTGTCTGCACTGACCGGCAGAATGAGTGTTGAGCTGAGCTGCAGACCACGCCCTCTCTGCCAGAGTGCTTCAGGTCAGGGTGTGCTTCCCAGCCTGAAGGCAGTTGATTGATTGCGCCAGGTGGGAATGATCTGGTGATTAAGGGAGTTTGGAGCAAACATCCAGATATTTCAAACATCCAGATATTAAATATTACACCACTACAATACTGTGACGTAGTGGGGGTTCACACAAGAAAGGAGACATGACTGTGACGAAACAGGCTTTATTTAAAACACACTCCCTCAACACAGACAGGAGGGGAGGTCATTCACACAGATCTCCGTCTCACTAAGGGTGACACAAACGTATGATCAGTCACTGCTCTGACTCTTCTTATAACACTGCTGTATTATTATAACGCAGTTATAATGACACAGTAATAACACTTTAGAGCACACAAATGATAACACCCTTTGAATCCTCCACTGCCAAAGCATGCCAGGAAAATCCCCGCCCCCTTAACACAGCCCCGACGTTACACTGTCCCCCCCGGACTGGTTTCTGTCCCCAGAATAACAAAAGTCCAGCTCAAAAGTCCAACACGAATCCGTCCAGGTATCGGGGCAGCCTCTGTTGTTGACGGCCAGCACGCACAGGCCCGCTAGTGTTCATCTGTGCCTCGGTCGGAGTGTCTGGTCGGGGTGAAGGCTCCGGCTCGAAAACCCGCGGGGTGGATGGCTGGTATGGGGCGAGACGGTCACAGTGGAGTACCACGACCAGGTCCCTTTTTTTCAGCCTCACCCTGTACACCACATCCAACAGTCTCTGTAGGACCACGCACAGTCCCGACCAATGGCTCGCCAGTTTAGGTGACAGTCCCCTTTTTCGCTCCGGGCAGAAAACCCAGACTCGATCTCCTGGTGCAAAGTCCCTCCCCTGGCAGCAGGAGTCATATGCCCGCTTCTGCTGGCTCCCCACCGCTGCCAGGTCCTCCCGAGCCAGTCCGAGCACCGTGTGGAGACGTTCCTTCAAGCAAAACAAATAATCCAACCCCGGTTTGTCCTCCACCTCCAGTTCGGGGTGGGGGGATACCAAATCCACCGGTGTGCGCAGCTCGCGTACAAACATCAGCGCTGCAGGGGTGCGCTGGGTGGATTCCTGTGCTGCCGTCCGGTACGCCCACAGAACAAAGGGCAGATGCAGGTCCCAGTCTCGCTGTCGCTGGTCCACTAGGACAGCGAGCTGGGTGGTGAGGGTCCGGTTGAACCGTTTGACCAGGCCGTCGCTCTGTGGATGCAGCGGGGTGGTCCGGGTCTTCCGGATGCCCAGCCACTTGCAGACCTCCCCAAAGACCTCTGCCTTAAAGTTCCAACCCCAATCGCTGTGCAGCTCCTCCGGTGCGCCAAACCGACAGAATATCTCATCCACCAGCTTTGATGCCGTGGTGGCGGCGCTCTGACCTGGGACCATGTACGCCTCTGGCCATTTGGTGAAATAATCCATTGCGACCAGCACGTAGCGGTTGCCCCGGTCCATGGTCGGGAAAGGGCCCAGAATGTCCACACCTACCCGCTTCATCGGTGCTCCCACCCGGTACTGCTGCAAGGGAGCGTGGGATCGCTGAGTCGGCCCCTTCTGAGCCGTGCAGGTGTCGCAGCGATGGACGTGGAGCTCTACATCCTGGTGACATCCGGGCCAGTATAACCGGGCTCAAAGATGCTGCAGAGTCTTTGTCACCCCGAAGTGGCCTGCTCCTACCGCCCCGTGAACCACCTGGAGTAGGTTGGGCCAGAGCCACCGGGGAACCAGCAGCTGTCAGACGTGACGCTGCCCAGCTGGAGTTTGCCACTGCCAATACTCAACACCCTCGTGACAGCGGAGATTGGCCCGCTGGGAGTGTAGAGCCTGGGTCTCTGGGTCCAGCGCAGACATAGCCTCCCAGGCGGGCCGCTGGCCCGCGTCCAGCTACTGCCAAGCCCGGGAAATGACCGGATCTCTGTCCTGCTCGCTCTGCAGCTGCTGTGCGCCGAGGGCCTCTGTGACATCATCGCTGGGGAGAGCTGCCTGATTATCCGAGGAGGAGCTGTGCGCCGCTGTGTTATTCCTGCTCACAGCGGTCTGGAGAGCAGCAGCCCGTGGGACGGCTTGGTCTCGATCCTCTGCCCGCTGGCAGTGACGACAGTCCTCCGCAGCACAGGGACGCCGAGACAGCGCATCAGCGTTGGCATGGAGGTGGCCTGCCCGATGCACAATCTGAAAATCATAATCCTGCAGTGCCTCCAGCCATCTCACCAACTGTCCATCCGGCTCTTTAAAGTTCAGTAGCCAGGTCAGGGAAGCATGATCCGTCCTGAGCTGGAACCTCCCCCCGTAAACATACGGGCGAAAATGGCGAAGCCCCTGGATGACAGCCAACAGCTCTCTGCGAGTAACGCAATAATTCCTTTCAGTTCTGCTGAGAGTGCAGCTGAAAAAAGCAACTGCCTGCTCTCCGTGTTCTCCCTCCTGGGATAACACCGCCCTGATGCCCTGGTTGCTGGCGTCCATGTCCACAGTGAAAGGGCGGTTCGGGTCGGGATACTGCAGGATGGGGGCTCCGATGAGCACTGAGCAAAGCTGGGAAAAAGCAGCAGCACAGTTCTCACTCCACTGAAATGCACGTCCTTTCTGTGTCAGCTGATGCAGTGGGCTGGCGATGGTGGCGAAGTCTTTCACAAATCTCCTATAACAGGAGGCCAGTCCGAGAAAACTCCGTAGCTCTCCCACATCCCGTGGTACTGGCCAGTTTCTCACCGCTGCCACTTTCTCTGGATCAGTGGCGACTCCCGCTGCGCTGACGACGTGGCCCAGGAAGGTGGTCTCCCACTGAAATGGGTGGCATTTCCATGGGTGTAGCCACAGCCCAGCCTGTTGGATGTCATCCAATACTTCCCAGAGGTTGAACAGGGCGCTGTCAAAATCAGCTGCTTGAACCAGCAGGTCATCCAGATAAACAATGCAGCAGCTCCAGGGTACGTGAGCCAACACTTGCTCCATCAGACGTTCAAAGGTGTCCGGGGCGTTGCAAAGTCCAAATGGCATCACCTTGAACTGATACAGTCCCTGCCCGATGGAGAAGGCTGCTTTCTGGTGGGCCTCAGGTGACAGCTCTACCTGCCAATAGCTCCTGCGGAGGACCAGCAAGCTGAACCAGCTGGAGCCGGCGATGTGATCCAGCGCGTCATCGATGCAGGGCAGGGGGCAGGAATCCTTGCGGGTGACGTCATTCAGGTGTTGGTAATCCACACAGAACTGCCACAAACCGTCCTTCTTCCAAACCAGAACCACCAGCGCCGCCCAGGGGCTGTTGGAGGGCTCAATAATGTCTGCCTCCAGCATTTCTCATACTTTTTGTTCTGCTGCCGCCCACCTTGAAAAAGGCAGGCAGACGGCGTGGGCGGAGCCGGATCGGCCTGGTCTCACCGGTGACGATCCCGTGCTGCACCAAGCTGGTCCGGATGCATTCCTCATCCTTCGCAGTGAAGACGTTCATGTAGCAGTCCAACAGCTCCTGCAGCTGGCGTCTCTGTCCCGATTCCAGTCCGCTGCAGCTCTGCTGGAACAATTCCTCGACCGCTTGCTACGTTTCTGCTGACAAAATGACCCGCTCCGCTGTGGCCCTCTCCCTTGCTGTCTTTATCGGTGATCGTGCTCCCTCTGCTCGTGCTGGTGGCGCCGTTGGGTTCAGTACTTGCGGTGACCCGCCCGGTTCAGCCCACCCTGGCGGTCCCTCAATCACGCAGGCCTCCAGGTTCCTCCTCTGGGCCCCGCTGCAGAGCGTGATGGTCCGAGTTCCCAGCAGGAGGGACGATCTAGCAGTGTCAATTTTTGCACTCCATGCTGCGAGCAGATCGAGTCCAATAATGCGGGGTTCTTGGATGTCAGCCAGCCAGAACGGGTGGTTTGTGTTCTGGCCGGCCACCCCCACCACAAGAACTCTTCGCCCTCCCAGTCTGGCGCGCTCACCGATAGCTGTGGTGACGCAGCGCCTGGTGGGTTCCCACCCCTGCGGTTCTGTCTCATCCGTGCCTGGCAGCACACCGGGTCGGACCAAGGAGATGGTAGAACCGGTGTCGATCAGGGCTCGGATTGGCGTGTTGTCCAGGCTGCACTGTAGGTGCATCCCAGGTGAGTGTCCAATTCGGCCCACACGTGGTGACAGTTCATCGGGGAAAATGTCTGTGGGAGGCAGCAGGTCTCGGTCCATGCCATCTCATTCTAGTTTAACGTTGGCGAGGGGCTGGTTTGTCGTTGGGGTGGGTGCCGGGCAGTACCGCGTAATGTGTCCTGGCTCCCCGAAGCAGAAGCACCCTTCTTTACGCCGCCGCAGCCGTCTTCTCTGTGGGCATGCCACCGTGGTCTGCCACAGCTCCTCCTCCTCGCTCTCAGCCGTGGCCTGGAAGGCTCTCTGTCTCGGTGCCGATGCATCAGCTGTACAATCCATTAGCGGTTCCACCCGCTCCGCTTCTGCCACAGCCGTCTCCCAGCTGCTCGCGGCGTTAATCCGGATGTGGCTCTGGAGTTGGGCCGGGTGGAGACCCTGGATGAAGTTCCGGAGGGCGAGCTTCTCCACTACTTCTGGCTCGAAATCCGGGTAGCTGCGTCGTGTCAGCAGCCGTATGTCCACTGCGTAGGCTCCCAGGCTCTCCCGGCTGCCTCGCCGGCGGTTGGCCAGCTGTTCCTCGGCGTGCTCAGTGTTGGCCGCTCTCCCAAACCGCCTCTGGAGCACTCCTTGTAGCACTGGCCAGCTGTGGCATTCCTCGGGCCAGAGATTGGACAATGTGCGGAAAGCCCTTCCCTCCAGGGCCAGCGCAACCTGCATAGCGGTCTCTCCGGGTGGCCAGCCGTTCAACACAGCAGCCAACTCGACCTGGACCAGGTAGTCGTCCAGCAGGGTTTCACCATTAAAGCGGGGAACCTTGGCCCACTGCCGGATGGGTGGGACGGTCGCCTTTCGGTCAATCGCCGCCCCTGGTTGCAGTGGAATCACCGGCCCATCCTGCCCTGAAAAGGGCGGGGAGCAAGGCTGATCTGCTCTGCTCAGCCCACCCTGCCTTGAGAAAGGCAGAAGGCGGGGTACACTGGTCCCGTCGGGTCCGCTGCTCCGTTCATCCCGGCAAGCAACTCCGGGGGTTGGAGTATCAGCTCTGTCGTCCATTCTCAGCTGAGTGATGACTCGCTCCATCTGCTGGATCTCTGCTCTGATCCTGGCTTCCATCTGCTCCATATCCCAACTTCTGACGCCAGTGTGACTTAGTGGGGGTTCACACAAGAAAGGAGCGATGACTGTGACGAAACAGGCTTTATTTAAAACATACTCCCTCAACACAGACAGGAGGGGAGGTCATTCACACAGACCTCCATCTCACTAAGGGTGACACAAACACATGATCAGTCACTGCTCTGACTCTTATAACACTGCTGTGTCATTATAACGCAGTTATAATGACACGGCAATAACACTTTAGAACACACGAATGATAACACCCTTTGAATCCTCCGCTGCCAAAGCATGCCGGGAAAATCCTCACCCCCTTAACACAGCCCCAACGTTACAATACTATCTTACATCAAATTTTGTACAGATAAAGTAACCACAGAAAAACAGCTTAAAACATATCCCAACCAAACACCTTGGTTCAACAACAACATGAGAAAGCTGCTTAAGGCCAAAGATGCAGCATTCAGATCAGGGGCCAAGGAGACCTATAAGGATGCAAGAGCAGACTTGAAGAGGGACATCAAAGCAGCAAAAATGAAATATAAACAGCTCACTGAGGATAATTTCAGAGAAAATAATCCACAAGCTATGTGGCAAGGAATCAAGACTATTACTGATTACAAGAAAAACTACAGTACTCCCATCAACATTTCCCTCTTAAATGATCTTAATGCATATTTTGCTCAGTTTGAGGAAAATCATAGGCAAGAATCAGATATGACTATGACAGCATCTGAAAGCGAGCAGCCACTCATTTTTCAGTCATATCAAGTCCAGCGGGTCCTGTATAACAGCGACACCAGGAAGGCACCAGGACCAGATGGAGTTACAGGTCGGGTGCTAAAAACATGTGCTAGTCAGCTAGCCACAGTATTTACAGCTATTTTTAACCGATCACTTCAGCAAGCCATAGTTCCCACTTGCCTCAAAACTTCCACTGTTATTCCTGTGCCCAAAACTTAAGCTGTCACAGGTTTAAATGATTATCGGCCCATTGCTCTCACACCAGTAATCATGAAATGCATGGAAAGACTGGTGCTGCAACACATCAAATCTTCCATTCCTTTGGACCTGGATCAACATCAATTTGCTTACAGGCCAAACAGATCAACAGATGATGTTATCTCAATAGCATTACACACAGCTCTTGCCCATCTCGAAAATCCAAACACCTATGTTCAGATGCTGTTTATTGACTTCAGCTCTGCCTTCAATTCCATCAGTCCCAACAGACTGATCAGCAAACAGCAATCACTACAGCTTGGAACATCCCTTTGTCAGTGGATTAAAGATTTTCTCACAAACCGACCCCAGCATGTTAAGCTGGGTAGGCTCCTCCACTGTCACTCTCAGTACTGGTGTACCCCAGGGCAGTGTTCTCAGTCCAATCTTGTACTCCCTGTATACTCATGACTGCGCCTCCACCCACAGTTCTAATGCAATAATTAAGTTTGCGGATGATACAACCATAGTGGGTTTGGTGGCAAACAACGATGAATCAGCCTATAGGGAGGAGATTAAGACATTGTTGGCATGGTGCAGAGACAATAACCTGTGCCTAAACACAAAGACTAAAGAAATAATTATAGACTTCAGGAAATCAAAAGCACTACATGCAGGTTTGAGCATCGAAGGGGACAAGGTGGAGCAGGTTGCAGTCTGAAATATTTCAAGTGTTTATTTCTTTTAATTTTGATGATTATGGCTTATAGCCCATGAAAACCCCAAATTCAGTTTCTCAAAAAATTAGAATATTACATAAAATTAATTTTAAAAAATAGTTTTTTAATACAAATATGGACCGACTGAAAAGTATGTCCATGTACACACTCAATACTTGGCCGGGGCTCCTTTTGGATTAATTACTGTATGAATGTAGTGTGGCATGGAGGTGATCAGCCTGTGGCATTGCTGAGGTGTTATGAAGGTCCAGGTTGCTTTGATAGTGACCTTCAGCTTGTCTGCATTGTTGGGTTTGTGTCTCTCATCTTACGCTTGACAATACGCCATAGATTCTCTATGGAGTTTAGGTCAGGAGAGTTTGCTGGCCAATCAAACACAGTGATACCATGGTCATTAAACCAGGTTTTGATACTTTTGGCAGTGTGTGTGTGTGGGGGGGGGGGGGGCAAGTCCTGCTGGAAAATGAAGTCAGCTTCTCCATAAAGCTTGTCAGCAGAGGGAAGCATGAAGTGTTCTTAAATTTCCTGGTAGACGACTACACTGACTTTGGTCTTGATAAAACACAGTGGAAAAACATCAGCAGATGACCTCTGTTCAGATAAAAGTAAATTTTGCATTTCATTTGGAAATCAAAGTCCCAGAGTCTGGAGAAAGAGTGGAGAGGCACAGAATCTAAGTTGCTTGAGGTTTAGTGTGACGTTTCCACAGTCTGATGATTTGAGGAACCATGTCATCTGCTGGTGTTGTTCCACTGTGATACCATGGTCATTAAACCAGGTTTTGATACTTTTGGCAGTGTGTGTGTGGGGGGGGGGGGGAAGTCCTGCTGGAAAATGAAGTCAGCTTCTCCATAAAGCTTGTCAGCAGAGGGAAGCATGAAGTGTTCTTAAATTTCCTGGTAGACGACTACACTGACTTTGGTCTTGATAAAACACAGTGGAAAAACATCAGCAGATGACCTCTGTTCAGATAAAAGTAAATTTTGCATTTCATTTGGAAATCAAAGTCCCAGAGTCTGGAGAAAGAGTGGAGAGGCACAGAATCTAAGTTGCTTGAGGTTTAGTGTGACGTTTCCACAGTCTGATGATTTGAGGAACCATGTCATCTGCTGGTGTTGTTCCACTGTGTTTTATCAAGACCAAAGTCAGCGCAGTCGTCTACCAGGACATTTTAGAGCACTTCATGCTTCCCTCTGCTGACAAGCTTTATAGAGAAGCTGATTTCATTTTCCAGCAGGACTTGGTACCCCCCACCCCCAACACTGCCAAAAGTATCAAAACCTGGTTTAATGGCCATGGCATCACTGTGTTTGACTGGCGAGCAAACTGTCCTGACCTAAACCCCATAGAGAATCTATGGAGTATTATCAAGAGGAAGATTGGAGACACCAGACCCAACAATGCAGATGAGCTGAAGGTCACTATCAAAGTAACCTGGACCTTCATAACACCTCAGCAGTATCACAGGCTGATCACCTCCATGCCACGCTACATTCATACAGTAATTAATCCAAAAGGAGCCCCGACCAAGTATTGAGTGTGTACATGGACATACTTTTCAGTCAGTCCACATTTGTATTAAAAAACTATTTTTTAAAATTAATTTTATGTAATATTCAAATATTTTGAGAAACTGATTTTGGGGTTTTGAGAAACTGATTTTGGGGTTTTCATGGGCTGTAAGCCATAATCATCAAAATTAAAAGAAATAAACACTTGAAATATTTCAGTCTCTGTGTAATGAATCTATATAATATATGGGTTTCACTTTCTGAAATGAATGACAAAAAATATTGAAACTTTTTCATGATATTCTAATTTTTTGAGATGTACCTGTATCCAGAGACCTGAGTTGGAGTGCGAACACAACTCACAACATCAAGAAAGCCCAGCAACGACTCTTTTTTTCTCAGAACTCTGAAGTACAACAAACTTCCTCCAGCTCTGCTTAAGAACTTCTATCGCTGTACAGCAGAGAGTGTCCTGACGTATGGCTGAACTGTCTGGTATTCCAGCTGCACAGAGGCAGAAAAGAAGGTGCTGCAACGGGTCATAAAGACAGCCCACTGGACTGTGGGCTCCCTGCTCCCGAGCATGAAGGACATTTACTCCACACGCCTCCTTAGAAGAGCTAAAAACATCAAGAATGACCCAACACACCCAGGACATTACCTGTTTTCCACCCTTCCCTCAGGGAGGCTCAGAGTCATAAAAACCCGGACCAGCAGAATGAAAGAGCTTCTTCCCTAGAGCAGTAGACAGACTGTTGCACTCATAATCCTTTTAGCAGGCATGCACACAGTTACGTATATGTAGAGTGCATTAGGATTTTATCTATTTATTATTAAGATTATTGTATTTTAAGCTGCTAAGAGACTGCTGAACACAGTTTCATTGTATTTTGTATACAGTGACAATAAAGCTTCTATTCTATTCTATTGGAGGCAGTTACTCACTCACAGGGCAGTGGGGAGTAAGCAGTATGTGAGAGAAATGGTTGGAGAGTCTGGACTTGGGAAAAGGAGACTGCAGGATTAAAGCTTATTTCAAGCAAGGAAGATGGAACCGGTGAGCGTTCATTTGTGATATGTGTCTTTGTAGCTGCATTTACTTTATTCTCTTCCTCTCACATCCACCAGAATCCAAAACAGTAGAAACACAGGTTGCAGGCACTCTCTTTTATATTAACCCTCCTCCACGACCTGAGGTGCCGTATTTACATATCAACCCCCCATGACAATTCCCCTTGTCCCCCAGCACCTTTGATCTGCCATCTCTTCAGTGTGAGGGAAAACTGCTGAGGGAAAACTACTGAGTGGGTTTCCCACACCGCCCGCCCCCCCACCGCCGCCAGACTCACAGACTGAGCCTTAACCTTCATGTCCTTTGGGCTTCAGCCTCTGTCCATAGCTGTTGTAACGGGGGATCTTCGGCTCCGAGGCGCTGCTGTGCCAGTGGGGGGTTCCTGGGGGTGCGTCCGTCTGTGGGGGGACAATGGGGGGGGGACACCTTCAGCATGCTCGTGTGACTGATCTGACAAGTCATTTACCTGGGGAGTTCTCAGTGGGGGTCTTCTGCGCCGAGGAGCTCGGGCCAACACCACCTGTTCGTCTGCTAAAACAAAGGCGGGCTTAAGCCTGTCTATAAAGA
Organism: Pholidichthys leucotaenia; assembly: GCA_020510985.1. Taxonomy (NCBI): domain Eukaryota; kingdom Metazoa; phylum Chordata; class Actinopteri; order Cichliformes; family Pholidichthyidae; genus Pholidichthys; species Pholidichthys leucotaenia. The sequence continues at coordinate 357,130,687 of CM035842.1, read as the reverse complement.
TTGTCTCCCAGCAACCCCCCGAAGTCTAACGCAAAATGTTCATCCCCTGGTTCCAGCACTCTGAATAGGCCATCGTACGGCGGGCACAATGGGGTCCGGTGGGCATTGTGCCTGACAAATACGAACGACGCGTCCTTCAAGGTTTTTGGCACAAAAGCGCGTGGAAAACAGTGGTGGGCTGGGCCGGGTAGCGTCCCTGCCCCTGCGCTATGCCGTGAACGCGGTGACGGATCGGTGTTCGGCGCAGGGCTATCCGCCAAAAATTCCCCGGGGAGCCACAGCGGTTGGGAAAAAAACAGCTCTGCTGGGGAGGCTGCCAAATCCTCCTTCCGTGCTGAACGCAACTCTAAGAGAACCCACAGCAACCGGTCCACCCAATTTGCATCCGTAAGCGAAGCCCTGAGCGCTGCTTTAGGCGATCTATGGAAACGCTCGCATAACCCATTGGCCTGTGGGTTGTACACGGTTGTGCGATGAATTGTGATGCCCAGGCTCCGGGCCATGGTGGACCAGAGGTCGGAAACAAATTGCGGGCCCCGATCAGATGTGATGTCTGAAGGGGCGCCAAAACATGCCACCCATGTCGTCAAAAAAGCGCATGCAACTTCTGCAGACACGGTGGAAGCTAGCGGGACTGCTTCGGGCCAGCACGTGGTGCAGTCCACCACTGTCAGGAGGTGCGTGAACCCCTGCAATGACGGGAAGGGGCCTACGAGGTCCACGTGAGCGTGGTCGAACCGCTTAGCCGGGATATGGAATGGCTCCAAGGGGGCCTTTGTGTGCCTGTGCACTTTGGCTCATTGGCACGCGACGCAGGCTGCCACCCACTGTTTCACCTGTTTGCGCAGGCTTGGCCAGACAAACTTCGCTCCCACCATTTTGACTGACGCGCGCACTCCTGGGTGTGCCAGGGATTGAACCGACTCAAAAATGTGGCGGCGGATTCCGGAGGTGCTGGGCAGCGAGGAGTTGCAATCAGCAGTGGTTCTGGAAAATGCACATCGTATTGGCCCACGGAGAGATAAGGGACCGCCGAGGACCTTAATTATGAAGTTTCTTAGCAACAGAGACAGGATGAAGATCTTCAACGCTGCACGAGCTAAAGGAGAGATTAAACACCAGGACCAGCAGGTGCGGTTCTACCCAGATTTGGTCACAGGAATCCAACAATTGAGGAAGCAGTTTGATCCCATACGTAAGGAGCTGCGCAACCTTGGGATTCGTCATGGTGTAATCTATCCTGCGAGACTGTTGACCACGTATGAGGGCAGAACCCACATCTTCAAGACCCCAGAGGAGGCGCAGGAGTTCATCAAGAAGATCAAAGAAGAAGAAGAGACTGGTGGGAGCTAAGCATGAACAAAATATAAGGTAGAATAATTAAGCATTTGCACAGGCATCTGACTGACTTGAAGTAAATAGTAAGTTTACAAAATATAGATTGTATTATATATTAAAAAAAAACAAAAACAAAACAAACAAAAAAAAACTATGATGTACAAAGTTGTTAAAAATTTTGGAGTTAAGTTGGAAAACTACAGAGGAGAGTTAATGTTACGTCATTAAAAGCAGTAGAGTTAGGGTGATTGGGAGGATGAAGAAGGAGTGGCTTAGGCTGTTCCCCGTGGATGTGGAACGGTCGATGGCTATATCGGGAGACGGAATTTTTCTTTTGATTTTGGGGGGTTTCCCACAAGTGTGGGAAGGGGAAATTTGTTTGTGTGTAGTTTGTAGGATGAATGTTCAACCACTCATGTTTTTGCTTCTCTGTATGAGCATGTTTACACTGCAAGGTAATCCCAAACTCTCTATTGATCATAAACCAAAGTGTTAATCTTAATTTAACTTCATGGAATTGCAGAGGTCTACAAAATTTAAAAAAACTTAAACAAGTTATGAATAAAATAAAAGACATGGGTTCAAAAATTGTGTTTTTACAAGAAACTCATTTAATAGAGGAGGATATAAAAAGAATTAGGAGAAGATGGCAAGGAAGTGTCTTCACCTCATCATTCTCATCCCGGGCCAGGGGAGTTATGACTCTCATACATAAATCAGTTCCTTTTCAAGTGAAAAATGTAATTGGAGACAAACTTGGAAGATATGTAATCATTCAAGGTTCTTTGCTATTAGAAAATATAAATCTTGTGAACTTATATGGTCCCAATATAGATGATCAGAAGTTCTTTGCTAATTTATTTCTTATCTTATCATCACTTACAGGGCAACATATAATAGCAGGGGATTTTAATTGTACATTGAATCCAGGTATAGATAGATCAACAGGACTGGATTGCACGCACATTGGATGTAGGATGACTATTAATCATTTTATGAAAGAATTGAGATTGTTAGATATATGGAGAGAAATGAAACCACAAGTTAAAGCCTATTCTTGTTATTCCAGTACCTACAAGACATTCTCACGTATTGATTATTTTTTGATTTCCACAGAATTAAGGTCCAAGATTCAAAACTGCTTTTATGATAACATCGTGATCTCTGATCATGCACCCTGTTGTCTAATATATGTAGATAAAAAATTGACAAACGAATCAGGTAGATGGCAATTTCAGCATAAATGGCTTCAGGATGAGGAATTTGTCAAGTATATAGAAAAACAGATAGACGAGTTCTTTGACATCAATACTACACAAACATCAGCATGTGTAAAGTGGGAGGCTTTCAAAGCTTTTATTAGGGGACATATTATTAGTTATACAGGATCAAAATCTAAGAAGACTCGAGAGGAGAGAGCTAAATTGGAACATAAAATAAAAAGTCTTCAGGAAAAAGTGTATGCAGGAAGTGACCCAAGGTTGGAGAATGAATTACTGATTTTGAGAGCTGAATACGACAAAAAATCAGCGAATAGAGCTGCCTCGAGTCTTCTAAGATTGAAACAATCTTTTTATGAACAAGGTGAAAAATCAGGGAAATTATTAGCATGGCAGATTAAACAATTAGAAATTAAAACACCAATTACCAGTATTATAAGTAACGGACAGGTAGTTATAGATCCTTTAGAAATTAACAGAGCCTTTAGAGATTACTATGAAAAATTATATGATACCAAAAATGAATCTGATTTAACAAAACTAAATGGGTTTTTGAACGAACTATCTATACCGTGTATTCCAAATGAAAACAGGGAGATATTGGAGTCTAAAATTAGTCAAGAAGAAGTTGGGCTAGCCATTAATAATATGAAATCAAGAAAAAGTGCAGGACCAGATGGTCTTCCAGTTGACCTTTATAAAAAATTTAAGAATAAATTAATAAAACCTTTTTTGGAAATGGTTTTAGAAGCATTTCAAAATAATAATTTACCATCATACATAAATAATGCCTTAATTATACTGCTGCCAAAACCAGGTAAGCCCTCTAATAAATGTGAAAATATGAGACCAATAAGCCTATTAAACGCCGACCTTAAGATAATCTGTAAAATTTTAGCAAGACGAATACAAGAAATTTTACCAAATATTATTAATCAAGATCAGAATGGCTTTGTAAAGGGTAGACAAGGCTTCCATAATGTAAGAAGACTATTTAATATTATTTATTTTAATAAAGAAGCACCGGATACAGCTCTCCTGTCACTGGACGCCGAAAAGGCCTTTGATAGAGTTGAATGGCCCTTTCTTTTTGAAGTCCTACAAAGGTTTGGACTTGGAAATAATTTCATAAAATGGGCTCAAATAATATACAATAATGCTACAGCAGAAATCCTAACAAATAACAATATTTCGAAACCAATAAAAATCAATAGAGGATGTCGACAAGGCTGTCCACTTTCACCTTTACTGTTTACTATGGCAATTGAACCTTTAGCGATAGCGATACGTTTACATTCACAAATATATGGAATTAAAGTTGGACCAACAGAACATAAAATCTCCCTGTACGCCGATGACATAATTTTGTTTATGTCGAATCTAAAAAAATCAATTCCAACCTTGTTGAATTTAATAAAGAATTTTGGGGAAATATCAGGATATAAAATAAATAAAACTAAATCTTCAATATTAATGCTAAATGAGACCCAGAGAAATTACCCAGCCCCTGAGGTAAATCAATTCAATGTTGTAAATCAGTTTAAATATTTAGGAATCCAAATTGTGCCTAAGCTAGAATCAGTCGCCAGTGTCAACTATGAAGCCTTAATGTCAGATATCAATGAGTTAACTCAGAGATGGATGTCACTACCAATGTCGATGATCGGGAGAATCAATATACTTAAAAGTAATATTTTACCTAAAATACTTTATTTATTTCAATACATTCCCTTATCACCACCTTTAGATCTATTCTCAAGAATAAAAAAAAAGTTAGTGGAATTTATATGGAACAACAGGAGGGCTAGATTACGTCTGTCTTTATTATATTTACCATTTGATCGTGGAGGTCTGAAATGTCCAAATTTTATGTTGTATTATTGGTCGGCACAACTGAGGTCTATGACATATTATTTTTCATCAAATGATCTCCCTCACTGGACTGAAATGGAATCATACAATTTACCTTTACCTCTTCCCATATTCATATACTCAGATTCGGCAAAAAAATTACAAAAACAAGTTAAAAATCCATTTGTAAAGCATATGATCAAAATATGGTGTGAAGCTAAAAACCACAGTTATTGTCACAATTTAGTCCAATATGGGGTAATCAATATTTTAAACCAGGGAGAGCGGACGCTGTATTTAAAGTATGGAATTTAAAAGGGATACAAAAGATTCAGGATTTATATTTGCCATGTGCAGATAACATAATGTCTTTTGAAGAGCTGAGGATCAAATTTAATCTCAATAGAACACATTTTTTTTTAAATATCTTCAACTTAGAAACTTTATTCGATCAAATCAAAATAAAGCTCTCACTCGACCTATTTATTCATCCTTGGAAAAAATGATGATGAAAGATAGTAAAAGAAAGGGTATTATTTCAGAGTTTTATAACTCATTGACACTATCTTCAAGTGAAAATTCACTGAAAAGATTAAACTACTGGAAAGAAGATCTGCAAAATGAAATTTCAGAGGAACAATGGGAATTGGCTTGTACAGAAGCTCAAACCAAATCAATAAATGTACGCCTTAAATTGATACATTTCAAATGGTTAATGCGGATGTATGTTACACCGGAGGAGTTAAATAGATATAACAAAAATATACCAGATACATGCACAAAATGCATGGAAAGTAAAGGAACCCTATTTCATTGTTTATGGGAATGTAGATTAATAGGAATGTTTTGGGAAGAGGTGAGGGTAACAATTGAAAAAATAATCTCAAAACAAATCATATTGAATCCTAAACTGTTTTTGTTGGGTCTGTACCCAGAAAAGCATAATTTTAATAAAAGTGAAAGAACATTCATAGACCTCAGTTTGCTTAATGCCAAAAAATGTATTGCACTATTATGGAAAAAGACTCATAGACCAGATGTGACTCAGTGGTTAAGACAGATGTTAACAAACCTTCCATTAGAAAGAATAACATATATACTGAAATCAAAGGAAATTGTGTTTGAGAATATATGGAGACCTTTTATTGATTATGTAAAAAATTTAAACATAACTCTTGAAGAAGAAGGTGAATGATGTGTGTGGACCTTGTAAATTCCAAACTGGTGAACATAATATGTATACTTATGTATTGGATTGTCTAGACTAAACAGAGGAGCATTGTTGAAGACTTGATTTTGTTGGTGGTTGTTGGTGTTTTTAGTGCATTTTTTTTTTGTAGTACTTTAGTGTTAGTGTTTGATTGTTTGTATCATGTTTGTTTAAAAAAAAAAAAGGTTCAATAAAGATATTGTGGAAAAAAAAAAAAAATGTGGCGGCACCAAGCGCATGGGACCACCAGGCGCAGGCGGCCCGTGGAGACATCACAGATTGGGGGGGGGCCGTCTTGCTGTACTCTGCTCTCCAGCCTTAACCCTGTTGGTCCAGACTGGAGCGTGCAAACATCCGCATCACCAATCTGCTCAGCGGCCATGGCCGTGTAATCTATCCCCATGTAAACTGGGGCCACTAATGCGTGTGAGAGGCAGTCTGCCACCACGTTGAGTTTACCGGCCACATGCTGAATGTTGGTCGTAAACTCCGAGATCACGGCCAGCTGTCTCTGCTGCTGGCCCGACCATGGTTCCAAAACCTTAGCCATCGCGTACATTAGCGGCTTGTGGTCCATGAACTCAGTGAAGGTGTGCCCTTCCAGCCAGAATTGGAAGTGGCGTATGGCGAGGTGGAGAGCCAGTAACTCTCTGTCGAACGCGCTGTATTGACGTTCACTGTCGCACAAAGACCTGCTAAAAAAGGCGAGCGGCTGCCAAGAACCGGCAACGTGCTGCTCCACGACGGCCCCTATGGCCACGTCCGAGGCGTCGGTAGTGAGTGCTACTGGAGCCGCCGAGTCCGGGTGCGGCATTCGCCAGGGCTGTTTTAACCTCGGAAAATGCCTGGTCTCGTTCAGGAGTCCAGTCGACTCTGTTCGCCGGTTTCCCTTTCTTAAGTGCAGCGTACAACGGCTGCATGAGCTGGGCTGCGTGGGGGAGAAAACGGTTGTAAAAGTTAACCATCCCCAAAAACTCCTGCAGTGCCCTGACCGTCTGAGGCCGGGGAAAATTCGCCACTGCGCGCACCTTGTCCGGCAAAGGTATCGCTCCCTCCGGTGAGATGCGGCGGCCCAAAAAGTTGATTCCCGTCACCCTGAACTGGCACTTTGCCAGGTTGATTATTAACCCGTGCTCCTCCAACCTCTGGAAAACTGTCCTGAGGTGGGCTACATATTCGTCCTGGGACGCGCTGGCCACCAGGATGTCGTCCAAGTAGACAAACACAAACGGTAGATCGCGCAACACCGCATCCATCATGCGTTGGAATGTCTGCACCGCACCCTTTAACCCAAAAGGCATGCGTAAAAACTCAGACAGACCAAATGGGGTTATTACTGCTGTTTTAAGTATGTCCTCAGTGCGCACTGGGACCTGCTGGTAACCGCGGACCAGGTCTATCTTGGAAAAAATGCACGCCCCGGTGAGGTGAACGGAAAAATCCTGAATATGCGGGATGGGGTAGCGGTCATGCGCTGTAGCATTAATTTAATCTGCGGAAATCACCGCAAGGTCGCCATGATCCCTTGGCCTTAGGAACCATATGTAGTGGGGATGCCCATGGGCTGTTTGAGCGTCTGATGATGCCTAACTTTTTCCAAGTTGGCAAACTCCTCGCGCGCTATGGCCAGTTTAGCTGTGTCCAGGCACCGAGGTCGTGCAAAAACGGGAGGCCCCGTGGTGGTAATGAAGTGCTCCACCCCGTGTTTAGTGGCAGTCGCCAAAAACGTCGGAACTGTGAGTGCTGGGAACTGGGTGAGCAGTGTGTGGAACTTTCCCCCTGGAGATGTGACATTGGCTAGTGTTGTGGGCCTGGCTCCTCGAGCTGTACAGGGGAAAGAATCAAAAGACATTGCGTTAATCAGGCATCTGTTCGCAGCATCGACTGGTAGTCCGTGTGCACACAAAAAATCAACATCTAAAATGGGGAAGCTGCATGCTGCTATGATGAATGTCCATTGGTATGTACGGCCGTGCAAGGATACAGTCAGTGTCCTCTCACCAAAAGTCTCAATGTCTGAGCCGTTTGCGGCCGTCAGTTCGGGACTGCTAGTTCCCGCCAGCCGGTCGGCGTAGGACGGCAGGATGAGGCTCTTTTGGGAGCCGGAGTCCACGAGGAACCGTCTCCCCGAGCGTGAGTCTGTCACATAGAGCAGCTTGCATGCTTCACCGGCGGTCGCAGCTGCTACCAACTGCCAGCCCTGGCATTTCCTGAGCACTTGAATTGGCACGGTGGCACGCATCGGCATGCGTCCTCTCCAAAACGGCAGTGGTAGGAACAGAACGTGTCTCTCCAGTGCTTCTTGGCCTCCGCTGCAGCCACCGTCGCTGGCTCCTCACTTCCGCTGGCTGTCTCGCTGGGTTCCGACGCCGCTGCGTTCACTGTGAGGGCTCTGGTGGTGAGGATGATCCGATCTGCCTCTTGGACTAGAGCCCGGTAGTTGCGTGCGGCCAGCAGCGGCGAATTGGCAAGGACCGCCCTGGCCGCTGTCCAGCCTCTCCGCTCTCTCACAGTCTGAGCACATGTAGCGCCGGGTCAGCGCGGTTTTGAGACCACCATATTTGTCGCGGGCTGGGGGCTGTTGGAGCAGGCTCGCCACCTGCTGGGTTGTGCGTGTGTCCAATGCTGCAACCATGCAGTAGTATCTGGTGTCATCTGCCGTTATTCCCCGGAGCGTGAACTGGGCCTCAGTGTGAAGGAACCAGGACTTCGGGTCGTGTAGCCAAAAGTCTGGGAGTTTGACCGAAACGGCACACGCGTTGCTGGCACTTCCCATCCGGGTCGTCTCCGGGGTGTTCGCCTCGCGTTCCATTGTGCGTCAAGGGTTACCAGTGTGGAGAGATAAATAATCAGGCCGAGCGTTCAGAGCAGATGAAACTTTATTCTCTTCCTTTCACATCCACCAGAATCCAAAACAGTAGAAACACAGGTTGCAGGCACTCTCTTTTATGTTAACCTTCCTCCGCTACCTGAGGTGCTGTATTTACATATCAACCCCCCATGACAATTCCCCTTGTCCCCCAGCACCTTTAATCTGCCATCTCTTCAGTCTGAGGGAAAACTGCTGAGGGAAAACTACTGAGTGGGTTTCCCACAATGTATTAAAAAAATCATGTGATTGAAATGTAAGTTAAATTGCCACATATTTAATATCATGTGGGTTTAAAAGTATAGTTAAAAATGGAGTGTATTTTAAAAGAGTTTAAAAGTTAAAAGCTGCTAAAGTTGTAAGGTTAAAAATCATTATTGAACAGTATCTTAAGATGTATTTAGTATCTGGGGTGTTTTAGATGTGAGTATTTTCTATTTTCAAGATTAATTTTTAGTGGTTTAAAAGTTGAGTATTTGATTTTGGGTGATGTTGATTTATTATGGTTTCTTGGGTTACATTTTCCTTGACCTTCTATTTGTGTTTGTATTTAAAGGTTTTTCACCTGTGCTTGGCCTTGATGACTTTTCAAAATGAAAGGAAAGAAAAGGAAAAAGTTGAGTCTTGGTCACTGAGTGACTTCCAGTTCTATCTTCCGAACCAAGCTTCCCTTTCAAGTGGGGGAAATTGCTGGTCAAACCTCACAAGAGTGAGGACCACTTGACAGTGAAAAACCGCTGTGGAGACTGGAACAGAGAACCCTGAACAGCAACCGGCCAGGCCTGGAAGCCCAGAGGCCTGGTAACACACTGAACAGCACCTTACTCAAGCCTGTCGGAATAGAAGATGGCTGACTCAGTCACTGGAGCAGCTTAAAGCCAATAGGACATCTGCAAAGCGGCAATTCTCCCAGCTGACCAACAACATTGTCCAGATGCATGCCATAATGCCCGAAGAGGAGCTCAGAGACAGTTTCAAAAAGCTCATAGTTGAGGCCAACAAAGTCATGGAAGCCAATGATGTGGAGGCCTAGTACCTTGCAGAGGTGGAGCTGGATGCAGATCCTGAAGAAGTTCCCGGGTTGAGCGAGCAGCAAAAGGCCGATATTGGGAAAACTGTGAGTGAGTGTGAGTTGAAATTGAAGGAGCTGAAGAACCTCATCCAAAAGACACTTTGGGCCAACTTTGAAGAGGAGGAACTGATGATGGTGGTAAAAGCTGCAGAGGAGAAAGTAAAGAGTGTGATTTCCTTTGAACCCGGCAGAAATAAAGAGACCTTTGACTTCATGTTGGATTACATGGAAAGTCTGGTTAAGAGGGCAAAAGAGCTATACACACAGTAGACGTGTTGGGCCCCTCCTGTTGAACAGAAAGACTTCCAGCTGCGTGTACAAGAGCTTGAGCAGTTCATTCTTTTTTTTTTCCACTGTGGAGAAGTGTGGAAGGACGAGGCTGAGTTTATTTCTCAAGTCCAGTTTTATTCACATTCACATTCTCCAACATCCAAAAACAGAAAGAGAGTGAATCCCCCAACATCTGTCCCTTTTATACCCCAGGACATCAAAGCACACAGTCGCATTGTCTTTTCACCCCAAATCACAATGCATCCCCCTCCAGGTCTTCTCACCTCCACCTAAAGTCCTGGTGGTCAGGAAATCCCTCAAGGCCATCTCTTTGCATACAAAAGGCCAGATTTCACATCCTCCTGTTACCCCTAGGAGGTTCAGTCCTTTTGTTCCTCTGAGACATGAAGCATACAATAAACATACAGTAATATACATGTGAAGCATATGAAACCCACATATGTGCGCCACATGACCCCCCCCCCAAACGTCTAAGATGGAACAACATAACCACAGATTGCATGTCATAATAAAATCACTACATATCAGTCCACGTGCCGCTTGGGCCTCAGCCTTCTCCCGTATTTGCTGTAAGCAGGCTGCACCACCCCCGTGGCGTCTTCCTGCTGTGGAGCTGCTGCCTGAGGATGAGAACTGTTAGTCAACCTCTGTGGGTGTTCTGGGGAATGCTTTCTAGGGGGTCTGCCGTGCCGAGGAGCCTCAGTCAACTGCACAACTTTGTCAGCTACCACAAAAGCGGGTTTGAGCCTGTTTATGCCAATCATTTCTTTTCTGCCCCCCAAATCTAGCAAAAAATGCTTATCCCCTGTTTCCAGCACTCTATATGGTCCATCATAAGGTGGGCGTAAAGGTGGACGATGGACATCATGTCTGACAAAAACAAACTCTGCATTTTTTAAAGCCTTAGGCACAAAAACACAAGGAAAACTGTGGTGAACGGGGCCAGGTAGCATGCTCGGGCCCATGCTATTCTGTAACCGCTGAGCCGGGGAACACTCTGGCGCTGGATTAACTGGGAGAAATTCCCCGGGCAGCCGAAGTGGCTGTGCGAAAACTAGCTCAGCTGGGTAGGCTTCTAAATCCTCTTTAGGTGCAGAACGCAACCCCAATAAAACCTATGGTAGCTTGTCCACCCAATTTGCATCCGTAAGCGACGCTCTGAGAGCCGCCTTCAGTGGCCTGTGAAAATGTTTGCATAACCCGTTAGCCTGCGGGTTGTACGCGGTCATGCGGTGGATCGTTGCCCCCAGGCTGCGGGCCATCGCTGACCAAAGTTCGGAAACAAATTGAGGGCCTCTGTCGGACGTAATGTCCGACGGGACTCCAAAACGCGCTACCCATGCCGTTAAAAACGCGTGCGCCACCTCCTCGGCTGTGGTTGACGACAGCGGAACCACTTCCGGCCAGCGCGTGGTGCGGTCAACCATTGTCAGATGTGTGCACCCTTGCAAGGGCGGGAGGGGGCCTACGAGGTCCACGTGGACATGATCAAGCCTTTTAGCTGGAATGTGAAACGGCTCCAAGGGAGCTCTCGTGTGTCTATGGACCTTGGCCCGCTGACAAGCCATGCAGGCTGCCGCCCACTCTCTAACTTGTTTGCGCAGGCTCGGCCATACAAATTTCTCTCCTACCATTTTGACCGACGCCGCACTCCTGGGTGCGCCAGAGAATAGATCGAGTCAAAAACGCGGCGGCGCCACGTGGCTGGCACCACAGGACGCGGCCGCCCAGTGGAGACATTGCAGATTAGGGGGGGCATACCGTCTTGCAGCACCCTGTTCTCCAGCCTTAACCCTGTTGGTCCGGACTGGAGCGCGCTCACATCCGCGTCGCTAACCTGCTCCGCAGCCATGGCTGTATAATCTATCCCCACGCAGACCGGGGCCGCGCACTCTTCCGCGCCGCTAACCTGCTCCACAGCCACGGCTGCAGAATCTACCTCTACGCGGGCTGGAGCCGCCACGGTGCACGAGAGGCAGTCCGCCACTACATTAAGTTTACCCGCCACATGCTGAATATCGGTAGTAAACTCCGATATCGCGGCCAGCTGTCTCTGCTGCCGACCCGACCAAGGTTCTGAAATCTTGGCCATCGCGAAAGTCAGCGGCTTGTGGTCAACGAACGCGGTGAAACGGCGTCCTTCCAGCCAGAACTGGAAGTGGCGAATGGCCAAGTGGAGAGCTAACAACTCCCTGTCGAATGCGCTGTATATTCGTTCTCTGTCGTGCAGGGTCTTGCTGAAAAAGGCGAGCGGTTGCCAGGCTCCGGCTACATACTGTTCCATGACCGCCCCTATGGCCACATCTGACGTGTCAGTAGTGAGCGCCATGCGGGCTGCTGGGACTGGATGTGCCAACACTGCAGCGTTTGCCAGGGCTGTTTTGACTTCAGAGAATGCACGCTCTCGCTCCAGAGACCATTCTACTTTATTTGTGGGTTTTTGTTTTTTTAGTGCAGCATACAATGGTTGCATGAGCTGCGCTGCGCGGGGGAGGAAACGGTTATAAAAATTCACCATTCCCAAAAACTCCTGTTGTGGAGAGCGTGAAATGAAGAGGCTGAATTTATTTCTCAATTCAGGTTTATTGACGATCTCACATCTCCAGCATTCTCTCAACAGAAAAAGAGATCGAACTACCCCAAACCCCCACTTTTATACCTGGGACATCAAAGAACAGAATCACATTGTCATCAAACCCCCCATCGACAACAACTCTCCCCCCAGTCCCTTCGTCCTCCATCTGACCCCAGGAGATCAGGAAGTCCTCTCAGAGTCCTCACCAAAGGCACCTCCCCCTCCTGCTGTTATCCCCAGGAGGTCCAGACGTATTGTTCCTTCAAAGACGTGAGGTTACAAAATACATATGCAGTCTTAAGCATCTCAATCATTGTGCTATACATATGCAGTCAAAATATGTGCGCCACACTGTAATGCTTTGACCGTTTGTGGTTGGGGAAAATTTGTTACTGCGCGCACTTTGTCAGACAGAGGAACCGCTCCTTCTGGGGAGACGCGATGCCCCAAAAAATCAATCTGCGTCACCCCGAACCGACACTTCGCTGGGTTGATTATTAACCCGTGCTCTGCCAACCTCCGGAAAACTGCCGTGAGGTGGTTTTCGTGTTCGTCTTCGGACGCGCTGGCTACCAATATGTCGTCCAGGTAGACGAACACGAAAGGGAGATCGCGCAAAACCGCGTCCATCATGCGTTGGAACGTCTGCGCCGCGCCTTTAAGCCCAAACGGCATGCGCAAAAACTCAAAAAGCCCGAAAGGAGTTATTACCACTGTTTTGGGTATGTCCTCAGCGCGCACTGGGACCTGGTGGTAACCGCGTACCAAGTCTATTTTAGAAAAAACGCGCGCCCCCGCCAAATGAACTGAAAAATCTTGGATGTGCGGGATTGGGTAGCGGTCGTGCGCTGTAGCGTTTTTCAACCTGCGGAAATCACCACAAGGTCGCCACGAGCCCTCAGCTTTCGGGACCATGTGAAGTGGTGAAGCCCATGGGCTCTTCGAACGCCTGATGATGCCCAACCTTTCCAGGTTGGCGAACTCCTCGCGCGCTATGGTCAGTTTAGCTGAATCCAAGCGCCGAGCTTTTGCAAAAACGGGCGGTCCGGTGGTAGTAACAAAATGTTCCACCCCGTGTTTAGCCACGGTCGCCGAAAATGTTGGGACCGTGAGTGCTGGGAACTGAGTGAGGAGTGTGTGGAACTTACCACCTGCAGCTGTGACGTTGGCTTGTGCTGTTGGCGGGGCCACTCGAGCTGTACAGGGAATAGAATAAAAAGAGAGTGCATTAACCAGGCGTCTGTTAGCAAGATTGACCAACAAACTATGTGAGCACAAAAAGTCAGCCCCTAACATGTTGAAATTGACTGCCGCTATGACGAAAGTCCACTCGAATGTACGGCCGTGTAAAGACAGAAGCAGAGTCCTCTCACCGAAGGTCTTAATCGCCGAGCTGTTCACTGCTGACACCCTGGGACCACTGGAAGGCGCCAGCCGGTCAGCATAGGAAGGTGTGATGAAACTCAGCTGGGAACCTGTGTCCACGAGGAAATGCCTCCCCAAGCGCGCATCCCTCAAGTAGAGCAGCTTGTTCTCCTCTCCGAGGGCCGCAGCTGCTACCGACCCCCGGTCTTGGCGTTTCCCGAGCGCTTGAAATGGCACGGTGGAATGCACTTGCGTGCCCTCTCTGCGAAGCGGTGATGGTAGAAGCAAAGAACGTTGTCTGCTCCGTGTTTCCTGGCCCCTGCCACCGCTGTCGTTGGTGAGTCTGGTGCTGCAGCCTCTGGCCCCCTGCCGTCTCCGGACGTTGTGCCTAGCTCCGCTGCCGCAGCCGTAGCCGCACGCCGTTTATTGGCGTTGACGAGTCGTTGCGCCTCCTGGCCCAGCTCGTGGTAGTCTCGTCGAGCCAACAGTGGTGAACTGGCCAGGGTCACTCTCACCGCTGACGGTAGGGTCCTGAGGAAAAGGTGGGTGAAGATGAAGTTATCATCTTCGGAGTCTCTCAAACTCAACATCTTCCCCATCAGGTCTGCAGGTCTGTCGCTCTCAAATTCAGTCAGTGCCAGGAGCCTCTCTGCTCGCTCCTCAACCGAGGGGGTGAAGTAATGGATGAGTGCAGCCTTCAACGTGCTGTACTTGTTGCTGTCCGGCAGGTGGTTGATCAGGCTCTCCACTCGCTGGGCTGTGAGGTTGTCCAGCTTTGCAACCACATGGTAGAACTTGGTGGCGTCTACTGAAATCCTCCGGAGGTTGAACTGCGCCTCGACTGTGTTAAACCAGGAGCGCGGATTGTTCTGCCAGAAGTCCGGTAGCTGAACTGTGGCTGCATTCATTTGGCTGGCTCCTGGCGAGTCTGGCTCGGGAGAATCACCTCCACTCATGATACGTCTTAGGGTCACCAGTGTGGAGAAGTGTGGAAGGACGAGGCTGAGTTTATTTCTCAAGTCCAGTTTTATTCACATTCACATTCTCCAACATCCAAAAACAGAAAGAGAGTGAATCCCCCAACATCTGTCCCTTTTATACCCCAGGACATCAAAGCACACAGTCACATTGTCTTTTCATCCCAAATCACAATGCATCCCCCTCCAGGTCTTCTCGCCTCCACCTAAAGTCCTGGTGGTCAGGAAATCCCTCAAGGCCATCTCTTTGCATACAAAAGGGCAGATTTCACATCCTCCTGTTACCCCTAGGAGGTTCAGTCCTTTTGTTCCTCTGAGACGTGAAGCATACAATAAGCATACAATAAGCATACAGTAATATACGTACATGTGAAGCATATGAAACCCACATATGTGCACCACACCACAATATTTTTTATTGAATCTTTTTGAATCTTTTTTTACAAACATGGCACAATCAGACACTAACACAAAAGTAATTTAAAAATTAAAAAGAACAATAACAACAACAAAAATGTGTAATAAAAACAACAACCATTAACAAACACAAGTCAACAACAATGCTCCTCTGTTTAGTCTAGGTAATCTATTACATAAGAATACATAATATACATTCACCAGCTTGGAATTTGTAAGGTCCACCCATATCATTCACCTTCTTCTTCAGATGTTATGTTTAAATTCTTTACATAATCAATGAAAGGTCTCCATATATTCTCAAACACATTTTCCTTTGATTTCAGTATATATGTTATTCTTTCTAGTGGAAGGTTTGTTAACATTTGTCTTAACCACTGAGTCACATCTGGTCTATGAAACTTTTTCCACAGTAGTGCAATACATTTTTTGGCATTAAGCAAACTGAGGTCTATGAATGCTCTTTCACTCTTATTAAAGTTATGTTTTTCTGGATACAGACCCAACAAAAACAGTTTAGGGTTCAATGTGATTTGTTTTGAAATTATTTTTTCAATTGTTACCCTCACCTCTTCCCAAAACATTCTGATTTTTCTACATTCCCATAAACAGTGAAATAGGGTTCCTTTACTTTCCATACATTTTGTGCATGTATCTGGTATGTTTTTGTTATATCTATTTAATTCCACTGGTGTAACATACATCCGCATTAACCATTTAAAGTGTATCAGTTTAAGACGTACATTTATTGGTTTGGTTTGAGCTCCTGCACAAGCCATTTCCCATTGTTCCTCTGAAATTTCAATTTGCAGGTCTTCTTTCCAGTAATTCAGTCTTTTCTGTGAGTTTTCACTTGAGAATAGTGTCAATAAGTTGTAAAACTCTGAAATAATACCCTTTCTCTTACTATTTTTCAGCAAATTTTTTTCCAAAAATGAAAAAGTAGGTCGGGTGAGAGCATTATTTTGATTTGATCAAATAAAATTTCTAAGCTGAAGATATTTAAAAAAAATGTGTTCTATTAAGATTGAATTTAATCCTCAATTCTTCAAAAGACATTATGTTATCTGAGCGTGACAAATATAAGTCTTGAATCTTTTGAATCCCTTTTAAATTCCATATTTTAAATACAGTATCCGCTCTCCCTGGTGTAAAATATTGATTACCCCAAATTGGGCTGACAGTGAGTGTGGTTCTTTTAAATATTTTTTGGTTTCACACCATATTTTGATCATGTGCTTTTACAATTGGATTTTTAACTTGTTTCTGTAATTTTTTTAGCCGAGTCTGAGTATATGAATAAGGGAAGAGGTAAAGGTAAATTGTATGATTCCATTTCAGTCCAGTGAGGAGGATCATTTGATGAAAAATAATATGTCATAGACCTCAGTTGTGCTGACAAGTAATACAACATAAAGTTTGGACATTTCAGACCTCCACGATCAAATGGTAAATATAGTAAGGACAAACGTAATCTAGCCTTCCTATTGTTCCATATAAATTCCACTAACTTTTTTTAAATTCCTGACAATAGATCTGAAGGTGGTGGTAAAGGAATGTTTTGAAATAAATAAAGTATTTTTGGTAAGATATTACTTTTTAGTATATTAATTCTCCCGATCATCGACATTGGTAGTGACATCCATCTCTGAAGTAACTCATTAATATCTGTCATTAAGGCTTCATAGTTGGCATTGGCGTCTGATTCTAGCTTAGGCAAAATTTGAATTCCTAAATATTTAAACTGATTTACAACATTGAATTGATTTACCTCAGGAGCTGGATGATTTCTCTGGATCTCATTTAGTATTAATATTGAAGATTTTGTTTTGTTTATTTTATATCCTGGTATATCCCCAAAGTAATACAGTGACAGACAACAACAAAAAAAAATATTCCTTGGATCACCAAGGGGTTAATAAATGCATGTAAAAAGAATACATTATATAAACAATTCATTAAATGCAGAATGGTGGAAGCTGAGATCAAATATAAAAGATATAAAAATATGCTTACCACTATAATGAGGACCTGTAAGAAAGAATATTACAACAGAATACTAGAGGATAACAAAAATAACATAAGAGGAATATGGCAAGTACTCAAGGGGATTATTAGTAATCGTCCTAAGTATGCAAATTATCCAGAATATTTTATTGAAAACGACAGTTTGATTAATAATATGAAAGATGTGGTCAGTGGTTTCAATAAATTTTTTGTAAACGTTGGTCCTGAATTAGCAAAATCAATACTGACTCCGGAAACAAACCACAGTGGGTCTGTAAATGAAATAGAAGATAGAAATCCAAACACAATCTTTTTGGGTGCAGTTACTGAAAAGGAAATTATCGAGACTGTGAGTAAATTTAAGAACAAAAAATCAACGGACTGGAATGAAATTGACATGACAATAGTGAAAAAAGTAATTGAGGGAATTGTTAAGCCACTCACCCACATCTGTAACCTGTCATTTCAAACTGGTACATTTCCAGACAAAATGAAAATAGCAAAAGTAACACCTCTTTACAAAACAGGAGACAGTTATCGTTTCACAAATTACAGGCCAGTCTCTTTACTCTCACAATTCTCCAAAATACTTGAAAAAATATTCACTAAGAGACTGGATGATTTCATTGAAAAACACAACCTCCTTACAGATAGCCAGTATGGTTTTAGAGCAGATAAATCTACATCTTTGGTACTGATCAAACTTATAGAAGAAATTACTAGTTGTATAGACAAAAAAAGGTTGCTGCAGGGGTATTTATAGACTTAAAGAAAGCTTTTGACACCATTGACCACAGAATACTACTAAGGAAACTGGAAAGGTATGGGATAAGAGGGGTAGGACTGAGTTGGGTGGAAAGTTATTTAAGTAACAGACAACAGTTTGTACAAATTGGAGAGCACAAATCACCCTGCATGGACATCACTTGTGGTGTGCCCCAGGGGTCAGTTTTGGGACCCAAACTCTTTATCTTGTATATAAATGACATATGCCAAGTATCAAAAATTCTGAAATTTATTTTGTTTGCGGATGACACAAATATCCTTTGCACTGGTGAGAATTTGCAGCAGGTTTTAGAGGTGGTCACAACTGAAATGGAAAAATTAACGCAGTGGTTCAACAAAAATAAATTATCTCTAAATCTAAAAAAAAACAAAGATTATGGTGTTTGGAAATTATAAAATAAATCATGAAATAATGGTAACGATAGATGATACCAGAATACAAACAGTACAGGAAAATAAGTTTCTGGGGGTGACGCTAGACAATAAAATCTGCTGGAAACCTCACATCAGTCACATCCGGGCTAAATTAGCAAAATGTATAGGCATACTGAGGAAGACAAGACACATCTTGGACTATAAATCATTGGTCTTATTGTACAATTCACTGTTTTTACCTTATCTTAACTACTGTGTAGAAGTCTGGGGAAACACCTACAAGACCAACCTACAAGCAATACGCACATCACAAAAAAGAGCTATAAGGATAATTAACAATGCAGGATATAGAGACCATACCAATTCGTTGTTCTTGAAGTCACATGTCATAAAGTTCATCGATTTAATTAAATTTAAGACAGCACAAGTAATGTACAGGGTGATTAACAATCAACTCCCAACTAATATACAAAAAATATTTAAAAAAAGAGACAACGATCATAATTTGAGAGGAGACTTAAACTTTACAAAACCCAAGATACGTACAACCAAGAAAAGTATGTGCATATCTGTCTGTGGGGTGGATTTGTGGAACAGTCTGGAGCCGGAACTGAAACTATGTACAAACAGAAATCAATTTAAAAAGAGGTATAAGCACCATTTGTTGAAAGGATATATGTTAGAAGGGTAGAATTTATATGTACAATTCATTATGTTCACTCTGGGACATTATGGGACACTATGGAATGGTGGGTGGGACAGCACTGTGTGTATCTGTGTCGTTTGAGACTGGTTTTGATATATTTTTTTTTTTTTTTTTTTTTTTTTGTTACTTATTTGTACCCGTAGGTAGACTTGGTTTGCAGTCTGGTGACAAGCCACTGGCTGCTGGTCGCTGCGTGCGCGAGCGCCCTAAACCTACATGTTTTTGGTGTGCGGGAGGAAACCGGAGAAATCCCGGAGTAAACCCGCGCAACACGGGGAGAACATGCAAACTCCACACAGCTCACTGTTGGTCGGGGGCTGGGATCGAACCCACGATCTCATGATCCCCGCGATCCCCCGGCCGAGGGTAAAACTGTGCTGTCACAGTGCTAAACCACTGCGCCACCGTGCAGTGGTTTAGCACTGTGGACTTCATTGTATGTTAGAATGGACGGGTGTTAATGTTGATCTGTAAAAAATACAGTAAATTGTTTACTTGGGGTCTTAAAGGTGGTAATTTGTATAAAATTCACATGGGTGTATCGATGGAAAAGAGGAGTTGGAATTAATAAGTGTTCACTTCTTCCTTCTCACTTTCGAACAGTGTATACTGTAACTTTATTGCATTTGCTATTTGCTTGTTTTTTGTTATATTTTTTGTGTTCGAAATAAACTATCTATCTATCTATCTATCTATCTAAATTTAACAAGGTCGGAATTGATTTTTTAAAATTCGACATAAACAAAATTATATCATCGGCATACAGGGAGATTTTATGTTCTGTCGGTCCTACTTTAATTCCATATATTTGTGGATGTAAACGTACTGCCATCGCTAAAGGTTCAATTGCCATAGTAAACAATAAGGGTGAAAGTGGACAGCCTTGTCGACATCCTCTATTGATTTTTATTGATTTTGAAATATTGCTGTTTGTTAGGATTTCTGCTGTAGCATTATTGTATATTATCTGGACCCATTTTATGAAATTATTTCCAAGTCCAAACCTTTGTAGGACTTCAAAAAGATAGGGCCATTCGACCCTATCAAAGGCCTTTTCGGCGTCCAATGATAGGAGAGCTGTATCCGGTGCTTCTTTATTGGAATAAATAATATTAAATAGTCTTCTTACATTATGGAAGCCTTGTCTTCCCATTATAAAGCCATTCTGATCTCGGTTAATAATATTTGGTAATATTTCTTGTAGTCGTTTTGCTAAAATTTTACAGATTATTTTAAGATCAGCATTTAATAGGCTTATTGGTCTCATGTTTTCACATTTATTAGGGGTTTACCTGGTTTTGGCAATAGTATAATTAAGGCATTATTCATGTATGGTGGTAAATTACCATTTTGAAATGCTTCTAAAACCATTTCCAACAGTGGTTTTGTGGGAATGTAAGTGACGAGGCAGAGTTCATCTCACAAGTCAGGTTTATTCACATTCTCCAACATCAGCAAAAACAGAAAAAGAAAGAATTCCAGACATTCGTCCTTTTTATACCCCAGGACATCAAAGCTCACAGTCACATTGTAATTAATCCCAAGTAACAATGCATCTTCTTCCGGATCTTAACACCTCCACCCATAATCTCTGGCAGCCAGGAAAATCCCCCAAGGCCGTCTCACTGCATACCAAAGCCTAAACTTTCACATCCTCCTGTCATCTCCCAAGAGACTCAGTCCTTTGTTCAATCTAAGATGTGAAGCCTAAAGTGGTATACATATGAAGCATAAAGTGATATACATCTGTGCACATGTGTCCCACATGACCCCCCCCCCAAACGTCTAAGATGGAGCAACGGAATAACAGTCTGCATGTCATGATAACATCATTACACATCAGCCCACGTGCTGCTTGGGCCTCAGTCTCCTCCCGTATCTGCTGTAAGCGGGCTTGGCCACTTCCGCGGCGCCATCCTGCTGGGGAGCTGCTGTCTGGGGATGAGAGCTGTTAGTCAATCCCTGTGGGTGTTCTGGGGAATGTTCCCTAGGGGGTCTGCCGCACCGAGGAGCCCTGGCCAACAGCACATTCTCGTCTGCCAGCACAAAGGCGGGTTTGAGCCTGTTTATGCCAATCTTTTCTTTCCTGCCCCCCAAATCTAGCAAAAAATGCTTATCCCCTGTTTCCAGCACTCTAAATGGTCCATCATAAGGTGGTCGCAATGGTGGGCGATGTGCATCGTGTCTGACAAAAACAAACTCTGCATTTTTTAAAGCCTTAGGCACAAAAATGCACGGAAAACTGTGGTGAACGGGGCCAGGTAGCGTGCCCGATTCCGTGCCACTCTGCAACCGCTGAGCCGGGGAGCAATCCGGCGCAGGATTATCTGGGAGAAATTCACCAGGCAGCCGAAGTGGCTGCGCAAAAACTAGCTCAGCCGGGGAGGCTTCCAAATCCTCTTTAGGTGCAGAACGCAACCCCAATAAAACCCACGGTAGCCTGTCCACCCAATTTGCATCCGTAAGCGACGCTCTGAGGGCTGCTTTCAATGACCTATGAAAACGTTCACATAACCCATTAGCCTGTGGATTGTACGCGGTTGTGCGGTGGATCGTTACCCCCAGGCTGCGGGCCATTGCTGACCAAAGTTTGGAAACAAATTGAGGACCTCTGTCGGACGTAATGTCCGACGGGACTCCAAAGCCCGCTACCCATGCCGTTAAAAACGCGCACGCCACCTCCTCGGCTGTGGTTGACGACAGTGGGACCACTTCCGGCCAGCGCGTGGTGCGGTCTACCATTGTCAGAAGGTGTGTGCGCCCCTGTGACGGCGGGACGGGGCCTACGAGGTCCACGTGAACATGATCAAACCTCTTAGCCGGGATGTGAAACGGCTCCAAGGGAGCTCTCGTGTGTTTGTGTACTTTGGCTCGTTGACAAGCCATGCAGGCTGCTGCCCACTCTCTAACTTGTTTGCGCAGGCTCGGCCATACAAATTTCTCTCCCACCATTTTGACTGACGCGCGCACTCCCAGGTGCGCCAGAGAATGAATCGAGTCAAAAACGCAGCGGCGCCACGCGGCCGGTACCACAGGACGCGGTCGCCCCGTGGAGACATCGCAGATTAGGGGGGGCATGCCTTCTTGCAGCACCCTGTTCTCCAGCCTTAACCCTGTTGGTCCAGACTGGAGCGCGCGCACGTCCGCATCGCTACCCTGAGCCGCGGCCATGGCTGCATAATCTATCCCTACGCGGACTGGGGCCGCCACGGCGTGCGAGAGACAGTCTGCCACTACATTCAGTTTACCCGCCACGTGCTGAATATCGGTAGTAAACTCTGAGATTGTGGCCAGCTGCCTCTGCTGCCGGCCTGACCACGGTTCTGAAACCTTGGCCATCGCGAATGTCAGCGGCTTGTGGTCAACGAACGCGGTGAAACTGCGTCCCTCCAGCCAGAACTGGAAGTGGCGAATGGCCAAGTGGAGAACTAACAACTCCCTGTCGAATGCGCTGTATTTTCGTTCACTATCGCGCAAAGTCCTGCTGAAAAAGGCGAGCGGCTGCCAAGCCCCGGCTACATGCTGCTCCACGACCGCCCCTATGGCCCCATCTGACGCGTCAGTAGTGAGCGCTATGCGGGCCGTTGGGTCTGGATGTGCTAACAACGCAGCGTTTGCCAGGGCTGTTTTGACCTCCGAGAATGCTCGCTCTCGCTCCGGAGACCATTCGATCTTATTTGCGGGTTTTTGTTTTTTTAGTGCGGCATACAATGGTTGCATGAGCTGCGCTGCGCGGGGGAGGAAACGGTTATAAAAATTCACCATTCCCAAAAACTCCTGTAACGCCTTGACTGTTTGTGGCTGGGGAAAATTTGTTACCGCGCGCACTTTGTCAGGCAGCGGAACCGCTCCTTCTGGGGAGACGCGATGCCCCAAAAAATCAATCTGCGTCACCCCGAACTGACACTTCGCTGGGTTGATTATTAACCCGTGCTCTCCCAACCTCCGGAAAACTGCCGTGAGGTGGTTTTCGTGTTCGTCTTTGGACGCGCTGGCTACTAAGATGTCGTCCAGGTAGACGAACACGAAGGGGAGATCACGCAACACCACGTCCATCATGCGTTGGAACGTCTGCGCAGCGCCTTTAAGCCCAAATGGCATGCGCAAAAACTCGAAGAGGCCAAACGAAGTTATTACTGCTGTTTTGGGTATGTCCTCAGCACACACTGGGACTTGGTGGTAACCGCGGACCAAGTCTATCTTAGAAAAAATGCGCGCCCCCGCCAAATGAATGGAAAAATCTTGGATATGCGGGATTGGGTAGCGGTCATGCGCTGTAGCGTTGTTCAACCTGCGGAAATCTCCGCAAGGTCGCCACGAGCCATCAGCTTTCGGGACCATGTGAAGTGGGGAAGCCCATGGGCTATTCGAACGCCTGATGATGCCCAACTTTTCCAGGTTGGCGAACTCCTCGCGCGCTATGGTCAGTTTAGCTGAATCCAAGCGCCGAGCTTTTGCAAAAACGGGCGGTCCGGTGGTAGTAATAAAATGTTCTACTCCGTGTTTAGCGACGGCTGCTGAAAATGTGGGAACCGTGAGTGCTGGGAACTGAGTGAGCAGTGTGTGGAACTTACCGCTTGCCGTTGCGACGTTGGCTTGTGCTGTGGGCGGGGTCACTCGGGCTGCACAGGGAATAGAATAAAAAGAAAGTGCATTAACCAGGCGCCTGTTAGCAAGATCAACCAACAAACCATGTGAACACAGAAAATCGGCCCCCAACATATTGAAATTCACTGCTGCTATGATAAAAGTCCACTCAAATGTACGGCCCTGCAGAGACAGAAACAGAGTCTTCTCACCAAAGGTCTTAATCTCCGAGCCGTTCGCTGCTACCACCTGGGGACCTTTGGAACCTGTTAGCCTGTCTGCGTAGGAAGGTGTGATGAAACTCAGCTGGGAGCCTGTGTCCACGAGGAAATGCCTCCCCGAGCGGGCGTCCAACAAATAAAGCAGCTTGTTCTCCTCCCCGAGGGCCGCAGCTGCCACCGACCCCCGGTCTTGGCGTTTCCCGAACGCCCGAACTGGCACGGTGGTACACATTTGCGTGCCCTCTCTGCAAAGCAGCGATGGTAAAAACAAAGGACGTCGTCTGATCCGTGTTTCTTGGCCCCTGCCGCCGCCGTCGTCGGTGAGTCTGGTACTGCTGCCATCTCTGGACGCCGCGCCGAGCTCTGCTGCAGCGGCCGTGGCCGCACGCCGTTTGGTGGCGTTGACGATTCGTTGCACCTCCTGGCCCAGCGCGTGCTCTTCACTTCCGCCCTCCAAAGAGAGCAGACGCTTTTTTCTTCTCTCCTGCTCTGACTTATCTCCTCCTCCCCTAACTAACTGGATCCCAGCTTGCTGTCGTCTGGCTGCGTCTTTACTGCTGATTATCGAAAGAAATTATGGAATTAATAAGCTGGGCTTTGAACGCAATTGACACTATCTTTTCAACGAGGAAAAGTGCCCCGGGGGAGGTTGTTTGCCCCGCAGGAACGGCTGCTGCGGGCTATTTACGGGAAACAAGTAATTAGAAACTCTTGTGCCTGACTGATCTTTCCATCGAAGATGTAGAAGATTTGTACGTCTTCGTAGTAATGGTGATTGGGATCGTTCTGATTGGATCTGGGATTGTCCTGGTGTACCGCAAATTGTTGAAGATGGATACAACCTATCAAAATGCTGGCCAGGCGAGGTGCATCCATCAAATTGAAAAAATGGAGAGGACTCTGATAGCGACAAATGGAGAACTGTCTCGGAAGGTGGATTACATCATGATTACGCTTAGAGCCATCCACGATGGATTCAACGTCCAGCAATGAAGGATTAAGTACTGAATCTGTAAGAGAATATAAAGTTTTTTTCTCTCTGTGATCAGTACTATTCGACGAAATCTGACTCCCTCACAAAAATCCTCCTGATCATCTGCAGTCTTTGTTTTCAAAACATTGAGCTCATGGCCTTCGGACAGGCAGCTGCATGGCCCAAGGACAATGCCAGCAGCCAGACAAAACATCTCCTGCCAAAGAGTCCTTGTTGTTCTTAACTGATACAAACACCTACTTTCAACATTACACTCATACTGATTCACAAAACTGATGATAAAGATGATTCACTCACTGCTCTCTCTCTGTCCTTGTGAACTTTTTTGTCTGCTGACTGTGCATTGAGGGCTTTTTTTTCTTGTAATCATAATATTGATCATATATGACCACTATTCTGAAATCAATGATTTTTTTGCTCCTTCCTATTGTATTATCCTTTCTTCCCATGCTTCCTGTACCCTTCTGTTGGCAGGCGCGTTCACAGATGTAGCCGTGTCACCGGGAATGCAGGTCGTTTTCTGTGTCAAGTCAAATCCCTCGTATGTTATCAGTGATCTGTTATCAGTTATCTGTTAATGTACTTGGCAATAAATCTTTTCTGAGTTCTGAGTTCTGAGGTAGTCTCGTTGGGCCAACAGTGGCGAACTGGCCAGGGTTGCTCTCACCGCTGATGGTAGGGTCCTGAGGAAGAGGTGGGTGAAGATGAAGTGATCATCGTCAGAGTCCTTCAACCTCAACAGCTTCTGCATCAGGTCCGCGGGCCTGTCGCTTTCAAATTCAGTCAGCGCCAGGAGCCCCTCTAGTCACTCCTCTGCCGAGGGGGTGAAGTACCGGATGAGTGCAGCCTTCAACGCGCCGTACTTGTCGCTGTCCGGCGGCTGGTCAATCAGGCTCTCCACATGCTGGGCTGTGTGGTTGTCCAGTTTTGCAACCACATGGTAGAACTTCGTGGCGTCTACCGAAATCCCCCGGAGGTTGAACTGCGCTTCAACCACATTAAACCAGGAGCACGGATTGTTCTGCCAGAAGTCCGGTAGCTGGACTGTGGCTGCATTCGCTTGGCTGGCTCCTGACGAGTCTGGCTCGGGGGAATTTCTTTCACTCATGATACGTCTTAGGGTCACCAGTGTGGGAATGTGAAAGTGACCAGGCAGATTTCATCTCACAAGTCAGGTTTATTCACATTCTCCAACATCAGCAAAAACAGAAAAAGAAAGAATTCCAGACATTCGTCCTTTTTATACCCCAGGACATCAAAGCTCACAGTCACACTGTAATTAATCCCAAGTAACAATGCATCTTCTTCCGGATCTTAACACCTCCACCCATAATCTCTGGCAGCCAGGAAAATCCCCCAAGGCCGTCTCTCTGCATACCAAAGCCTAAACTTTCACATCCTCCTGTCATCTCCCAAGAGACTCAGTCCTTTGTTCAATCTAAGATGTGAAGCCTAAAGTGGTATACATATGAAGCATAAAGTGATATACATCTGTGCACATGTGTCCCACAGTTTTATTAATTTAGTCTTAAATTTTTTATAGCGGTCAACTGAAAGGCCATCTGGTCCTGCTCTTTTCCCTGATTTCATATTATCAATGGCTAGCCCAACTTCTTCTTGACTAATTTTAGACTCCAGTATCTCCCTGTTTTCATTTGGAATACATGGTATAGATAATCCACCCAAAAACCCATTTAGTTTTGTTAAGTCAGTTTCATTTTATGTATCATATAGTTTTCCATAATAATCTCTAAAGGCACTATTAATTTCTAAAGGATCTATAACTACCTGTCCGTTACTTATAATACTGGTAATTGGTGTTTTAGATTCTTGTAACTTAGATTTTTATTCATTTTTCATCATATATAATGCATTCAGATCACATTCTACATTTAAAAAACAAAGGGGTTAGGGTAGGGAAAAATAAAAAAAAAAATTTAAAAAAATAAAATTTAAAAAAAAAAATAAAAATAAATAAATAAATAAATAAATAAATAAAAGGGGGGGGGACAAATGTTGGAGCATCAAGTTTTTAGTTTCCATCTCTTAATTCTTCTGGTTTTTTCAGTGTCTTTGGTTATTCTTTCAATTTCTGCCTCGTTGTTGCACTTTGTAGTGTGTCCATTTCCGCCATTTTTTCTCCCATATTCCTTCTTGCATTCTTCGTCGATATGTTAGTTTTTCCATCATACGTATGTCCTCAACAATGTCAGTCCATTGTTCTTGGTCAGGAAGAACTTCTGATCGCCATTTTTTTGTGATAGTTTTTTTACATGCAATCAACAAGATTTTAACTAGATATCTGTCCTCAGCCTGTATAACATTGTCTTTTTTAAGATCACATAAGTACATCAGGTTACAGTTCATTGGTATATTATATCCTAATATCCTCTGTATTGTCACATGCATAGATTTCCAAAATGATGATATTTTGTAGCATTTCCAAAACATATGTGAGTGGTCTGCATTTTGAGCCCCACATCCCCTCCAGCATAAAGATTGGGTATTTGTATATTTTCCTTGAATCTGTGGTGTAATGAAAAAGCGAATCAGGTTTTTCCATCCAAATTCCCTCCATGCCCTTGAATTTGTTGATGTGTGTTGTGTTTTCCATATTTCCTGCCAGCTTTCTTCTGTTATGTTTAAATTGAGCTCTTTCTCCCATTTCTCCTTTATATAGTTACTTGTATGATTGTTTGTCATAAGTTTCTGATATAGTTTTGAAATAATTCTTATTTTATTTCCTGCATATGAGCTTAAAATAAGTTGTATAATCTCGTTCACATCTGTTTGGAGGTTATGCCTAATCTTCTTCATATAGTAATCTCTCATCTGCAGATATCTGAAAAATTCCGATCTTTCTAATTTAAATTTTCTCCTGATATTTACAAAGCTCCCGAGATCTTTTTTTCCGATATTGCCCCATGCTGTGATTCCCTTGTTCACCAGATTTTTGTATCCCCTATCTTGTTTTGCCGGTTCAAACTGACTGTCAAATGCTACCCATTTCAATAGTTTTATGTCTTCCCTTATATTATATTTTTGTACTATTTTATACCACAGTTCTAAAGTAAATTTAGTGATTGGGTCTATTTGTTTGATTTGCTTATATGCATCTTTATCCCCTATTATGCTTTGTACTGGGAGTCCCTCAATTTCCTTTTCCATTTCTTTCCATTTTGCCTCATATCCCTCGTCGCACCAACATATGATATATCTTATTTGTGCTGAGTAGTAATATTCCTTTAGACTCGATAGGCCCATGCCTCCTTTCTCTTTTGGTAATTGGAGGGTTTTATATTTCACTCTTGGTTTTTTACCTCCCCAAACAAATCTCGATATCATCCTGTCCCACTTTGAGAATTGGGCATCTGGAATCTCTGTTGGTATAGCCTGGAAGAGGTAAAGTAATCTAGGTTGTATGCTGATTTTGATTGTCTCAATTTTTGAATTCAGGTCCATATTTAAGATTGACCATCTATCAATATCTTTTTTTATTTCTTGTTCCAACCTATCATAGTTTGCTTTATATATTTTGCTTAGGTCTTTAGGTATGTTCACTCCAAGGTATTTTATTTCTTTTTGCTTCCAGTTTAGTTTGATCTTATCAGTTATCTGGTTTAGAGGGTTATAGTGGAATGTCAGTATTTGTGTTTTTGTTATGTTTATCTTGTATCCTGATAATTTTCCAAAATTTTCTATCAAGTTCATCATTTCCATTATTGATTTATCTGGTTGTTCAAGGTAAACTATAATATCGTCTGCAAATAGCCCAATCTTGTGTTCCGCCCCCTTTATTGTTACACCTTTTAATTTCTTATTTTGTCGTATTGCTTGAGCCAATGGTTCTATGAACAGAGCAAACAAGGTGGGCGATAAGCAGCATCCCTGCCTAGTTGATCTTTGTATATTTACTTTGTCTGTTAAGCTACCGTTTATCTTGATTCTTGCCACAGGTTCTTGATATAGCGTCCTTATGCATTGTACTGATTTTTCGTTAAATCCAAAGCGCTCCAGTACACTATATAGGAATTTCCAGTTAACCCTGTCAAATGCTTTTTCTGCGTCTAAACTCATTATTACTGCGCTTTTCTTTTCTTTATGTATTTGGTTAATTATATGTATTGTTCTCCTGATATTGTCATGTGTTTGGCGTCCCTCTATGAATCCAGTTTGATCATCTTCTATCAATTCCGTCAAGAATGTCTTTATTCGTTTACATATAATTGTTGTGTATATTTTATAATCTACATTTAATAAAGAGATTGGTCTATAGTTTCCGCATTGTTCTTTATCTTTCCCTGGTTTTAAAATAACTGAAATGATTGCTTCGTTCCATGATGGAGGTATTTTGTTGTTGTTCAGCGTCCAATTAAATGACTTTAGGAGTTGTGGCGTGAGTTCTTCTATAAACAGTTTATAAAACTCAGATGGGTATCCATCACTACCTGGTGATTTACCGTTTTTAAGTGACTTAATCACATCTCTGATCTCTTGTGTTGTTATTTCTGCTGTTAGTTTTTCATTTTGTTGATTTCCTATTGATGGCAAGTCCAATGTGTCCAGAAATTTTTTGATATCTTTAGTATTTGTTTCTTCAGGTTGCGAGTATAGTTCTTGGTAGAAATTATGGAAAATTTCTTCGATGTTTTCTGGGTTAACTGTGGTTTTATTTGTGGTGGGGTCTTTAATCTTGTATACATTATTCATTGTTTGTTGTTTTCTTAACCGTTTTGCCAGCAGTTTTGTGGCTTTTGGCCCTGTTTCATAATATTTTTGCTTTAGATATCTATTTTTCCTTTCAATTTCATCCATTTGTGTTTCTTTTATCTTTGTTTTTTGTTCTTTAATTTCTTGATATATTTTTGGATCATTTGTGCTTTGATGTTTACGTTCTAATTCCCTCAGTCTCTCACATCTTTGTTCATACGCTTCCAGTTTAGTCTTATTTGCTTTTCCTGTTTCAACAATTAATTTACCCCTTAACACGGCTTTTAGTGCGTCCCATAGTATTGTTGGGTCCACTTCTTCATTGTCATTCTCTTGCATATATTCGTTTATGTTTATTTTTATTCTTTCTTTCATTTTCTCACCATTTAACAGTCCTACGTTAAGTTTCCATGTTGTTTGTCGTTTTCTATTGTTTAAATATATTTCCATGTATATAGGATTATGATCTGATATTTCTGCCCCTCCAATCCAACAATTTCTCACCCTGTGTCTGTCACCTTCATTCATAAGGAAGTAATCTATTCTAGAGTGTACTTTATGGGCTGCTGAATAATGTGTATAGTCTTTTTCGAGTGGGTGTAGGTCCCTCCATATGTCTACCATACCCATTTCTGCCAGTGAGGTTCTTATGAACTTTGTTACATGTTTTTTTGTCTTCTTAACACTTGTTGTGTCAACTTCATGATCCATGACAGCATTTAAGTCTCCTCCACAAATTAGGACTCCTTCACTGTGTGTTGCTATGAGATCAAACAGATGTTGAAAAAAAACCCTTGTCACTTTCTGGTGGGGCATAGATGTTCACTAATGTAATCTGCATACCATCTATTCTTCCCTTTATTATTACATACCTGCCTTCTTTATCCTGGATTTCCTGTTCACTTTCAAATTGTATTTTGTTTGAGATTAGTATCATAACCCCCCTTTTTGCTCCTCCCTTAAATGAACTGTAGTAGGAGTTCTTATAGCCAAATCTCTTTAGTTTCACATGTTCTGTCTTGCTCAAATGTGTCTCTTGCATAAATATAATTTCAGCTTTTTCCTTCTTGAATTTTCTTATTATTCTTTCCCTTTTAACAGGTGAGTTCAGACCATTCACGTTTAATGTCATTATCTTAAGATTTTTACCCATATTCATGTTTTTCCATTTTTTTAACTTGTGCTCCTAACCCCTTTAACAACAAAAATAACACATATTTATATAAAAACACATTAAAAAAACTCGACCTCCGTACTTTGGGCCTTTCTTCTGCCCACTGGTCCCTGTTGGTGGGTGGGGGGTTTGTCTTCACAGAGTGAAGGGCCCTTCCTAGACCTCTAATTACTATCCAAGTAATAGTCATTAGTCTAGAAATGTCCAACAAATATCACTTAAACCTCTCCTAGCTGTCTGTTTCTCTTTTACCTTGTCTTCTTGGCCTTCATTTCTTCTGTGCCTTTTTTAATCTTTGTTATGATCTAGGCTTTCAGTTGAAAGCTTTGTAGTGTGGCGGTTCGTTTTAACCCCACAACAGACTAAGGACACTCAGCCCTCTTTTTTTCTGCTGCATTACTGAGAAGCAATGTGCCATTCATGTATTTGTGATGCAAACATGCATGTGTTGTGATGTAATGCGCCATTCGGTATAGTGTGCATATGGCTTGTCCTTACTGTGCTTTTTCTGAGCATCTTAGATGTGCTTTGGTGTATTAATGTCTACAGGTAGACGAGTTTCTTCTGTCTCACCTATGTGATGTTAATCGATGCCTTTCATCCTTTGTACTCATGCGTCCTGTCCTTACTGTGACCTAGAGACTCAGATCAATATGTAGATGTGCTTGTTAGCCTCTTTGTCTTGCACTTAGAGCGAGGTCTAGCTAATCTGCCCATTGTGATGTATGGCTTACAAATGCAAATACCTCCTGCCTGTTCTGTTGTCCCTTTGATCATTCTAGACTGTGGGGTATGTCTTTTTGATGTATTGTTATGATCAAGTATTTAAGGTGCGACTCTGTAACGCAATCTCTCCCTTCTTTTCTCACTCTGATCCTGCAACTGGTAGACACACGCGTGTCCGCCTCTCCTTCTCTGAGAGCTTAGGGATCCCGCTCCGGGCTGCTCCACTATGCACCGGAGAGGGGATCCCGTGAAGGCGACATGATATAATAAAACCTGCTTAAAACCACAGCACTGCTGCTTATTTTTCCATGCCGCCTCAGTAGCTTGTCCTGGGCCCGCTGCTCTACGTCTCTCCCCCTTCTTCCACCGTTCACTCGTCTCCACTCCGTCTGTCGTGGTGCGTTCAGGGCCGCCGCTGCTCCAGCCGTCTCCTTCGGCACGCTCACCTCAAGGCTCCGCTCCATCATATCCCGCGCTGCCTCTTCGGCCGTGTTGTAGGTTCTTGTGCCTTCCTCCCAATGAATCCTCATTTTCGTTAGCGGCGTTTGGAATCTAATTTTTTTCTCTTTCAGCGTTTTTTTAATATTGGCATATTTCTTCCGCTGCTGCACGATTTCTGTCGGGTAGTCATGGTCAAAAAATACCTGTTTGTCGCCGATTCGTATCTTTTTTTTCCATGCTTGCGTCAGGATTCTTTCCTTTATGTCATATTTCACAAAGTTTACCACAACTGACCTGGGTGGAGAGTTTGTTTTCGGGTTCTGTGCCGGTGTTCTGTGCGCCCGTTGAATCTGCAGATCCGTTTCTCCGGGTATTTCCAGTTCTTTTTTTAAGAACTGATCCATGAATTTTGTCATCGAGTTGCCTTCAATGCCCTCCGGAATTCCAAAGATGCGCATATTGCTTCGTCGGGATCTGCTCTCCAAGTCGTTTATTTTCTCCTGCATCCTCTGCATTTGCGTCGTCAGGGTCTGTAGTTGTTCGTTTGCCTCGCTTTTCCAATCTTCTAGTTCCGAAATTCGGGTCTGCGCTTCTGTCATACACGCCCGCTGGGAGCGCAGCTCCTCCATGTTTTCCGTTAATTTACGCTCCATTTCTCTTCGGAGGTCCATGATTTCCTCCTTAATTTCTTTTTTCAGTTCCTCCTTAAGAGCCGCTAAATCCTGTTGTAGCTGTCGCTTGAATTCTCTTAACTCTTCACCCAAACTGGCGATGCCAGCATTCATGTTGTCGAGTCTGGTGTCTTCCATTTTCTCTGCTGTAGACACCTCGTTTTTTTGGGCTTTGCGTACAGCGGTTTTTCCTGCGTTGTTGGAGAGGAATTCTTCAATTTTACCCTGTTTTTGTCCTTGTGCCCGGTTCCTTCGTGTTTTCATCCCTTAGTTTATTGATTCGTTTATGTCGATTTGGCCATTTACCGATGATTTTTAATCCGGCTAGGGAGAGCTCTTTGTTTAAGTGTTATGTCTCTCCGCCATCTTCCCGGAAGTCGGTGTTTTAGATTCTAATTGTTTAATCTGCCATGCCAATAATTTTCCTGATTTTTCACCTTGTTCATAAAAAGTTTGCTTCAATCTTAGAAGACTTGAGGCAGCTCTATTCGCTGATTTTTTGTCATATTCAGCTCTCAGAGTCAGTAATTCGTTCTTTAACTGTGGGTTACTTCCTGCATACACCTTTTCTTGAAGGATTTTTATTTTATGTTCCAATTGGACTCTCTCCTCTCGGGTCTTCTTAGATTTTGAACCTGTATAACTAATAATATGCCCCCTAATAAAAGCTTTGAAAGCCTCCCACTTTATACATGCCGTTGTTTGTGTAGTATTAGTATCAAAGAACTCATCTATCTGTTTTTCTATGTACTTAACAAATTCCTCATCCTGAAGCCATTTATGTTGAAAATGCCACCTAACTGGGTCCTTTGTCAATTTCTTATCTACATATACTAGACAGCAGAGTGCATGATCAGAGATCACAATGTTATCATAGAAACAGTTTTGAATCTTGGACCTTAATTCTGTAGAGATCAAAAAGTAGTCAATACGTGAGAAGGTCTTATAGGTATTGGAATAACAAGAATAGGCTTTGACTTGTGGTTTCATTTTTCTCCATATATCTAGCAATCTCAATTCTTTCATAAAATGATTAATGGTCATCCTACATCCATTGTGCGTACAGTCCAGTCCTGTTGATCTATCTATACTGGGATTCAATGTACAATTAAAATCCCCTGCTATTATACTATGTTGCCCTGTAAGTGATGATAAAGTGAGGAATAAATTAACAAAGAAGTTTTGATCATCAATATTGGGGCCGTATAAGTTCACCAGATTTATATTTTCTAATAACAAAGATCCTTGGATGATTAGATATCTTCCAAATTTGTCTCTAATTACATTTTTCATTTGAAATGGGACTGTTTTATGTATGAGAATCATAACTCCCCTAGCTCAGGATGAAAATGATGAGGTGAACACATTACCTTGCCATCTTCTTCTAACTCTTTTTACATCCTCCTCTAATAGATGAGTTTCCTGTAAAAATACAATTTTTGAATCTATGTCTTTGATTTTATTCATAACTTGTTTAAGTTTTTTAAGATTTTGTAGACCTCTGCAATTCCATGAAGTTAAATTAAGATTAACGCTTTGATCTATGATCAATAAGGAGTTTGAGATTACCTTGCAATATGAACATACTCTTATAGAGAAGCAAAAACATGGATGATGGAGCATTCATCCTACAAACTAAACAAAAACAAATTCCCTTTCCCCACATTCGTGGTAATCCCCCCAAAATCAAAAAATTCCATCTCCCGGTATAGCTAGTGACTGTTCCACACCTGCGAGGATCAGTCAAACCACTCTCTCTTTCTCCTCTCAATCACCCTGACTCTACTACTATTTTTTATGATATTAACTCTCTTCTGTAGTTTTTTTTTTCAACATAACTTCAAAGTTTTATAGCAACTTTGTACATCATAGCTTTTTTTTTTTCATACAGTCTGTATTTTGTAGACATGTTATATGTTTCAGATCAATCAGATGCCTGTACAAATGCTTAAATGTTCTACCTTTGTCAGGTTCATGCTTAGCTCCCACCAGTCTCCTTTTGGATTTGCATGATGAGCTCCTGCGCCTCTTGAGGGGTCTTGAAGGTGTGGGTTCTCCCCTTATATGTGACCAGCAGTCTTGCCAGATGAATCGCTCCGTGACGAATCCCAAGGTTGCGCAGCTCTTTGTGGGCGGGGTCGAACTGCCTCCTTAATTGTTGAATTCCTGTGGTGAAGTCTGGGTAGAACCGCACCTGTTGATCCTGATATTTAATTTCCCCTTTAGCTCGCGCCGTATTAGTGACCGTCATCTTGTCTCTGTAGTTGAGGAACTTCATAATCAGCATCCTCGGTGGTGTCTTATTATCTCTCGGTGGGCCGATTCGGTGAGCGCTCTCTAAAACGACCGATGACTGCAGATCCGCGTTGTTCAGCGCTTCTGGAATCCACTTTTCCAAAAAGGAACTTGGGTCCCATCCCTCCGCTCCCTCCGGGAGGCCCACCAGCCTCAAATTATTCCGTCACGAGCGGGATTCCAAGTCCAGGACGTTATCTTCCAGATGTTTACATTTTAATTCCAGTGTTTGCAGATTAGTTTGTAGGCTGGTGACGTCATCTTCAGCGCTTGAAATTCGGAGCTCCGCCTGCGATACTCGCTCCATACAGTCGCTTATTTCCTTTCTCGTTCCTTCTATCACTGCTATAATCCCATCAAATTTAGACGAAAACTCTGTTCTCATGGAGTTGATGGCAGTGAGCACTGCGTTTGTCCCCTCTTCAGCAGTTCCCGCTCCGCCGCCGGCTCCCTCCTCCACCATTGTCTCTGGAGTTTTCCCTGCCTCGCCTCGAGCAGGGAAGTCCGTTAGTTTGGGTTGTTTTGTCAAGTTGCCTTTTCCTCCACCTAATTTCCCAACCTTGGTCTTTACCATATCCGTGCCAAAACACTGGGATGGGTTTTTGTTCCAATTAAGAGTTTTAGTAAACTTTTTATTTTTAGGAGCAGAGCAGTGTGAAACACGTCTTCCTACGTGGCTGCCACAACCGGAAGTCCCCAATTAAGAGAGTTTTAGTAAAATTTTTATTTTTACGAGCAGAGCAGTGTGAAACACGTCTTCCTACGTGGCCGCCATAACCGGAAGTCGAACAGTTCATTCTTTTTTTGTAACTTAGATTTTTATTCATTTTTCATCATATATAATGCATTCAGATCACATTCTACATTTAAAAAACAAAGGGGTTAGGGTAGGGAAAAATAAAAAAAAATAAACAAAATAAAAATAAAAAATAAAAAATAAAAGGGGGGGGACAAATGTTGGAGCATCAAGTTTTTAGTTTCCATCTCTTAATTCTTCTGGTTTTTTCAGTGTCTTTGGTTATTCTTTCAATTTCTGCCTCGTTGTTGCACTTTGTAGTGTGTCCATTTCCGCCATTTTTTCTCCCATATTCCTTCTTGCATTCTTCGTCGATATGTTAGTTTTTCCATCATACGTATGTCCTCAACAATGTCAGTCCATTGTTCTTGGTCAGGAAGAACTTCTGATCGCCATTTTTTTGTGATAGTTTTTTTACATGCAATCAACAAGATTTTAACTAGATATCTGTCCTCAGCCTGTATAACACTGTCTTTTTTAAGATCACATAAGTACATCAGGTTACAGTTCATTGGTATATTATATCCTAATATCCTCTGTATTGTCACATGCATAGATTTCCAAAATGATGATATTTTGTAGCATTTCCAAAACATATGTGAGTGGTCTGCATTTTGAGCCCCACATCCCCTCCAGCATAAAGATTGGGTATTTGAATATTTTCCTTGAATCTGTGGTGTAATGAAAAAGCGAATCAGGTTTTTCCATCCAAATTCCCTCCATGCCCTTGAATTTGTTGATGTGTGTTGTGTTTTCCATATTTCCTGCCAGCTTTCTTCTGTTATGTTTAAATTGAGCTCTTTCTCCCATTTCTCCTTTATATACAGTAGTTACTTGTATGATTGTTTGTCATAAGTTTCTGATATAGTTTTGAAATAATTCTTATTTTATTTCCTGCATATGAGCTTAAAATAAGTTGTATAATCTCGTTCACATCTGTTTGGAGGTTATGCCTAATCTTCTTCATATAGTAATCTCTCATCTGCAGATATCTGAAAAATTCCGATCTTTCTAATTTAAATTTTCTCCTGATATTTACAAAGCTCCCGAGATCTTTTTTTCCGATATTGCCCCATGCTGTGATTCCCTTGTTCACCAGATTTTTGTATCCCCTATCTTGTTTTGCCGGTTCAAACTGACTGTCAAATGCTACCCATTTCAATAGTTTTATGTCTTCCCTTATATTATATTTTTGTACTATTTTATACCACAGTTCTAAAGTAAATTTAGTGATTGGGTCTATTTGTTTGATTTGCTTATATGCATCTTTATCCCCTATTATGCTTTGTACTGGGAGTCCCTCAATTTCCTTTTCCATTTCTTTCCATTTTGCCTCATATCCCTCGTCGCACCAACATATGATATATCTTATTTGTGCTGAGTAGTAATATTCCTTTAGACTCGGTAGGCCCATGCCTCCTTTCTCTTTTGGTAATTGGAGGGTTTTATATTTCACTCTTGGTTTTTTACCTCCCCAAACAAATCTCGATATCATCCTGTCCCACTTTGAGAATTGGGCATCTGGAATCTCTGTTGGTATAGCCTGGAAGAGGTAAAGTAATCTAGGTTGTATGCTGATTTTGACTGTCTCAATTTTTGAATTCAGATCCATATTTAAGATTGACCATCTATCAATATCTTTTTTTATTTCTTGTTCCAACCTATCATAGTTTGCTTTATATATTTTGCTTAGGTCTTTAGGTATGTTCACTCCAAGGTATTTTATTTCTTTTTGCTTCCAGTTTAGTTTGATCTTATCAGTTATCTGGTTTAGAGGGTTATAGTGGAATGTCAGTATTTGTGTTTTTGTTATGTTTATCTTGTATCCTGATAATTTTCCAAAATTTTCTATCAAGTTCATCATTTCCATTATTGATTTATCTGGTTGTTCAAGGTAAACT
Organism: Pholidichthys leucotaenia; assembly: GCA_020510985.1. NCBI lineage: Eukaryota > Metazoa > Chordata > Actinopteri > Cichliformes > Pholidichthyidae > Pholidichthys > Pholidichthys leucotaenia. The sequence goes on along the minus strand of CM035842.1, from coordinate 357,093,112 downwards.
ATAATATCGTCTGCAAATAGCCCAATCTTGTGTTCCGCCCCCTTTATTGTTACACCTTTTAATTTCTTATTTTGTCGTATCGCTTGAGCCAATGGTTCTATGAACAGAGCAAACAAGGTGGGCGATAAGCAGCATCCCTGCCTAGTTGATCTTTGTATATTTACTTTGTCTGTTAAGCTACCGTTTATCTTGATTCTTGCCACAGGTTCTTGATATAGCGTCCTTATGCATTGTACTGATTTTTCGTTAAATCCAAAGCGCTCCAGTACACTATATAGGAATTTCCAGTTAACCCTGTCAAATGCTTTTTCTGCGTCTAAACTCATTATTACTGCGCTTTTCTTTTCTTTATGTATTTGGTTAATTATATGTATTGTTCTCCTGATATTGTCATGTGTTTGGCGTCCCTCTATGAATCCAGTTTGATCATCTTCTATCAATTCCGTCAAGAATGTCTTTATTCGTTTACATATAATTGTTGTGTATATTTTATAATCTACATTTAATAAAGAGATTGGTCTATAGTTTCCGCATTGTTCTTTATCTTTCCCTGGTTTTAAAATAACTGTAATGATTGCTTCGTTCCATGTTGGAGGTATTTTGTTGTTGTTCAGCGTCCAATTAAATGACTTTAGGAGTTGTGGCGTGAGTTCTTCTATAAACAGTTTATAAAACTCAGAGGGGTATCCATCACTACCTGGTGATTTACCGTTTTTAAGTGACTTAATCACATCTCTGATCTCTTGTGTTGTTATTTCTGCTGTTAGTTTTTCATTTTGTTGATTTCCTATTGATGGCAAGTCCAATGTGTCTAGAAATTTTTTGATATCTTTAGTATTTGTTTCTTCAGGTTGCGAGTATAGTTCTTGGTAGAAATTATGGAAAATTTCTTCGATGTTTTCTGGGTTAACTGTGGTTTTATTTGTGGTGGGGTCTTTAATCTTGTATACATTATTCATTGTTTGTTGTTTTCTTAACCGTTTTGCCAGCAGTTTTGTGGCTTTTGGCCCCGTTTCATAATATTTTTGCTTTAGATATCTATTTTTCCTTTCAATTTCATCCATTTGTGTTTCTTTTATCTTTGTTTTTTCTTCTTTAATTTCTTGATATATTTTTGGATCATTTGTGCTTTGATGTTTACGTTCTAATTCCCTCAGTCTCTCACATCTTTGTTCATACGCTTCCAGTTTAGTCTTATTTGCTTTTCCTGTTTCAACAATTAATTTACCCCTTAACACGGCTTTTAGTGCGTCCCATAGTATTGTTGGGTCCACTTCTTCATTGTCATTCTCTTGCATATATTCGTTTATGTTTATTTTTATTCTTTCTTTCATTTTCTCATCATTTAACAGTCCTACGTTAAGTTTCCATGTTGTTTGTCGTTTTCTATTGTTTAAATATATTTCCATGTATATAGGATTATGATCTGATATTTCTGCCCCTCCAATCCAACAATTTCTCACCCTGTGTCTGTCACCTTCATTCATAAGGAAGTAATCTATTCTAGAGTGTACTTTATGGGCTGCTGAATAATGTGTATAGTCTTTTTCGAGTGGGTGTAGGTCCCTCCATATGTCTACCATACCCATTTCTGCCAGTGAGGTTCTTATGAACTTTGTTACATGTTTTTTTGTCTTCTTAACACTTGTTGTGTCAACTTCATGATCCATGACAGCATTTAAGTCTCCTCCACAAATTAGGACTCCTTCACTGTGTGTTGCTATGAGATCAAACAGATGTTGAAAAAAACCCTTGTCACTTTCTGGTGGGGCATAGATGTTCACTAATGTGATCTGCATACCATCTATTCTTCCCTTTATTATTACATACCTGCCTTCTTTATCCTGGATTTCCTGTTCACTTTCAAACTGTATTTTGTTTGAGATTAGTATCATAACCCCCCTTTTTGCTCCTCCCTTAAATGAACTGTAGTAGGAGTTCTTATAGCCAAATCTCTTTAGTTTCACATGTTCTGCCTTGCTCAAATGTGTCTCTTGCATAAATATAATTTCAGCTTTTTCCTTCTTGAATTTTCTTATTATTCTTTCCCTTTTAACAGGTGAGTTCAGACCATTCACGTTTAGTGTCATTATCTTAAGATTTTTACCCATATTCATGTTTTTCCATTTTTTTAACTTGTGCTCCTAGCCCCTTTAACAACAAAAATAACACATATTTATATAAAAACACATTAAAAAAACTCGACCTCCGTACTTTGGACCTTTCTTCTGCCCACTGGTCCCTGTTGGTGGGTGGGGGGTTTGTCTTCACAGAGTGAAGGGCCCTCCCTAGACTTCTAATTACTATCAAAGTAATAGTCATAAGTCTAGAAATGTCCAACAAATATCACTTAAACCTCTCCTAGCCGTCTGTTTCTCTTTTACCTTGTCTTCTTGGCCTTCATTTCTTCTGTGCCTTTCTTAATCTTTGTTATGATCTAGGCTTTCAGTTGAAAGCCTTGTAGCTTGTCCTGGGCCCGCTGCTCTACGTCTCTCCCCCTTCTTCCGCCGTTCACTCGCCTCCACTCTGTCTGTCGTGGTGCGTTCAGGGCCGCCGCTGCTCCAGCCGTCTCCTTCGGCACGCTCACCTCAAGGCCCCGCTCCATCATATCCCGCGCTGCCTCTTCGGCCGTGTTGTAGGTTCTTGTGCCTTCCTCCCAATGAATCCTCATTTTCGTTAGCGGCGTTTGGAATCTAATTTTTTTCTCTTTCAGCGTTTTTTTAATATTGGCATATTTCTTCCGCTGCTGCACGATTTCTGTCGGGTAGTCATGGTCAAAAAATACCTGTTTGTCGCCGATTCGTATCTTTTTTTTCCATGCTTGCGTCAGGATTCTTTCCTTTATGTCATATTTCACAAAGTTTACCACAACTGACCTGGGTGGAGAGTTTGTTTTCGGGTTCTGTGCCGGTGTTCTGTGCGCCCGTTGAATCTGCAGATCCGTTTCTCCGGGTATTTCCAGTTCTTTTTTTAAGAACTGATCCATGAATTTTGTCATCGAGTTGCCTTCAATGCCCTCCGGAATTCCAAAGATGCGCATATTGCTTCGTCGGGATCTGCTCTCCAAGTCGTTTATTTTCTCCTGCATCCTCTGCGTTTGCGTCATCAGGGTCTGTAGTTGTTCGTTTGCCTCGCTTTTCCAATCTTCTAGTTCCGAAATTCGGGTCTGCGCTTCTGTCATACACGCCCGCTGGGAGCGCAGCTCCTCCATGTTTTCCGTTAATTTACGCTCCATTTCTCTTCGGAGGTCCATGATTTCCTCCTTAATTTCTTTTTTCAGTTCCTCCTTAAGAGCCGCTAAATCCTGTTGTAGCTGTCGCTTGAATTCTCTCAACTCTTCACCCAAACTGGCGATGCCAGCGTTCATGTTGTCGAGTCTGGTGTCCTCCATTTTCTCTGCTGTGGACATCTCGTTTTTTTGGGCTTTGCGTACAGCGGTTTTTCCTGCGTTGTTGGAGAGGAATTCTTCAATTTTACCCTGTTTTTGTCCTTGTGCCCGGTTCCTTCGTGTTTTCATCCCTTAGTTTATTGATTCGTTTATGTCGAGTTGGCCATTTACCGATGATTTTTAATCCGGCTAGGGAGAGCTCTTTGTTTAAGTGTTATGTCTCTCCGCCATCTTCCCGGAAGTCTGAACAGTTCATTCTTAAGTTAATGTCAAGAAAAGCAGAGTTTATTCAAGCAAAAGCTAAAGAGGACACTGAAAGAGTTGTGAGTGCAGCTTCCATCAGCTATCTAACATTAGCCATTAGACTGAAGCCAACCTCCCTCCCCAAGTTTACTGGCATCAGGTGAGACTTTCATTGCTTGAAAAGAGTCTGGGAGGCCCTTCAGAGGCAAGGAGAACCCACTGGGTCAAAGGAAGTCAAAAAGTCCCAGCTTTCTGACAGTTTGGATGAGAAAGTAATGAGAGATCTTCGATTGATGACCTACAATACAGCAGACAACATCTTTTGTGTCCTGGAGAACCAGTTTGGAAGCCAAACTGCGATCGCTATTGAAATAGTTGAGAAGCTCCAGAGACTTCCAGCTGTCAAAAGTCACCAGCCCAAGAAAATTGTTGAGCTGATCTAAGCTGTTGAGAAAGCCCTTGAAGACCTGAGTGACCTTGGTGACACTGGTGCTTTAAAGAACCCTCTGGTGACAAAGTCAGTTGAAACCAAGCTTCCTGATGCGTTGAAGAAAGAGTGGCTTCTCTATGCAGCTGAGAGGATCAGTGCCAAACCAGAGAAGTGCTTTGACGGTCTTCTGGCCTTCCTCAAGAGTCAACAGAGCATCTATGAACAGCTGGATCAACTGAAGGATGAAGAGCCGCCAAGGAAAGAAGTCCAACCTGAGCAAAGGCAAGCCAGGACCAGAGCCTCAAACCAGTCAAGTAGCCATCTCTCAGGATGCGTCGTCTGTGGGGACATCAAGCATAAGAAAAAGCTGTACTTCTGCAAAAAGTTCCATGTGTTCAAATTCACAGAGAAGAAGGATGCAGTGTGAAAGCTGGGAGCCTGCTGGAAATGTCTGGAGGTCCATGATGATGACAATCACTGCAAAACTTCATTCATGTTCAAAAATCCTGAGTGTGAGGACAAGAGAGCCACAGACCATCACTACTATCTGTGTCCCATTGTTGAAGCATCCAGAGGCAGCACGGCCCAGAGGAGGAGCAAAGGCAGTACAGTGGGAGGTGGCAATAAGAGGAATTACACTGAGGCCCAGGAAGAATTCTTCAGAAACCTCTTGCCTGAATTAGCCCAACAATGCCGGGACGCATTCTGCAACACAGCAGTGAGCACCTCTCATGTTGCGAAGAGTCACTCAAGTCTTTTGGCAGAGAGCGGCCTAGCAGAGTGGCCTGTCATCACAATGCTGCTGGAGGTAACAGCCAATGCTGGGCAGAAGATTGGGACCCTAATCGACCTAGCTTCTGACACCAATTATATCCCCCATGAGGCAGCAGGTCAGCTTAATCTTAGAAGTGAAGACATCACGCTTGTGGTCCATGGTGTAAGAGGCATGAAAATTTACATCAAAACAAAACAGTACCTCCTGAAAATTTGTATTAACACCTCAAGAGGTACTCTCAAGTCCCACCAGCTGATTTGCTACAGCTTAGACAGCATTTCACATATCCACAGACATGTGTCAGCCAAAAAACTGCAAGAATTCTTCCCAGACGTCCTGCTCAGTGATCTGGTAAGACCAAGAGAGATCCAGCTCCTTGTAAGTCACAAGGAGGTTCAGCTGGCTCCGCAGAAAATTCGCACAGTGGGGGACCTCGTGCTGTGGGACGGACCAATGGGAAAGACAGTTGCGGGCACTCATCCTGAGCTGTTTGAAGAGGTCACTGTATCAGCCCATACATCAAGAACGCACTTTGCAAGGTCTATGAGAATTGCTGCTGCAAAGTATGAAAACACACCTGCATAGTCCCCACTTATCCTCCACAAAGCCAGCAAGCCTCAATTGTTGTCCAATCTCAGCAATCTAGTTGTGCAGCTACTACATCCAACTTCCTCGAGTGGTGGAAATGGAATAGTATTGGTGCTGTTTGCGTCCCAAGATGTGGGGGCTGTCGCTGTGGGAACTGACAGCCAGGTGGCAAGGAAATGACCCTCGCTGAAGAAAGAGAGCTGGAGGTGGTAAGGAGTGGCCTCACGTATGTAGCTGCTGATGATCACAGTGAGAGGCCTCACTGGCACGTCAAGTACCCCTGGGTAGCAAATCCAGCCTCATTACCAAGCAACAGGCGTGCAGTTGAGGCCACATGCTTCAGGACTGAGAGGCAGCTGTCCAGGGAGCCAGAGTGGAGAGCTGCCTATGCTGCACAAGTTCATGAGATGGTCAAGCGCTGGGCCGCAATGACGTTGTCTAAAGACGTCCTTTATGCATGGACTGGTCCAGCATCAGCCACCTCATCGCACCCAACCCGTACTCCATCACAACTCCAGTGAGACTGGTCTGGAACAGTAGTCAAAAGTGCAAAGGGGTAAGCCTCAATGATCTCCTCCTAAAAGGCCCAGACGTCCTCAACTCCATCTGAGCTGTGCTTCTCAAATTCCAGAGGGGAGTTTTTGCTGCTTTGGGAGACATAAAGAAAATGTACAATTCAGTGTGGCTCAAAGACCAAGAGGTGCATTTGCATAGGTTCCTGTGGTATGGCTCTGAAGAGGAGGAGCTGGGTGAATATGCAGTCACGAGAGTTAACATTGGAGATAAGCCAGCAGGTTGTATTGCTCAACTCGCCATGAGAGAGACGGCTAATCTCCCCCAGTTCAGCCATCTTGAGGAAGAGCGTCGAGTGCTGCAGGAGGACAGCTATGTCGATGACCAGTTAACCTCTCATGACAACTTAGACCAACTTAAAGTCAATACAGAAAATGTAGTGCAGATCCTGAAAGCAGGAGGGTTCGAGTTGAAGCTGTGGGTCTTCTCTGGTCAAAGTAAGAGGGAGTCTGCTGGAAAACAGGAACAGGTGGCTATTCCAAAGTCTGTGATCCTGCTGAATCAGCTCAAAGAGGAGGACAACAAAGCTCTTAGCCTCGGCTACTCCCTGGAGGATGATAAGCTTTATGTCATGGTTGGGATAAATTTCTCAAAGAGGAAGAGGAAAATGAGACTTGGCCAGGACCTTCAACTGGATCAGGTGAGAGCCCAGACGCCAGACCCACTGACACAACTAGCGTTACTCAGCCAAGTTTCTGGACTGTATGATCCGATTGGTCTGACGACGCCTGTAAAGCAGAAAGGAACCATTTTGGTTCGGAGAGCATTTCAGGAGGCCAAACCCAAGTGTAGCACCATCAAAGATACTTGGGACCTTGCGCTATCGGGAAAGCTCAGGGAAGATGCCATCAGCCTCTTTGAAGAATATGCCCTGCTGAGTAAGGTCAAGTTTCACAGAGCCATGACGCCAGCGGGCGAGTTAGCTGAACCTAACGCAATCACCTTCTCTGATGGTAGCGAGCATACTTATGGTGCCGTCTTGTATCTGCGGTAGGCCTGTGACCAAGGTTCTACGGTGAGGCTGGTGGAGTCTAAAGCTAAACTAACTCCCTTAGACCACAAGGGGGAAGTAGTCAAGGCAGAGCTTTGTGGAGCAGTATTCGCCGTACGGTTGAAGAAGTACTTTGAGCAACATAGCCGAATTCAAGTCAAATAATGGTACCACTTTGTTGACAGCCAAACAGTCCTTGGTGCAATTCAATGTGAGAGCTATGGCTTCCAGACCTTTTTCACCAACAGGATTGGAGAAATCCAAAGCAGCACGCAACTTCAGGATTGGTGGTGGATCCCTGGACCACTGAACATTGCTGATATCATCACGTGCGGGGCTGGTCCAAAAGATTTGGATGAAAATTCACCATGGCAGCAAGGACCAGAGTTCCTGAGTCTACCAGCTGATGGGTGGCCAATTAAGTCTGCAAAGGATGTATCAGCAACTGCCAGAGAGAGTGTTGGAAAGATGCAGAAGAAATAATTTGCTGCTGCACTCACAAGAGCTCAGGTGAAGAAAGAGCCACCGCATCTGGAGCATCGGTGGCCACCTGCTGGTGCTGCTGTCCGAAACCTGGTGGATGAAGGACGGGTCAGCAATTTGGCTCACCTGGTTAAGACGGTCACTCAGGTCTGGAGGGCAGCAAAATGCTTTGCAGCTAAAAATAAGATCCTGGGAACTCCAAAGTGGGAGGCGGTTTCATCAGCCGGGGTCATCACTGCAACAGAGAGCCAAGATTCTTTTAGAGACCTTTTTTCTTGCTGCACAAGAGGGTGTGACCTTTCCAACTACCACAATAGATCGGCTGGTAGTCTTCAAAGAGGAAGAAACTGGGCAACTGGTTTGTGGTGGGAGAGTCCAGGCTTTTAATGAAGACAGAGTTTGTGTCCCCCCTTACCTTACAGCGCCTGGGTTGCAACTCTGTTGGTTCGTGAAGCTCACAGCAAGGGTCACGAGGGAGTGGCTGCAACTCTATTGAAGGAGAGAAAGACAGCACGGGTCATCAATGGACGAAGAATTGCTCAAAAAGTCATTGAAAACTGCGTGATCTGCAAGAAAGCCAGAGCTAGAAGATGCCAGCAAGTGACAGGTGATCTGCCTCAAGAGAGAACTGGGCCAGCATCCCCATTTGAGTTCACAGCTGTTGACTTTATCTGGTCAAAGATGATGTGAGGAAGAGAGTCACAATGAAGGTTTGGGGAGTTGTATTCTGCTGTACGGCCAGTAGAGCAATCCACACAGAGCTTGCCAACACCATGTCGACTGAAAGCTTTGTGATGGCTTATCAGAAGTTTACAGCAATTTGAGGGCATCCTAAGAAGATTTGGTCTGATCCAGGGACCAATTTTGTTGGTGCCAAGCCTGTACTGAAGGAGTTGTATCAGTTTTTGGATGGCCTGGACAGATCTGTTGTGGAGGAGACTTCAGCTCAAAATGGAACTGACTGGCAAATCCAGCCAGCTGATTCACCTCATCAAAATGGCTCTGCTGAAGCAGCTGTTTGAATTGTGAAGAAGGCGTTCCAGAGTCTGGGAAGAAACTCAGGGCTCAGTTACAGCGAACTTCAGACAACACTTCAGCTGGCCGCTAACCTTTCTAATGAGTGTCCCATTGATGTCAGGGTGCTGAGCCATGAAGACACTGTGCAGTACATCACACCCAATACACTCCTGCTGGGACGAGCATCATCAAGTGGTGACTGGAAAACATTCAACTTCACAAGCTATCCCTATAAGAGACTTCAGGAAATGCAGCACCAGGTAAACAAATTCTGGAGGTCCTGGAGCCAACTTGCCAGTCCTAATCTCTTTGTGAGAAGTAAATGGCACACCACACAGAGGAATGTTGCAGTTGGAGATACTGTTTGGCTGTGCGACCAGAATGCATTGAGGGGACATTTTAAGCTTAGGAGAGTCATCAGTGTCAACCCAGACTCCAGAGGCATTGTACGGGATGTGAATGTTAGAGTTGTGGCTAGCTCCTGTATTCCTGAGGTGAGGCCTGCAACATCAGCATTCAAGCATCCTGCATCCAAGCATCCTGCCTCCAGCATTCAGAGGAACCTTCAGTCTACAATTCTTCACTGGGACGTCCAACGTTTGGTGGTCCTGCTGCCAGTGGAGGAGCAGGCAGGAGGCCCAGGAGGAAATCTCTGACCGCTAGCTCACTGTGTGCGATCTTTCCAGCGGTTTCTATGGGAAGATCGAGTGGGAGGTGTTGGCTGAGCTGCCATCTCTGCCTGAGTGCTTCAGGTTTGGGTGTGCTTCCCAGCCTGAAGGCAGTTGGTTGATTGCCCCAGGTGGGAATGAGCTGGTGATTAAGGGAGTTTGGAGGCAGATACTCACAGGGCAGTGGGGAGTAAGCAGTGTGTGAGAGAAATGGTTGGAGAGTCTTGACTTGGGAAAAGGAGACTGCAGGACTAAAGCTTGTTTCAAGCTAGGAAGAAGGAGCCGGTGAGCGTTCATTTGTGATATGTGTCTTTGTAGCTGCATTTGGAAAATCATTTGATCAAATTTAGGTTAAATGTGATGTATTAAAAAATCGTGTGATTGAAATGTAAGTTAAAATGTCATATTTAATATCATGTGGGTTTAAAAGTATAGTTAAAAATGGAGTGTATTTTAAAAGAGTTTAAAAGTTAAAAGCCGCTAAAGCTGTAAGGTTAAAAATCATTATTGAACAGTGTCTTAAGATGTATTTAGTATTTAGAGTGTTTTAGATGTGGGTATTTTCTATTTTCAAGATTAATTTTTAGTAGTTTAAAAGCTGAGTATTTGATTTTGGGTTATGTTGATTTATAATGGTTTCTTGGGTTACATTTTCCTTGATCTTCTATTTGTGTTTGTATTTAAAGGTTTTTCACCTGTGCTTGGCCTTGATGACTTTTCAAAATGAAAGGAAAGAAAAGGAAAAAGTTGAGTCTTGGTCACTGAGTGACTTCCAGTTCTATCTTCCTAACCAAGCTTCCCGTTCAAGTGGGTGAAACTGCTGGTCAAACCTCACAAGCGTGAGGGCCGCTTGACAATGAGGCTCTTCCGGGAGCCGGAGTCCACTAAGAAACGTCTCCCCGAACGTGTGTCTGTGATGAAAAGCAGCTTGTGCCTGTCACCAGCAGTCGTAGCTGCTACTGACTGCTGGCTGTGCCCTGTTCCCTGGCTTCTTGAATTGGCACAGCGGCAGACAGCATTGGGCATTCGAGCCGGTGATAGAAACAGAGTGTCCTGTTCCTGCGTCTCTTGGCGTCCGTCCCAGCCACCACCAACGGCTCCTCGACCTCACTGAAGCCCTTTCCAGATGTCAGTGTTGTTGTGTGCACGCTGAGAGTTCTGGTCACTAGGATGATGCGGTCCACCTCCTGCACCAGAGCGTGATAGTTCTTGGTCACCAGCAGCAGCGAGTTGGCCAGGATCGCCCTCACTGTAGTGTGTAGGTTCCTGAGGAAGAGGTGGGCAAACAGCAAGGATTCGTTGTTCTTCCCCATCAATGCTAATGTGACAGAGATCATCCTGCGCAGTTCGCCCCACACGGGACACAAACCCGCGACCTCTCAGTCAACTAACACAGTTCGAGCATGGGAGACACAGCACGATTGCGCTGAGCTATCGGTCGGACCTTTAGCTCAGCGCTACCGATACTGTATGAGGCTTTGGGAGGGAGGTTTACTAACGTTCTACGCCGAACAGTACTAGTTGGCATCCGTTACACTCTCCCCCTTAAACCTCACTCCCATGCCGGGTTCACGGCACCAGTGTGACAGAGATCATCCTGCGCAGTTCGCCCCACACGGGACACGAACCCACGACCTCTCAGTCAACTAACACAGTTCGAGCATGGGAGACACAGCACGATTGCGCTGAGCTAAAGGTCCGACCGATAGCTCAGCGCTACCGATACTGTATGAGGCTTTGGGAGGGAGGTTTACTAACGTTCTACGCCGAACAGTACTAGTTGGCATCCGTTACACTCACATGCTCTCCATCAGCTCCATAGCTGATCTGTCACTTAACTCTGAGCACGTTAGGAGTCTCTCTGCTCTCTCACTGTCCAACAGGGTATACCCCTGAATTAGCATCTGCTTGAGCGTGCCGTATTTCCGCTGGGCCGGCGGTTCCTGGAGCAGGCTCGTCACTTGCTGTGTGGCGCGCACATCCAGCGTAGCGACCACATTATAATATTTGGTGTCGTCCGTTGTGATCCCGTGGAGTGCGAATTGGGCTTCCACATGTAGAAACCAAGTGGTCGGACTGTGAAGCCAGAAGCCTGGGAGCTTGACTGTGACAGCGCATGCCGTGCTGCTTTTCTCCCTCTGGGTTGTCTCCGGGGCGGTGCTCGGCTCATTCTCCATTGCACGTCTTAGGGTCACCAATGTGGAAGATGAAAGCAGATGAGACAGCGAGCAGAACGACACATGAACTTTATTCACCTTTCAACATAAAACACAAAAAAACCCCTCTTCTCTTGAGTCCCTGAGCGAACTCTTTTATACACTTCTATTCCCGCCTCCGGCACACAGGGTAAACACATTAACATACAGACATGAAAGACATGCACACACGTTAGCATGACATTGACACACACGTCACAGAGCAGGTCTTGCTACCATACATTCGTCCCCCCTGCATCCTCAGGTGTGAACCTGGCGTGGCGGGGGATGAAAGGCACATCTTTGTTTGTTTAGCTCCTCTCCCCTTTTCTCCATTAGCATTCCTAACTATCTTCTCCCCCACCAACCCCTTTGTCCTCTGCGGAGGGCCATGTGTATTGTGTCCACCACAATACTATTATTCAGTGATCAAATAACGTATTATCCTAAAACCTTCAATCTGTTACATACATACTCCACAAAAATGCAACCTTAGCATTTTGTTGTATACGTTAAAAAAGGCATATATCAACCAAATTTTAGACACCTTTTTAAAAAGATTGTGTTAAGCACTTCTTTGCACTATCCTTTGAAAATACTGCTGAAGCAGCATGACTTGTTAAACACGTGTGCACTGGTCTGCTCAGCAACGAAATTCCATTCTAAAATATACAGTTTTATGTTAACAAAAAATGGACATTGAACTATGGATTTTACATCAGTAAGCCTATGCAGACACCCATTCAGAGGCGTTATTCAATTTTAAGTGTCCGTCATCTCCATGTAGTTAACTTTAAATAAAAAGTTGTTCAATGCAAAAGTAGCAAATACGAATATGTTGCCTGGTGTATATTACATTTTGCAGTGATCCGTTTTTGTTTTTTTTCCGAGAGGGCCTTGAAGAAATTAATTAAATGTGCGGGCACATTAATTATTTAAGTGTAAAAGCTCAGTAAAATCAATAAAATGTCTCCAAAAGGTTATGTCATTGTGCTAATTTAAAATGCAGGATATATTTCCAAGGCGAGTTTTTAGAGACTTTCAAATTAATTTCAACGCTAACTCGGGTCTCTTGCGCCTCCCACGGATTCTACCCGGAAGCTTGGTAGTGTAGGAATTTCCGGTTACGTCAGAGAGTCAGGACTCCATTAGAGCTGCAGCTGTTTGAGGAGAAACAACAACAAAACTGGCTGGCTGAGAGAGCTTTTACTGTGACAGTAGGCTCCGAGCCCGACAACGAGGCCTCAAATCTGGAAGCGCGAACTTCTTTTCCCACCTGGAGCTCCGTCGGCTTCTAACCACGGCCGCTCTCGGTGAGGAAACTCTGGCCTCCGCTTCCTCCTCCTCCGACTCGGACACCGGCGGAGCGTCGCCGCCCCCGCGGAAGAAGCACCGAGCCTCGGCGGCGGAGGGAGCAGGAGAGCCCGGGGCTTCATCAGTTGTAACAGGCCTCTCTGGAGTTGTCCTGGGACTTGGTACTCACTCTCAAACCACTTCTACCATCCACTTCAACCGAAACGTCGGCAACATCATGCAGTCAAACGGGGCAGGCCAGGGACAGGAATCCTCGGATCTCTCGTGCTTGAACAGCGCTCAGAATGGGGAGTCCTCTTCGGCCGGTGGAACGCACTCCAACGGGCTTCTGTCCAGCACAGACAACGGTAGCAACGTCGGTACCAGTAACGGGTCTTCGATCGGGCCCTGTACAGGGACTTCGTCTGCCTCCACGGCCTCGGGTTTGGAGGTGGGCTCCCTGAAAAAGAAGAAGCGACTATCGCAGGCGGAGGAGGATGTCATACGATTAATAGGGCAACATCTTCACGGACTAGGGCTAAAGTAAGTTTACTGAACATGTCAGTCGAGAAAAAACTCACAAAAGCATGGAACTTTACTGTTGTACGTGTAAAGAGAGGTCAGTGTAGCTGGTATTTTGTGTGAATCCGCGAAATTAACAAACTAAAACCTGGTGGAGCTGGAAGACACAAACATGGGGGGATGGGGTAGTTAGTTAGCCTGGGAGCTCGGCAGTTGGTAGAAAGAAGGGGTCCATCTTGCACAATAACAGTTAGCTTCAAAGCTAATAGCACTAGCCTTCGTAGAGGTGTTGTATGTCCTGACATTAATTCTTCAAGGAAACACAAAACTCACCTTAGCAATAGACTGTTACACAAGTTCACGATGAATGCTTGATGATTACGGATAATAACGCCATGATGCGTTGATAAACGTTACTGATTTCTCTTTGAATAAAAGGCATTACATCATCTAACGTTAGTAACATTTATCCACGGAATGTAACCGTTTAGTTAATGTGTTTTGTTGTGATTTACAATCAGTGTCATAAGACCCGACAAAATTTGTCTCAGTAGTTGTGGATTCAAGCCGAATAATTAAGGGTTTTTGCGTTTCAAGCCTCACTGCGCAAAACATTTGCGGATAAAATATAATGTTCCCCTGGTCATCGTCCGTTTTTGCTTGGATTGTTTGTCTTTGTTTTACAGCTTTTGTGCTGGACAGGACTATGTTGTTAAAGTCTTGATAAAGAAATGGGGATTTGTCTGTGGTGCATATACTGTAATAATGAGTATGGTTATGAAAACTGGCCCGGTTATTTTAGTGTTTCGCCTGCACCACCACTCATTTCGGTTACATTCACCAGAATAAGCTTATTTTTATTCCGCGTTTGCATGAGGATTTCTATTTTATTTTTTTTCTCCGTCAGAACAGTGTGTCAACAGTCAGTGAAAACACTGCCATGCCTGATTATGGCCATGTATTTATTTAAGGACAATAGTCAGTAACGTGGGCGACGATTGCTCCTGAACCGAGGAGAATCGGATGGTTTGATGGCGGTTGAGGAATGCGCTCACAGCCAGTTGTTTCAGATGGAAACGCTGCGTTTGAATCTAATAATAGCATGGATGACTTTTCAAGAGATGTCTGTGTAGTGATCCTCCGCAAACGGACAGTTGTAGCTCTGTTGGACAGTGAGGCATCTGTTGATGATCTCCTGTGTCCAGCTGGAAAGTACAGCAGCCATTTCAAGGCATTACAAAAGACAGTCTCCTATGTCTGTGTTTACAATGAGCATTTGGGGAGGGGGGGGGGTACATGGCAGTGTCTTGTATGAAACAGAGCCCCCACACTTCAGTTGGGGAAATGCAAGAGAAATCAGGCTCAACATAGAGCTGCTGCGCCACTCCATTGATACCTGAGAATGATGTCATCATGTTGAAGGTGTCACCCCCCCCCCCCCCCCAACAATCCTCAGCTCACTTACATTATCTGGCACACACATCTCAGCATGCATATTTATTGGGTTGACTTGTGTGTTTAGCAGAGAAATTATGCTTGCACAGATGGATATGGTTCATTGTTGATAGACTGGGTGGGGGGGGGGTGCATTGACTGCTCAATTCATGTCAGTACCCTCAAATAATTTTCTGGTGACACTACTGCTCTGAGCTGGTTTCCTCCAGATACTGCTGGCCATCCAATTTTCTTCTCTCTGTTGGCACTGAGTGATATCGGTTAAGCTTGCGCTTAAATGCACATTTCACAGACCCAGTTTCCTATGCCTTTGCTAAAAGTATGCATTATCCTGTGTAGGAAAATGTCATAAATGATTAGTCATGAATAGTCTGCCTGAAAATGTCATCTGCCTACTTTAAAGCATCATCCCCTCTGAGCTCATCTGCAACTCCTTTTAACCTTCGTTTTTAAAAATAGTCCTTTGTTTCTTTCATATGTCTCACCTCTGTATGTCAGCATAACTTTGTCTGCTTCTCTTCCGCTCTCTCTGTCTCTCTCTGCAGTCAGACAGTGGACCTGCTGATGCAGGAATCAGGCTGCAGACTGGAACACCCCTCAGCTACCAAGTTCCGCAACCATGTCATGGAGGGAGAGTGGGACAAGGTTGGTCTTGATTTAACGTGGTTATACAATGGCAAGTATTTGGATAAACATGGAGTTTATGAGAATCCTTGTAATCTGCTGTCAGTATCTACTGAGAAACCAGTGTCTTGTCTGATGAACAAAATTATGTCTTTTGATGTCAGTTGCGCATCATATGTATTATAGTCCAGCAGCCAGATAGGGTGCCCTTGCACCCCCCCCCCCCCACACACACACAGTAAAGCAACCCCTATATTTTCTGAAGTCTTGAGATGTCCACTATATGAAATGAAACCACCAAGGTGCTGATGCCTCGGTGCCTGTGGCATGGGAGGCTGTAAAAAAGTCACACTGCCACTTCTAGTGGCCCAGCATAGTTACCTCCGCCAAAGGGGGAGGTTATGTGATCATCGCCGTTGGTTTGTCTGTCTGTTTGTTTGTTTGTTAGCAAGATAACTCAAAAAGTTATGGACGGCTTTTCATGAAATTCTCACAGATTGTCAGAAATGGGGTATCCTACAGATGATTAGATTTTGGTGGTGATCCGGATCACCGTCCACAAGAAAACCGCCATTACGCAAAATGCCAGTTTTGTGAATAACTACTAAACCACTAATCCTATCATTGTCAATCCAATTGCTTGTCATATGTTTTCATGGTCAAGGAATCTGAAAACGTACACACAAACACTGTATGGGGGGAACTGTGGCGCTTGGCGGAGGTCTGCGCTCTCAGAGTGCTTTTCTAGTTATTACAATACCTTTTTTCACAGCTGCATTGATGGTAAAGGTGAGTTAAATTTGTGTTTATTTTGAAAACAAAGCCTGATCTGGAAATTGTGGCAAATTAAAAGTCAAGAAAATATGGCCGTCCAATGATACAAGCCTTTAATTCCAGTTGATTTTGAGTGGGTGAGCTGAAAAGCTGGTAACACATAGACATACATACACAGACAAATCGAGTGATTACCATATGCCTATGTTGCCTTTGCATCATAGGTAGATTTAAACATATATAATATGGACATAACATGTTTGAATGGAACATAAAAGCGTGATAGGATAAAACATTCTTATCAGCCAGATTTTATTAACATCTACATCTAAATCTACAGCATCATCCCTGTCACAAGAAATGTCCTTTCAACAAAGTCTGAATTGATATATAATATAAACATAGATTAATTGGCATTAAGTAGGGATTCCACATTGTCTGTAGGTATGAATGTGAGAATAAATGGTTGTCTGTCTCTCTGTTTTGGCCCTGTGATGGACTGGGGAACTGTCCAGGTTGCACCCTGCCTCTCGCCCAAAGAAGCTGTTATACCCTCCCCCCCAACCTGAACGAATTAAGTGGTTAAGAGAATGAATGATTGATATAGACATACATGTGATGAGAACTGAAGAGTGTCATGGCATAAAATATACAAGTATTATGCAGTCTTAGAATTTATCAGCGTGTAAAGTTCATCATGTAATGGTGGACAGGTTATGTATTGAATTACAACATGTGTAATTTGTCTATCCATCTGTACATCTTAACCACTTATGCAGGTGTCTGGGTTGCAGGGGCAACAGTGTAAGCAGAGGACCCCAGACTGCTGCCTGACTCACATGGCAACCATGCTTCCAGTCATCCCTCCTGCAGTCAGTAACCCAGCTGTACTACAGACCAATGTGGCTCATTTGGACAGAGTCCATCCAGGTCCCAGTGGCAGAAACCTGGGCACCAGGCACTTGCCATCAATTCCCCTCCCCTGACCTGGCTCCAGGGTGGGGCCCAATAACCCCAAACCTGGTGGGGTACACTGGATCCTTGCTGTAACCTTTTTATGGGAATCCACTGGACCAGCTCTTGGTCTGGTCATTCACCCAGGACTAGTTTGCCTTGGAAGACCCTACCAGGAGCAAACTGCTCCTGACAGTGTAGCTATTGAGATCATAATGGCATGCAAAACCCTTCACCACAATAAGGTGGCGATCTGGGGGGGTCAACTAATTGTATGATGAAAAGTAAACTTATAACAAATATGCTAAAAATTGCAAAGAAAGGCACTAATTCAGGTGTAAGCTACTGGAAAATCTTCCACCAAGTCACTCCAGTCACATCATCTCCATGTGTGTCTCACTATTGTAAAAGCCATAAATGCCAAGCTTTTTTAGTAGGCACCGACCTTTCAGGCAGACATACAAAAAAAGACAATTTCTCCTGCTAAGTACTCCCACAAATGACAGTCTTGATCCTCTGGGATTATGCCATGATTCAGAAGCATGGAGAGGAATACATGGTAAATATAGTATCAGAAATGGCAATTTCAATTGCCATGTGCTAAGTACCACCAGCACAAATGCCTTTCTCCAGCAAAAAGAAGGCTGGAAACTACCTGGAAGCAATCACAGTCCAAACATTGACACCTTACTGACTACATCCTAGTGCATCAGTGAGACTGGCAAGATGTCTTAACACACCAGAGTAATGCTTCACGTAGTGTCGAACTGATAATTGCGTCGTTCCTGCAAACTTAACCTTTAGTCCAAGGGAAAACCATAGGGAAGGGGTGTCCCTAGGAAACAACTGTCTGCAGTTACAGTCAAAGCTTGAGGAAACCAGACACCTTATCATCCCCTCCCCCGAAGGGATTTAGGAACACCTAAAAAAACTCAATTCATCCCTCCCTCCCTCTCCATCCATCTTCTACCACTTATCCGGGGGTCCGGGTTGTAGAGGCAGCAGTCTAAGCAGAGAAGCGCGCCTATCCACAGCCACCTCTCAGAGCTTTTCGGGAGGGTACAAGGAGACATCATCCCTCCAGAATGTCCTGGGTTTGCCCAGGGGTCTCCCGCTAGTGGGACGTTCCTGAAACACCTCACATGGGAGGCGTTCAGGAGGCATCCTGATCAGATGCCCAAATCATCTCCTTCTTCACCACAACAGATTAGTGCAATGTCCGTATCACTGTAAATGCTGTTCTGATCCGTCCATTCTCCCCTCACTTGTGAATAGCACCCCAAAAGATACTTCCAACTCCTCCATTTGGGGGAGGAGCTCATCCTCAAACCGGAGAGGACAATCCACCTGTTTTTCACTGAGAGCCATGTACTTGGACTTTGGGATGCTGATTCTTATCCTGGCCACTTCACAGTCAGTAGCACCCCAGTAAGACCTGTAGGTGATTACTCAATGAAGCCAACAGGATCACATCATCTGCCAACAGCAGAGACGAGATCCTGTGACCACCGAACATGACAACCTCTGTTCCTTGCTTGCACCTGGAAATCCTGTCCATAAAAATTATGAACAAGATTGGTGACAAAAGGCAGCCCTTGCAAGGTCTGCAGAGTCCACTCTGAGATAATTATCCCGCACAGCACAGAGATATGGGTCATCTCTTGTAGCTACCTAAGACTCCTGGAGCACTTCTGTCAACGTTGCCTGTGCTCCATCCTTAAGATCCACTGGAACAACTTCATCACCAACAACAAAGTCACTGAACAAGGTGGTAAGCAGCACCAAGGCCATGCTTGTAGGAGGAACACAATTACCATGGACAGGACACATCTCTAGAATGGAGGATCACTGCTTTTCTAAGATCATGAGAAAGAACTACAGTTCATAACTTAATAAAAGATGTCCGCCAGTCACTGTGACATAGTGGCTCCAGAGAAGAGCTATAAAGACAGCCTGGAGAAGGCTCTTAGCCTCTGCAGTATGGATCACCATTTTTGGTATACCCTAGTTCCCGACCACAACAGCTAGAGAGGCATTATACATCAGACTGTCTCCAGCCTGATGAAGTGGATGAAAGAGAATAAGACGGACAAAGATGTAAAGTTGTTGACCTCACCTCGGTGTTCTGTGAGTGGTTATGTTTGGGATAGCCATACTTGGTCTCGTGGTGACATTTTTCATTGGTTGAAAGCAGCCGAAACTAATAAGTGGCTGTGTGAGGTGCGCTTAGCATATCAGCGGTCAGTCAGCTGTGGGTGACTACAGTCACAGCACAGTGACATAAGTGGAAATTAAGCTGAAGGCTATCCATTATTATTCTGACAAATTAGATTAATTTTGAAGTTGTAGCAGACATACTGTGTGAAAAAATGATTGCCCCTAAACCTAATAATTGGTTGGGCCACCCTTAGCAGCAACAACGGCAATCAAGCGTTTGCGATAACTGGCAATGGGTCTTACAGTGCTGTGGAGGAATTTTGGCCCACTCATCTTTGCAGAATTGTTGTAATTCAGCCACATTGGAGGGTTTTCGAGCATGAACTGCCTTTTTAAGGTCATGCCACATCATCTCAATCGGATTCAGGTCAGGACTGTGACTAGGCCACTCCAAAGTCTTCATTTTGTTTTTCTTAAGCCATTCAGAGGTGGACTTGCTGGTGTGTTTTGGATCATTGTCCTGCTGCAGAACCCAAGTGCGCTTCAGCTTGAGGTCACGAACAGATGGCCAGACATTCTCCTTCAGGAATTTTTGGTAGACAGCAGAATTCATGGTTCCATTTACCACAGCAAGTCTTCCAGGTCCTGAAGCAGCAAAACAGCCTCAGACCATCGCACTACCACCACCATATTTTACTGTTGGTATGATGTTCCTTTTCTGAAATGCTGTTTTACTTTTATGCCAGATGTAATGGGACACACACCTTCCAAATGTTCAACTTTTGTCTCATCAGTCCACAGAGTATTTTCCCCAAAGTCTTGGGGATCAACAAGATGTTTTCTGGCAAAATTGAGACGAGTGTTTATGTTCTTTTTGCTCAGCAGTGGTTTTCATCTTGGAACTCTGCCATGCAGGCCATTTTCGCCCAGTCTCTTTCTTATGGTGGAGTCATGAACACTGACTTTAACTGGGGCAAGTGGGGCCTGCAGTTCTTTGGATGTTGTTGTGTGCTCTTTTGTGACCTCTTGGATGAGTCTTCACTGCGCTCTTTGGGTAATTTTGGTTAGTTGGCCACTCCTGGGAAGGTTCACCACTGTTGCATGTTTTTGCCATTTGTGGATAATGGCTCTCACTGTGGTTCGCTGGAGTGCCAAAGCTTTAGAAATGGCTAGAAAATTGAACTCAGCTTTCAGAGATCTGATAAACCACAGTTATTTTATGTTTAACAGGGGGGCAATCACGTTTTCACACAGGGCCATGTAGGTTTGGATTGTTTTTTTACCCTTAATAATACACACTTCCAATTAAAAACTGCATTTTGTGTTTACTTGTGCTATCTTTGTCTAATATTTAAATTTGTTTGATCTGAAACATTTAAGTGTGTCAAACATACAAAAAAATGTGAAATCAGGAAGGGCCAAACACTTTTTCACACCACTATGTGTGTGCTATAATTACACAAATATTGCAGCATCTCACAGTGAGAAGAAAAAGAGTACTTTTCCACTCACTCCCACGGAGTCTGCGACGCTCTGACTGTCTCGGCTGCTGGAGGTAGCAGTTTGGCACGGTCTGCTCATCTCTGTTCTGTGCTATTTCGTGAATTCCAGTTTCCCTTTCACCTCGCATTATTGTACACCTCTGCTCCTCTTTTTTTCATGACAGCTCTCCAAAAGAAATTTCATGCACACTGTCTCTTCTCGTAAATATAAAGTTATTGAGTGTGGATATGAAAAAAAAAAAAAAAAAAAAAAAATATATATATATATATATATATATATATATATATATACATATATAAATAAACAAGAGCAGTAATCATTGTACTATATATACAGCGAGGAAAATAAGTATTGAACACGTCAACATTTTTCTCATTAGACATATTTCTGATGGAGCCATTGACCTGAGAATTTTACCAGATATCGGTAACCACCCAAGTAATCCATACATGCAAAGAAATCAAGGCAACTGTGTTCACGAAACAAGTTCTATTTAGTAAAGTGGAATGACACAGGGAATAAGTATTGTACACGTGAAGGAAAAAAAGAGGTGCAAAAAGGTATAGATGGCCAAGAAACCAGCTGAAATCCATCAGAGTTTAGGAAGCCATTCCATCCCATCCCCCATCAGTACAAATAAATTTCAGCTGGTTAAGTCCTGACTGATAAGCCTTTAAAAAGGTCTGAATATCAGATTGTCACACCACAAAGAACTCATGATGGGTAGAAGCAAAGGGCTCATTCAAGACCTTCACAACCTTATTGCTGCAAAAAATAATGATGGCATTGGTTACGGGCATATTTCTAACCTGCTGAATGTTCCAGTGAGCACTGTTGGAGCCATCATTCAGAAGTGGAAAGAACATCATTTTACCATAAGCCGGCCATGAGCTCCTCACAAGAGTTCTGACAGAGGAGTCAAAAGAATTATCAGAAGAGTTATCCAAGAGCCAAAGACCACTCATGGAGAGCTCCATTAGAGCTTATAGGACTTGATGGTACAATCCCTTAACGTAACAGCATTGCTTCTTGCCTGGTGTTTTGAGTGGGAGAGGGGTAAACTGCTTCATTGGGGTCATCAGGTGGGCACCCTCCGTCCTCAGTGTTTCATTGATTTTATGCCCACAACACCTCCAGAGGGCTTAACAGCAACAACCTGGCATCCCTGGAGTGCCTACCTTTGCTGTTATCCCTCTGGACATCTTGCAGCCCAGTTGGAGTCTTTCCTTTTGATGTACAACCAATTGCTGCTTCGTTCAGCAGCCTCAGATAGTGATTTTATTGCTTGCCGGCAAGGCCTGTCCTCACACCCCCATTTTCCTCAGCAGCCTAAATGTAGTCTTGGCAACAAACCCTCTACACCCAACCTCCACCGGGAACACCTTGGTACGCCAATTGTGTTGTTCTGCCTGGGCTGCTATGTCAGTTTATTTTAGGCTTTTCCATTCGTACGCCTCTCTCACTGCAGCTTCCCAAGGTACCGTTAGTTTCAGGATGTATAGTAACTTCTGCGACGATGACCACAAGATGAGGTCTGGTCTGAGATTAGTTATTGTCTCTGTTGGAAAGACCAGTTTATGATCAAGGTCAACCTGCATCTTCGGGTTACAGGCCGGGTCAAGGAGGGTCAGGTTCACTCTTGATGATGAGTTCACCACACGTTCGTTTGCTCTGACAAAGGGAATGGTGCTTGGTAGTCCAACCATTGGGGAAGCAGGGCATTGGTGGTAGCTCTTCTTTCTTCTAGAATGATGGCCAGTTGTTGCAAGACCTGGTTGTGCCTCCAGGTGTAGCGGCCATGGGACAGGCTGGTTTTGCAGCCAGTCAGGATGTGCCTCAGAGTTGCTGAATTTTGGCATAGAGTGCATGTAGGATCTTCTCTCACCCACTACTGTAGGTTTTTTAGGTGTAGGGAGAACATCATAGGAGGCTCTTAGGATGAAACTCAGTCTGCTTCCTTCCATTTCCCAGAGATCCCTCCAGGTGAGCATGCAATGTTCTTGGTTTTCCCAGTTAATCCACTGGCCCTGTTTGGACTGTGAGATTGCCTTTGTGCACCTTTCTACTTCCTCCTGGTGCTGAACAGGTTCAATTACCATCTTTCTTCTCTAAATGGATGAAGCTTTATGCCATGTTGGTCGATTTGGCCCAGATCCAAGTCCTGTTCTTCCCTGCTGAATGTGACCAACTATATCCGCATGCTGGAGAGCAGATTTTGCTTGTTGCACGGCCTCTGATGGAGTCCATTTCCTCCCAGTGTTTAATCCAGATATCGGTAACAACCCAAGTAATCCATACATACAAAGAAATGAAGGCAAATTTAGTGGGCTGCACGGTGGTGCAGTGGTTAGCACTGCAGCAGCACAGTTTACCCTTGGCCGGGGGATCGTGGGTTCGATCCCAGCCCCCGACCAACAGTGATCTGTGTGGAGTTTGCATGTTCTCCCCGTGTTTGCGTGGGTTTACTCCGGGATTTCTCCGGTTTCCTCCCACATGCCAAAAACATGCAGGTTAGGTTAATTGGAGACTCTAAAGTGTCCCTAGGTGTGAATGTGTGTGTGAATGGTTAAGAGATAGCGCCGTATCGTGGCTGCTTCATTCATCCAGGTGGTGGATTTTTTTTTTTTTTTTTTTAATGCCCTCAGTTTCCCCTCTGGGGATCAATAAAGTATACTAAATCTAAAATCTAAATCTAAATGTGTTCACAAAACAAGTTATATTTAATAAAGTGAAATGACACAGGGAATAAGTATTGAACACCCAAAGAAAAAGCGGTGCAAAAAGGCATAGAAGGCCAAGAAACCGACAGAAATCCATCAGAATTTAGGAAGCTATCCTATCCCCCGTCAGTGCAAATTAATTTCAGCTGGTTAAGTCCTGACTGATAAGCCTTTAAAAAAGGTCTGAATATCAGATTGTCACACCACAAAGAACTCATGATGGGCAGAAGCAAAGAGCTGTTTCTAGACCTTTGCAACCTTATTGTTGCAAAATATAATGATGGCATTTGTTACAGGCACATTTCTAACCTGCTGAATGTTCCAGTGAGCACTGTTGGAGCCATCATTCGGAAGTGGAAAAAACATTGTTCTACCATAAACTGGCCATGACCCAGGAGCTTGTCGCAAAATTTCTGACAGAGGAGTCAAAAGAATTATCAAAAGAGTTATCCAAGAGCCAAAGACCACTTGTGGAAAGTTCGAGAAAGACCTGGAGTTAGCAGGTACTGCTGTTTCAAAGAAAACAATAAGTAATGCACTCAGCCAACATGGGCTCTGTGCCCGCTCACCTTGCAAGATTCCATTGCTGGAAAAAAACAGGGATGGCAATTTTCCGCCGATCCGCGGATTTCCGCCGATTTATTTTCAAATTGATCATTTCTGTGAATCGTCTAAATCCGTTGAGAAAATTTTAGGGGGGTGTAAGGTACCTTATTGTTACCGATTTTAGCGAAAATCAACACGATTACATAAGCGCTCGGCGCTTCCCCGGGTCAAGTCTCCCGCGATAACCCGAATGTGTTGTACTCAAGATACTGCTGTATTGTAAATGGCCCTGCGATTGGATAGTTGCAAACGATTGGACCAGTCAAATGGCTCGTTGTATGCTTTGTCAAAAATTCATGGCGGCGTGTTTGTGTTGGAATTCTGAGCTTTCAGTATCGTTTTCAGCGGAATTATGAGATTTTTATCGAAGGATCAGGAGTCATCAGTGCTAGAAATAGACAAAAGTGTCAAAAATAAGTTCCGATGGAATTGGCTTGAGAGAAAAGTGACGGTAAAGGTGAAAATTGGCTCAAAGTTCGACGAGGTAACAGAAACACTCGGACAATTTCTGAAGAAACCAGACGTGGCCGGAAAAGCTTTTTGTGTGTATTGTAAAGACTTGATTAACTATGGATCGCGTGGATGTGTGGCGCTGTCAGACCACGCATCAAAAATGAAGAAACATGCCGACTACCTAAGAAGTGACTTGGTGACCAGTGTAAATAGTGTAAATAATGTAATAAACTCTTATAGAACTGTTAAATATGTTGGACTAAAGACAGTGAGACAACACTGAAGAAAAAGTAAGTTAACTTTTCATTAAATTTAATGAGTTATCTAAGTCTAGTATTTCATTTTTTATCATTTTTTTTCAGTTTAAATTACTTCTGTTTTACTGAAAACCTCTCAACTTCAGGGGGGCTGTGCCCCCCTGGTCCCCCATAAGTCTATCGACCAAATTAGATTTCAGCTGAAATCCGAATTTCCTGTTGCCATCCCTGAAAAAAGCATGTTGAAGCTTGTTTATAGTTTGCTGCACAACATTTGGGCAAGCCAGTAAAATACTGGGAGAACATAGTCTGGTCAGGTAAGACCAAAATTGAACTTTTTTAACACAGCATGTTTGGAGGAGAAATGGCACTGCACATCAGCCCCAAAACACCATACCAGCAGTGAAGTTTGGAAGTGGGAACATTATGGTGTGGGGGTGTTTTTCAGCACATGGTACAGGCAGACTTCATATAATTGAAGAAAGGATGAATGGACAAATGTACAGAGACATCCTTGATAAGAGCTTGTTGCCATCTTCCAAGATGCTGAAGATGAAATGAGGGTGGACATTTCAGCAAGACAATTTTCCCAAACACACAGCCAAGGAAACCCAGCTGGCTCCAGAGAAGGAAAATAAAGCTGGTAGAATGGCCCAGTCAGTCACCTGACTTGAATCCATTTGAAAATCTGTGTAACAAATTGAAGATCAGAGTTCATAGAAGACACCCACAGAACCTTCAAGATTTGAAGACAGTTTGTGTGGAAGAATGGACTAAAATCACTCCTGCGCCTAGTTTCTCCATACCAGAGAAGTCTGGAAGCTGTTATTACCAACAAAGGCTTTTCTGCTAAATATTAGATGAAGTTCACCAAACGTGTTCAATACTATTCCCTTTGTAATTCCACTTTAATAAATATAGCTTGTTTTGTGAACACAGTTGCCTTGATTTCTTTGTATGTATGGATTACATGGGTTGTTACTGATATCTGGTGAAAATCTCAGGTCAACGGCTCCATCAGAAATGTGTTTAATGAGAAAAATGTTGACCTGTTCACTTATTTTATTTACTTAGTGTTACTTATTTTCCCCGCTGTAGATCGCTGTATTCCAATCAACCACTGATCTGCCCTGAGTTTGATACGGCGACAAAATTAAAAGACTTGTAAAAATGCTGGTGACTCTCAACTATTTTTTTTCCCCACATTTCAATTCCAGTATTGATATGGTTGATACATAAAAATTCAATACTCTTTGAAAGGATATACATAGGTCGTTATCGCATAGTTATATCGGTGGCATAAAATGGCCCTCATTGTGTTAATATTGTTTACAATGACAATTTCTGGGACAATTTATTGTCCAACAAAATTTGTTATTACAGTCCTAACTGCATGGTGAAAAATTCTGACTGCATAGTATTTGTGTGTTTTATGCCATGGTACTCTTCAGTTCTAGTCACATGTATACGTTTATATTATGTAATATCAATTCAAATTTCACCAATTCAATTCAGTTCAGTTCAATTCAGTCAAACACCAAAAACATGTAGGTTTAGGGCGCTCGCGCATGCAGCGACCAGCAGCCGGTGGCTTGTCACCAGACTGCAAACCAAATCTACCTACGGGTACAAATAAGTAACAAAAAAAAAAAAAAAATTTGTTGAAAGGATATTTGTTGTGACATTGATAATTTATCTTATGGTGGCTGATATAAATGTTTTATCCCACCACGCTTTTATGTTTTGGTTAAACGTGTGAGTGGGATGATTCCTCTGCTGCTGTGGATTGGTTGTAAATGTAGACTATAAATATAGAATATGTAGTTATATATGCCCTACACATATACTGTATGTTATGTTGACTAATGTGTGACGTTTGAGTTTTTATTAAAAACTATTATCTTGACAATTATACTTACTGTGGGATAACCCCCACAACAGACTGGGACAAGCACAGCGCTCGACTAGAGCAATTAACATAACAGTGAAATGTGTGTATTAATGTCAACAGGCAGCCCAGCTTCGTCTAGCTTTTTCCTGCTCAGTACTGTGATGTTAATGTGCCATTCATGCATTGTGTTCATGCTTCCTGCCCTTACTGTGTCTATAGACTGATAACAATATGTAGATGTGCCTTGTAACCTCTTTTGTCCTGCAGCTCCGGAGCAGAGGCGAATTCCGGCCAGTAATCTCCTTATTGTTATGTGTGTCTCTCAAATGCAAATGCCCATACCTACTGCTGTGAATGCCTTTCATGTATTGTCTGTAGTTGGGTATATAAGCTGCATTGCTCTGTAACTCATGCTCTCTCTCTTCTACTGCACGCATTGCCTATCTGCTGAGAGCCTGAGGACCCGCTCCAGCCTGCCTGCACAAGGGCTGGAGCGAGTTCCTATGATGGCGGTATGATTTAATAAACCTACTTAAAACCCTCAGTTCGCTGCCTATTTTATCATCCGCCTCATTGGGTCGCTGCCTATTTTATCATCCGCCTCATTGGTGACCCCGAGAATGCACACGCTTTGTGCAACGCAACCTTCTGGTCTGGACAGCCACGCTGGTGACCTGATGACAACGAACGCAGCACCCGGCGGTGATTCTCCGACGACAAGTGAACGCAGCAGCCTGACGCAAATGATCTGCCCTCCCTTCTGCTACAGGGATACCTCGACGCAGAGTTACCAGGCGAAACTCTCCGGAGATCACCCACGACCGGGAAAGCTGCAGAAAACTTCATGGTGAGATCTGCACGCCTGAGATCTGCACAGCCACGCTGGGACCGGCCGCTCTCACAGCTCCTCCACACGAGAGCGCACGCACCTCGTCCTCTCTCCACGACGGCGACCTCCAGGGCCGACGGAGAACGCAGCGCGTGGACCTGAACGCACCATGACCAATCTACAGCAACACACCGAACAGGGATGATTATCGGCGCCGACTACGCTGATCTCCAGCAAACTCCCTGACCCTGACTCGCCTCTCCAGCGGGCCTACCCACATACGGAACCCCTGCACACGAGGACGGCGCACCACACACGGGACAATAACGGCTCCACAGACCGCCATTGTCCTTCGCCGCTGCACACAGAACCTCCAGGGCTGTTCGTACACCTGAGGCACGCACGCAGCTCGCTCACAGGATTTTCTAATGGTCTTAGCCACGGCGCACAACGGGAATTCAGCAGTCTGCGGTTCCCGAGGGCTTTAGGGTTGCGCCCGCACCTAAAGTCAACACGCCAAGTCCCTCTGCTTTTGTTTTTTTGTTTTTTTTCTTACAGCCGCTACGCAGCCTCGCCGCTCCTGTTTTTCTTCATGGCCGCTATTAATCCTCGCAGGACTTAATCGCGAGAGGAGTCAGTGACTAATTTTTTTTTCTCTTACAGCCGCTGTGGATCTCTGCACGTTCAACGGGACAGCCCCTCAACATCGCGGATCCACAAGCAATTTTTGCGCGGCCCAGACGACTTCGCCGTCCTGGGCCGGCACTTGCTACCCCCCACCCCCCCACCTCCGCCTGCACAGAGCTTTCCCTGCTCGCTGCCAAAGCCGAACTATCGAGGCCCCAGCCGCCTGCTGAGCCCTCTAGGGGGGAGTAGTGTGGGATAACCCCCACAACAGACTGGGACAAGCACAGCAGTCGACTAGAGCAATTAACATAACAGTGAAATGTGTGTATTAATGTCAACAGGCAGCCCAGCTTCGTCTAGCTTTTTCCTTTGATTTCAATACGTATGTAATTCTTTCTAGTGGAAGGTTTGTTAACATCTGTCTTAACCACTGAATCACGTCGGGGTCACCAATGAGGCGGATGATAAAATAGGCAGCGAACTGAGGGTTTTAAGTAGGTTTATTAAATCATACCGCCATCATAGGAACTCGCTCCAGCCCTTGTGCAGGCAGGCTGGAGCGGGTCCTCAGGCTCTCAGCAGATAGGCAATGCGTGCAGTAGAAGAGAGAGAGCATGAGTTACAGAGCAATGCAGCTTATATACCCAACTACAGACAATACATGAAAGGCATTCACAGCAGTAGGTATGGACATTTGCATTTGAGAGACACGCATAACAATAAGGAGATTACTGGCCGAAATTCGCCTCTGCTCTGGAGCTGCAGGACAAAAGAGGTTACAATGTACATCTACATATTGTTATCAGTCTATAGACACAGTAAGGGCAGGAAGCATGAACACATTGCATGAATGGCACATTAACATCACAGTACTGAGCAGGAAAAAGCTAGACGAAGCTGGGCTGCCTGTTGACATTAATACACACATTTCACTGTTATGTTAATTGCTCTAGTCGAGCGCTGTGCTTGTCCCAGTCTGTTGTGGGGGTTATCCCACACTTACTTCTTTTATCATTTGGATAATTATTGTTTGCAAAACATTATTACTCATTTCAGAACACAAACAGTCACATATACAGTGACATACTGGAGCTAAAACAGGATTGGACAATTTTCCAGATAGATTTTAGTTTCAGAACGGCACACCAATTTGATGGGTGAAAAATGTATGTAAACTTTTTCATCAATATCAAGTTATATTCTGAGTCCATGGTTCTCAGCCAGAAAAAGGTGGATTGTCCTCTCTGGGTTGGGTGCAAGCTCCTGCCCCAAGTGGAGGAGTTGAAGTATCTCGGGGCCTCATTCACGAGTGAGGGAAGAATGGAGCGAGCGATTGACAGACGGATCGGAGTGGCCTCTGCAGTGATGCGGAAGTTGTACCGGTCTATTGTGGTAAAGAGGGAGCTGAGCTCTAAAGCAAAGCTGTTGATTTACCAGCCAGTCTACGTTCCTACCCTCACCTATGGTCGTGAGCCTTGGGTAATGACTGTAAGAATGAGAGCGCAGATACAAGTGGCTGAAATGAGCTTTCTTCGTAGGATTGCTGGACTCACCCTTAGAGATAGGGTGAGGAGTTCAGTCATCCGGGAGAGGCTCAGAGTAGAACCGCTGCTCCACCACATCGAAAGGAGCCAGTTGAGGTGGTTTGGGCATCTGATCAGGATGCCTCCTGGACGCCTCCCATTTGAGGTGTTTCGGGCTTTTCCCACTGGGAGGAGACCCCGGGGCAGACCCAGGACATGCTGGAGAGACTACGTCTCCCAACTTGTCTGGGAATGTCTTGCTGTCCTGTGGTATGAAGAGCTGGAGCAGATGGCCGGGGGGAGGGAAGTTTGGACTTCTCTGCTTGGGCTGCTGCCTCCGTGACCCAGACCTCCAGAAAAGTGGTAGAAAATGGATGGATGGATGAAGTTATAGTTGTTTTCTAGATAAATTTATCTTTCATTTAAGGTATAAGTTATTTGGGCTGGATGAAAATTATTTGAAAAATTAAAGGCACCAACATAGTGAACTATTTGTACCTAAAATTAGTGTCCAAACACATATGAAGGTTTGTTAAAATGGACTGGAAAAACAGAGTGAAAATGAGTTTATACAATGTTAATTACTCATTTCACATAGTGGACATTCCAAGGCTTCAGGAAAAAAAAAAAAATTGTGTTGCATTACTGTGGGGGTGCATGGGGACCCTATTTGTACCATGGACTATAGCCATTTAATTGGACCCAGAGCAGGAGAGCTACTCTCGCTGCTGTTCGCAGGAGAGAGAGTATTGTTTAAAAAAAATGCTGATTTCAGTTTCAGAATGTTACTTCATTTTGATGGACAAAAGGTGTATTATAATTGAAAAATTTCAGCATTATTAAGTTATAGTTTTATTCTAGAGAATATTTTCTTTAATGTATTTGTATGGGTTGGATTAAAATAATTTAAAAAACTGAAGCAGCCAGCATGGTGAACTATTTGTACCTAAAATCAGTGCAAAATTCCATGTCTGAAGGTGGTATGAAAATAGATTGGAAAAGTATAGTGCAAATGAGTTACTGCAATCTTACCTGCTCATTTCATATAGTGGACATCTCAAAGCTTCAGAAAATATAGGGGTAGCTTTATTTTTTTGTGTGTGTGTGGGAGGACTGCAAGTGGAGCCTATGATCAATGAATGTAACAGTTGCAACTATTGGAATTAATTGAAAGCATCAGCTGGGACCATAAATTTACTGACAGCAGTTACACAAGTTGCAGGCGATATGGCCAAAACATAAAATCCAGATTTTTTTTTTTTTTTTTAATTTTCTTTTTCTTCCTCCATGCCACAGTTTCAATTTTAATCATTTTTTCCCCACCCACTCTCTTATGTCACTAACGCTAATCTTAGCTGGCTAGATCATAGGTTAGCTCAAGCCTGAGCCAGTGAACGTAATTTTTTCTTAAAGATTGGATGAAATAATGGTTCACTGGTGAATGGGTGTGCAGTTTCAGTGGTCAATAGGATCTGACCGGATAAATGAGTGGCTAAACTACTAACTTAGTCTAGCCACCTTGGGGTCTGGGATTGGGACAGTAACATTTTAACTAAAATAAAAAAAACAGCTAAGAACAAAATATATGGTCAAGTGTTGTTAGATGAACAAGAATTACAGTGTGTGTGTGGGGGGGGGGTGAATAGAATTTATAGGAAGTAGTGATCAAATCCTGCCAAACTGACAATTAAACTAATGCAAGGCGGCCTTTCAGCCAGCCTCTGCCCATACAGGCAAGCTGTAATGGGTTTACAATGATCGACTCCAATTGCCTAGTCAACTTCATGTTAACAGATCGATGTAGCATCACAGCAAAAATACAACAGAATAAGCCATAACGACACAATATATTATCAGCTGAGGATTAGTGAACCCCATGGAAACAGAGATGCTTATCAGGGTGACGGAAATCTAAAGAAAATAGTATAAACTGCACTTGGTAAGCCAACTTCCTTGTAAGAATATTGGCTCTGAAGCCAATGCCTTGGTGTGCCTTCCCGCTCATCTACGTTTGCAGACAGAAGACAGACTGCTATGCTGGCTAGTAATAGAGCAGCGGCAGTTATCAAGGCTGGACTTACCTTTTCTTGACGTAGAGCAGAAAACCTGCAAGAGTTACAACCACTAATTGGACACAAAAGTGATATGTAGACTGTTTTTTTAAGAGAAATGAGTGTTTTGATTTTTTTTTTCAATAATCACATGACTAATAGATGCATTTTGGAAGGTTAAAACGTACAAAACCACAATTTTTCACTGAATGGGACCTTTACGTTATTTACAGAGAGCGTTTTAGTTTTAGTTCGTTGTAAAAGGGCTCTGATTTATAACTGACCATAACTTCATTTGTCATTAAAATGATTTTTTTCCCTTGCATAATGTATAAAAAGTGCTGAGCTAACTATCCCCCCCCCCCCCCCCCCCCCGTCTCTCCTCTCAATCACCCTCCCTTTGTTTTTGCCCAGG
This sequence comes from Pholidichthys leucotaenia, assembly GCA_020510985.1. Classification (NCBI taxonomy): domain Eukaryota; kingdom Metazoa; phylum Chordata; class Actinopteri; order Cichliformes; family Pholidichthyidae; genus Pholidichthys; species Pholidichthys leucotaenia. Next base: position 357,061,107 of record CM035842.1, on the reverse strand, counting down.
CTGAGAATGATCTCAATGAGCTGAGAGCACTGATGCATTCTCCCAATGCAATTGTGGTAAGCTCCCTTTAACCAAAACCTGAACTGCTCTGAATGACTATTAGTCAGTTAGCAGGCACAGCCAGAATTTCCAGAATGATGCATTTATGGTGCAGGTTCTTGCTGAAAGTCAAAACATTCTGGAAAAGATCCAGTAAAAGACAAAGCCCTGAGCAGCAATTCTGTTTATAAGTAAAATAAATGAAAGCCTGTGCTCTCTGTGTCTGTGTGTGCGTGCATGTGTGCCAGTGAGGCATACCTCTTCATGAGTAATTTTATTTAAATATTTCACAGTAAGAGTTGACACTTCTAAAATAAATTCAGTAGTGTCTAACTTTATAAAACAAATTATTGTTCTATTCCCATTTGTCTGCAAGGTAATTTTAACAGGGCCTTGATAATAAATAGGGCTTCCTTACTATAATTTCTGCATAAAATTATTTTATATTATTGATGTATACTACTGTCCCCCAAAAGATAAAACAATTCAGTACATAATGTTGGGTAGTGGAAATATGACTCCCTTTAGAAATGTCATGCTATGTTGCCTTTGCTTTCTCTCTGCCATCTTTTGCATCTTTGCTAGATCTTTTTGCGTCTTTGCCATCTTTGCACCTTATGCACAGTAGTTACTATACACACTAAGATTACCATGACAGTACAGTCTTTACAGTGTTGGTTTGGAAATCTAAATCATTCATTACTAGTTATCCCTGACTAGCATGCTTATTAACTGATAAGATGAGCTCCAAAAACAAGTGCAAGCTATTCTATGTTAAAAATTCAATTCCCATTACACATGAGTTATTGGGAGCAGGGATGTTAGTGTTGATTTCTCTGTTCCATCAGGTGAGGGGCAGCCATTTTAGATCCTTTCTCTCAATGTTGGCATTGTCAACACAGCAGCTCTAACAGTGCAGGTTGTTTCTTTCACAGTCCTGGAGATGACTCTGTTTCTGTACTTTCATGTGGGTGGATGTTTGCTTGGTTTTATATGTAATAGGTATGACTGTATCTGTGGCAGCTGTCTGATCTAATGCTTACCAAAGGGGGGGAAAAAAAAAAGACTGAGACAGTTAAAGCCAAATGTGTCACTACTGAACTGATACCATAATGATCATGTAGGTTTTTGATGTTCTTTTTCATTGTACAGCTTTATCCTTGGTACATTTTTACTTTATTCATCCAATGGAAAAGTATGCAGATTAGAACTGCAGGTATTCTAAAACCAGTTTGTTATAGAAATGTCAAAAATGTCATGTTAGAGCAGTTGATGTCAAACAAGAGTTGCCATGCAGAAGGGTTTTTATGTATAGTAGGAACTGGACTTTTTTTCCCCAAAGTTGTTGATGAAACTCTTTATGTAGAGAATGTTTAAAAATCATAGTTCTTAGAAACTGTACTATGAGCTTGTTAATTAAGCATTATTGTGTACAACAGTTAGTTCTGACCAAGCAATTTGATTGGACAACAGGGATTCCAGGAGTTACTATATTCCTCAATAATTGCATTCCGTTTCGCTGGATATGTATCACTCTGCTTTCAAAGGTGTTCTTGTAACCATTAATTACCTCCGCCAAGGAGGTTATGTTTTCATCGGCATTGGTTTGTTTGTTTGTTTGTTTGTTAGCAAGATAACTCAAAAAGTTATGGACGGATTTTCATGAAATTTTCAGAGATTGTCAGAAATGGGGTATCCTACAGATGATTACATTTTGGTGGTGATCCAGATCACCGTCTGGATCCAGGAATTTTTTAAAGGATACTTTTTTTTTTTTTATTTAACATTGCGAGATAGGGCCATTTGCAATATTTTTTCAATTTTTTTTTTTTTTTTTTGGTGCATGTAACTCTGCCAAAAAATTGTCCGAACACTTGGGGGGGGGGGGGGAGAAATACAGGATGAAAAAAAATAAACACTGTATGGGGTGAACTGTGGCGCTTGGCGGAGGTCTGCGCTCTCCGAGTGCTTTTCTAGTTACTAAGATTAATTTACTGTAAAGTCTGCAGACTTGAGAATTGCAGTACTGTGTTGGATACTTTAATTTCCACAGTGATGTGCTGTTTAAAAAGCAACTAGACAGTCTCAACCCAGCCATCTCTGATCCAGAAATCCTGTTCTTTTAAACAACCAGCAACATATTTTACGTCTGTTTAAACAAAACAGGCAGGCTAGAGCTGAATTTATTGACTCTGTTAGAAAACCACAATACTTTTGTGGTGATGGACTCCTTGTTTCATCTGAAAATGCCAAGAAAAAGCGAGCAAAGTACCAAAGCCAAATCGTTAGCATGCTAACGAGCCACCAGCATTGATCTCGGCCTTTCTGCGGTACTGTCTCAACAGGTGACCAATATGTATTAAGGTGCTTAGCAACAGTTACTGGGTACATTTAGAAGGGACTGTTTTTTCTCAGCTGTGCAAAATAACTGGTTAAACAAAAAAATCTAATATTTTGCCCAGTATTGCTGTCATTTATTTAATAAATTGTGCTTGCGGAACTGTTGCATAAAAGCAGTATTACACTTGAGATCATACAGTATCAATGACTATAGTAACTGCAGGTGTGATACGTCAAATGCCCAACGCATAGGGCATTAGACGTATCACACCTGCAGTTACTATATTCATTGATGCCGTACTCCCTCTTATCTAATATTGCTTCAATATGAGAGCAAGTGCAGTATGTGGTGATTAATTCATGATACTTCCTAACCTTGAATGTAGTATTGCTTTTATACTGCAGGTCCACAAGCACAATTCATTAATTAAACAGCAATATAGGACAAAAATTGAGATTTTGTGTTTAACTACATTGTGCTCCGCTGAGGGAAATGGTCCCTCCCAGCTGTCCCCATTTAACTGGTGCTTAGCACCTTATTGCATCATATAGAATAAAACAGGCTTAATGTAATTTCACACCCATCCATCCATCCATCCATCCATCTTCTACCACTTTTCCTGGGGTCTGGGTCGCGAAGGCGGCTGCTCAAGCAGAGAAGCCCAAACTTCCCTCTCCCTGGCCACCTGCTCCAGCTCTTCAGAGAGGGTACAAGACGTTCCCAGGCCAGCTGGGAGACGTAGTCTCTCCACCATGTCCTGGGTCTGCCCCAGGGTCTCTTCCCAGTGGGACGTGCCCGGAACACCTCAAATGGGAGGCGTCCAGGAGGCATCCTGATCAGATGGGGTCTTTCTGCAACTGTGGGGGTTCCCCCCTACAGTTGATAGTGCTATGAGATAACTGTTGTTGTGAAATGGCGCTATATAAATAAAGTTGAATTGAATTGAATTGAATAGATGCCCAAACCACCTCAACTGGCTCCTTTCAATGTGGAGAAGTAGCGGTTCTACTCTGAGCCTCTCCTGGATGACTGAGCTCTTCACCCTATCTCTAAGGGTGAGTCCAGCAATCCTACGGAGAAAGCTCATTTCAGCCACTTGTATCCGCGATCTCATTCTTTCGGTCATTACCCAAATCTCGTGACCATAGCTGAGGGCAGGAATGTAGATTGACTGGTATATCGACAGCTTTGCTTTAGAGCTCAGCTCCCTCTTCACCACAACAGACCGGTACAATGTCCGCATCACTGCAGATGCTGCTTCGATCCATCTGTCAGTCTCTCGCTCCATTCTCCCCTCACTCATGAATAAGACCCTGAGATACTTCAACTCCTCCACTTGGGGCAGGAGCTTGTCCCCAACCCAGAGAGGGCAATCCAATCTTTTCCAGCTGAGGGCCATGGACTTGGACTTGGAGGTACTGATTCTCATCCCAGCCGCTTCACACTCAGTAGCAAACCATCCCAGCAAGACCTGTAGGTCATTGGTAGATGAAGCAAACAGGACAATATCACCTGCAAACAGCAGAGTTGAGATCCTTTGCTCACCGAACATGACGCCGTCCGTTCCTTGGCTGCGCCTAGAAATCCTGTCCATAAAAGTTATGAACAGGATCGGTGACAAAGGGCAGCTCTGGAGGAGTCCAACTCTCACTGGAAATGAGTCCAACTGGGTGTTAGCAATACGAACCAAACTCTTGCAACAGTCGTATAGGGACTGAATATCTCATAACAACAAGCCCAATATCCCATACTCCCGCAGCACCCCCCACAAGAGACCATGAGAGATGCAGTTGAATGCTTTCTCCAAGTCCACAGAACACATGTGGACTGGTTGTGCAAACTCCCACGAACCCTCAAAGATTCTCAAGAGGGTGAAGAGTTGGTCCAATGTGCCACAGCCAGGACAAAAACCACATTGCTCCTCCTGGATCCGAGGTTTGACCAGCGGTTGGACTCTCCAGTACTCTGGCATAGACCTTCCCTGGGAGGCTGAGAAATGTGATCCCCCTAAAGGTGGAACACACCCTCCGGTCCCCATTCTTGAAGAGAGGAACCACCACCCCAGTTTGCCATGTCAAAGGCACTGTCCCCAACCTCCACGCAATGTTGCAGAGATGTGTCAACCATGACAGTCCTACAACATCCAGGGCCTTGAGGTACTGTGGGCGAATGTCATCCACGCCCGGGGCCTGGCCACCAAAGATATTTTTTTTTTAACCATTTAGGCAACCTCAGCCCCTGTGATGGGCGAGTCTTCCCCCTCGTCCACAAGCCCTGCTTCCTCTGTGGAAGGCGTGTCAGTGGGATTAAGGATATCCTTGAAGTTTTCCTTCCACTGCCCGACAATGTCCCCAGTCGAAGTCAGCAGCGCCCCATCCGCATCATACACAGTGTGGACAGGGAGCTGCTTCCCCCTCCTGAGCTGCTGGACAGTTTGCCAGAATCTCTTCGAGGTCAACCAAAAGTCAGTCTTGTTACATGGCCTCACCAAACTCCTCCCACACCCAAGTTTTTTGCTTCAGCAACCACCCAAGCTGCACTACGTTTGGCCTGTTGGTACACCTCAGCTGCTTCGGGAGTCCCACAAGCCAACCAAGCTTGATAGGACTCCTGTCGAGCTTGGCTCCTGCAGACTCACCACCTGCAGGAGGGACCATAGGGTCTGGCGCAAATATGGGTTAGGTGACAGTCGAAGGCAGAGACCTTGGTGATCTTATCTCCGGATTTTGAAACTGGCTTTTGGGACATAGAATGTCACCTCTGGTGGGGAAGGAGCCAGAGCTGGTGCACAAAGTTGAGATATATCGGCTAGATATAGTCCGGCTCACCTCAAAACATCTCAAGGATGATCAGTGAAAACAGGATGCACCTGAGCTCAATTTTGAGCTTCATGGCAAAGGCTATGAATACTTATGTACATCAGGAGAACTGGTGAACATACCACCTACCAGATGATGACGCTAGCTGGAGGCACTCACCTACCAGACGACGACACTAGCTGGAGGCACCCACTTGGACTGAGGGAGCTCTGGCTTCACCGCCGGATGACCACTATCAGGCTGTGACACCAGTTCACAGTCTCCATTAGCCACCGGGAGAGCTTTGGCTTCACCGCCAGATACCTGCTACCAGGCTATGACCCAAGCTAACTGTCTCCACTAGCCACCGGGAGAGCTTCGGATTCACCACCAGATAGGACAGCGCTAGCTAGAAATCTCCACTAGCTTCCGAGGGAGCCTTGGCTTCCTTGGCTTCACCGGCAGATCCAGCTACCAGATGACAGCGCCATTTAGCGGCCTTCACTAGCCATCGGGAGAGCTTTGGCCTCATCGCCAGATAACTACTATAATTAGACGACAAAGCCAGCTGACAGCCTCCATTAGCCATCGGGCGTACTTCGGTTCCTGTACTAGCCGACAGGTGGGCCTCTCCTTTGATCCCAATCAAAGTAGTCATTATGCCTCCGAAAAAGAATCAGACAAATGGAGAGGAGTTGGAGGACATCAAACTCATTTCTTAGAAAGACGTGTGGATGAATTAGAACAATATACAAGAATGGATGATATCAGTATGAGCAGTCTTAATACCAGACACCACTCTTATGCACGTGTGACAGCTGGAGTTGATAACCAGGATGGGGAGGATGAGACATTGGGAGAATCGCACACTCTTGACCAGTAGGTATTAAATTTTTTTCAACTCTAAAAACATTGTTGTGGACAATAAGACTATAGGGAAGGAGCCTGAGCTGGTGCACGAAGTTGAGAGATACCGGCTAGATATAGTCGGGCTCACCACACGTTACGTAGAAAAGACAGTAAAGGAAAACCAGCAATCATCATCTAATTTGTCAACAGAAAAGCAAAAACTGATCTGCAACATGCAAGAAAACTGAGAGGAACGGCTGTCTATGTAAATGAATATTTAACAAAAAAAGAACTCTGAAATAGCTAGACAAGCCTGGGCTCTCAGAAAACAGGGAAAAATACAATTGACATGGACAAAGAACTGTAAGGTGTGGATAAAACTACTTGACACTCCAGAAGAAGCTAAAGTATATAGCATGCATCTCGGCAGCACCTCGGACACAGTCCAAGGACGGATAATTTTTCACACATAAGGAGTTGTTCAGAACTCCTTATAGAAAGATATAGAGTGATGATAATAAAGTCAATGGCAGTAATGCACCTGTAAGCTGGTTGCCAACCGCCAATCAAATCTAAAAGAAGAAGAAGCTAAAGTAATAAGGATTAGGGATATGGAGGAATTACACAAATTTAAACCATAGCTTTTATGCACGAATAACAGTGCAGTAAGAGTATGAATGGAAATTTATGTGGTTTTTTTCCCTCGTTTTTTTTTTCCTTTTTAGTGTACATTGTTGACACAACTTATGATCAGCACTTTAACCAATCATCCTTCCTCATTTAATAATGGAAGTGCATTGGGTCAAATTGAAGCTGAAACCTTTGTAAATACTGAACAGCAACCACAAGATATTTTAGGTGATATTGACCCAGATAATAACTACTTTAATCATATTAACAATAAGTGTACTTATTATGATGAACAACAATTAAATGGAATTATGAACTCGGATCAGGCATTGACAATAATGTGTATTAATAGTAGGAGTCTATGCCAAGTTTGATAGTATTAAGGAGTTTTTAAATCAATTTAAAGACCCCATTTAGGATTATAGCAATAACTGAAACATGGATTAATGAAGAAAAAGATGTAAATTTTGAATTACATGGATATGAGATGTATACACAAAATAGGAAATGTAAAAATGGTGGTGGGGTAGCACTGTATGTTGATAGAAATTTCATTCATTCATTCATCTTCTTCCGCTTAATCCTTTTCGGGTCACGGGGGGGCTGGAGCCCATCCCAGCATCTTTGGGCGAGAGGCAGGGTACACCCTGGACAGATCGCCAGTCCATCGCAGGACCAACACAGAGAGACAGACAACCATTCACTCTCACAGTCATACCTAAGGACAATTTAGAATCCCCAGTTTTGATGCCAATTAACCTAAAAACATGATAGAAATTTAAAAAGTAAAAAAGTGGACAGCATGACATCAACACTGAATGAAATTGTAGAATATTTAACAATTGAAATTACAATGGAAAATAGAAAAAACATAATAGTAAGTTGTATATATAGAGCACCGGAATCTGATATGGAAAAATTTAGAAATGGTATGGAAAAGATATATACAAAAATAAGACAAAAAGATATCTTTATTTGTGGTGACTTTAATATAGATTTAATGAAAACAAAACAACATAAACCAACTGAAGATTTCTTAGATACAATGTACGTATAGCTTAACCTTATTTCCAAAGATTGCAAAACCTATGAGAATAACGACACACTGCTACCTTGATAGACAACATTTTTACCAGCATTATTGACTATAATATGGTGAGTGGTATACGAATAAATGACATTAGTGACCACTTGCCTGTGTTTGTTTCTTTAGATGTTAATTATGGGGTTAATGAGAGTAAGAATAAATGTAAAAAGGTTATTTATAAAAGAATATGAACAGAAGATACAATCAGTGCTTTAAAAGATGACTTAATGTTACAGAATTGGGATGTTGTCAATAGTGAGAAAGAAGTGGTCATGACATATGATAAATTTGATATATTTAAATCATTATATGATTAAAAACTGTTCAGTTAAAGAAATTAATAAAAACTTAATACAAAAATTGCCCGTGGTTAACCAGGGGGCTACAGATGCTTGTAAAAAGAAAAATTTTCGATGAAATTTTTATTAAATTAAGAACTAAAGAATCTGAAAAAAGATATAAAACATATAAAAACATTAACTGAAATAATACGAACTAGTAAAAAAATTATTCAATAGGAAAATGTTGAATGAAAATAAGAATGATATCAAAGTTGAGTCTGGAACTTCACTATGAATTCAAGAAATCTCTGTCACGACACAGACATCGGACTCGCTAAAAGATCATAGGACCGCCTATGATGTTCCTATGATGTCTACATGATGTCCTATGATGTCTACATGATGTCCTATGATGTTCCTATGATTGTTTCATGATGTCTTTATGGTGTCATATAGACCATAGGACTCGCTGAAAGATCGTAGGACTCACTATGAGATCAAAGGCGGGCGTCACTCTTTATCATAGGACTCGCTAAAAGATCATAGGACTTGCTATGACATCTTCAAAGATCACAGGCAGGCATCACTCATGATCATAGAACTCGCTATGACATCATCAGAGATCAAAGGCAGTCATCACTGAACGAGTGGCGACATCAAAGATCAAAGCAGGTTTCACCATGGTTGCTGTTGCCATGGTAACAGTAACTTTTTACGGGCATGCAGAAATGCTTACACTGGCTTTCTACAGGCATGCATGGGTATGCACTAGTATTAAATAAATTAAGGAAAAATGGAACTAAGAAAATGATATATCCAGAGTATTTTACTGTTTTACTTTTTATTGTGGTGATTATGATAAGAACATGGTAGTAAATAGAATGAATACATTTTTTGTAAATGTTGGACCAGAGTTGGCAGCAAAAATTATAAACCAAGGAAGAGACACCGTGAGTCTCATTGATTGGAAATAACCTTCGGTCAATCTTCCTCTCATTGGTGGATCGAGGTACAATCTGTTGTTGAAAGTGTAAAAATAAGTTATCTACTGATTGTGATGGTATTGATATGGCACTAGTAAAAAGAACTGTTGATAGCATATTAAAACCATTTACATATATTTGTAATCTATCATTTCAAACTGGCTCATTCCTGCAGAAAATGAAAATGGCAAAAGTGATACCATTATTTAAGCAAGGAAATGAACACCACTACACAGACTACAGACCAGTATCGCTCCTCCCACAATTTTCAAAGATTCTGGAAAAACTTTTCAACAACAGATTAAAAAACTTTTTAAATAAACATGATCTGCTTAATCAGAATCAATATGGATTTAGAGCAAAGAGTACAACATCATTAGCAATAATAGAAGCAAGAGAGGAAATAATAAATGGATTAGATCAAAGAAAATATGCAGTTGGTATATTTATAGATTTTAGAAAAGCATTTGATACAATCAATCATTCAATACTTCTTAATAAACTGCAATTGTATGGCATTAGGGGAGTGGCACTGAATTGGGTTACAAGTTATTTATCTGAGAGACGGTGGGGGAGTGGTTAGCACTGCGGCAGCACAGCAACTCACCCTTGGCCGGGGGATCCTGGGTTCGATCCCAGCCCCGACCAACAGTGATCTGTGTGGAGTTTGCATGTTCTCCCTTTGTCTGTGTGGGTTTACTCCGGGATTTCTCCGGTTTCCTCCTGCATGCCAAAAACATGCATTAGGTCAATTGGCATCAAACTGGGCATTCTAAATTGTCTTTAGGTATGACTGTGAGAGTGAATGGTTGTCTGTCTCTCTGTGTTGGCCCTGCAATGGACTGGTGAGCTGTCCAGGGTGTACCCTGCCTCTCGCCCAAAGATGCTGGGGTAGGCTCCAGCCCCCCCACGACCCGAAAAGGATTAAGTGGAAGAAGATGGATGGACAACAGTTTGTGAAGATGGGAGAATATCTGTCTGGGTGTATGGGAATTGCCTGTGGGATCCCCCAGGGGTCAGTATTGGGCCCCAAATTATTTAACATATACTGTATATAGTAAATGATATATTCCAAATTTCTAAATTATTAAAAATAATGTTATTTGCTGATGATACTAATATATTTTATTCTGGAAATAATTATAAGGAACTAATCCATACTCTAAATAATGAATTAAATAAGCTAAAAAAATGGATGGATAGTAATAAATGATCACTAAATATAGATAAAACTAAGGTAATGATATTTGGTAATTGTAAAAATAAAGAAAATATATATATATATTCATATAGATAATGTAATTATTGAAAATGTTCATTCATTCATCTTCTTCCGCTTAATTCTTTTCGGGTCTCGGGGGGCTGGAGCCTACCCCAGCATCTTTGGGCGAGAGGCAGGGTGCACCCTGGACAGATCGCCAGTCCATCGCAGGGCCAACACAGAGAGACAGACAACCATTCACTCTCAGTCATACCTAAGGACAATTTAGAATCCCCAGTTTTGATGCCAATTAACCTAACTTGCATGTTTTTGGCATGTGGGAGGAAACCAGAGAAATCCCGGAGTAAACCCACACAGACACACGGAGAACATGCAAACTCCACACAGATCACTGTTGGTCGGGGGCTGGGATCGAACCGAGGATCCCCCTTCCAAGGGTGAGTTGCTGTGCTGCCGCAGTGCTAACCACTCCCCCACCGCGCCGCCTATTGAAAATGTTAAGGAGATCAAATTTTTGGGTGTAATAGTAGATGATAAAATTAGTTGGAAACCACATGTCAGATACATACAAAAGAAAGTGGCAAAAATATTGGAATTATAAATACAATTAAGCAAGTCCTAGATTGCAAATCACTTCATATCTTGTATTGCTCACTAGTACTTCCATACTTGACCTATTGTATAGAGGTCTGGGGTAACAGTTATAAAAATAAACTTAATTCATTGTTAATATTACAAAAATTGCTGTCCGTGTTATACACAAAGTCTGGGATCTTGAGCATACTAACTTATTGTTTTTACGTTCAAAATTATTGAAATTATAGAATCTGGTTGATTATTATACAGCACAGTTAATGTTTAAAGGTCAGTAAAAACTTTGTGCCACACAATATACAAAATCTTTTTATCAGAGAGAAGGGGAATACAAAATTTAAAATGCACCTAGTAAGATCTACTAGGAAAAGTTTTTGTGTGTCTGTGTGTGGGGTAAAATTGTGGAATGGGTTGGGGGAGAAACACAGGCAATGTCCAAACATCCATATATTTAAATCGACATATAAAGAAATGATTTTTGAACAATACAAAAATAAAGGACAGTAATATTACAATGTGTCTTTAATGAAGAAAGGTTGTTATTGTTGAATCAGAATCAGAATCAGGTTTATTGCCATTGTTCATGTGATACACAAACTAGGAATTTGTCTCGGTGCCATGCTGCAACATTAAAAACATAATGAGAAAAAGGGATAAACTAAAAAACTAAAGGACTAGAAACGTGCAATAAGTGTAGAAAAATAAGTAATAATAAGTAATAATAATAATAATACTAGTAATAATGAGTAGTACTAGTCAAGGCAGTTTTAAAAAATTAGCATGTAGCAGATAATGTGAAGTACCACATAGTGCAGTCAATAATGCAACAGAAAAACAGTGATGATTGACAGGAGTCTGGTTGAGCTGCTGTACATAGTGCACGAGAGTCAAAAGTCACTTAGTGTTCAGCAGTCTGATGGCAGAGGGGAAAAAGCTGTTCATGTGCCGGGAGGTTTTAGTCCGAATGGACCGAAGCCTTCTACCTGAGGGGAGGGGGGCAAACAGCACGTGACCAGGATGTGAAGGATCGGCTATGATCCGGCCAGCACGCCTCCGGGTCCTGGAGATGTACAGGTCCCAGAGAGATGGGAGCTTGCAGCCTATCACCTTCTCAGCAGTGCGCAAGACGCGCTGCAGCCTTAGTCTGTCCCTGGCAGTGGCTCCTGCGTACCACACAGTTATGGAGGAGGTGAGGATGGACTCGATGATGGCCGTGTAGAACTGCACTAACATCTTGGTGGGTAGCTTGAGCTTCCTCAGCTGCCGCAGAAAGAACATCCTCTGCTGGGCCTTTTTGATGAGGGAGCTGATGGTTGGCTCCCATTTGAGGTCTCGGGTGATGGTGGTGCCCAAGAAGCGGAAGGAATATACTGTATATATGCTGAGTTATTGTGGAATATATATGCTGGGTACTATTATCATCGATATGATTATTACTAGAATATAACAGCGGTATTATAGTATTATGATTGTTGTCTAGGATGGAATTATTTAAAGTATTACAGACGTGGACAAAATTGTTGGTACTCCTCTGTTAATGAAAGAAAAACCCACAATGGTCACAGAAATAACTTGAATCTGACAAAAGTGGTAATAGATAAAAATTCTATGAAAATTAACCAATGAAAATCAGACAATGCTTTTGAATTGTGGTTCAACAGAATTACTTTAAAAAAACAAACTCATGAAACAGGCCTGGACAAAAATGATGGTACCCCTAGAAAAGATTGAAAATAATGTGACCATAGGGACATGTTCAACCAAGATGTGTCCTCTAATTAACATTACAGGTGTCTACAAACTTGTTATCAGTCAGTCGGCCTATTTAAAGGGTGACAAGTAGTCACTGTGCTGTTTGTTGACATGGTGTGTACCACACTAAACATGGACCAGAGGAAGCAAAGGAGAGAGTTGTCTCAGGAGATTAGAAAGAAAATTATAGTCAAGCATGTTAAAGGTAAAGGCTATAAGACCATCTCCAAGCAGCTTGATGTTCCTGTGACTACAGTTGCACATATTATTCAGAAATTTAAGATCCACGGGACTGTAGCCAGCCTCCCTGGACATGGCTCCAGGAGGAGACGGATAATATGAATGGTAACAAAAGAGCCCAGAACAACCTCTAAACACATTCATGGTGAACTCCAAGTTCAAGGTACACCAGTGTCAGATCGCACCATCCGTCGTTGTTTGAGCCAAAGTGGACTTCCTGGAAGACGACCAAGGAGGACACCACTGTTGAAAACAAATCATAAAAAAGCCAAACTGGAATTTTCCAAACTGCATGTTGACAAGCCACAAAGCTTCTGGGAGAATGTCCTATGGACAGACGAGACAAAACTGGAACTTTTGGGCAAGGCACATCAGCTCTATGTTCACATACGCGTAAATGAAGCATACCAAGAAAAGAACACTGTCCCTACTGTGAAACGTGGAGGAGATTCTGTTATGTTCTGGGGCTGCTTTGCTGCATCTGGCACAGGGTGTCTTGAATCTGTACAGGGTACAATGAAATCTCAAGACTATCAAGGTATTCTAGAGAGAAATGTGCTGCCCAGTGTCAGACAGCGTGGTCTCAGTCGCAGGTCATGGGTCTTGCAACAGGATAATGACCCAAAACACACAGCTAAAAACGCCCAAGAATGGGTAAGAGCGAAACACTGGAGTATTCTAAAGTGGCCTTCTATGAGCCCTGATCTAAATCCTATTGAACATCTGTGGAAGGAGCTGAAACATGCTGTCTGGAGAAGGCACCCTTCAAACCTGAGACAACTGGAGCAGTTTGCTCATGAGGAGTGGGCCAAAATAGCTGCTGAGAGGTGCAGAAGTCTCATTGACAGTTACAGAAATCGTTTGATTGCAGTGATTGCCTCAAAAGGTTGTGCAACAAAATATTAAGTTAAGGGTACCATCATTTTTGTCCAGGCCTGTTTCATGAGTTTGTTTTTTAAAATAATTCTGTTGAACCACAATTCAAAAGCATTGTCTGATTTTCATTGGTTATTTTTCATAGAATTTTTATTTATTGCCACTTCTGTCAAATTCAAGTTATTTCTGTGACCATGGTGGGTTTTTCTTTCATTAACAGAGGGGTACCAACAATTTTGTCCACGTCTGTATATAGGCCAGGTGGTATTATTATTATAATATGGCTACCTATTATTGTGGTTATTGTATGGTTACTTATTGTGCCTAGGTATTGTAAGCCATGTGGGGGTATATGGTGGTATATGTGGTGATTATGATGATATTGTTTATTATTATATTAAACATACCAGAAGTATTTACTTATTATTATTACAATTATTATTAGATGTTGGTATTATTGTCATTATAAACTGTCATTGTTGTATTATTTCTATTGCATAATTTAATTATAAGATGCATTATATATTATGGTATTGTATAATGAATGTAATTATGGGATGGATAATGACTAGAATGATATTATAATTTATTGGGTATGGAGAAGGGGTGGGGCTATATAAGCGTTGGCTTCTTCCCACTCCTTTTGAACAAGGACATTTTTGGTGATGTTTATTTTTTTGGTTTTGATTCCTTGTTTTTAATTCTTTTTTTGTCTTGATGTTCAAATAAATCACTCAATCAATCAATCAATCAATCAATGCACAGTTCTGGTTCTGGAACTAGTCTCCTGGAGAGGGGTTGGAGCTTGGCCTACTCTGGAGTTGCCCTGGGCGAGAGGCGATGAGCAGGGGTGGATATTGTTATATCCCCCCCTCCCCCCCCCACCTTGCTGCCTCGACACTGGAGTTCTGCCCGATGGACGAAAGGATTGTTTCCCTGCACCTTCGGGTTGGGAAACAGGTCCTGACCATCATTTGTTCCTATGCACCAAATGATGGTTCAGAGTACCCACCCTTTTTGGAGTCTCTGACTGGGGTGCTGGAGAATGCTCCTATTGGAGACTCCATTGTCCTGCTGGGGGACTTCAATGCGCACGTGGGCAGCGACAGTGAAACCTGGAGGGGTGTGGTTGGGAGGAACGGCCTGCCCAATCTGAACCCGAGTGGTGTTCAGTTATTGCACTTCTGTGCCAGCCATAGTTTGTCCATAACGAACACCATGTTCAAGCATAAGGGTGTCCATATGTGCACCTGGCACCAGGACACCCTAGGTTGCAGGTCAATGATCGATTTTGTTATCATGTCATCAGACCTGCGACTGTATGTCTTGGACACTCGGGTAAAGAGCGGTGCAGAGCTGTCAACTGATCACCACCTGGTGGTGAGTTGGATCCAATGGCAGGGGTGGACGCCACTCAGACCCAGTAGACCTAAACATCTGGCTGAGGCCCCTGTCTGAGAGAGTTTCAACTCCCACCTCCGGAAGAATTTCAACCACATTCTGAGGGAGTCTGGAGACATGGAGTCTGAATGGGCCGCGTTCTCCTTCTCCATATCCATTGTTGAATTTCACACACATGTACAACAAAATTGTCTTATTTTTGTCATCAGCTGACGTGGCTAGTATTTAACGGCTAACCGCAATTTAGCTTCGGCCCATTACCACGTTAGTTTTTGCACACTTCACCCACTTTGGCATTTTCAGATGAAATAAGTTTTTCACCACATAGGTGTTACGGTTAACTAATCAGGATGATACATCCAACTTCAGCTCCTCCTGGTTTGGATTTTGTGGCTTTCCTGTTTTTAAACAGAGCCTGACTGTGGAAATTAAAGTGTGTGTAGCACATTACAGTTCTTGCATATTATGGGAAGCCACTGACAGGTGGGATGATTTATTAGAGCACCACTGAAGCAGAGAGATTCATATCCAGTGAAATGCCAGAATGCAGTTATTAGGGAATATAGTAACTCCTAGAATCCTTATTGTCCGGTTAAATTGCTTGGTTGGAACTAGCTGTTGTGTCATCTGTTTTTTTTTTTCTTCAGTTTCTTATGATGCCAGGAGTCACAGAAAAAGGTTTTTATTTCCAGCCGATCGAAGCCCAACGGGGGATTATGTTATGGATCAGTCCGTCCGTCCGTCTGTCCCACTTTTGTGAAATCAGCTCCTACAGTTTTGATCCGATTGTTTTGAAACTTGGTGCCATGGTTTGATATTCACTGAGGATGCACGTATTACAATTTGGTTCTGATCGGATTATTTTTGTGACCTATGACTTGTTTCACTTCATAGACTGTAACTGTCTTGTGAAATCAACTCCTGCAGTTTTGTTCCAATTGTTTTGAAACTTGGTACCATGGTTTGATATACACTGAGTGTCACAAACCCAGTTCACTGGCTTGGACATAAAAGGGAGACCACACGGAGGTGCCCATTTAAACACAAGTTTATTGTTAAAAAGAACAATAAAAGAAAGGGTATCTGTATAAACAGTGGTGTGTGTATGTGAAATGGATGCATGAAACAAACAAAGAAAACAAATCACTGGCCAACCCAGCGATCACACACCTCTGTTAGGGGCTGTAAACATGCCCAGTGGCAACCCAAAACCAGAAAGCCCAATGGCCACAAACACAAGCAGGGGGCTGCCAGCACAATCCCGACCAAGTGACAGAACATGCAGTAGGCAGAGCACAAGCACAGAAGGCGACTGGCCTCCAACGGGAGCAGAACACTACTAACTGGTGTGCAGAGATGGCTTTTATAGAGCACTTCTGAGCCAGGGGTGGCCCTTTGCAGCTCCACGTACAGCACAAGAAAAAAAACAAACAAACAGAGAGGTCCGACTCCAGAAAGGAGCGGGCCATGACACTGAGGATGCACATATTGCAGTTTGGTTTTGATTGGATGATTTTTGCAGGAACTATAGCCCCTGACCTATGACCTCCTGTTTCACCTCACTTTGTAGACGGTAACTGTCTTGTGAAATCAACTCCTACAGTTTTGTTCCGATTGTTTTGAAACTTGGTACCATGGTTTGATATACTCTGATGGTGAGCATATTGCAATTTCACTCTCATCGGATGACCTTGAGGTCACTGGTCAGAGGTCAGATTTTTTCCTCAATCTTCTAAACATGGTAACTACTGAAAGAAATGATGTAGGCTTTTCAAATCGATACAGTAATTGTATGTTATTGTTGAACAATAACAATCTTGAACGACTTAACACCCTCACCTAACTATGTGTTTGGGGTCAGAGTTCAATGTTAACATTGCAGTTGCACTATGGTAAATGCTACATTTACTATTACTATAAAACGAGTAATGCTAGGGCCACCAAGCATTTTTAAAAAAAACAAAACAAAACAAAAAAAAACCTGGTATACAGGTTCACCTTGGGATCCTGACATCTGACTATGGGTTTGAGGTCAAAGGTCAAGGTTAACATTCCTTGTGCCTTATTACTGTACAACAAGTAAAGCTAGGGCCACCAAACTTGGTACACAGATTCACCCTCTGACCCTGCAGTGTGACTGTGATTTTGGGATTGCAAGGTCAACATCAGAATGCCTTATAAAATATATCTCAACAAAAAAAGCTAGGGCCACCAAATCTGGTACGCAGGTTCACTCTGAGACCATAACCTCTGACTACCGGTTTGGGGTAGGGATGAGCCGATCCGATCCGCTGCATCGGGTTCGATCCAGGCAGAATGGCTGGATCGGCATTGGTAAGGAATAAAAGTAATTTACTGATCCGATACATTAATCGTATTAATATAAAATGAAAGCATGATCATGTTCTCAGCCACGCTGTGCATGGCTTCTGTGCTCACCAGCAACAAGTGTCACCTCACTGGAGCCTGTCTGTGGGACTACCCTCGGTATATTACTGTGTCGTACCAGCGTTTATAATTTTTTTCTTTCTTTCTTCATTGGAACGTCAACACCAGCAACTTGACAAAACACTTGCAAAAGTATCACAGTAAAGGAGTATGCTGAATTCTGTCAAGAACCAAGCAGAAGGAAGTGCTTTTCCAGCTCCAGCTGGATGCTAAAAGTGAAACCTAAGCAAAAGAACAAAACTGAAAGTAAAAACCACACTGGAGCATGCAAACGAAGATATAACATGGACTTACCTTTCAACAGAGAGTTACAGTTGTTGAGAGGTAGGTGACAGAAACATCAATAGCATATTATAACGGTGAACTGGAAGCAGGACTAGAACAGGACTACATGAAATCGAACAGGAATGACTTCGAAATAAGAGCAAATCTTAAATCTAAGAATGTCCAGAGAATAGGATCAGAAACACTGCTAAATAAACTGAGGACCAGGACAATACTTATAATAATAATAAGAAGTAGTAGTAGTAATACTAATAATAATAATAAATGTCAAAAATGCAACTTAACGGGTTAGTTCCTTTATTTTCAGATCGACAGCATTTTTTATGTCATGCATAAAATGGCACTTAGAATTTCATCTGAATGTTTGCTTAAATACTCAGCTTCAAAGTTTTGTATGAACTTGCACTTAAAACTTCAGAATGCATGTTTCCATAGTGCTGACCAATGAAATGCTGCCAATGTTGCAAGGTTCAAAATAAGAAAAAGCAGCAGCGTTGCTGAACTGAGTCAAATTTGTAATATATTCTTTGACTTTTAGATTTGTGGATTTATGTGTGTGCAAAATACAACGAGTCATTACCAAAGTATGTTCTGTACTTGCTCTGTTTTAAATAAGAGAGACTGTATCGGGTTTGGATTGGTGTCGGCCGATACTCAGTGTCACAGTATCGGTATTGGACTTGGAAAAAATTGTATTGGCTCATCCCTAGTTTGGGGTCAAAAGGTCAAAGGTCAAAATTGGCACTCCCCATGATCTCTTACTATAGAACTTGTAAAGCTCTCTAGGGTCACCATGTTTGCTACATGGGTTCACCTCGGGATCCCGACGTAAAACTATGGGTTGTATACTCTTGTATATTTGTAGATGATGGGCTTATCATAGTTTAGTTCTGCCACAGTAGTTATCCTGAAAAGTTGAAAACTGCTCTCTGTCAGTAAGTATTGGGATCTTCAAAGAAAACGGAGGCGGGGGATATTGAACTCACCTCAGAGTGTTGTTGTTCATTAATGTGTAAACAAATCAGGTTTCAGCTGTAGCTTGTCACTAGCAAAAGGCACCAGGCAGTAAACATCATAAAATAGCATAATCTTAAGATACTATACATTTGAGATAGAACACAGAAGGCAGTGTGATTACTAAAGCCAACAACTAAATCCAGACAAGATACATACTTCTAGAAATTAAAAATATAGAAATTATACCTCCTTTTTTTTCTAGAGACAGGTATTGTAAACCAAGATACCCCAAATGTTTAACTAAGAACAATTTTGGGGTTATTTCTATTCAGTTAATTAGTTTTGTTGACATAGATTATGCTGTTGTGGGCGTTTGGGTGAAGTTCATTGTTTCACTAACCTTTTGCAGTTATTGTGCATCCAACATATTGATTAAAGGAGCTATTTGTAGCTTTTAATTCATTCCAGTTATCAGCAATGAGTGGCAGCACTATGCCAAAAGGGCCTGGGCATATTATTGTAATCGCTGATGAGGCCTGCTACAGTCACAGCTCACCCTGCCAGTGCAATGGTGGTAATACTGGATGTATGTTTAAATTCAGTACAGATTTCTTTAATGCAGTACATTGGTGCCCTTGGTATAATGTCACACGTGTTGTATCTCCACATTATAAATATGGGTAATTTAAACATTTTAGAGGAGAAAAACTACAAATAGCTCCATTAAGATAGGGAGTTGTACATGTGCTGCTCTATTCCTTCTTTGCTATTTTTACTCTTTGAGTACATTCTCTGTACTGCCTGTCTCTTCTTTCTGTGCAGCGTATGAAGTTCCTGCTTTTGCAGCAGAAGTACCTAGAATATCTGGAGGACGGAAAAGTCTTGGAGGCTTTGCAAGTGCTCCGGGGAGAGCTGACGCCACTCAAGTACAACACAGATCGCATCCACGTCCTCAGCGGGTACTGTGTAATATTGCATCTGTTTCTTAGAAGTCATCTGTTTGTTCAGCTCGTCTACGCAAACACATACCTACAAACTACTGATGTAGCTCTGTAATGGCTAACAATACAACTTAAGCCATAAGGATAAGCCATCTTTATTGTCATTCAAATCCATACAGACAATCATGTACAGTAGAACGAAATTGTTTCTCTTATCTACAATGTTAATCATACACATACACTAATATACTTCTTACACTGATAGTGAGCCTATTTGAGATTTTATTAAAATTTTGCTTTCAAATATACTCAAACTAAATTCTACCTTTTTTTTTTTAATTTATTTGTGTTATTAAAATAAGATAAAATTATAATGCCAGACTTCATAACATTGTTTGGTCTTTTGTGATAGATATCAGTGTAACACAGTTTTAACCTTTTAAACCCACAATAAGAGTGAAATGCTAAATTATTCTATATTTTAAGGCCTTCTGTCTTCTAAGCTACTATTTATGAAATTACTAGTATAGTGCCCGGTCACATGACCATATAAGGAGTTGTTCAGTTCCTGCTAAACTGAACAACACCTTATATGTAGATAATGGGCGTGTGACATCATCCGATGGAAAAACCACAAGGAATTGTAGGAAAACTAGTCTGCCTGTCTTTGTTTACTAGTGAGCGACGAAAGCGGTTAAGCTAAAGTTTGTGAGAGGGTTGCTTCAGTGTGTTATTATTATTCATCCGAATACCACACAGCGTTAGAATGGAGAAGTTTTGCTGTGTTATCAAATGCAACAATCACTTTTACGATTGGTGTGGGAAAAAGTTTGATAGCGACATATGCTTTTTTAACTTCCTGACTTGGAAGAAAAGTGGAGAGAATCGGGTCTCAACTAACAAAGAGGGTCAGATGGAATGGATTGTAGTAGTCAGAAGGAAAGACATGAGCTTCGACAATATTCCTACACACACGGTCATGTCTTCACTGCATTTTCACGAAGGTAAGATGTGATTTAAATGCATATAATGGTTATTTGTATGCGCGTGGAGTTGTTGCCGACTTTTAACAAGCTGGCTGGGATTCCCCTTCTGTGCGCACTGGAAGGGAATTCCAGAGCACACGTTGTTGCCTTTATTAGGCATGGATTTAAACTCAGCTAGAAACTGAAGTCCATAGACTGTTTAGTATAGTTAGATTCAGCAGCTTCTCCTCTTTCAGGTGACTATAAAAACATTCGGGTCAAGGTAGTATTTACTCCTTGTTTTCAGCTTGTCCAACGTCCTGTTTAAATCCCTAAACAAGTTAAAAATCATTTCTAAACATTATTTGCTCTAGAATACACTTTTGCTTTTGTTTTGTAAATATTGTGGTCTAAACTTTGAGCAACAATTAAAAAAAAAAATCGCTGTCCTGATTTAGTATGTTTTTATAGCGGCTAATTATAATGGTAATTTGTTTGGTGCGGGAGCATCAGGCTTAATGAAGTCACATTATTTGATTAGTATTTCATGTCCATTTGTGTAATAATGTGTATATACTTATCAAGCATCATATGACAATTTTGAACATAAATCCAACATTTCACCGCTGGGACTTAGAAATGCCTGTAGTTGCAGAGACACAGGCTGGTACAGGAAACTGTGTAGAAACAATGATTGCTTACCTTTGTGCAAGCAATGGTTTTCTGGTCGTTCACCCGGAAGATTTGAGGCAGCTGGATCCATCCATTGGTGAACTGAACATAAGACTTTAATGATTTATAGTTTTTAAATTGCTCATGTGTGTATGCGGTCACCCCACAAACGAGGTAGGCAAACACATCTGAGAGCATGACTCGAGGCAGCTGGTTGAGAGCCATGGTCCATTTCTTGTGCTCATACAGATCAGTCCCATTTATTGCTTTAATTTTTTGGAGGTAGCGCTCCTTTTCTTTCTTATTCAGCTTCTCTGCATAAGGAATTTTAATTTTCTGTTTGCTGCGTTCCATTGAACGTATGTCTTTTTATGTTAGCAGTTGCCATAGACTACAGGTAAACAAAGAAGCCAGACCACAAAAATGGCGACGACTATGGCAGCCCAGAATCCAGCGCGGCATGATGTCAACGGCCATTCTCTATAAGGAGTTGTTCAGAATTCCTTATAAGAACTCCTTATAAGGAGTCTGAGATCAGAAGTTCTGAACAACTCCTTATAAGGTCTTCTAAGGAAGACCCGGTTCCAGAGCTCGGATCAGGCTGAAATTTTTATCATTTTATCCCACTGCCTCCAAAGCCTGCCCTGTGAATTTCAACCCCCAACTCCCAGCAGTTAGTGAGTATGAGTATCTCACAAAAGTGAGTACACCCCTCACATTTTTGCAAGTATTTTATTATATCTTTTCATGGGACAACAGAAGATATGATACTTTGATACAATGTAAAGTAGTCAGTGTACAGCTTGTATAACAGTGTAAATTTGCTGTCCCCTCAAAATAACTCAACACACAGCCATTAATGTCTAAACCGCTGGCAACAAAAGTGAGTACACCCCAAAGTGAAAATGTTCAAATTGGGCCCAGTTAGCCATTTTCCCTCCCCGGTGTCATGTGACTTGTTAGTGTTACAAGATCTCAGGTGTGAATGGGGAGCAGGTGTGTTAAATTTGGTGTTATGGCTCTCACACTCTCTCATACTGGTCACTGGAAGTTCAACATGGGACCTCATGGCAAAGAACTCTCTGAGGATATGAAAAAAGAATTGTTGCTCTACATAAAGATGGCGTAGACTGTAAGAAGATTGCCAACACCCCGAAACTGAGCTGCAGCACGGTGGCCAAGACCATACAGCGGTTTAACAGGACAGGTTCCACTCAGAACAGGCCTCGCCATGGTTGACCAAAGAAGTTGAGTGCACATGCTCAGCGTCATATCCAGAGGTTGTCTTTTGAAAATAGATGTATGAGTGCTGCCAGCATTGCTGCAGAGGTTGAAGGGGTGGGGTGGGGGGGGTCAGCCTGTCAGTGCTCAGACCATATGCCGCACACTACATCAAATTGGTCTGCATGGCTGTCATCCCAGAAGGAAGCCCCTTTTTTAAAGATGACGCACAAGAAAGCCCGCAAACAGTTTGCTCAAGACAAGCAGACTAAGTACATGGATTACTGGAACCATGTCCTGTGGTCCAACGCGACCAAGATAAACTTATTTGGTTCAGATGGTGTCAAGCATGTGTGGCAGCAACCAGGTGAGGAGTACAAAGACAAGTGTGTCTTGCCTACAGTCAAGCATGGTGGTGGGAGTGTCATGTTTTGGGGCTGCATGAGTGCCGACACTGGGGAGTTACAGTTCATTGAGGGAACCATGAATGCCAACATGTACTGTGACATACTGAAGCAGAGAATGATTCCCTCCCTTTGGAAACTGGGCCGCAGGGCAGTATTCCAACATGATAACGACCCCAAACACACCTCCAAGACGACCACTGTCTTGCTAAAGAAACTGAGGGTAAAAGTGATGGACTGGCCAAGCATGTCTCCAGACCTAAACCCTATTGAGCATCTGTGGGGCATCCTCAAACGGAAGGTGGAGGAGTGCAAGGTCTCTAACATCCACCAGCTCCGTGATGTCGTCATGGAGGAGTGGAAGAGGAATCCAGTGGCAACCTGTGAAGCTCTAGTGAACTCCATGCCCAAGAGAGTTAAGGCAGTACTAGAAAATAATAGTGGCCACACAAAATATTGACACTTGGGGCACAATTTGGACATTTTCACTTAGGGGTGTAGTCACTTTTGTTGCCAGCGGTTTAGACATTAATGGCTGTGTGTTGAGCTATTTTGAGGGGACAGCAAATTTACACTGTTATACAAGCTGTACACTGACTACTTTACATTGTATCAAAGTATCATATCTTCAGTGTTGTCCCCTGAAAAGATATAATAAAAATATTTACAAAAATGTGAGGGGTGTACTCACTTTTGTGAGATACTGTATATCTTTTCCACCTCTGTGTTCATTTAATAGCTTCCCTGTGGACATTCATTAAAGATTTCCCCTCCTGAACTTCCACATATCCGGGGAGGCTGAAATTTGGGGATACACCAACGTAAACTCGGAATCAAAATGAATCCCCCCCCTTTTTTTTCTCTCTCTCTCGTTGTTATGCACCATGGACTACATTTCCCACAAGTCATGTGACTTCCTTGTAGGTTATTTATTGGTCAGAGATACTTCCTGCTACAGTCTTACAACTGATGATAGTTTTCAGATGAACGTTGAAACGTCTTGAATTTTAGTTTTTAGTCCAGTGTTTTTAAATAAAACTACGTTTTGAAAGTTTATCTGACACCTGGATGTTTGAAAATGAACTTACATAGACTGTTCCCTGCTACTACTGACCAGGCAGGCTGGGTGGGCCTCCCCACGAAGGACCGTGGTCTGCCCAGTTGGGTCACTGCTTCTCCCGGCATGTCCTGTGTTGGATACACCGGTGTTCATTGTCAGACCCAGTCCCCGCTGACACTCTGCCCAGTCTGCTCATGCACCTCATGTTCTCCACATATTCTGAATTATCCTTTAGACCTGCACAATCACAGCAACGTTATGGTCTAATTTTTTAAGCATTAAATCTTCAGTGTTATCTTTTTCTAGTCAGATTTGTTGCTTTTGGCTTCCTTGTTTTGCTCACAGAGCGCTGTGGTTACTGATGCCCCGTATTATCCAATCAGTACGGAGTCGATGCAAAACCCCACCCACACCTCTAGAAGCCAGAGCATGAAGAGAGAGCGATAACTTAACTTTTATTGATAAAAATGACATATTTTGACTGAAAACTTCATACTTGGGGATGCACACCCTTGTAACCTGAGCAAAACACCTATTAAATCTTAGGTCAGTCTGATGAACGGTTCAAGAGATATGCGTGGAACAGACACACACGCAGAGATTCCGTGTATTTATAGATGGATGACACCCAAACTCTTAACCTGGGGGGAGGGGAGAACTGAGGAGTTTTCAGTGTGAATAAAGAAGCTGCTGATTTTAGAGTGGATTTGGTACCAGAAAGAAGAATAATAGAAGCTATTAAAGTGTAATAAATATACTCTGTCAGACTCTCGTGATTTACTCGAAGCTTGGATGTCGTTTTACTTATTCTGTGTGCTTGTGTGTTTTTGCAGGTACCTCATGTGCAGCCATGCTGAGGATCTTCGAACCAAGGCTGAGTGGGAGGGGAAGGGCACAGCCTCGCGCTGCCGGCTGTTGGATAAGTTACAGAGTGAGAAGACATTTTAATATACTGATTCTATAGTGCTCGGACATATTGCCCCACTGTGACAGCACTACAGCACTGAACTTGTCCTTTGCCTCTTTTTCCTGTAGCATACTTGCCCCCTTCTGTTATGCTCCCCCCTCGGCGACTGCACACCCTTCTGCGGCAAGCGGTGGAGCTACAGAGAGACCGCTGCCTTTATCATAACACCAAGCTGGACAGTAACCTGGACTCAGTCTCTCTTCTTCTCGATCATGTCTGCAGCAGGTTGGTGCTGCACAGCTAGCGTAGTCAATAGTCAAAATTATTGTACTTCATCATCTCATGTTTCTGTATCCTTTTGTTGCCTAGCCTCGTGCCAGTGAACCCACACTGCCTTCTGTTTGTTCATATTTCCTATTTCTTTTAAAGCTTTAACATACCGAGCTTTTTTAATGTTTTACCCATATCAACTTACTCTTACTATTTGCGCTGTACTGTTGCTGCCTTCTCGCTTTTAAAAGTTTGTACCATTACATTTTCTCTCTCCTGTTACTTTTCTGTATTAAATTGATCAACCACATTGTTTAAACCAGGGGTGTCAAACTCATTCCATGGAGGGCCAAGACCCTGCAGGTTTTACCTCCTCCCAGTGTGTTCAGCAGTTGATTTCACTAAATTTCTTCCCACTGATTGCTGATCAGTGAAAACACCTGCTGAAAACAATGGGTGGAGGTAAAACCTGCAGGGTCTTGGCCCTCCATGGAATGAGTTTGACACCCCTGGTTTAAACTATCTACATAATCTTGTTTAGATCCCACTAAAGGTTTTCAGACCAAACGTGAAGCAAATTTTTCACGTGGTGCGGATACATGTAAAGTTAATGTAAACATGCAGAAGACACGCAAAAATGCATGTTCACGTCGGAGGGATAGCGCTAGCATGTAATGGCCTTGAGAGTCTGCCATCACCAGAGTAAAAGTATCAGCACTGCAGAGTAAACTAGTATGAAAATGAGCCACTCACCTACAGACAGATGGACCAGAAGCTCTGCCGCTGAATCAGCATGTCGGAGTTATTTACCTCCAGACTTCTGTAACGGACGTGCTAACAAGGCTAGCAGGCTAGCAGTGGAAACAACCATCACCCAGGTGAAATTTTGGAGGCAGGGACAATTTTTTCAGGTGAGACTCCCATCTGATAACGTAAACCTAAGCATGACCGTGTTTTGGGGATTTCCACAGCAGGTTGAACATAGTTGCAGAGGCAACTCTGCCCATCCGCAACTCACCCAGAAGGTTAATTCACATCTATTTGCGTGTTTACATTGAGTTAAAATGTAATTGTACCGCGCAAACAATTTGCCCATTCGCATTTGGTCTGAATGCACCTTAATTCTACCCAGTCAGGGCTGGACATAGTGCCCTTCTGAAGGATTCTTAAAGTGACACGCCGCCAAAAATCTAGTTTTTCCTTATTGTTAGCATGTCTAAACTTTTTAATGACTCACAAGACATATCAAGAGCTAAATAACTCTTGTGTGTCATGTCTCAGTTTTTTTTGCTGTGAAATTTCAGTTGAGCTCCTTCCCTTGGAAAAAGGCAAGTTTAGATGGTGAGTTTTTGTGATGTCACTATAACAGGTCCACAGTGTTTAGGCAATCAGAACTAAGCAGTAACTGTTCAAATTTGCCAGCTTGCAGACTTGTGTGTCCTGGTGGGTGGGATGTGGGTGGGCCTAATTAGATCCTGATGTTTGAAGGAGGATGAAAAGTGAAAAGATTCTGACATGAAACTGTAAGACAACGAAAGGTTGTTGTTTTTTTTGTAGAAAAAAGTGCACAAGATACTATTTTAGACTATGTAATTTGGCTTTTATAGGGGATTTATATCCACCAGAGTGTGTCTATAAAGATGTACTCCAGGGGATATAAATCCCCTATAAAAGCAAATTTATGGTCTAAAATAGTATCTTATGCACTTTTTTTCTACAAAAAACTTTCATTGTCTTACAGTTTCATGTCAGAATCTTTTCACTTTTCCTCCTCCTTCAAATGCCAGGATCTGTGAATAATCCCACCCACATACCACAAGGCTAATAGTGGCAAGTGCTACATTAAACAGAATAAATCCTGTGATAAAAAGACTTACTGGTTGTGGGACATGCCCAGTTGTATGCACGGTGGCCAAGGATAATGACTGAAACTGCATCAGTCCTTAAAAGCAGTTTAATGGTAAAACCCATCTTAATTTGGGTCAAGTTTCCAAAGCAGCTGTCCAAAAATGCTAACTGGCCCTGGAGGCAAACATCAGTTAAGCCAGAGTGTCCTGATTGGCTCAACAGTACGGATCTGTTATAATTGCACCATCAAAAACGCGCCGTCTAAACTCGCCTTTTTTCAGGGGAAGGGGATAAACAAATTTTACAACAAAAAAATGGAGACATGACATATTTGATTGATATCACTCTTGATATGGCTTGTAAGTCATAGAACACTGGTTACAGACATGTTAACAAGAAAAAAAAGCTTGATTTTTTTGCGGAGTGTCACTTTAAACACTGGGACAAGAGCCTTTTAAGTTGTATTGGTAGCTGGAGAAGCAAGGCTAGAAGCATCGAAGGTGGATTTAAACTGTTCTACCATGGTGTAGATAAGAAAAGTGGAGTAGGAGTAGGGATGTTAATGATTAATTGACTTTGGATTAATTAATTCATTCATTCCATCTTCCGCTTAATCCTTTTTGGGTCGCGGGGGTGGGGTGGGGGTGGGGGTGGAGCCTATCCCAGCATCTTTGGGTCAATAAGAATTTAGTTGACTCAATTAGTTGTCAATTAATTGATAACTCAGCAGTCCTTTTCAATGGGAGCTTATTCTATGAAATGTAGTGGCGTTGCCATCCAGGCGGGGATGCACGCTGTCACCCACTGCCACATTTCAACCGAAAAAGCAGAAGACGCCAAGCCCCCAGAGTGCATGCACTAAAAAACGTGCCCTTCCAGGTTACGTCGGAATGCCACAATAAGTTCTAATAGCACACAAGTTTGAAGGTCCACCTGCCTCAAATTAACATAGCGGAGAAACTGACGGGAGCAAACGAAAAGATTCCACGAGCGCCAAAAACCTATCCCCTCACCGTAAGATGGAAAAGCAGACTGGACTCAAGTTGCCACTGAGGTAATAGACAACAGAGGCGACTCATATCATTCTGGGTTTGCCTGGATTGCTGGGGTACTGTGATAATGTTTAACATGTAACAGATGAAGCAGCTTACAGTATATTTTCCAGTTAAAACTGTCTACTAGTGCATCTCAGTAAATTAGAACGTGAAAGTTTTTTTGTTTTTTTGGGGGGGTAATATAACTAAGAAAAGATAAATTTATGATATTGTAGTAGTTTTTAAAATAAATTAAAAATCACAACATTTGTAATTTACTGGGATGTACCAGCACATAGTACACACTATACAGTACAAAATTTATTAAACTACAAAAAATGCCATTGTCTGTAGTAAAAAAAAAATGCAAATGGTACAATAAATCATTGAGGAATATGATAGTTAAAGTAATCCCTTCCACAGCATGTGGGACACCATGTGGTGTATGGGGCGGTGCCTATCTCCGTTTCAATGACCCTAGGTCACACAGCTACTATAAGTAGTATAAGCTACAGTGGGAGGTCAGTCCTCTGGTAGCTATGTGCGTTAACTTTCCTTTCTCGATTTTATTATGCTGAGCACCAAGCTAGAAGGCAGAAAGTACCATTTTTATATGGTCTTTGGTATGACCCGGCCGGGATTTGAACAACCCCCGCTTGTGGGGTGGATGCTGTACCAACTAAGCCACCACTCCGGTGAGGAATATGATGTTGATGTTTTATTCAGGATATCAAAAATAGTAATTCACTTTTTATATGTTAAAGATAGAAAGACCATATTGTACCGAGGGAAATTCAGATTCTTGGGAAAATTGATGCTTATCAATTAATCATTAATTGATCTTTCAGGTGATTCAATTATCAATTAATGAATTAATCGATAACTTGCATCCCTAGGAGTAATCTTGAAGGAAGCGTATGTGAAGAGTGTTCAGAAGGTGATAAGGAAATCGGACAGGATCATGAGTTTGAAGATAGAAATCAGAGGTGTGATGTTGAATGTTGTCGGTGCATATGTCCCATAAATTGGATGTCAGGGTGATGAGGAGGTTTCTGGGTAGGTATGGTCTTAAGGAGAGAAATGTGGAAGGACAGATGGTTGTGGATTTTGCTAAAAGGATGGAAATGACTCTGGTGAATACATATTTCAAGAAGAGAAAGGAACATCAAGTGACTTACAGGAGTGGAGGACGGGGTACACAGGTGATCTACATCTTGTGCAGAAGAAGTCTGAAAGAGATGGGAGACTGCAAGGTGGTGACGGGAGAATGTAGCTAGACGGCATCAGATGGTAGTCTGTAGAGTTACTTTGGAAAGAAAGAAGAGGAAGAGAGTGAAGGTAGTGCCAAGGATTAAGTGGGGGAAGTTACAAAAGGAAGAATGTTGCACAAAGTTCAGGAAGGAGTTGATACAGGTTCTAGGTGGTAGGGAAGAACTACCAGAAGACTGGGAAAGTACATCAGAAATATTGAGGGAAATGGATAGAAAGGTATGGGGTGTATCCAGTGGACAGAGGAAGGAAGACAAGGAGACTTGGTGGTGGAATGAGGAGGTACAGGGAAGTATTCAGATGAAGAGGTTAGAAAAGAAAAAAGTAGAATAGTTAGGAAGATGAAGAAAGTAGACAGGAGTATTTGGAATTTAGGCACATGGCAACAAGAGAGGTGGCAAAGGATAAGGCATATAGTGAGTTGTATGAGAGGCTGGACACTATGGAAGGAGAAAAGGACTTGTATCGATTGACCAGGCAGAGAGATCGAGCTGGAAAGGATGTGCAGCAGGTTAGGTTGATTAAGGACAGAGGTGATAATGTACTGATGAGTGATGAAAGTGTGTTGAGAAGGTGGAAGGAGTACTTTGAATGAACAAAGAAAATAAGGGAGGATGGATGGATGAAGGAAAGATGGTGAACAAGGAAGTCCCGAGAATTTGCAAGGCAGAAGTGAGGACAGCTTTGAAGAGGATGAAGAATGGAAAGGCTGTTGGTCCAGATGGCATGCCTGGAGAGGCATGGAGATGTTTAAGAGAGATGGCAGTGGACTTGTAAACCAGATTGTTTAACACAATCTTGGAGAGTGAGAGGATGCCTCAGGAGTGGAGAAGAAGTGTAGTACTGATTTTCAAGAACAAAGGTGATGCTCAGAGCTGCAGTAACTGGAGGCATAAAGTTGATCAGTTACACTATGACGATATGGGAAAGAGTTGTTGAAGCCAGGTTAAGAGGAGAAGTGATGGTGAGCAGTAGTACGGTTTCATGCCAAGAAAGAGTACTACAGATGCAGTGTTTTCTTTAAGAGTGTTGGAGAAGTTAGAGAAGGTCCAGCCATTCAAAGCAATGGAAAATGCACAAGAGAGGTGAAAGAGAGTGCAGGCAGGGTGGAGTGGGTGGAGACGAGTATGAGGGATGATCTGTGACAGAAGGATATCAGCTAGAGTGAAAGGGAAGATTTACAAGATGGTAGTGAGACCTGCTATGATGTATGGTTTGGCGATGGTGACAAAAAGACAGGAAGTGGAGCTGGAGGCGGCAGAGTTGAAGAGGCTAAGATTCTCATTGGGAGTGACTAGGAGCGACAGGATTAGAAATGAGTATATCAGAGGGACAGCTCAGGTTGAGCTGTTTGGAGAGAAAATAAGAGAGGCAAGGCTGAGATGGTTTGAACATGTGCAGAGGAGAGATAGCGGATATATTGGACAAAGGATGTTAAAGATGGTGCTGTCAGGCAGGAGGAAAAGAGGAAGACCACAGAGAAGATTCATGGATGTAGTGAAGGAGGACATGGAGAGGGTTGATGTTACAGAGGAAGATGCAAGGGATAGGGTGAGATGGAGGCAGATGATCCACTGTGGCAACCCCTAAAGGGAGCAGCCGAAAAAAGGAGATAACTGGAGAATTAACGGGACTGATAGATGTTCTACTTCTTATGGATCTGAGGATTTTATGGTGCTTTCACACCTAAATTCATTTACTTTGTTCCAAATCAGTTGATAAGTTTGTTACTTTGTATCATTTTCTCCTTGGTTCGGTGCCCTTTCACACAGACAAAAATTCAAGGGGACCAAATTCTGTCACGTTAAATCCTGCGAGTTACATCAGAATGTCGTCTGTTCTTATTGGACATATTTTTTTGCTGTGAGAACAAGAAAGGTAAATGCACAAAGTAGGATGACTACTGTGCATTTATGCATTTCTGGGGAGAAAATAATACAAATCATAGTGTAATCTGTGGGGTGGGGGGTCCATTGCTCTGGTTATCATTTTACATTACGTGCATAGTAGGGCTGCAACTAACGATTATTTTGGTAGTCGACTAATCTAACGATTATTTTTTTCGATTAATGGACTAATCGCAGTTATTTCTCTCATGTCCACCAGCTCATCTTCCTGTTGGCACGGCTCCTGTTTGGGGCTCCAGGTCATGTTTTACCTCACTTGTTTAAGCCTGCAGACCTGTGAATATCACTTTGTCAGTCTCTGCCTTAATATAATGTAGCCTATTATAAGAAGTTCTCATAGCTAAATAAAATAAAGACCCATCTGACATCAATACTACACAAACATCAGCATGTGTAAAGTGGGAGGCTTTCAAAGCTTTTATTAGGGGACATATTATTAGTTATACAGGATCAAAATCTAAGAAGACTCGAGAGGAGAGAGCTAAATTGGAACATAAAATAAAAAATCTTCAGGAAAAAGTGTATGCAGGAAGTGACCCAAGGTTGGAGAATGAATTACTGATTTTGAGAGCTGAATACGACAAAAAATCAGCGAATAGAGCTGCCTCGAGTCTTCTAAGATTGAAACAATCTTTTTATGAACAAGGTGAAAAATCAGGAAAATTATTAGCATGGCAGATTAAACAATTGGAAATTAAAACACCAATTACCAGTATTATAAGTAAGGGACAGGTAGTTATAGATCCTTTAGAAATTAATAGAGCCTTTAGAGATTACTATGAAAAATTATATGATACCAAAAATGAACCTGATTTAACAAAACTAAATGGGTTTTTGAACGAACTATCTATACCGTGTATTCCAAATGAAAACAGGGAGATATTGGAGTCTAAAATTAGTCAAGAAGAAGTTGGGCTAGCCATTGATAATATGAAATCAGGAAAAAGTGCAGGACCAGATGGTCTTCCAGTTGACCTTTATAAAAAATTTAAGAATAAATTAATAAAACCTTTTTTGGAAATGGTTTTAGAAGCATTTCAAAATAATAATTTACCATCATACATAAATAATGCCTTAATTATACTGCTGCCAAAACCAGGTAAGCCCTCTAATAAATGTGAAAATATGAGACCAATAAGCCTATTAAACGCCGACCTTAAGATAATCTGTAAAATTTTAGCAAGACGAATACAAGAAATTTTACCAAATATTATTAATCGAGATCAGAATGGCTTTATAAAGGGTAGACAAGGCTTCCATAATGTAAGAAGACTATTTAATATTATTTATTTTAATAAAGAAGCACCGGATACAGCTCTCCTATCATTGGACGCCGAAAAGGCCTTTGATAGAGTTGAATGGCCCTTTCTTTTTGAAGTCCTACAAAGGTTTGGACTTGGAAATAATTTCATAAAATGGGTTCAAATAATATACAATAATGCTACAGCAGAAATCCTAACAAATAACAATATTTCAAAACCAATAAAAATCAATAGAGGATGTCGACAAGGCTGTCCACTTTCACCTTTACTGTTTACTATGGCAATTGAACCTTTAGCGATAGCGATACGTTTACATTCACAAATATATGGAATTAAAGTTGGACCAACAGAACATAAAATCTCCCTGTACGCCGATGATATAATTTTGTTTATGTCGAATCTAAAAAAATCAATTCCAACCTTGTTGAATTTAATAAAGAATTTTGGGGAAATATCAGGATATAAAATAAATAAAACTAAATCTTCAATATTAATGCTAAATGAGACCCAGAGAAATTACCCAGCCCCTGAGGTAAATCAATTCAATGTTGTAAATCAGTTTAAATATTTAGGAATCCAAATTATGCCTAAGCTAGAATCAGTCGCCAGTGTCAACTATGAAGCCTTAATGTCAGATATCAGTGAGTTAACTCAGAGATGGATGTCACTACCAATGTCGATGATCGGGAGAATCAATATACTTAAAAGTAATATTTTACCTAAAATACTTTATTTATTTCAATACATTCCCTTATCACCACCTTTAGATCTATTCTCAAGAATAAAAAAAAAGTTAGTGGAATTTATATGGAACAACAGGAGGGCTAGATTACGTTTGTCTTTATTATATTTACCATTTGATCGTGGAGGTCTGAAATGTCCAAATTTTATGTTGTATTATTGGTCGGCACAACTGAGGTCTATGACATATTATTTTTCATCAAATGATCTCCCTCACTGGACTGAAATGGAATCATACAATTTACCTTTACCTCTTCCCATATTCATATACTCAGATTCGGCAAAAAAATTACAAAAACAAGTTAAAAATCCATTTGTAAAGCATATGATCAAAATATGGTGTGAAGCTAAAAACTATTTAAAAGAACCACAGTTATTGTCACAATTTAGTCCAATATGGGGTAATCAATATTTTAAACCAGGGAGAGCGGACGCTGTATTTAAAGTATGGAATTTAAAAGGGATACAAAAGATTCAGGATTTATATTTGCCATGTGCAGAAAACATAATGTCTTTTGAAGAGCTGAGGATCAAATTTAATCTCAATAGAACACATTTTTTTAAATATCTTCAACTTAGAAACTTTATTCGATCAAATCAAAATAAAGCTCTCACTCGACCTATTTATTCATCCTTGGAAAAAATGATGATGAAAGATAGTAAAAGAAAGGGTATTATTTCAGAGTTTTATAACTCATTGACACTATCTTCAAGTGAAAATTCACTGAAAAGATTAAACTACTGGAAAGAAGATCTGCAAATTGAAATTTCAGAGGAACAATGGGAATTGGCTTGTACAGAAGCTCAAACCAAATCAATAAATGCACGCCTTAAATTGATACATTTCAAATGGTTAATGCGAATGTATGTTACACCGGAGGAGTTAAATAGATATAACAAAAATATACCAGATACATGCACAAAATGCATGGAAAGTAAAGGAACCCTATTTCATTGTTTATGGGAATGTAGATTAATAAGAATGTTTTGGGAAGAGGTGAGGGTAACAATTGAAAAAATAATCTCAAA
Source organism: Pholidichthys leucotaenia (assembly GCA_020510985.1). Taxonomy (NCBI): domain Eukaryota; kingdom Metazoa; phylum Chordata; class Actinopteri; order Cichliformes; family Pholidichthyidae; genus Pholidichthys; species Pholidichthys leucotaenia. Next base: position 357,026,794 of record CM035842.1, on the reverse strand, counting down.
ACAAATCATATTGAATCCTAAACTGTTTTTGTTGGATCTGTACCCAGAAAAGCATAATTTTAATAAAAGTGAAAGAACATTCATAGACCTCAGTTTGCTTAATGCCAAAAAATGTATTGCACTATTATGGAAAAAGACTTATAGACCAGATGTGACTCAGTGGTTAAGACAGATGTTAACAAACCTTCCATTAGAAAGAATAACATATATACTAAAATCAAAGGAAATTGTGTTTGAGAATATATGGAGACCTTTTATTGATTATGTAAAAAATTTAAACATAACTCTTGAAGAAGAAGGTGAATGATGTGTGTGGACCTTGTAAATTCCAAACTGGTGAACATAATATGTATACTTATGTATTGGATTGTCTAGACTAAACAGAGGAGCATTGTTGAAGACTTGATTTTGTTGGTGGTTGTTGGTGTTTTTAGTGCATTTTTTTTTTTTTTGTAGTACTTTAGTGTTAGTGTTTGATTGTTTGTATCATGTTTGTTAAAAAAAAAAAAAGGTTCAATAAAGATATTGTGGAAAAAAAAAATAAAGACCCATCAAACATGAGTTGGAAACTTGAACTTGATAGCTTAATTATAAGTGTTTGTGGCACCACAGGTAAATAATAGATACAAATGGGCAGTCTTTTAACCCCCAAAATAAAGTGCAAAAACTCAAACAGCAGCCTCTGCTACTTTATAAAGCGCTGTTGCAATGCAGCCTGTTCAAAACAAACTAGACTGTAGTCACTAGAGTAATATTCAACTCCATTAAAGTTAAAAATAAAATAAATAAAAAAATAACAAGCTAGTCCATCCTGTTTGAAACCTTGCTGGGTCTAGAAGTTTAAACGTTTAATTAGGCTTCAGATGAAAATTAAGATAACTTCTTCCAGTCTAAAATAAACTTACAAACACTTTAAATATCAGTGCAGGAATGTGGGCCTTCACCACACATACAGTGAAATATTTATCAAGCCATTTTAATTTATTTGTGATGATTATGGTTATCTTTTTTAATCAAATTACAAATTATGGTATTCTAATTGACCAAGATGCACTAATATTCAGAATGAGGGCTGATATTACCACGACAATAATAAAGAATACGAAAAAGGGTAAACTACTCATGTAATTCACCCATTTACTGCAGTTAACATATTAGCCAGCATAATGGAAGCAGCTCATCTGTCAGCAACCATCGTCAAAGAGAGATTATTGTCTGACAGCAGGTAAACTGTTTAGTACATGCTGTTTAAATAGTGTGGACAGTTTTCTAAAGCTGAGAGAGTCACTCATTGAAAATGAGAAGCGCTAACATTACTTGCTAACTTTACCGGTGCATCCGCTGACGGATGGCCAGAAACGTGAGAATGGAGAGGAGGAGGGAATGGATGCATCGCTGTAGTGCAGCTGTGATATGACAACACTGCTTTACAGTCTACATTTAACTTGTTTCATTTACTTATTTTTGGTGAAATCCTCCCATACTTTGGAAACTTTTGGCCTTCTCTGTGATTTTCTCTGTGTCGCCATGATGCGATCCTCTTCTTCGCTGGAACAGTTAAACTGGACATTCCCGTAGCATGCATATAAACTTCAAAATTAAATGACTCGTTGACAATAAAAATCTGCGTCAACAAATTTTTATGATTGACGTTATCGACAACGTCAAGTAATTGTTGCAGCCCTAGAGCATATACCACTTTCAGCAAATCGTACAGTTCGAAAATGAAGCGCAACTACGGAAGGAAAATAATACTAAACATTTTTTTTTACCATTTGCTCCTGGTCCTGTTTTAGTGCAGTCCCTTTCTCACCTGCAGGACTGCACCAGAGTTTGCCAGTTGAGTCAAATCGAGAGCACCTCTCACAGGGTGCTTTCACACCTACAGGCTTTAATTTGTTTCAATCAAACTCGAGTTCGTTTTCTCTGTTAGTGCAGCTCATTTTGTTTGTTGAGAACACGGTAATTGCACTCAGGTGCACACCAAAGGAACCGTTCCGAGACCTCCTGAAAGAGGTGGTCTCGAGTCGAATCAACTGGCGAACTTTGGTGCGGTCCTGCAGGTGAGAAAGGGACCGTTTTAGAACAGGACCAGTGGCAAATGGTAAAACATTTTATGCCACTGTACATACCTGATGGATCTTTGAAAATATCTGTGGCTGAGCATGTTACGGTTCTGGAGGATTAATGAATGTTAACATGCTGTTCTCCATCCGTAGCTACGCTTTATTTTCAAACTGTACGATTTGCCGAAAGTGGCATATTCACATATGTAATAAACGATAACTAGGACGATGAAAACACCCTGTAGATTACGCTACGATATGTATTATTTTCTCCCCAGAAATGCATAAATACACAGTAGTCACCCTACTTCCTGTGTTTATTTTCCTGTTCTCGCAGCAAAAAAATCTGACCTGTAAGAACAGAACGTTTTGACGTAAGTCTTGCGGGATTTAACATGCCGCAGTTTGGTATGAAAGGGGACCAAACCAAGGAGAAAATGATGCAAAGTAACAAACTTGTCAGCTGATAGGGACCAAATTAAACTAATTTAGGTGTGAAAGCACCCTGAGATACCAAATGTGTAGTACGTTGCTTGGGCAGGAAAAAAATGGGACAGTTTGTCCTGCTTGAAAAGGTTGTCAGAATACACTTTCCGAATACAACACATTACTTTGTAATAATGATGTGTTAATTACTCCCAAGTGATCTGTGTTGATGATTTATTGTTGGTACTTTTGAAGAAAACTGTTGATTTGAAGGAACAGTGCATGTTGCTCTTTAACCCTCCTAAGGATCCTAGAGTGTCAACTAAACTGTGCCCAAACAGTCTCTAGAGTCCTCTTATGGGTGATGGTTTAGGTTTATCTTATTGTTACTGTAAAACCAGAGTGAGTTTGTTTCCATTATTAGTGCAGTTTTCACTTCAAAAACTAGGAATCAGTTTTATAGACCCTCTGCCAATGATGTATGTCTCCAGTGCAGGAATCTTTAGTGTGGCCTTGAAAAACTGATGGTTGAGGTTCAGGATTGACTCAGTGCTGGTTGATGGCCACAAAGCCACCTGAAAAAGAGCTAAACAAAAAATCTAATGCCTAAAAAATTTAAATGATTGCAGAGAGTAACAGATCAGTTGTACGGCATAGTCAAGATGTGCTGCCATGCTGCACCAGCATCAGAAGGGCACGAGCTTTATAGTGGATGGGGCATGGCACAAGACTGATGACTCGCACTTTCCATAGCAGAGATGTGGATTCACACCACCGGCCAGTGGGGGACGAAATCTGCGTAGCTAGGCTGCATAATAGATCCATTCCCCATACACTTCACTCTAGATTGATTTTGTGCATGATCATTTCGATATGATTTCAGTGTATTTAAAAAAATGCTGCTTGATTGCTTTGGTCGCATCATGGTTGAAACTGTCAGTGACTAATACAGGAACACCCTTGACCAAAGCACCCTTAAATCTGTTCTGAATTTCTGCAGTAGAAATGGAGCAGTTGGTACTAATGCAGACCTGTCTTCCCCCGTGTGTGTGTGTGTGTGTGTGTGTGTGTGTGTGTGTGTGTGTGTGTGTGTGTGTGTGTGTGTGTGTGTGTGTGTGTGTGTGTGTGTGTTTTAATTTGATGGTCCAGTTCTAAATAAAGCCACTGTCAAACCTGTAGTTCTTTGCCAGAAATGGCTACACTGCCACTTCCAGGTTGAGGTCTAAGTTATTTTGGTGAAGCGACAGTTGAGGCCAAAGATAAAGTTGTTGATTAACTGGTCATGGTACTTTTTTAACCTTTATTCTCACCCCCCCCCCCCCCCCCCCCAGCTATGGGTAGTGATCAAAAGAAATAGGTCATGGATATCATTTCTATCAACTAGATTCCTCTGAAGGATGTCTGGGCCATGTCCTTACTTAACGAAATTGACTGAATTTTCCGTGTGGGACTCATAATAGGAATGAGCCTCAAATAAATTGAAAGGAGACACTTTAGGTGGATCAGGGATGTTAGACATTGAGGCATACCCAGGAGATAATGGGAAATAATTTCTCTTCACTGGTTAGGGAACAGCTCTTATAAGATTTTTAACCTTTGATCTGTTTCTTTGTTACAGGAAGCAGTTCCCATGTTATACCCAGCAGATCTTGACGGAACATTGTAATGAAGTGTGGTTCTGCAAATTCTCAAACGATGGCACCAAACTAGCAACAGGCTCCAAAGACACTACTGTCATAATTTGGCAAGTTGATCCGGTAAGACAAAAAAAAAAAAGCACTCTTTGTGTCCACAGCTAAAACTACCCTATAGGTGATGCTTACATTTGCTAAGCGTAGAAGGTTTTATTAGGTTTCCAAGTAGCTATGTTGCAGGAAACCTATTGTTTTTGTTATGATTCTTCTTCTTTTTCTTCCTTTTCTTCGTCTTCTTTTTCTCCTCTAAAAGTGCATGGGGAACAAAAACGGTAATCAGAGATGCCAATCACTCCGATTTTGGCGGAGTTACTCCGATTTCCAGACATAAAATCCGCCCTCCGCTTTACCTGTGAAAAACTCCACTTTTATTTTGTCAAAAATAAATAAATTTTGACGGTGGATAAAATGAGCCGACATCGACGTGCTAAGAGCATTTTGAATGTCCGCGTATGATAGGGCCTCGAGGGTATAAACTGCGCATCAGTGTGCCGAGGTTTATCGATGTTTTCCGAATGCATGAGAGAACCCATATGTAAACGAAGCAAAATGGCGGAGGCTACCACGCTGCCGAAGAAGAAACAAAGAGTCTGTAACTGGTGGAAAGAAGTACGAATTGCTGTCAAGGGTCATGCTGTCAATCCTTGTGATATTCCATTTGCATACAGATTGTGAAAGGATCTTCAGCTTTGTGACGAAATTAAAAACCAAATTTCGACCAAACATGGCAACTCCAACCTTGAGTGCACTTGTCACCCACAAAGTTGCAATGCTCAGCCGTGGTGAAAGAGCATTTTCCGCTGAACTACCTAAACGGCTGCTGAAAAATGCGAAAAGTGCAACCCATAGCATGCTAAATAAATAATTTGACATGGATGGACCATCATAGTGTTTGTGCAGCTTAGAACAATGACTGCACATTGCAATGTAGTTTGTAATTGTTGAGTGTGCACATAGGGACTCGTTTTGAAAGTGAAGGTTGTGACCACATTATGTTGTGATATAGCAGTGACTGTTAAAAGTTTGATGTGGTGTAGCTAACTAACTAACTAACTAACTAACTAACTAACCTGCACTTATATAGCGCTTTCTATAGCTGTCAACATTGTGTTCTTTTCATTCAATTTCTAGAAGCTAACAAGAATTTGTGGATGTCATGGAACTTCTTGTGATCATTCTTTACATTCTTCACATGAACACACTAACTTCAAGCAGAAATATCTATGCTAGTGACATTGACTGACTGATGTAGTTGTGATTATTGAGAGCTGTAGATGCTCTCTTTATTTTGGGTTCTTAGTTTATATTTTGTTTTATATTGCTAAGATGAACCTAATTACTATTTGTGCATGTCTCTTATAAATGTTGTGACCAAAGACTTAATGAATTAGAATGTTAAACCAAATTATAGTAAATATTCCAACAAAAATGTTAATTTTGTGTTGTATCTTATCTTGTTAGATGTGCCCAGAAAGTGCAGGAAATGGCTTATTTTAATGGTAATTTTAAAACTTTTTCTGGGGGAGGCCCCCCAGACCCCAACCAACGAGAGGGGATCTCGCGCTTACCCCCGCCTCGCACCTATGGTGCTCGGACCTGGCTTTCAGCCAGGCATTACTCTACTTTCCCAAGTCTGAGGGTTGGCATCTCTGGGTAATACGTGGAAATGTGAAATTTTACAGTCTGATCAGAAACTCTCCCCACTAAGAGATTAAAAAAAAAAAAAAATCAAGGCACTGTGTACATAGGTGGTGCTATAATAAATAGTATTACATTTTTGCAAATATCTTAATAACGGTGTTGCCTAGACTAAAAGTTCTTTGATCATTCTATTTACTGAAACCTTCGCACCTTTTTCTCAATGTGGCAAACTCTGAAAATGAAGTTTTCTGCACCTTATTTTCAAAAATGTGCAAGTGAACTTAAAATGAGCTTCTCCTAGGCCATTTATCCAAATTGCTTGAAATTGAGCAGAGATCATCTACTGACAGTGATAATGAAAAGTTGTTAAAATTATCCAAAAATGCCAATCTGTTTTGATTTCCTAGGCCAGTCAGTTTGTACAGTTTATCTTTGGTGTGTAGTTTTAAGTTTAACCCCAGATATCCTGATTCAGATTTGATGAAACTTCAGACTCACAATCAGAACAGTATTCTTCAGGTAACCAGCAAATTTCATGCAATTCTGTTAATGTTCAAAAAATTATAATAATCGTTGGCCTCCGTCGGTCTATGATGACCATGGAAGAGAATCCTAAACGTCTACTCTGCTGGAACAGCACCGCCTGTGGCTGAACAGGCCGATGCGCGAATGGCAGTCCCTGTCACACAGGTCGCACTTGTGGGTGGGCTCCGTGCTGCTGGGTCTGTGGCGGTTCTTCCTGCGGGTCCTTTTTTCATCTGCTGCAGCAGTCAGTCTCTCTTCACCCGCCTTGAGCTCTGGTCAGGGTGCCTCTCCATTTGGAGCGGTCCGTTGCAAGGTCCTCCCAGTGCGCTGTGTTGATCTCCAGGGCCTTCATGTCTCTCTTGCAGACGTCTCTAAAGCGCAGCTGTGGGCGGCCAACGTCTCTCCTGCCAGTTCTCTGTAGAGGACGTCTTTTGGGATTCTGCCATCCTCCATACGGTGAACGTGGCCTAGCCAGCGGAGCCTGCGCTGCCCGAGTAGAGTGAACATGGAGGGAAGGCCGGCGCGGGACAGAACTTCTGTGTTGGGCACTTTGTCCTGCCAGGATATGTCCAGGATGTGGCGAATGCAGCGCAAGTGGAAGGAGTTCAGTCTCTTTTCCTGCCGGGCGTATGTTGTCCACGTCTCACTCCCATAGAGCAGTGTGCTGATGATGCAGGCGTTGTACACTGCCATCTTCGTCTTGACAGAGAGTTTGGGATTCTCCCACACTCGTGTGGTGAGGCGAGCGAGTGTGAAGGCTGATTTTCCAATCCTCTTGTTGATCTCTGTATCAAGGGAGAGGTTGCTGCTGATCATGGACCCCAGGTACGTGAACTGATTCACGACCTCCAGCTCGTAGTCGTCGATGGTGATGGTGGTGCTTCCGTGCCTTGCGCCAAGACGTTAGTCTTCTTCAGGCTGATGGTAAGCCCGAAGTCCTTGCATGCCTGGGAGAAGCGGTCCATCAGGGTCTGAAGCTCCTGCTGTGTGTGGGTTGTGACTGCAGTGTCGTCTGCGAACAGCATGTCTCTGATTAGAGCCTTGCATACTTTGGTTCTGGCTTTCAGGCGGACGAGGTTGAAAAGCCTGCCGTCAGATCTTGTGTGCAGGTAGATTCCCTCTGTTGCTGTGCTGAAGGCATGCCTCAGGAGCATAGCAAAGAAAATCCCAAAGAGGGTTGGCGCAAGTACACAGCCCTGTTTCACTCCGCTGCGTATGTTGAATGGCTTTGAGACGTTGCCATCGTGCTGCACTATCCCCTGCATGTTGGTGTGAAACGATTCGATGAGGCTTTGCAACTTTGGTGGACATCCTATCTTTGACAGGATCTTGAAAAGGCCCTCTCTGCTGACCAAATCGAACGCTTTGGTGAGGTCGATGAAGGCGACGTACAGGGGCATGTTCTGTTCTCTGCATTTCTCCTGGAGTTGGCGGATGGAGAATATCATGTCTACCGTCGATCGCGCAGCGTGGATGCCACACTGAGACTCGGGGTAGACACGTTTGGCAAGCTTCTGTAGATGAACGAGAACAACTCGTGCGTAGACTTTGCCAACAACGCTGAGGAAGGAGATGCCCCTGTAGTTGTTGCAGTGGCTTCTCTCCCCTTTGTTTTTGTAGAGGGTGATGATCTTGGCGTCCCTCATGTCCTGTGGTACGGCACCTTCCTTCCAACACTGGCAGAGGACGTCATGCAATTTCAAAAATGTGCAAGTGAACTTAAAATGAGCTTCTCCTAGGCCATTTATCCAAATTGCTTGAAATTGAGCAGAGATCATCTACTGACCGTGATAATGAAAAGTTGTTAAAATTATCCAAAAATGCCAATCTGTTTTGATTTTCTAGGCCAGTCAGTTTGTACAGTTTATCTTTGGTGTGTAGTTTTAAGTTTAACCCCAGTGGGCTGCACGGTGGCGCAGTGGTTTAGCAGTGCGCCAGCACAGTTTACCTTAGGCCGGGGGATCGCGGGGATCGTGAGATCGTGGGTTCGATCCCAGCCCCCGACCAACAGTGAGCTGTGTGGAGTTTGCATGTTCTCCCCGTGTTGCGTGGGTTTACTCTGGGATTTCTCCGGTTTCCTCCCGCATACCAAAAACATGTAGGTGTAGGGCGCTCGCGCACGCAGCGACCGGCAGCCGGTGGCTTGTCACCAGACTGCAAACCAAATCTACCTACGGGTACAAATAAGTAACAAAAACAAAAAGACAAAAAAACAAAACAAAACAACAACAAAAAAAAAGATATCCTGATTCAGATATGATGAAACTTCAGACTCACAATCAGAACAGTATTCTTCAGGTAACCAGCAAATTTCATGCAATTCTGTTAATGTTCAAAAAATTATAATAATAATAAGTTAATAATAAGTTTATTTATAGAGCACTGTTTCACAGACAGAGTCACAAAGTGCTTAACGTGGTAAAAAACAAAATAAAAACACAGGCACATAAAACAGTAAAAAAAAAACAAAGTAGACAGTAAAAGCACATAAAAATACAATCAGCACATCGTTAATTAAAAAGCCAGGCTAAAAAGGTGGGTCTTTAGTTGCTTCTTAAAAACACCAATGAAAGGTGCAGATCTAAGTTCAAAAGGCAAGGAGTTCCACAGTCTGGGAGCAACAGCAGCAAAGGTTCTATCGCCTTTGGTTCTAAGCCTAGTGCTAGGGACTACCAATAGATTCTGATGAGAAGACCTGAGAGACCTGCTGCGCTGGTGTAGAGAGAGCAGGTCACTAACATAAAAAGGTGCCTCTTCATGAATGGCTTTGTAAGTAAGAACAAGAACTTTAAAATCAATCCTATAATTTACTGGAAGCCAATGCAAGGAGGCCAAAACAGGAGTGATATGACAGAATCTACTGGACCTAGTTAGTAATCTTGCAGCAGCGTTCTGGACTAACTGTAGGTGGTGTAAAGAGGATTTGCTAAGACATGTGTAAAGAGCATTACAGTAGTCCAAACGTGAAGAAACAAAGGCATGAATAATGATTTCTAACTGACTGTAGGAAACCAATGACCTAATTTTGGATATATTCCTAAGGTGGAAAAAACAACTCCGGGTCAGAGATTTGACATGCTGATCAAAACTCATCGATTGATCGAAAATGACACCAAGATTTTTTAGATTAGACCGTACGTTAGAGCTTAATGAACCAATGCTATTAACCAACTTAGGAATTAGATTATCAGGTGCTACAATAAGGACTTCAGTTTTATCAGCATTAAGTTGCAAAAAGTTACTAGACATCCAGTCCTTAATTACAGACAGACGATCATGAATAATTTTTAAATTGTCAACATGGTCAGGCTTAAAAGAGAAAAGTAGCTGTAAATCGTCAGCGTAGCTGTGATGAGACACACCTTTAAATTTGCTGATAATAGAACCAAGTGGCAGCATATATAGGGCAAATAAAAGTGGACCCAGAATAGAACCCTGAGGCACCCCCCAGGTTAAAGGAACAGAGTCAGACGAATAAGAGCCAACAGCCACGGAAAAACCAATCCAGAGCTTTTCCAGAAATACCTACCCAATCTCTAAGCCTTTGTAACAAAATACAATGATCAATAGTACCAAATGCTGCAGTAAGATCTAATAACACTAAAATAGAGCATTCGCCAGAGTCTGATGACATTAAAATATCATTTGACACCCTGAGAAGAGCGGTCTCTGTCGAGTGTTTCAGACGAAAACCTGACTGAAATTTGTCGAAAATATTGTGTTCAATCAGAAAGTCAGTGAGCTGCTTGGCAACAACTTTTTCTAAAAGCTTAGAAATAAAAGGAAGCTTAGAAATTGGCCTGAAGTTTTTAAAAAACGGATCAATGTTAGGTTTTTTTTTAAAGTGGATGCACAACTGCATGTTTAAAATACGAGGGTACACAACCAGATTCAAGTGAACTATTAATGATATTAACCAAAGACGTACCCACTGAGCCAATTACCTCTTTTAACATTGAGGAAGGCAAAATATCTAAAACGCAGGAGGAGGATTTCATGGAACTCACCAACACTAACATCCTCAAAAGAAATTGGGGGTAAAATCACTTAAAAAGGCCTGTCTGTTAGGACAATCAAGGATTAGGGGAAAGGAATGAGTAAAACCAGCCCTAACAGCACTGACCTTATCAGCAAAAAAGGAAAGAAACTTGCTACAGTCATTCAAAAAATTATGTTTATGAAATGTCTGTCCGCCATATTGTCTTGTCAGTAGAACTTTTTCAGTGTGTAACCTAAAGCAGTTGTGTGGTGTAGGGGTTAAGATGCTCATCTGCCATGCAGGAGCCCTGGGTTCAAATCCTTCTGGTAACGTGTCATTTCTTTAAAGTGCAACATACCTCTTCTGAGCATTTGAAAACAATATATAGTGCACATTAAGTTTTAAATGCTGTAATACTGCTGCTGGGAATCCTTTTGATTGAACATTTTTCATTTGATAATAGGTTTTTTGTTTTTCTTATTTCAGACAAGGATAAAAAGGAGACATTTTAACTTTACCTTGACATGTCTCGACTGGCATCTGCAGTCTTCCTCAGAAGCGTCAGCTAATCACTGTGGTGTCGTATAGCAGCTGTTTTTCCTAGGCATGGCCAGCCCAGTGGAACTGTCAGATCTACTGGGCTGGCCACACCCCCCTGCCGTCCGATAATCTCTGGAGAATGTAGTCCCAGGTGTGAGAAAGCATAAATGCCCCCTCATCCTGATTCATGCTATCTTTGCCCCGCTTCCTGATTTCTATAGCTTCCTTGATCCAGCATTTGTGTCTTTTGCGCTCCGATCCAATGATTTTTGTGTTGTCCCAGTCCATGATATTATTATTTCTTTTGCAGTGATCTGATATTGCTGATTTTGATGTCACTTGTTCTGCCTTTTCTTTTTGTGATTTTGTGAACACCAGAAGGAATGTGAGAAGGAAACACAAGGATGACTCACAAGATCACAAAAAGACAGAACAAGTGACACTAAAATCAGCATATCAGATCACTACAAATGACATAATCATATCATGAACTGGAACAATGCAAAAATCAATGGATCGAAGAGCAACAGACACAAATGTTGGATCAAGGTGGCTATAGAAATCAGGAAGCAGGGCAAAGACAGCATGAATCGGGATGAGGGGGCATTTATGCTTTATCACACCTGGGACTACATTCTCCAGAGACCATCGGAAGGTAGGGAACGTTGCCAGCCCAGTAGATCTGACAGTTCCACTGGGCTGGCCCCGCCTAGGAAAAACAGCTGATGTATGACACGTCACAGCGATCAGTTGACGCTTCTGAGGAAGACTGCAGACGCCAGTCGAGACGTGTCAAGGTAAAGTTAAAACGTCTCCCTTTTTATCCTTGTCTGAAATAAGAAAATCGTAAAAACTATAATTGAAAAAGAAGACAGAATGAACCTACTCAAACTATTTACCATTTGAGAAAGAGTGAAAACTAAAACAGTTGTGTGGCGTTACGGTGAGTGCTTGGAAAGCAGGAGATCCTAGGTTCAAATCTTGCCAGGGAGGTCTTAAGGTGCGTTCACACCAAACGCGAACAGGCACATTTTTTGAGTGGCACAATTACATTACAACTCAATGTAAACACGCGAACAGATATGAATAGTGAGATGCAGACTGGCAAAGTTATGTTTAAAACTTCTCCAGCTGTGTTCAACCTGCTGTGGAAATTCCCAAAATAGGTTTACATTTCATGCTTAGGTTTACATTATCCGACCGGGGGCTCACCTGAAAATGTTGTCTCAAGCCTCCAAAACTTCACAGATGATGGGTGTTTACGTTGCTAGCTTGCTAGGACGTCCATGGCCGGAAACCATGGGTAAATAACTCCAAAATCCCAATTGAGCTGAAGAGTCCTGGTCCTCCTGTCTCCCGGTGAGTGAGTTTCATTTTCAAACTAGTTTACTCTGCAATGGTGATACTTTTACTCCGGTGACAGCAGAATCTCAAAGCTAGCAGCTAGCTAGCTAACTGCTAGCTAGCTAATGCGCAGAGGCGAATGCGCAAATTTGCACGTACTCACGTCTTCCCATTCACTTCATATGGATTTGCACCGCCCGTTTGCGTTTGGTCTGAACGCACCTTTATTCTTCTAAACTGAAGTACAGCATGGCTCTTCTGTACATTTTAATGCAGCACTATGTTAGATTTTCACCTCAAGATGATGCTTGCAAAATTATTTTGATGGTACACCAAGATTTGACTGAGTGAATTTCACTTCATCCATAGCCTGAGTGGGTTCACATTGCCTTCAGCAGCTCTTTTTTGGTGTGATTTCTGAGCAGAGAATAGATGTGGCCTCGGTCCCAGCAGCGAATCACAGGCCACAGCCTTAGGCACAAACACCAAAAAGCCCTGTGGTTGGCTGGTGGGACTGGGTTCGTGGTCGCCATGGTTGTGGCCTTTTCGGTGTTCCAACAAGGAAGTTACATAGTGCTGCTTTTAAAACTAATGTGTAGCAGACCTTAGGTTTTAAATGCTGTTGCTTGAAGTCCACATCTACTCGGAACACAATGATCGCCACTTGCGGCTATATTGATAACACTTATGTTTGTCCTGTTTTACACGTTTGAATTCCTTCAGACACCTGGACATATGTCAACAGTCCATCTTGGTACCTTTTCTCTGAGCATTTCTTTTGGAATAGCCCCACGTACCTTTAATTAGTGAATGACAAAAGAGGTTGTAACTGATTTTAATAGGCACTCATACATACTTTTCTGTAAACTTCTGTGATTTTCCCCACAAATTCCCTTTTTTTTTAAATTTTTGTTCAGACTTAAGCAAATCTTACTGACCTTCCACAAATGTGTTGCGAAGATAGCAGCTGTGACCTTTAGAGTTTAGCTGAATATTCTTTGTTATGCATCTCCTCACTAATTCTCTCATTGCTTTTATGTAGGAGAGCCACCAGCTGAAACTGCTGCGAACTCTGGAGGGTCATGCGTATGGAGTCTCTTATTTAGCTTGGAGTCCTGACGACACCTACCTGATCGCATGTGGACCTGACGACTGCTCAGAGCTCTGGCTCTGGAATGTTCAAGTAATGATGATACAAAGATCTCAGACCTTTCTGTTAACTTTAATGCTAGGTTTAACTGGGATTTATGCACCTGCATCACGTCGACGCCATTACTAACATCCGTCGCCGACACAGTGATCGGCAATTTTTTCTTCTGTGTGAGGCGAAATGCCTCGTTCGGTTGCCAAAACGGGTTTCAGCCGATGTGTGTAGTGATTTGTGTTTGTTGTGTGTTTTTGTTTATGAAATAGTGACAGACAAGAGCAGATTGTGATGGAGTTGGTGCTAATAAATGTTAAGAAAAAGCAACTTTTAATACGATCGTTGCACAGAGAAAAAGAGAAGAAGTCGGAGAAAACCGTCCATGCGACCACAGCCGCTACTGTTATTTGACAATCTGTGTAATTACTGGGGTTATGATGAGCCACAAAATGTTCTGTATGTGCTTCCTGCGTGTGCCTGGGTCGCCGACGTGCACCTCTCCTTCTCTGGAGAGGTGCACCTTGGGTGACGAATTAGGAACGCACGTCACTGCTGCGTCGAGTTGATGTAGGTGCATAACTTGTGCTTAACTCTTCTTGGGTGGGAAAAGCACCCCATAGATACTTTGTCCTGTGTAGTGTGTACTCTGTGACCTCTCCTCCCCACTCATTCCATCTCTTTTTTTCCCCACTTGTCCCTCCCCCACACTTAATGATCCATCTTGCTACCTCCCTTCCTCCATTTTCCTCTGTTTTCTTTTGTTTTTTTATACACTTTTACTGACAATCTGCTTGCTGACCAGACGGGGGAGCTGCGGACCAAAATGTCCCAGTCCCATGAAGACAGTCTGACCAGTGTGGCCTGGAACCCTGACGGCAAACGCTTAGTCACTGGAGGACAGAGAGGACAGTTTTATCAGTGTGTAAGTGATTTTGTGACCGTGTTTTTGTTCCTTCTCTTTTATGTGCTTCTACCATATTTTCACACTCTTAAGGCCTTGTGCACATGAAAATTTTTTCATTTAGAACTGGGAAAAAAAGATCTGTGTGCACATGACACATCATAGAAGCAACCATGCGTGTGCGTGGGTCCACTGAAAGTGTGAAAACTTGCTGTTGTAAGTAAGGGATGACAAGTATAAGTTTTACTCAGAGGGACTTTGGATTATAAGACTACAACTATAAATGCCAGATTCTCCCTGCAAGAAATGTATGTATATTTATTATTTTAAATTGAAAGAATGAGGGAGTCATAAATAAATAGCCTGTGTAATTGTGGGGCTATAAAAAATTTGACTGACTTACTGACAGCTGCTTTGAATATTTGATAGAGTCTTCATTCATAACTAAGAAAAGCATTACAAGTAAGAAAAGGTGACGTGATGTGACGTCGGCGGGCTGAGGAGCTGTGCAAAGCTGGATTTCAAACTATTAGCTGCTCAACGGTTTTTTTTCCCCCCTCCATTCAGCAAAGGTATAGGCATTATTTTAGGGATGCATTTCAGTCTGTAAATCTTCCTTGGCTATAAATTTGATGTTTTGTTTTGGGGTTTTTTTTGTATCTGTAAGGCTGCATCTGTTGGGGGGGGGAAAAAACAACAAAAAACAAAAAAAACAACCAAAAAAACATTTTACAGATACTGGTTTAGAGTAAATTTTTCCACCTAGTCCTAGCTATAACTATTTTTGTAGCACTATAAATACCAGATTCCCCACTGGAAGGAATGCAGAAATAGGTTACACACACACACAGTTCATAGTGGTCAAATTTGACCAAATGTGGTTTATTTTTCAACAGTCTCCTCTTTGGTCCACACACTTCTTCCATTGGTGTTGCAGCGCTTGGATTCCTGCGGCTGAAAAATAAACCACATTTAGTCAAATTTGACCACTATGAACTTTTCAGCCCCCTCTCATATATATTTAAGCAATCTTACATGAGACGTCAAACAGGTTCATTTTGTCTTCTTTCAATTATTTATCCTTTTTTTTTTTTTTCCTTTGAAAGACAAAAGTAAAATAGAAAGATGTCTTTACCTTCTTTACATGTTTCAACTGCACTGCAGCCTTCATCAGATGATGAAGCCTTCATCAGATGATGAAGGCTGCAGTGCAGTTGAAACATGTAAAGAAGGTAAAGACATCTTTCTATTTTACTTTTGTCTTTCAAAGGAAAAAAAAAAAGGATAAATAATCTTACATGAGAGTGAGTTTGATATCGTAATTGGAGGGCATTAGACGTATCACAGCTACAGTTAGTATAATCATGATACCGTAACGAAGTCGAGTGTAATATTGCTTTTATACAAAAGTTCCGCAAGCACAATTTATTAAATGACAGCAGTACTGGACAAAATATGATTTGTTTGTTTAACCAGTTATTTTGCGCAGAGAAAAAAATAGTTCCTTCTAAATGTAGCCAGTAACTGTTACTAAACATCTCAATCAGCATGAAGACATCTATTGTTATTTCACACACATGTAAGCAAATTAAATATTGTCAAGTGCAAAAGTAATAAGTGTTTATTAAACATACCTGTTGAGTCGGTACTGTGAAAGACCGGAGATCAAACCGATGGTCGATGGCTCGTAGTTAGCAGGCTAGCAATTTCTTCAGCACACTTCGCTCACTTTTATTGGCATTTTCAGATGAAACAAAGAGTCCATCACCACCAAAGTATTGTGGTTTTACCGTGTTATCCTCGTTTTGGGCTGCACGGTGGCGCAGTGGTTAGCACTGCGGCAGCACAGTTTACCCTTGGCCGGGGGATTGTGGGGATCGTGGGATCGTGGGTTCGATCCCAGCCCCCGACCAACAGTGATCTGTGTGGAGTTTGCATGTTCTCCCCGTGTTGCGTGGGTTTACTCCGGGATTTCTCCGGTTTCCTCCCACATGCCAAAAACATGCAGGTTAGGTTAATTGGCTGTTCTAAATTGTCCCTAGATATTTGTTTCCTATAGCCCCTTAGAATAGAGGGTGAGTATTAATGAAAGCGCTTTGAGTGGTCTTTGTGACTAGAAAAGCGCTATATAAGTGCAGGTTAGTTAGTTAGGTTAGTTAGTTTTTTCTTTTCTCCAGATTGTTCAGGTCAGTTGATGAAATTCTTGCACACTGGGAGGTTTCCATGGAAATAGCCTAGCTTCTTCCTTTCTTCTCCTCCTCCTCTTCTGATGACCATTCATAATTTAACTCAAATGTTATATTCTGAAAAATATCCATCATTTTGCCCTTTTCCATTAATGTTGCCTTAAAGTGCGTACCAAGAGTCGACGGTAAATAACGGTTACGAATTAACGGTTACTAGAACGCCTTTGATGCGGAGTGATACATATCCGATGAAACAGGAGTGTAATTATCGGGGATTATAATGACTCCTGGAATCCATATTGTCCAATCAAATTGCTCGGTCGGAACTAACGTGTGTGTGTGCGTGCGTGTGCGCGCGCGCGCGCGCGCACACACACGCACACACTACTCACACAAAGTTAGGGATATTTGGCTTTGGGTGAAATTTATGGAAAATATAAAAAGTTCACACTACAGTGATAATGAAAGTAGTGCATTTAAGTAGAAGCATGCAATGGTGATTTCCTCATCTCAAACAATTTATTGAAACAAAAGCCAACAACAGCGGTGGGTATACCACAACATAAAATGTCGGTGCCTCAATAACTTGTCATGTGCCGCTGAGCATCAACTACAGCTTGATGATGTCTCATGCTGTTCACAAGTCAACTTATTGTCTGCTGAGTCATGGCATTCCACTCTTCTTGAAGGGTGGCCCTCAGGGCATGATGAGGTTGTGGGTTGCAGGGTTAGGAGCCTCTACACGGTGACTCAGCTGATCCCATACTGTAGGTTTTCTATGGGATTCAGATCTGGAGAAAGTGTAGGCCACTCCATTTGAGGTACCCCAGCCTCCAGCAGCCATTCCCTAATGGTGCAACCTTGATAAGCTGGAGCATTGTTGTCCATGAAAATGAAATTAGGCCTGTGTTGTTCATACAGGGGCACAATGACTGGATTAGTGATGTTATTCAGGTAGTATCTGCTTGTCACTGCACCATTCACAAGGTGTAGGGCAGTTCTGTATTGACTTGACACACCTGTCCAGAATGTAACACCACCACCACCACCAAAGGCTCATCTGGCGACAACAGTGGCAGATGCAAAGCGCTCTCCTTGACGTCTCCAACATTGGCGGCCATCATTTCTGCTCAACATGAATCGACTTTCATCAGAAAACAGCACTGAGGCCCACTGGTCCCTTGTCCAGCTTAAATACTCCCTGGCCCATGCAAGAGGATGACGCCTGTGCCTGGTGGTGTCAGGGATGGCAATTTTCCGCCGATCCGCGGATTTCTGCCGATTTATTTTCAAATTGATCATTTCTGTGAATCGTCTAAATCCGTTGAGAAAATTTTAGGGGGGGTAAGGTACCTTATTGTTACCGATTTTAGCGAAAATCAACACAATTACATAAGTGCTTGGCGCTTCCCCGGGTCAAGTCTCCCGCGATAACCCGGATGTTTTGTACTCAAGCTACTGCTGTATTGTAAACGGCCCTGCGACTGGATAGTTGCAAACGATTGGACCAATCAAATGGCTCGTTGTATGCTTTGTCATAAATTCATGGCAGTGTGTTCGTGTTGGAATTCTGAGCTTTCGGTATTGTTTTCAGTGGAATTATGAGATTTTTATCGAAGGATCAGGAGTCATCAGTGCTAGAAATAGACAAAAGTATCAAAAATAAGTTCCGATGGAATTGGCTTGAGAGAACAGTGACGGTAAAGGTGAAAATTGGCTCAAAGTTCGACGAGGTAACAGAAACACTCGGACAATTTCTGAAGAAACCAGACGTGGCCGGAAAAGCTTTTTGTGTGTATTGTAAAGACTTGATTAACTATGGATCGCGTGGATGTGTGGCGCTGTCAGACCACGCAACAAAAATGAAGAAACATGCCAACTACCTTAGAAGTGACTTGTTGACCAGTGTAAATAGTGTAATAAACTCTTATAGAACTGTTAAATATGTTGGACTAAAGACAGTGAGACAACATTGAAGAAAAAGTAAGTTAACTTTTCATTAAATTTAATGATTTATCTAAGTCTAGTATTTCATTTTTTTTAATCATTTTTTTCAGTCTAAATTACTTCTGTTTTACTGAAAACCTCTCAGCTTCAGGGGGGCTGTGCCCCCTGCCCCCCCCCCCCCCATAAGTCTATCGACCAAATTAGATTTCAGCTGAAATCAGAATTTCCTGTTGCCATCCCTGGGTGTGGTCAGGTACCCTTTCAGGTCATCTAGCATGCAGACCATGCTGATGTAAATGATTTCGAATGGTCTGACATGACACTTGGGTGCCTCTCACCTCCTTTAAATGTGCCTGGAGTTGAGTAGCATTCATCATCTGGTTCCACAGAGCACTGTTCACAGTGAAGCGGTCAGCAGCGTGGGATATGGCCAAAGGACGTCCACTTCTATGCCTTTCTGTGACTCTTCCAGTCTCTCTGTATCTTTGTTGCAACTTGCTGATGACACTCTGTGACACTTCAAGCTCAGTGACCACTTCCCTCTGAGAACATCCTGTTTGAAGCCTCATAATGGCACTGTTGATCAATTGTTAAGTGTCGTCTTGGTCTCATGATGTCAAAATGTGAACAGCATGATGAAGAGGACTGTTTAAATACCAATTGTAATTGAACCAGAAAATGTATTGCTAGATTCATGGATCAAACACCTGTTGTTAATTTTACCATTAAGCACCTTATTAGAGAACAGCAAGTTATGCAAAAAGTACTGAAACATTGAACAGTTGGACATGTGCATTCAAAAGGTTAGAGAAGGTCAAATAAGTTCACCTGTAAAGGTTATAGTGCATTTTAGGTGCATCCTGAAATTTCACCTGAAAGCTGAATATCTCTAACTTTTTGTGAGTAGTATAGATGCTTTGTGATTAACTGGTCCTCCTGTTTATACAATAATGTATGCTAATAATCATGTAATTAAAAGGAAATTAAAGGATGTTTTGAAAAGGTGCGCAGCAAGGTTTGTTGGTAATTTGTTCTCATTTTTGCACCCCCATCAAGAGTTCTGCTTACTGTGTTTTCAGGATTTGGATGGTAACTTGTTGGACTCCTGGGAAGGTGTGAGAGTCCAGTGCCTGTGGTGCCTGAATGATGGCAGGACAGTGCTGGCCTCAGACACTCACCAGCGCATCCGAGGGTACAATTTTGAGGACCTTACGGACAGAAACATGTACGTATCAGAACGCCTGCTTCCTGCACTGTAGATTTAGATGCAGAATCAGTAGAATATGCTATTTTTCTCAGTCAAGAGTCGGTCTGAATTTTAAACCTAAAGCCTTAAATTTACAGTACAATAAACTTAACATTTAACTTGTCCTTACAGAGTTCAAGAGGACCACCCTATCATGTCTTTTACTGTTTCAAAAAATGGAAGATTAGCTTTGTTAAATGTAGCAACTCAGGTAAGCCTTTTGACAAATTAAGGTATGAACCTTTTTGTTCATTTGCTTCTAAAGTGCATTAAAGCTTTATTTTGAGTACTACATATGGTATACTTCAGTAGTCATAGATTCTTTGTAAATCTGCACGCTTTTCCAGGGAGTACACCTCTGGGATCTTCAGGACCGGGTGCTGGTAAGAAAGTACCAAGGTGTTACCCAGGGCTTCTACACAATCCACTCCTGCTTTGGAGGACACAACGAAGACTTTATCGCCAGTGGCAGCGAAGGTAAAGGTCAAAATTGGCACAGAGCATAGGTAGCATAGGTACTGATATACAGTTGCGTTGGTTTATGCAATAAAAAATTTGGGAAGAGCAACTCTGATGTCAGCATTTTGCTAACTTGTTTTTGAGTTACTTTTAAATCAATCGTTAGGTGCCAGTCAGAAATACCCATCTGTAGCCCCATCTACACTGCAGCAATCGGTAATCAATTTTAGGGTATGGGAACTTTGATAAGGGCAGTTCCTGTACTCTCACCCTTCATGTTCTCATTGTAAGGGTCTCCAAAGGTTTTGTTTATTATGTAATCATCTGACAGTTTTTACCCGTGACACAGCAAACCCACACAAATGAGCTGCACTGTTGAAAATTTGTTGAAATCATACAGAAATGATTATTCTTGAGATGATTTAAGAGGGAAGTGCATGGGGCAAACTTTCCACCTTTGCTGTTTAATGATTGTGGAGAGGAACAGATTGACTATATTGCATATTTGGGTGAGCTCAGTACCAGCGGGGACTCTGTACCCTGCTGGGCCGTGGTGTGGATCCACATCCCCGCTATGGAGAGCACGAGCTACCAGTCCTGTGCCTCCACTGTAATGCTTGTGCCTTTCTGATGCTTGCACCACATGGCTGCACAAGCTGAATTTGCCATAATGACAAATCGTTTAATTTTAAAGTTTATATGCACGCCACAGAAATGTTCAGTTTAACCATGCCAGCAAAGAGGAAGAGGAGCGCATCATGGTGACACAGAAGAGAGAAAATCACAGAGAAGAGAAGGCCAAAACTTTCCAAAGTATGGGAGCATTTTACTAAAAATAAACAAATGAAACAAGTTAAATGCAAACTCTATAAAGCAGAGTGATCATTATCACAGCAGTACTACAGCGACGCAGCCATCCCCCTCCCCCCTCCATTCTGTCTGCCTGCTCGGCCGCCTGTCAGCAGGCTTCTGCTGCTCTCCACCCCAGTGGTGAATGATTGAAGTTGGGCCGCTTATAAACACCGCACTAGTAAGGTTGGCGAGTAAAGTTAGCGTTTCTTATTTTCACTGAGTGGCTGTCTCGGCTTTAAAAAAAACAAAAAAAAAAACGATTAAACTGCTAGCGTGTGCTGTTTGTTAGTTTACCTGTCAGACAATAATTCCTCTTCGATGCTGACGGCTGAGCTGTTTCACTTCTGCTGGCTGGGTTAGGTGCAATAAATTAGTAAATTACAGGAGCAGCTTACTCTTTTATCTTCCCTCTTTTTGTCATGGCAATATCAGCCTTCATTCTGAATATTAGTGCATCTCGGTAAATTACAGTGCCATGATTTGTAATTAGGGCAGCACGGTGGAACAGTGGTTAGCACTGTGGCAGCACAGCAAGAAGGTCACGGGATCGATTCCACCACAACTGTCGTGGGTTCGATCCCACCCCCAGACCATCGGTGACTCTTCTGTATGGGAGTTTGCATGTTATCCCTGTGTCTGTGTGGGTTTACTCCAGGCCCTCCGGTTTCCTCGCACAGGCCAAAGACATGCAAGTTAGGTTAATTGGCATCAGCTGGGGGTTCTAAATTGTCCTTAGGTATGACTGTGAGAGTGAATGGTTGTCTGTCTCTCTGTGTTGGCCCTGCGATGGACTGGCGATCTGTCCAGGGTGTACTCTGCCTCTCGCCCAAAGATGCTGGGGTAGGCTCCAGCCCCCGCACGACCCACAAAGGGTTAAGCGGTAGAAGATGGATGGATGATTTCTAATTTATTTCATAATAACTGTAACCATAATCATCAAAAATAAATTAAAATGGCTTACATATTTCACTGTATGTGAAGTGAAGGCTCACATTCCTGCACTGTAACTTAAAGCATTTGTAAACTGTTATTTTGGACTGGAAGAAGTTCTTTTGATTTTCATCTTAAGCCTATAATTGAACTTTTAAACTTCCAGACCCAGAAAGGTTTTAGTAAGATGGACTAGTTTGTCTTCTTTTTAACTTTTATGGATTTTAACGTTACTCTAGTTTGAACATGCAGCGTTACAGCAGCTCTCCATGCTGCAGCAAAGGCTGCTGCTGTAGTTTTTGCGCTTTATTTTGGGGTTAAAAGACTGCATTTTAATTTCTGTTATTTAACTGTGTTGCTCCAAACACTTTTTATTAAGCTGTCAAGATCAAGTTTCCAACTTGTTTCATGGGTCGTTATTTTATTTAGCTATGGGAACTTTTTATAATAGGCTACGTTATATTAAGGCAGAGACTGACACCAAAGTGATTTTCACAAGTGTGCAGGCTTAAACAGGTGAGATTAAACGTGCACTGGAGCCCTGACCAGGAGCTGTACCAAAAAAGAAAGAAAGAGCCATACCAACAGGAAGCAGATATGGTGGACATGACAGAAATAATTGTGATTGGCCAGCACCACATCAGGCATGGAACCGGTAACTGTTTGAGATGCCTCTCTGCAAGATACATATGGGAAGTCATCATTTGTTTTTTCCACAATATTTTTTATTGAACCTTTTTTACATAACACAAACGATCAAACACTAACACTAAAGTGATTAAAAAAAAATACTAAAAGCACCAACAACCACTAACAAAAGCAGGTCTTCAACAATGCTCCTCTGTTTAGTCTAGGTACTCCATTACATAAGTATACATATTATACATTCACCAGTTTGGAATTTACAAGGTCCACACAGATCATTCACCTTCTTCTTCAAAAGTTATGTTTAAATTCTTTACATAATCAATGAAAGGTCTCCATATATTCTCAAACACAATTTCCTTTGATTTCAGTATGTATGTTATTCTTTCTAGTGGAAGGTTTGTTAACATCTGTCTTAACCACTGAGTCACATCTGGTCTATGAGTCTTTTTCCACAGTAGTGCAATACATTTTTTGGCGTTAAGCAAACTGAGGTCTATGAATGCTCTTTCACTCTTATTAAAGTTATGTTTTTCTGGATACAGACCCAACAAAAACAATTTAGGATTCAATTTGATTTGTTTTGAAATTATTTTTTCAATTGTTACCCTCACCTCTTCCCAAAACATTCTTATTAATCTACATTCCCATAAACAATGAAATAGGGTTCCTTTACTTTCCATATTCTGTAATTTTTTTGCCAAGTCTGAGTATATGAATATGGGAAGAGGTAAAGGTAAATTGTATGATTCTATTTCAGTCCAGTGAGGGAGATCATTTGATGAAAAATAATATGTCATAGACCTCAGTTGTGCTGACCAGTAATACAACATAAAGTTTGGACATTTCAGACCTCCACGATCAAATGGTAAATATAGTAAGGACAGACGTAATATAGCCTTCCTATTGTTCCATATAAATTCCACTAACTTTTTTTTAATTCTTGAGAATAGATCTGAAGGTGGTGGTAAAGGAATGTATTGAAATAAATAAAGTATCTTGGGTAAGATATTACTTTTAAGTATATTAATTCTCCCGATCATCAACATTGGTAGTGACATCCATCTCTGAAGTAACTCATTCATGTCTGTCATTAAGGCTTCATAGTTGGCATTGGCGACTGATTCTAGCTTAGGCACAATTTGAATTCCTAAATATTTAAACTGATTTACAACTTTGAATTGATTTACCTCAGGAGCTGGGTGATTTCTCTGGATCTCATTTAGCATTAATATTGAAGATTTAGTTTTATTTATTTTATATCCTGATATTTCCCCCAAATTCTTTATTAAATTCAACAAGGTTGGAATTGATTTTTTTTAAGATTCGACATAAACAAAATTATGTCATCGGCATACAGGGAGATTTTATGTTCTATTGGTCCTACTTTAATTCCATATATTTGTGGATGTAAATGTACTACCATCGCTAAAGGTTCAATTGCCATAGTAAACAGTAAAGGTGAAAGTGGACAGCCTTGTCAACATCCTCTATTGATATTTATTGATTTTGAGATATTGCTGTTTGTTAGGATTTCTGCTGTAGCATTATTGTATATTATCTGAACCCATTTTATGAAATTATTTCCAAGTCCAAACCTTTGTAGGACTTCAAAAAGAAAGGGCCATTCAACCCTATCAAAGGCCTTTTCGGCGTCCAATGATAGGAGAGCTGTATCCGGTGCTTCTTTATTAGAATAGATAATATTAAATAGTCTTCTTACATTATGGAAGCCTTGTCTTCTCTTTATAAAGCCATTCTGATCTTGGTTAATAATATTTGATAATATTTTTTGTAGTCGTCTTGCTAAAATTTTACAGATTATCTTAAGGTCAGCATTTAATAGGCTTATTGGGCTCATATTTTCACATTTATTAGAGGGTTTACCTGGTTTTGGCAACAGTATAATTAAGGCATTATTCATATATGGTGGTAAATTACTATTTTGAAATGCTTCTAAAACCATTTCCAAAAATGGCTTTATTAATTTATTCTTAATTTTTTTATAGAGGTCAACTGGAAGACCATCTGGTCCTGCACTTTTTCCTGATTTCATATTATCAATGGCTAGCCCAACTTCTTCTTGACTAATTTTAGACTCCAGTATCTCCCTGTTTTCATTTGGAATACACGGTATAGATAATCCGTCCAAAAACCTATTTAGTTTTGTTAAGTCAGTTTCATTTTTTTGTATCATGTAGTTTTTCATAATAATCTCTAAAGGCACTGTTAATTTCTAAAGGATCTACAACTGCCTGTCCATTACTTATAATACTGGTAATTGGTGTTTTAAATTCTAATTGTTTAATCTGCCATGCCAATAATTTCCCTGATTTTTCACCTTGTTCATAAAAAGATTGCTTCAATCTTAGAAGACTCGAGGCAGCTCTATTCGCTGATTTTTTGTCATATTCAGCTCTCAGAATCAGTAATTCGTTCTCTAATTTTGGTTCACTTCCTGCATACACTTTTTCTTGGAGAATTTTTATTTTATGTTCCAATTGGGCTCTCTCCTCTCGAGTCTTCTTAGATTTCGAACCCGTATAACTAATAGTATGCCCCCTAATAAAAGCTTTGAAAGCCTCCCACTTTATACATGCTGATGTTTGTGTAGTATTGATATCAAAGAACTCATCTATCTGTTTTTCTATGTACTTAACAAATTCCTCATCCTGAAGCCATTTATGCTGAAATTGCCACCTACCTGGTTCCTTTGTCAATTTCTTATCTACATATATTAAACAGCAGGGTGCATGATCAGAGATCACAATGTTATCATAGAAACAGTTTTGAATCTTGGACCTTAATTCTGTGGAGATCAAAAAATAATCAATACGTGAGAATGTCTTGTAGGTATTAGAAAAGCAAGAGTAGGCTTTAACTTGTGGTTTCATTTCTCTCCATATATCTAGCAATCTCAATTCTTTCATAGAATGATTAATGATCATCCTGCATCCATTGTGCGTACAGTCCAGTCCTGTTGATCTGTCTATACCGGGATTCAATGTACAATTAAAATCCCCTGCTATTATATGTTGCCCTGTAAGTGATGATAAAATAAGAAATAAATTAGCAAAGAAGTTTTGATCATCTATATTGGGACCGTATAAGTTCACCAAATTTATATTTTCTAATAACAAAGATCCTTGGATGATTAGATATCTTCCTAATTTGTCTCCAATTACATTTTTCACTTGAAATGGGACTGATTTATGTATGAGAGTCATAACTCCCCTAGCTTGAGATGAAAATGATGAGGTGAACACACTTCCCTGCCATCTACTCCTAATTCTTTTTACATCCTCCTCTATTAGATGAGTTTCTTGTAAAAACACAATTTTTGAACCTATGTCTTTTATTTTATTCATAACTTGTTTAAGTTTTTTTAAATTCTGTAGACCTCTGCAATTCCATGAAGTTAAATTAAGATTAACGCTTTGGTCTATGATCAATAAGGAGTTTGAGATTACCTCGCAATGTAAACATGCTCATACAGAGAAGCAAAAACCTGAGTGGTTGAACATTCATCCTACAAACTACACACAAACAAATTCCCCCTTCCCACATTCGTGGTAATCCCCCCAAAATCAAAAAAAAAATTCCGTCTCCCGCTATAGCCATTTACTGTCCACACCCACAAGGATCAGTCAAAACCACTCTTTCTCCTCTCAATCACCCTGACTCTACTGCTTTTAATGACATAACATTAACTCTCTTCTGTAGTTTTCCAACTTGACTCCAAAATTTTATAGCAACTTTGTACATCATAGGTTTTTTTTATATATATAATACAATCTATATTTTGTAAACTTGCTATATGCTTCAGATCAGTCCGATGCCTGTGCAAATACTTAAATATTCTACCTTTATATTTTGTTTATGCTTAGCTCCCACCAGTCTCCTTTTGGATCTGCTTGATAAGCACCTGTGCCTCCTCAGGGGTCTTGAAGGTGTGGGATCTCCCTTTATATGTGACCAGCAGTCTTGCCGGATAAATCACTCCATGACGAATCCTGAGGTTGCGCAGCTCTCTACGGGCGGGGTCAAACTGTTTCCTTAATTGTTGGATTCCTGTGGCCAGATCTGGGTAAAACCGCACCTGTTGATCCTGATATTTAATTTCTCCTTTAGCTCGCGCCGCGTTGGAGATCGTCATCTTGTCTCTGTAGCTGAGGAACTTCATAGTCAGCGTCCTCGGTGGTGCCTTATTATCTCTCAGTGGGCCGATTCGGTGGGTGCTCTCTAAGACGACCGATGACTGCAGCTCCGCGTTGTTCAGCACTTCTGGAATCCACTTTTCCAAAAAGGAACATGGGTCCCGACCCTCAGTTCCCTCCGGGAGGCCCACCAGCCTCAGATTGTTCAGTCTCGACCGGGATTCTAAGTCCAGGGCACTATCTTCCAGACGTTTATTTTTTAATTCCAATGTGCGCACCTTTAATTGTAGGCTGGTGATGTCATCCTCAGCGCTGGAAATTCGGAGCTCCACCTGCGATACTCGCTCCATACAGTCACTTATTTCCTTCCTCATTCCTTCTATCGCTGCTATAATCCCATCAAATTTAGCGGAAAAGTCTGCTCTCATTGCGCTAATGGCAGCGAGCACCGCACCTGTGCCCTCGCCAGCAGTCACCGCTCCGCCGCTAGCTTGCGCCGCCATATCTGGAGATTTTTCTGCTTTGTCACGAACGTGGAAGTCCGTTAACTTGGGCTGTTTCGGCGGTTCAGTTTTTCCTCCACCTAATTTCCCAGCCTTAGGCTTTACCGGCATATCCGCGCCCAAACGCTGGGATAGATTTTGTTCCAATTGGGAGAGTTATTTGCCAACTTTTTATTTTTAGGAGCAGAGCAGAGTGAACCACGTCTTCCTACGTGGCCGCCATAACCGGAAGTCGGTAGTCATCATTTGTACTTGTTTGTTGTATGAATGCAGCACAAAATCACTGCTGACACCTAAAGAGGCTTGACATAAATAGTGATTTGGTGGTCATGGCTCACATCGCCACTTTAAAAAAAAAAAAAAAAAAAGACTCTGAAATGTCTTTCTTTGCCACACTATTGCTTTCACCATCTTATCCTTGCTTTCTTCCAAGTTCTAATAATGTTTTTGTCGGCCATGCTTTCTTCCTCCCTCCCTACAGACCACAAAGTGTACATATGGCATCGGCGTGGTGAACTTCCTATTGCTGAGCTCACAGGCCATACACGCACCGTTAACTGTGTGAGCTGGAACCCGGCCATCCCCGGCCTCATGGCCTCCGCCTCAGATGATGGCACAGTCCGTGTCTGGGGTCCTGCACCCTTCCATGACTTGCAAGAGGCGGATGGACTCACTGGTAATTCTTGTTTACATGCAAGGTGTTGATAACATCAAGATTTAGCTTATGTGCGCTTTAGATTTTTTCTGCTCTGTGTGTTTATTAAAGTGGTGTTTTTGAACTAACAAGAAGTTGGTTCATGCCTGTTTAAACCTGGCTTGACACAGTTTCTCATTTTTTTTTCCTCTTCAGAAAACTGCAGTAACATGGACAGTTGATAGTCACTCATGGAGCCGACCCCTCTCTTAAACAACGAACCAAGAATCCCATAGTGAAACAAAACATATATGGGCAAACAAAATTCAACGTGAAGCGAGTGGAGTATCCAACAAAAGCTACCACCATAAGAGAAATCAAAAGTGAGAAAAACGTGTCTTCTGGCTGGCCTAGACAAAATAGTGGACGTGATGACGGACACTTTGAAGATCAAAAGTCCTCATCAAAAATCTGATCCGGAACCAGAGGTGTGGAATGCCAGCAAGTGTACCCAACAGGGTACTTTGCTGGTGAGCTACAACAGCTGCCCTCCTCTTCCAGACGAACCCTTCTCCCTCCATTTTTGCTGCATGGTCACCACCATGCCATGCTGAGTTTCCAAGGAAACCCATCTCCACCTAAAGCTTAGGGTGCTTCGAGTCCTTGTGATGCCTCCAGACAGACACCGCAGACTGGCCGTCTAAACTCATTAGACTATACAAGTCTGCCTGTCTTGTCTTTCACATTTACCTGTAAAATGTCTCCATGGACACAGGTGAGATGTTATTAGGGGAGGATGGCACATAGGGGGATATAGCAACTACTCTGTATGTACGTTTTCCTCGCTACATTTTTAGCATTTTGATCTTTTTGATTAAAGGCTAAAAAAAAAAGAAATCCACTATGAAAACATTGACCGACAGGCTGACACACAAACAGGCTATACTTTTTTTTTAAAGATAGACATAGCATTTAATCTCATGTAAGAGGTGAGTCTTAGCTTAAGTAGTGGCCATGGACAGCATGTGAAGATTCCACTTTATTTCTCAGCATTAGAAAACAAAACCTCTTTATTCCTTAATTTAACTGAGAAAGGACAGTCTCCATAATGTTTTCCAGGGGACAGCCCCCCTTCCCCAACGATCTCTGTCGAGCTAGCTCCCACACGGCTCCATTACATATGCCTAAAAGGAGGACGGAGAAGTTCACATATCATCTTTTTTTTTTTTTTTGAGGGGGGGGGGTCACTCGTCGTCATCAATATCAAGACATATACAACTACCTTTCTCTACAGAAACGCTTTCAGATGCGAAAGAGTTACAAGTGCAACTTAAATTGCACACTGGTGACTGCTGTCCCTCCTCTGTGTGTGGGTGAGTGTGAGTGAGTGAGTGAGTGCGTTTCTGCATGCACACATCAGTGTGAAATTTGACATTATTGGGTGGAGATTTAATTGGCGCGTGTTTTGTATGCGTGTTGAATTCGCACCAGCAGAAAATTCTCACACCCCCCCATCCTACTCTCCTCATCCCATAGTAAAAAAATAGGATTTTAAACCAATTCTGATTAATCCAAAGCCCCATTGGGACCTCTGTCTGTGGAACAAAGAATACTTGAGAGCCATTCTATAAAAGATGTTTTTTTAAATCTGGGGCTTTAATTTTTACATTAGTTTTTTTTTCCCCAATACCACTTGGCATTCAGGCAACATTTAATTAGTGGCATCAGATGTCTGCGGGGAAAAGAAAAGTACACTTAAGTAGAGCAGGCTGAGTGAGGCATGTTTTCAAAAAATGTGTTGCATTACTAGCAAAGGGTAATTTCTTACAAGAAATAATGATTGTAATTTTTTGGGAAAAGTAGATAATACAGCCCTTAAATGAAGAGGCACCAATAACTAGAACCACGCTCTGACCGTACAGTTAGGGGGTGTTGTTGCAATTCTTGATAACACACAAACTGCCTTCTTGTTCATACACTTGCACACACAACTTCAGTATGTATGACACCCCCCACCCCCATGTTCACTGCACTTTTGAGTGGTGTTTCTGCTTTCTTGCACATAGCAGCGATGACATAAGTCCACAAAGTTTCTAACCTTATGGTTGATACACTTCCCAGTCTTAGGACATAAAATGTTACATTGACAAAGATTTAAAAGTTGATAGTGGACTGCAAAATAACTGAGCCCTTACTATGTGTCTATGCACCTAGAAGTAGTGACTGATCTTTTAAGACATTGTAAAATCCAGCCCTCCATTTAAAAGGTGTAGCGGCCTCCAGTCAAGGATGCCCCTCCTGGAGTTTAGAGAGAATTCAGCATTAACAACCCCCTTTGCCCTCCAGCCAAGTTATTCAGTGGTCGGTGCACCATTCAAAGCTTTCTTCCTCCCTTTTTTAAGGGTATGTAATGAATATTTGCTACAGACTGATAATACAGTGAAATGTTTAAAAACAGTGCTTTTTTTGTCTGTTTTTATTGAACTTTTTTGTTACTTAATTTTTTTGTTCACATTATATCATTTTTGGTTGATCTCTTTCTCTGTATGATCATATTAAACTATAACCAGACATTTGGAGTCCTCATGTTTTTTGGTTTTTTTGGGGGGGAGGGATTAATATTTATAACCCCCTCTTTCTTTTACCTTTGTCTCATTTGCTTTCATTTTCATTTTATTTACTGCTACCATCACAAATGAATATGCACAGTAACACCCATGCCAATAGGAGTGGGAAGAGTCTTTAGGAAGTGTGTTACCTACAATCAAATCAGGTTTAAACTATCCACCCCTCGCCTTTAAGGAGTTTCCTTCATGTGAAGCTTTACTTTATCGCATGTCTGTGTAGTTGACAAGATCTCTGTGGCGTTGTAGACTGGCACTTGCTACTTCTCTGCCCCATATTGAAGCCAAATTACTTGACGCACATAGTGCCGTTTTCTTTTACATCATGTTCTGATATTCACTCTTTAGAAATCTCTTTCTCAAACTCTCGAACCACAGAATGAACTCCTCCTTCACAGCAAACAACATTTTGAAGACTTGAGGCAAATCATAAACGCACAGAACCCAAATAAGATTCAGCAAGAACCATCATTCACCTGCTGGTGGCAAATGCTCTGTCTGTATGCAACCTGGTGTCTACTCTGTTGTTCTGTCTGAGTTTACTAAGGGAGTTGTTTCTGATTTAACTTTGTCTTATTTCTCTCTGGTGGTGGTGATGGGTGGGTGGGGCTTTCGAAGGGCTTACTGTAGCATCTCTAAGTTCCTTGGGCTTGGGTGGGAAGGGGTGATATGTGGATTTGCATTCAATGTGTTATTTACAAAAGTGATTGTACTGTTTTGTATTGTTGTGTAGGAAAAGTGTTATGTATGCATATTTTCAATAAAGCATTCAGGGTTTTGAAAAAAAAAAAAGAAAGTGGTCCGTGGGAATTTGATGGGGTAGGAGATTGTGCAAACGTCTCTTCCTCAAGGGGCCCATGTTGTGCAAAATGATGGTTTTTTTGTGTGGATTTTAACCTTATAGAAGGTGTGCATGGGCCACGTGTAAATGTTTAAAATGTCAAAACTTCACTTTATTTAAACTGTTAGGGCCCTATTATGATGATGTAAAGCACACCTTTGTGTTGCTCTTTGCACGAGTGGTTTTATTAGTTTTTCACCCTTTGCACTGTCTATAATAGCGAATGACTGTGTGCATGCTTTACGGTGGAAGGAGGGGAGTCATTTAATGTGGTGGTGTGGCCTAGGTGCGTTCTTGGTGCATTGCTATTTTGTTGTGTCTTCTGATAATGCGCCTGTGATCAACAAAAATCACGTCTACAGTCAGTAGTGCATTACACTGGTCAACACCAAATTTATTGTCTTAAGTTTTTTTTAAGCTGATTTAGGACAATTTTGATGTGCTGAATCCAAAAACCACATTGGTTTTGCGCAATCAGGTCAACTTTTTGAATTATGGCCACATGTTTTATATGTTTTTGTTTACATGTACAGGTATTTTCGCTTTATATGATGCAAAATTCTTTGTCTTGCAATTCTCTGAATTTTGAACAGTGATGACATAACATTTATATAAAGGTAAGTACATGCACAGTACTAAGTACAGGTTTTTACTTAGCACCTGATCGAGAGAAACGGATGTCATTTTCAGATTCAACGGTGCAAAATTGTCTTAAATCAGTTGAAAAAACACAACTTACAAAAAAATTATTTTTGTAACCCTGTGTTATCAATTGCTCTTTAAGTACTGCATTTTAAAAGTGAAGCATGTACTGACAGGGACACAAGGAAACACAGGATGAGCTGGAATTTTCTATTTAAATGAACATAGTTGTGAAAGATCGAATCTAGTCAAAGGATTTATGTATAAAAAGCTGCAAATTTGCTTGAAAAAGTCACATTTATGATTTTAAAAATAATTTAGAAAATAAGTTTAATAAAAAGTCAAATGTCACAAATTTATGAGGAAAAACTTCACTTATTGGTGAGAATGGAATCGGGGGGGGGGGGGGTGGCGGTAGTGGCCAACTGCTTAGGGATGTGGACTGGTGAGTGGGAGGTCACTGGTTCAATCCCTGGATTGGCAGGATCAGACGTGGGTGGGACAGATAACATAGCGGTGTTTGCCCCACCCTCATTCACCCCACTGTGGTGCCCATGAGCAAGGCCCCAGCTGCTCTAGTAGAGCTGCTCAGTGGCCACAGGTCAGTCTGTGGTTGTACTGGGCAGCAGGTGTGAATGCGAAGAGGGCATCCTTGAAATAGATGTTGCCTTTCAGTGGAACTCCCCTGTATAAATAAAGAATATTGCTGAGACTTTCTTTTAATTCATGTTTGGGGAGGTACTCTTGTATTTGAGTGATTAATATCATGAGGTAATGCTGTTTTTACTTGAGTCCAATTTCTGGCTACTCCACCCATCTCTGTAAAATTCAATACGAATATTATTCCATATTAATCAAATTTGGGCTGTGACGTAGATCTCTTGGTTGTTTTCAGAATGTAAAGCTGTAAAGGGCCTGAAAACGGCAAGTGGAATGTTATGGCAGCACTTAAATTTTTAGATTGAAGGTGATTTATTCATAATCATTGACAGTTACTGATTTATTCAAAACAATCAGTGCTTTCCAAATAACTGAGTGCAGAAAATATTTTTTTATCGTCTGTAAACAGAATGTGTAGAATAGAAAGTCTTCAATCTTCTATGAAAATGCAAGGTTTGGGGATGTTTTGTTAAAACAATTTCTTAAATGTATTGTTGGGGTACACAGGTGTAAATCACAGTGGGCAGAGGGGTCATGCGCCCCCCACGCCACCATCATAAATCTTTGTATCAGGTTACAAAACTGAGTAAATGCATTTGAAGCACCCAAACTGGTTAAATTTGTATTCTGTATGTTTTTTAATATAATTTTGGAGGGATACGAGAGATTTATTTGTTTTATTAAGGGTTTGAACTCTTCTCCGTTCCAAAAATAAGAGTCCCTCAAAAACAATTTTGCGTTAGGTCTCCAAAAAAAAAAAAAAACAAACCCTAGAAACGGCCCTGCCCACAATAATGCATGGCCCGCTTTGATATTTGTTCTTCTTTGTGGTCCCCGCCTACAGTGAAATGAAATATCCGCCCATGGGTGTATATTCTGACAGTAACGTGAACGTGACCGGGGCTTGTTTTGTTCCGTTGTGAAGAGGAGGGGCGTGTGGTCTGACGTCACTCCAAAGCAACCCCGTCTCCGCGTCTCCGCCGCCGACAGTGGAGCATCAGCGAGGGGCCGGACAGAACCGAGCTTTCCCCACTGCAGTCATGGCTGCGCCTTTAGCCCACTTCGACGAAGACTGGCAGGATTTTAACGAATTCAAGCCGTCCTCGGAGGCGGTAGATCCACTGGACCAGCTCAACTCGAATGTGGGCGACCCGTCGGGCCTAGACGATTTCTCCGACCTGGACAACAGTTTCTCCGGGGAGATCTGCAGCTTCAAGTCCATGGAGGACCTGGTCCACGACTTCGACGAGAAGCTCACCGTGTGCTTCCGAAACTACAACACTGCTACGGAAAGTATAGCCCCGGTTAAACCCATCACGGAGGAAAATTACTTGAAAGATGACGAGTAAGTAAATTGTTTTAATTGGAGCTTTATTTATGCCAAGTTTTAATCTCTCAGCTAGCTAACAGTTAGCCTCACCAAGGTAGCCTGTCATTGGTGTTGATGAGAATGGGTTAGCTTCAATCTGTGCCCAACCGCTTGGATGGTTACTTCACTAGTATACACTTACCCCACAAAATGTGCTTAATTTGACTAAATTGCTACATTTGTGTACGTTTTTATTTAGCGTTATGACATGAACAAGTAGAAAATGTGTGTGATCGAAGTGCCACGTTACCAGGGTTTGACTTAATATTAAACGGGTTAAAGTTGTCCTTTTAACCTCTGACTTGGAGTACATTAAATATAGGTGGGTAGAATAGCCAGAAATTGTACTCAATTAAATGTCGTTGCAAGTTGGTGTAATTGCAAGAGTAGAATGAAAGAGTTGTCGCCAACGAAATTGAGGAGTCAGAAAATGCCAACTTTTTTTAAAGAGACACTCCAGCGGACAAGATAAGATAAACCTTTATTAGTCCCCCAATGGGGAATTTCCAGGATTGCAACAGCACAGGGATAGCAACACTGAGCAATAATTAAGAAGATACGAAAACTGCAATGCAGTGGATATACATACGTATGTAGGAGTCAAGAATTGAGGAGACGGATGATTTTTCCAGTAACTGCTTTAATTCCCCATTCATCCTACGTCCTCTCTCGATCGGAGTGAAAAGAGGAAGGACGCAGTCACACACATACATTTATACATTCATCTTCTAACAATACATCACACACAAAAGTCACAATACTCAGCTACATCCTTTCATCTGTAATAGAACACCCAGAGTCCTTCTGTTCTCCTTTCCGACCCCCAAAGGTCAGGCCAGGTAATCTTCTCATCTCTCCTGAGTCCCCAGGGGGTGCAAACATGTCTTCCTCTTGAGGTGTGAAGTCAATACACATGGCTAGCTCAAAGTCTCTCTTGGTTGAATTCAGCCAGCCACATGTGAGTTACATAGGTTATAACTATGGGCTCCACACGTACACAAATATATATACAAAGTGCGGAGCATTGTAGCAAGATAGAATAAACAGCATAACCGTCTACTTAGTTATCCTACATAGTATGAATATGTACCCATACATATCGTCACCCTCCATAGCGACTGATATTGTCCTAGTTGTATACTGGAAGGGACCATTTGTGTAAGTCTGTTGCGTCTTTTGCATACAATACTATTAGGTCGTCGCGTTTTTTTGCTATCTCTGCGAGCAGCCCTGCTTAGGTTATACAGTCTGACAGCCGTAGGTAGGAAGGACCTGCGAAACCTCTCAGTCACGCACCTAGGATGATGTAGTCTACTGCTAAATGAGCTCCTCAGTGCGTTCAGTATGTCCTGCATGGGGTGGGACTCGGACTCCAGCAGAGATGACAGTTTAGCCACCATCCTTCTCTCCCCTATTTCCTCCACTGGGTCAAGGTGTTTCCCCAGGACAGAGCTAGCTTTCTTGATTAGTTTGTTCAGTCTCTTCCTATCGGCTGCTGTAATGCCGTTGCCCCAGCAGACCACTCCAAAAGTGATGGCTGATGCCACCACCGTGTCGTAGAATGTCTTCAAGAGCACCCCTTGTACATCAAAAGACCTGAGCCTCCTCAGTAAGAACAGCCTGCACTGTCCCTTCTTGTAGAGTGCATCGGTATTGTGTGACCAGGCTAGTTTATTGTTCAGATGAACACCCAAGTACTTGTAGGATGTCACCATCTCAGTGTCTGTTCCCTGGATGTTTACTGGTGCTGTGAGGGGTTGTCCTTGCCTGCTGTAATCCACCACTAGTTCCTTCGTTTTCCTCGCGTTGATCTGGAGGCAGTTCCGATGGCACCAGTCCACGAAGTTCTGGATAAGTCCTCTGTACTCAGCTTCATCTCCGTTGGAGATCAGGCCAACGATCGCAGAGTTGTCGGAGAACTTCTGTAGATGGCAGTGTGTTGTGTTGTGTGAGAAGTCCGCAGTATAAAGGGTGAACAGGAAGGGAGCCAAAACCATTACCTGGGAGGCCCCCGTGCTACCGATGATCATGTCGAACACAGTCCCGGATTCTCACAAACTGTGGCCGTTTAGTGAGGTAGTCCAGGATCCATGATAACAGGTGCTGGTCCACCCCTGCGCACAACAACTTGTCCTTCAGGATCATCGGTTGGATAGTGTTGAAAGCACTGGAGAAGTCAAAGAACATGATCCTCACCACATTCCCGGGCTTCTCCAGGTGGGACAGGGAACGGTGAAGGAGGAAGATCACTGCATCCTCCACCCCAATGCCATGCTGGTAGGCGAACTGGAGTGGATCCATCGTTGGTCCCACCAGGGGGCGGAGGTGAGCAAGGAGCAGTCTCTCCAGGGTCTTCATCATGTGAGATGGATAATAAATCCCTGAAAAAAACAACTCTACATTGGTAAATGGCATTCACTTACATAGCACTTTTTACTCATCTCTGGATGGCCAAAGCTTTACAGATGATGCATTGTCTAAAATAGTACCTGATGCCCCTCTTTTCCCCACAAAAAACTTTTAGTTGCTTGTAGAAAAAAAAAAAATCCCCCTTTTCTCCTCCTTCAGACACCAGGATCTAATCAGGCCCACACACATCCAGCCCACCAGGATACAGAAGTCTGCAAGCTGGTTGAACAGCCACTGCTTAATCTGTGGACCTGTTATAGTGACATCACCAAGGGGAGGAGCTTAACTGAAATTTCACAGAAAAAAAACAGGCATGACACATAGTGATTTAGCTCTTAATGTCTTGCAAGTCATTAAAAAGTTGTTATAGACATGCTAACAAGAAGGAAAATTTAGATTTTTGATGGAGTGTCACTTGTAATGACTTTAAAGACGCACTCTGGATATAAATCCCCTATAAAAACAAATCTACATCGTCTAAAATGGTATCTTATGCCCTTTTTTCTACAAAAAACTTTAATTGTCTTACAGTTTTGTGTCACAATCTTTACACTTTTCCTTCTCCTTCAAACGCCAGGATCTGTGACTAGGCCCACCCACATCCCACAAGGCTAATGGTGGCTAGAGCTACAGTAAACAGAATAAGTACTGTTGTAAAAAGACACCGGTTGAAGGACATGCCCAGTTGTATGTATGGCTGCCCACGATCTGAAAAAAGTTACTTGTGTATTGTAAATGTGTGTTCAGACCAAACGCGAGTAAATTTAGTCGTGTGGCACAAATGCATATTAACTCAATGTATTTGCACAAGTACACATGTAAACATTGAATTGGCATGTACTCATGTCACGTGACTAAATTTACCCTCATTTGGTCTGAATGGAGCTTAAAAGTTGCTTGTTGTATATGACTTGGTTATTGTAACTGGTTATGACAGATATCTGATATTAAAGCAGTACGATGTAACTGTCCTGATCCTGGTAGGAATAGGGGTTTGCTATATCCTATTGTGAAAGATGATACGGTAAATATTTTGCTACCAGTTGAAAAAAGGAACATGGCGATATTGGGAGTC
Organism: Pholidichthys leucotaenia; assembly: GCA_020510985.1. Lineage (NCBI taxonomy): Eukaryota > Metazoa > Chordata > Actinopteri > Cichliformes > Pholidichthyidae > Pholidichthys > Pholidichthys leucotaenia. The sequence goes on along the minus strand of CM035842.1, from coordinate 356,989,355 downwards.
GGCTGCATGATGATGTCACACATTACCACAGATATGGTGCAGGAAGATGGCAGCTGATGCATGGATGGAGTTACCTGAAACTGGATCTAGTTATGCGGAAATATTTTAGTTTCTAGGCTTTTTAATTCAGACTGCTGTTAGGTTAAATAAAATGGTATGGCAATGGGTGTAATGTACCCACTAGGGCTGTGCGATATGACAAAAATTTCAAATCACGATATAAGTCATCTTGTATCACGATAACAGTATATATCACAATACACATTTTCTGTAAATTCTACAGTATAATCACATAAAGACCACCTCTTTTTTACATGCACGTTTTCCCCTCATAATTTTGCAGTTTTATAAAATGGTTTTTAATGTGCATTTGAGACTTGATTCTCATAAATTTCAGGTTTTTCTTCTAAATCATATTATGACTAAAAAGTAAACATCAATAAGTAAAATATTTCCTGAGCCAGAGGAGAACAGCAAAAAACAAACAAACATGAAAATGAGAAAATTACCCATCACTGCCATCTACAGATATAAACTAGAAAAGCACTCAGAGAGCGCAGACCTCCACCAAACCTCCTTCCGTGCCTCATGGATCACCTTCAAAATGTAATGGGTTTATTTTGGAGGACTCTTGCTAACACGGTGTGAGAAGATAAGAGCCTTGGTGGAGGTATGCATTCTTGGATTATCACCAAAATGTTATGGGTTCCTCTCTAGCCCAAGGACCACCCCTGGTAAAAAATTTCATTCAGATCCATCCAGTAGTTTTGGGGTATTCTGCTGCTGTCTGTCATTGTAATACTGATCATGTGCAGTCCTATCTGTTACTATCTGCACCTACGCTACCACACTGAACTGCAGCTACGGGTATTACATCTCTAGTTTACTGTATATATTAGGATTGCTGGGTTTCATCATTGTTAAGTGTTTATCTGCATTTGCACTATGGGAGGTCTGGGTCTATCTTTTGTCACCATTTGCTCTAGTGTTGCATTACTGTACATAGACTGCTGGGGTTTTTTTTCCCCAGCCTTATTCCTTTTTTTTTTTTTTTATATTGTGCATATCACTGAAGAGAGAGAGAAACGCCATTTCAATTTCCTGTATGTCCTGTATTTATGGTTGTATTGACAAAATAAAATCTTTGAATCTTGGATCATCTTGCTAACACTGTGTGCAAAGATAAGAGCCTTGGAGGTATGCATTCTGGGTTCATCATCAAAATATTATGGGTTCCTCTCTATCCCAAGGACCACCTCTGGTTAAAAAAAAATTAATCCAAATCCATCAAGTAGTTTGAGTATTTTTGCTAACACAGTGTGAGAAGATAAGAGCCTTGTTGGAGGTATGCATTCTGGGATCATCAGCAAAAGGTTACGGGTTCTTTTCTAGCCCAAGGACCACCTCTGGTGAAAATTTCATCCAAATCCATGCAGTAGTTTTTGCGTAATCCTGTTGCACAAATAAAAATAAGGTTCTTGACTTCCGGTTTTGGCGGCCATGTGAGAGGGACACGTATCACTCTGCTCTGCTCCTGGAGAAAAAAAAATCGGCAAATAACTCTCTCATTTGGGACAGAACGTATCCCAGCGTTTGGGCGAGGATATGTCGGTGAAGCCTAAGGCTGGAAAACCAGGTAGAGGAAAAAGCGAGCCGCCGAAACAGTCCAAATTAACGGACTTTCACGTCTGTGACGCAGCAGATAAAGCTCCATATATGGCGGAGGAAGCTAGCAGCGGTGCGGTATCTGCGGGCAACGGCACAGGTGCAGTGCTTGCTGCCATTAGTTCAATGAGAGCAGACTTTTTCTCTTAAATTTGATGGGATTATGGCAGCGTTGGAAGGAATGAGAAAGGAATTGGGTGACTGTGTAGAACGAATGGCGCAGGTGGAGCTTTGTGTCTCTAGTGCTGAGGATGACGTCACCGGTCTTCAATTAAAGGTGCGCACTTTGGGGAAAAAAAAAAAAATGTCTGGAAGATAATGTCCTGGATTTGGAGTCCCGGTCGAGACGGAACAACTTGAGGCTGGTGGGTCTACCGGAGGAATCCGAAGGTCAGGACCCATGTTCCTTTTTGGAAAAGTGGATTCCGGAGGCGCTGGGCAGCGCGGAGCTTCAATCAGCAGTCGTTCTGGAAAGCGCACACCGTATCGGCCCACGGAGAGATAAGGGACCACCGAGGACGCTTATTATGAAGTTCCTCAGCAACAGAGACAGGATGAAGATCTTCAACGCTGCGCGAGCTAAAGGAGAGATTAAACACCAGGACCAGCAGGTGCGGTTTTACCCAGATTTGGCCACAGGAATCCAACAATTGAGGAAGCAGTTTGATCCCGTACGTAAAGAGCTGCGCAACCTTGGGATTCGTCATGGTGTAATTTATCCTGCGAGACTGTTGACCACGTATGGGGGCAGAATGCACATCTTCAAGACCCCAGAGGAGGCGCAGGAGTTCATCAAGAAGATCCAAGAAGAGACTGGTGGGAGCTAAGCATGAACAAAATATAAGGTAGAATATTTAAGCATTTGCACAGGCATCTGACTGATTTGAAGCAAATAGCAAGTTTACAAAATATAGATAGTTTTTTTTTTTTTTAATATATAATACAATGATGTACAAAGTTGCTAAAAATTTTGGAGTTAAGTTGGAAAACTACAGAAGAGAGTTAATGTTACGTCATTAAAAGCAGTAGAGTTAGGGTGATTGGGAGGATGAAGGAGGAGTGGCTTTGACTGTTCCTCGTGGGTGTGGAGCGGTCGATGGCTATATCGGGAGACGGAATTTTTCTTTTGATTTTGGGGGGATCACCACAAATGTGGGAAGGGGGAATTTGTTTGTGTGTAGTTTGTAGGATGAATGTTCAACCACTCATGTTTTTGCTTCTCTGTATGAGCATGTTTACACTGCAAGGTAATCCCAAACTCCCTATTGATCATAAACCAAAGCGTTAATCTTAATTTAACTTCATGGAATTGCAGAGGTCTACAAAATTTAAAAAAAACTTAAACAAGTTATGAATAAAATAAAAGACATGGGTTCAAAAATTGTGTTTTTACAAGAAACTCATCTAATAGAGGAGGATGTAAAAAGAATTAGGAGTAGATGGCAAGGAAGTGTTTTCACCTCATCATTTTCATCCCGAGCCAGGGAAGTTATGACTCTCATACATAAATCAGTCCCATTTCAATTGAAAAATGTAATTGGAGACAAATTTGGAAGATATTTAATCATTCAAGGATCTTTGCTATGAGAAAATATAAATTTGAACTTATATGGTCCCAATATAGATGATCAAAAGTTCTTTGCTAATTTATGTCTTATCTTATCATCACTTACAGGTCAACATACAGTATAATAGCAGGGGATTTTAATTGTACATTGAATCCCGGTATAGATAGATCAACAGGACTGGACTGTACGCACAATGGATGTAGGATGACCATTAATCATTTTATGAAAGAATTGAGATTGCTAGATATATGGAGAGAAATGAAACCACAAGTTAAAGCCTATTCTTGTTATTCCAATACCTACAAGACATTCTCACGTATTGATTATTTTTTGATCTCCACAGAATTAAGGTCCAAGATTCAAAACTGCTTTTATGATAACATCGTGATCTCTGATCATGCACTCTGCTGTCTAATATATGTAGATAAGAAATTGACAAAGGAATCAGGTAGGTGGCAATTTCAGCATAAATGGCTTCAGGATGAGGAATTTAAGTATATAGAAAAACAGATAGATGAGTTCTTTGACATCAATACTACACAAACATCAGCATGTGTAAAGTGGGAGGCTTTCAAAGCTTTTATTAGGGGACATATTATTAGTTATACAGGTTCAAAATCTAAGAAGACTTGAGAGGAGAGAGTCCAATTGGAACATAAAATAAAAATTCTTCAAGAAAAAGTGTATGCAGGAAGTGATCCAAGGTTGGAGAACGAATTACTGATTTTGAGAGCTGAATATGACAAAAAATCAGCGAATAGAGCTGCCTCGAGTCTTCTAAGATTGAAACAATCTTTTTATGAACAAGGTGAAAAATCAGGGAAATTACTGGCATGGCAGATTAAACAATTAGAATTTAAAACACCAATTACCAGTATTATAAGTAATGGACAGGTAGTTATAGATCCTTTAGAAATTAATAGAGCCTTGAGAGATTACTATGAAAAATTATATGATACCAAAAATGAATCTGACTTAACAAAACTAAATGGGTTTTTGAACGAACTATCTATACCGTGTATTCCAAATGAAAACAGGGAGATACTGGAGTCTAAAATTAGTCAAGAAGAAGTTGGGCTAGCCATTGATAATATGAAATCAGGAAAAAGTGCAGGACCAGATGGTCTTCCAGTTGACCTTTATAAAAAATTTAAGAATAAATTAATAAAACCTTTTTTGGAAATGGTTTTAGAAGCATTTCAAAATAGTAATTTACCATCATACATGAATAATGCCTTAATTATACTGTTGCCAAAACCAGGTAAACCCTCTAATAAATGTGAAAATATGAGACCAATAAGCCTATTAAATGCCGACCTTAAGATAATCTGTAAAATTTTAGCAAGACGAATACAAGAAATTTTACCAAATATTATTAATCGAGATCAGAATGGCTTTATAAAGGGAAGACAAGGCTTCCATAATGTAAGAAGACTATTTAATATTATTTATTCTAATAAAGAAGCACCGGATACAGCTCTCCTATCACTGGACGCCGAAAAGGCCTTTGATAGAGTTGAATGGCCCTTTCTTTTTGAAGTCTTACAAAGGTTTGGACTTGGAAATAATTTCATAAAATGGGTTCAGATAATATACAATAATGCTACAGCAGAAATCCTAACAAATAGCAATATTTCAAAATCAATAAAAATCAATAGAGGATGTTGACAAGGCTGTCCACTTTCACCTTTACTGTTTACTATGGCAATTGAACCTTTAGCGATGGCGATACGTTTACATTCACAAATATATGGAATTAAAGTTGGACCAACAGAACATAAAATCTCCCTGTATGCCGATGACATAATTTTGTTTATGTCGAATCTTAAAAAATCAATTCTGACCTTGTTGAATTTAATAAAGAATTTTGGGGAAATAGCAGGATATAAAATAAATAAAACTAAATCTTCAATATTAATGCTAAATGAGACCCAGAGAAATTACCCAGCCCCTGAAGTAAATCAATTCAGTGTTGTAAATCAGTTTAAATATTTAGGAATCCAAATTGTGCCTAAGCTAGAATCAGTCGCCAGTGTCAACTATGAAGCCTTAATGACAGATATTAATGAGTTACTTCAGAGATGGATGTCACTACCAATGTCGTTGATCGGGAGAATCAATATACTTAAAAGTAATATCTTACCTAAAATACTTTATTTATTTCAATACATTCCCTTACCACCACCTTTAGATTTATTCTCAAGAATTAAAAAAAAGTTAGTGGAATTTATATGGAACAACAGGAGGGCTAGATTACGTCTGTCTTTATTATATTTACCATTTGATCGTGGAGGTCTGAAATGTCCAAATTTTATGTTGTATTATTGGTCGGCACAACTGAGGTCCATAACATATTATTTTTCATCAAATGATCTCCCTCACTGGACTGAAATGGAATCATACAATTTACCTTTACCTCTTCCCATATTCATATACTCAGATTCGGCAAAAAAATTACAAAAACAAGTTAAAAATCCATTTGTAAAGCATATGATCAAAATATGGTGTGAAACTAAAAACTATTTAAAAGAACCACACTTAGTGTCACAATTTAGCCCAATATGGGGTCATCAATATTTTAAACCAGGGAGAGCGGATGCTGTATTTAAAGTATGGAATTTAAAAGGGATTCAAAAGATCCAAGATTTATATCTGCCATGTGCAGATAACATAATGTCTTTTGAAGAGCTGAGGATCAAATTTAATCTTAATGGAACACATTTTTTAAAATATCTTCAACTTAGGAACTTTATTCGATCAAATCAAAATGGAGCTCTCACTCGACCTATTTACTCGTCCTTGGAAAAAATGTTGATGAAAGATAGTAAAAAGGGTATTATTTCAGAGTTTTATAACTCATTGACACTATCCTCAAGTGAAAACTCACAGAAAAGATTAAACTACTGGAATGAAGATCTGCAAACTGAAATTTCAGAGGAACAATGGGAATTGGCTTGTACAGAAGTCCAAACCAAATCAATAAATGTACGTCTTAAATTGATACATTTTAAATGGTTAATGCGGATGTATGTTACACCGGTGGAGTTAAATAGATATAACAAAAACATACCAGATACGTGCACAAAATGCATGGAAAGTAAAGGAACCCTATTTCATTGTGTATGGGAATGTAGAATAATTAGAATGTTTTGGGAGGAGGTGAGGGTAACAATTGAAAAAATAATTTCAAAACAAATCATATTGAATCCTAAACTGTTTTTGTTGGGTCTGTACCCAGAAAAGCATAACTTTAATAAAAGTGAAAGAACATTCATAGACCTCAGTTTGCTTAATGCCAAAAAATGTATTGCACTACTGTGGAAAAAGACTCATAGACCAGATGTGACTCAATGGTTAAGACAGATGTTAACAAACCTTCCACTAGAAAGAATAACATACATACTGAAATCAAAGGAAAATGTGTTTGAGAATATATGGAGACCTTTCATTGATTATGTAAAAAATTTAAACATAACTCTTGAAGAAGAAGGTGAATGATGTGTGTGGACCTTGTAAATTCCAAACTGGTGAACATAATATGTATACTTATGTAATGGATTGTCTAGACTAAACAGAGGAGCATTGTTGAAGACTTGATTTTGTTGGTGGTTGTTGGTGTTTTTAGTGCATTTTTTTTGTAGTACTTAGTAGTAGTAGTAGATTAGTTTATTTGACAGGGACAGTGCAATAAACATAGACAATTAATCAAAGACAATCAATCTGATGTGTTGCACATAGAGTGTATAGCTATTAGCTAATTTGCAACTCTTGTCCCTGGATGGGCTTTAGAAAAAAGAATCAAGATAAAAAATATACACAATAACCACATACATCAATGCAGAAAAATTATAAATACACAATTATAAATATTATAAATACACAAATATAACAGCCTGACTCACATTTAACATAAATATTATAAATACACAAATATAACAGCCTGACTCACATTTAACACATATAACATAACTCACATTTGCCTATTTCAGGCCTTCCTCCCTCCGTCACTCACTATAAACAAACACATTTATTCCTTCCCTTCATTCACTCTCACTTTGCAGACAAATAATTCATACATGAGTACATTCTTGTTTATTTTTCAGCCAGTTTTTAACATTTTTAGTGAATGTTTTAAAGTCCGTTATTATTTTAATTTCATTTGGCATTGTGTTCCAGATGTGACTGCCCTTTATAGAGAAAGCTGTTTGTCCAAATGTGGTTCTGCGGTGGAATATTTTACAGTTATTGTTAACAGAACTCCTGGTGGCTCTGCTGCTGTCCTGTCTTTGGACGAAACCAGCAAGTGGCTCGGGTGCTGATTTTTGGAAACATTTGAACGTTAATTTCAGAAGACAGAGGTCAATGAAGCTCTCAAAACTCAATAGGTTGTATTTTTTTAAAACATTACAGTGATGCCACCTAATGGGCTTTTTGTCCAAGATTTTTAGGGTTTGATTATATAATGAACCTATATGTCTTATTGTGGAAGGGGCTGCTTGAGCCCAGACTGTCAAACAGTATGATATATGAGAAAAAAACCATAGAATGCATATACAGTGCAGCTGCTTCGTAAGGTATGTAATATCTAATTAATTTAAAGCAGTTCAGATTTTTTTTTTACTGTTTTTGAAATTTTCTTTATATGAAGATTAAATTTGAGTTGAGGATCTAGTACAATGCCAAGGTATTTGAATTCTGTAGCTAAACTGATGTCATGATCATGTATATTAACTTTAAAATGTTGCAGGTTACATTTTTTGATTGAAAAGCACATTGAGACTGTTTTCTGAAGGTTCAGCAATAGATGGTTCTTGAGGAGCCACTCTTGGACATCAACCATACTTGTAGACAGTACATCTGCAGCCTGTGCTGGAGTCTTGGCAGCTGTGTAAATAACTGCATCATCTGCATAAAGTTGGCATGTTGCAGCTGAGCAGTGTAACGGCAAGTCATTAATAAAAATGCTGAAAAGTAAAGGACCAAGAATGGACCCTTGTGGGATACCCATGCGGTTGTTTAAAAATGAGGATTTATCCTGGTGAACCTTTACACACTGTTCTCTATTCTGGAGATAAGATGCAAACCATTCTAATGTATTTGGGGAGAAGTTAAAAGATACCATTTTGGATAAAAGCAAACTGTGGTTTACAGTATCGAAAGCCTTTTTGAGATCTAGAAAAACAGCTCCTACCACATTACCCCTGTCCAAGGACTGTTTGACGTTTTCAATAAGGCAACAATTTGCTGTTTCTGTTGAGTATCCTGGTCTAAAACCAAATTGATGTGGATGAAGAAGTTGACTGTCTTGTAAGTAGTCTATCAGCTGTGTAGCTACAACTTTTTCAAGAACCTTAGATAGGACTGGTAAGATAGAGATTGGGCGGTAATTGCATATATCGTCTTTACTGCCTGATTTATGAACTGGTATGACGACAGCTTTTTTCCAGCCAGATGGAAATGTACTAGACCTAATGGAGAGATTAATGAGATGAGTCAGTGGTTTGATTAATATTTTGCTGTGCATTTTGAGAAAGGAGGTGCTCATATTGTAGATATCATTAGTTTTTGAGTTTGACAGTGTTTTAACAATACCAGCAATTAACTTCTCATTTACCTCATCGATGTGAAAAGTATCTGTTGGAAGTATGGAATTTGTGTTGTTGAGCACATTTGGCAGCACAAAAATTTTTGTTAAGTCTTCCACAGAGCCCACAAAGTGTGAATTAAATTCATTTGCCAAAGTAGCCTCGTCACTGACGGTCTTGCCATTGATTCTAAGTTCCTTTACCCCCTTCTGATCGTTTTTTTTATTAGTTAAGTTATTTAAATGCCTCCATAGGGAACTGTTGTTACCCTTTGCATGATCTATCAGTTTATTGTAATAAGATATTTTTGATTTTCGCAGCTCATGTACCACTTTATTTCTTAAACTTTTGTACACAAGGTGATCATTTTGTAGTTTGGAGGTTAGTGATGTTTTCAGTGCATAGTCTCGCCTCTTCATAAGTTTTCTTATTTCATTATTTAACCATGGTAGGCTAATCTTCTGTTGTCTACTTTTAATTTGCTTTGAAAATTTTTCTATAGACTTTGTGATTGTTGCAGTTATAAAATTACAACAGTCATCTACTTCACATGTTGCCATGAGCTGCTCCCAATTTTGATTCTCTAAGTAATGTTCAAACTCCTCATTTTTTGATTTGGGGATAATAAAATTTGATTTGTCAATATCGACTCCCCCAAAATACTGTAGTCGCTTTTTAGTAAGTTTCCTGACAGCAAGAACCATGTTATGATCTGAGAGACCAGTTACAAGATTATAGGTTCTGGTTATTCGTTCTGGTTTATTAGTAAATACCATGTCAATAAGTGTTCTGGATTGTTTGGTTATCCTGGTGGGTCCTTTGATGATTTGCTGGTAATTAAATTTAGTCATGAGGCTTTTCAGTTTTTGTTTGTCTTTTTTATCAGACCAGTTGATATTAAAGTCACCATGAATTATTGTTTCTCTGTTCTTCTCAAGTTGTTTAACCAGATCACTTAATTCATTATAAAAGGAATAATTGTGTGACGGTGGGTTGTACACTACTGCAATGTTGAAATTCATTACCGGAGAGAGACATACATTAACAGCTAAACATTCAAGTGAAGTATTCAAATCAACCAGTTGACATTTATATTTCTCTTTGATGTAAATTAAAACACCTCCTCCCCTCCCTACCTGCCTGTCTTTTCTAAAACACTGGTAGCCCACAATATCGATCATATTAGTGTCTATGTTACTGTGTAGCCAGCTTTCTGAGAGACAAAGGTAGTCCAGATTTGAGTCCAACAGCAACACCGAAATCTCATCTCTTTTGGGGATTATGCTCCGTATGTTTAAATGACCGCCGAGGATCCCCTTTGGTTTAGCCTTGGTGTCCCAAAGAACTCGTGCATGATTAACAGTTTGGAAAAATAAATGTTGTTTTTGCTTTTGTACAGCTCGGTTTTGTGCTAACCCAGTGGTCTGCTGTTTAATAGTGGCAGGTCCAGGGTTAAGGTGAATATCTCCTGCCAGAAGTAGCAGAACTAACAGAACTTTAACTGTATATCCTCTGCCATATTGTGATTTTTGCTTAACAGCCATGTTTGCCTTAATTTGGAAGTTTTTGCTCAGGGCTTTTAAAGACCACATAGAGTGTAGAGTGAGATGTCCAAGCCCAAATCCATACAGATAAAACTTTTTAACTTCACCTTTGGTTGAGTTTGTCGGAAAATCCTTCTTGTTGCAGGTCCAGACACACAAAGACAAAACGAAGAGGAAGTAGAGAAGTAGAGAAGGCTTATTAGTGGTGCCCATCAGCCCACTTTTTAATCCGGTGGCAGCCATCTTCAGTCTTTCTTGGAAAGAAGGAAAAGGAAAATCTGTGGATAGTAAAATAAAATAAAATAAACTTTAAAACTTTAGTGTTAGTGTTTGATTGTTTGCGTCATGTTTGTTAAAAAAAAAAAGGTTCAATAAAGATATTGTGGAAAAAAAAAATAAGGTTCTTGGTGGAGCTATGCACTCTCAGATCATCACCAAAATTTAATGGGTTCATCCTTAGGCCAAGGGCGACCTCTGGTGAAAATCTCATCAAAATCCATCCCGTAGTTTTTTTTTATAATCCTGCTAACAGACGGAGGGACGGACAGACAAACCACCCCGATTACATAATCTCCTTAGAGGAGGTAATTAGCTGTTAGTTTAAATCAATGAAAATTTAAGTGTGGTGCTAGAGCATGCCATTCTGGCCTGATTTAATCTGTTTGCGTCTTGTTGTTAAAAATATTTCAGGTTGGTCAAGATCTGAAAATCAAAGACACAAAAGATAATGTAATAAAATACATATGAAGACTTTATTCATTGACACTGCTTGACTAAAATTATTAGAAATCAAATGAATTGCATGAAGAGCCAACTTGCTCCTCCGACCTGTTTTAATTTATTTTTTTGCATGTAGAGCTGTCACGATAACCTCAATTACACACGTGGACAAAATTGTTGGTACCCCTCTGTTAATGAAAGAAAAAACCCACAATGGTCTCAGTAATAACTTGAATCTGACAAAAGTGGTAATAAATTAAAATTCTATGAAAATTAACCAATGAAAATCAGACAGTGCTTTTGAATTGTGGTTCAACAGAATTACTTTAAAAAAACAAACTCATGAAACAGGCCTGGACAAAAATGATGGTACCCCTAGAAAAGATTGAAAATAATTTGACCATAGGGACATGTTCAACCAAGATGTGTCCTCTAATTAACATCACAGGTGCCTGCAAACTTGTAATCAGTCAGTTGGCCTATTTAAAGGGTGACAAGTAGTCACTGTGCTGTTTGGTGACCTGGTGTGTACCGCACCAAACATGGACCAGAGGAAGAAAAGGAGAAAGTTGTCTCAGGAAATTAGAAAGAAAATTATAGACAAGCATGTTAAAGGTAAAGGCTATAAGACCATCTCCAAGCAGCTTGATGTTCTTGTGACTACAGTTGCACATATTATTCAGAAATTTAAGATCCACGGGACTGTAGCCAACCTCCCTGGACATGGCCACAGGAGGAAACTTGATGAAAAATGGAAGAGACTGATAATACGAGTGGTAACAAAAGAGCCCAGAACAACCTCTAAACACATTCATGGTGAACTCCAAGGTCAATGTATGTCAGTGTCAGATCGCACTGTCCGTCGTTGTTTGAGCCAAAGTGGACTTCATGAGAGACGACCAAGGAGGACACCACTGTTGAAAACAATCATAAAAAAAGCCAGACTGGCATTTGCCAAACTGCGTGTTGACAAGCCACAAAGCTTCTGGGAGAATGTCCTATGGACAGACGAGACAAAACTGGAACTTTTTGGTAAGGCACATCAGCTCTATGTTGACAGACGCAAAAATGAAGCATACCAAGAAAAGAACACTGTCCCTACTGTGAAACATGGAGGAGGTTCTGTTATGTTCTGGGGCTGCTTTGCTGCATCTGGCACAGGGTGTCTTGAATCTGTGCAGGGTACAATGAAATCTCAAGACTATCAAGGTATTCTTGAGAGAAATGTGCTGCCCAGTGTCAGACAGCTTAGTCTCAGTCGCAGGTCATGGGTCTTGCAACAGGATAATGACCCAAAACACACAGCTAAAAACACTCAAGAATGACTAAGAGCGAAACATTGGACTATTCTAAAGTGGCCTTCTTTGAGCCCTGATCTAAGTCCTATTGAACATCTGTGGAAGGAGCTGAAACATGCCATCTGGAGAAGGCACCCTTCAAACCTGAGACAACTGGAGCACTTTGCTCATGAGGAGTGGGCCAAAATAGCTGCTGAGAGGTGCAGAAGTCTCATTGACAGTTACAGAAATCGTTTAATTGCAGTGATTGCCTCAAAAGGTTGTGCAACAAAATATTAAGGGTACCATCATTTTTGTCCAGGCCTGTTTCATGAGTTTGTTTTTTAAAATAATTCTGTTGAACCACAATTCAAAAGCATTGTCTGATTTTCATTGGTTAATTTTCATAAACTTTTTATTTGTTTTCACTTTTGTCAGATTCAAGTTATTTCTGTGACCATTGTGGGTTTTTCTTTCATTAACAGAGGGGTACCAACAATTTTGTCCACGTGTGTATGTAATACCACGCTATGGACAAGCCTACTGCGGGGATAACGAACAACCGTGGTGTTCACTTTTTTGTGTGTGGCTAAATCTCGTTGTTCACTTATGTGCCCCTATTGATTATTATATAAATTGTTAAATGTTAAGTGTATTTTTATTGCCAGCAGCATGCTTGCACTCGGTACTGTGGAAGCTTCCACAGCACTGTGTGGGGCACTCTTACCAGACGGACTCCAGCAGGCAGTTAGTGGTGAAAGCGTTTGGACGAATTGCTAAATACAGCCGTGACAGTGAGCACTGAAAGGACACAAAGCGTGTTATTTCCTTCTGAGCCGAGTGTTTATGATCCTGACAATTGAGCTCCGTGAGCAAAACATCTGCTGCATAGTGCATTGCTTGTTTGAATGTGATTTGTCGGACAGCGGCAAAAATAATGGATACGAGCCATGCAGGGTCCTGTACAGAGGCTGTCCTGTTTAAATAAGCTGAATGTCGCTGCAGTCCACACACCCTGTAATTGAAATACTGATGTTACCGCCACTACTTTATGAAATTTTTTTTTTTTTTTTTAACAATCAGCAGTTCATGCCTAGAAAGACCGGAGCTCTGCACAATTGTCACACTTGCACATAAAGTTGAAATGGAGCTGCAGCGAGTTGCTCACAGCTTCCGTCATTTGCCACATAAGTTATGAACCCTGTTTAAATTATGAGACCACAGGGTCCTAAAAACATTTGCAGCAATACCACATATCGCAGTGTTGAGCTATCCACAGTCACCGCAGGGTAAATTCCTCCACCCTGACAGCCCTGTTTGCCTGTGTGTGCCACCATCATGCACTTTTGAGCTTTAATTTTTTTTTTTTTTCAAACAAAACGTAAGAAACTCAGCAGTAATTTAAATCAAAGAAACAATGGTCTGATACATGTTTCCAATTAGCACAACTTAGTATCGTCATTTAGCATTTGCCGTTTTATAATTAGACATGGTGTTAATGTTACTTACCTCCTATTAAAACAAGGTTGGCGGACTATCCTCTCTGACGCAACACAATGGAAAACAGTCCCACATCCTCTCTGGCAAACAGGAGTAGCGGGCTAGCAGCTATTTGACTAAACCGGGAGTTCAGAGTTAGCAACCACCGGAGAGCCTAGCCACACACCACACATGCTGTGTGCTCTGCAGGGGAGAGGCGGGGTGCTGACAAGTAGTGTGAGGAGCTTTGCTCAAGAAATGGGGGTATGTGCATTTTAAATAACAATATCAATGATGGAGTATTCTGTGAAATAATAGATGTTTTTATATCGTCATCTCGCACAGCCCTACTACCCACTAATTTTTTTTTTTTTCCTCACGCTCAAAATGCCACTGCTCCAGTCCAAAGTTGTCTGTGTCTGGAGTTTTGTTTTCATTGCCTTTGGGCTTGCTCAGCTTGAGCTTGTTCAGCCACCCAAAGGGGACAGAATAAAAAGGAGGAAAAAAACCGCATCATTCAGTGCAAAGAGAGCCAGTGCAAGAAGATGTCTGTGCAATGGAGACTTCTGATGCATGCATCCATCCATCCATCTTCTACCGCTTTTCCGGCAGTCCAGGTCATAGAGGCAGCAGTTAAAGCAGAGAAACTCAGACTTCCCTCTCCCCAGTCACCTGCTCCAGCTCTTCAGAGAGCATATTAAGGCGTTCCTAGACCAACTGGGAGATGTAGTCTCTCCAGCGAGTCTTGGGTCTGCCCTGGGGTCTCCTCCCAGTGGGACGTGCCCAAAACACCTCAAGTGGGAGGTGTCCAGGAGGCATCCTGATCAGATGCCCAAACCACCTCAACTGGCTCCTTTTAACGTGAAGGAGCAGCAGTTCTACTCTGAACCTCTCCCGGATGACTGAGCTCCTCAATCTATCTCTGAGGGGGAGTCCTGCAATCCTATGAAGAAAGCTAATTTCAGCCGCTTGAATCTGCGATCTCATTCTTTCAGTCATTACCCAAATCTCGTGACCATAGGTGAGGGTAGGAACGTAGATTGACCAGTAAATCGACAGCTTTGCCTTAGAGCTTAGCTCCTTCTTACATACAGACAGAGATTGAAGCTCACTAAACCTGTTGTGAGCACTACGAAGATACGGACCAGTGATGCTGAGGAGAAGCTGGAAACGTGCATGGAAATATCTGACTGGGGCATGCTTAAAGGAGCCACGCATGATCTGGATGAGTACACGGACACTGTGAACTCATATATCCACTTTTGTGAAGAGAACATTCTTCCATCACGCACCAGGGTGAGTTACTCTAATGACAAACCCTGGTTCACAGCTAAGCTCAGACAGATCAGGAAGGAGAAGGAAGCAGCGCTGAAAAGTGGAGACAGGGACTGCTACAGGGAGGTTAAATACCGGTTTAACAGAGAGCTGAAGAGGGCTAAATCTGTGTACTCAGAGAGACTCCAGCAGCAGTTCACTGCTAATGATTCGGCTTCCGTGTGGAGAGGACTGAGGCAGATCACCAACTATCGGCCTCAGGCTCCTAAAGGTCAGGATGACAAAGCCCTTTGTCAGAGACTGTCCCAACACTATGCCCGTTTTGACACCTCGTCATCTGTGTCCAACTCCCCCCCTCCCTCCAGCTCCACAGCCTCCACATTCCCTACTTCATTTAAGGCACCCCCCCACCTCCCCCCCCTCCCCTTATCATCAGTGAGCAGGATGTGCTCAAACAGTTCTCCAGACTGAACCCGCGCGAGGCCCCCGGCCCAGACGGCGTGTCTCCCTCCACCCTGAGACTCTGTGCGAAACAGCTGGCTCCTGTATTCACAGACATTTTTAACACCTCCCTTAAGTTATGCCACGTGCCATCCTGCCTCAAATCCTCCACCATCATCCCTGTCCCCAAGAAGCCACGGATCACTGGACTTAATGACTACAGACCTGTAGCGCTCACCTCTGTAGTCATGAAGTCCTTTGAGCGCCTGGTCCTGTCCCACCTCAAGTCCATCACCACCCCTCTCCTGGACCCGCTGCAGTTTGCCTACCGAGCCAACAGGTCTGTAGACGATGCAGTCAACCTGGCCCTCCACTCCATCCTGCAGCACCTGGACTCCCCGGGAACCTACGCCAGGATCCTGTTTGTGGACTTCAGCTCCGCATTCAACACCATCCGCCCCGCTCTGCTCCGGGACAAGCTGTCCCTGCTCAACGTGCCTGACTCCCTCTGCAGGTGGATCATCGACTTCCTGACGGACCGGAGGCAGCATGTGCGGCTGGGAAAGACTGTCTCAGACTATACTAGCATCAGCACCGGATCACCCCAGGGCTGTGTACTTTCCCCCCTACTCTTCTCCCTTTACACCAACTCCTGCACCTCCAGCCACCAGTCTGTCAAGTTGATCAAGTTTGCGGACGACACCACCCTCATCGGGCTCATCTCCAACGGCGACGAGTCCGCCTACAGGAGAGAGGTGGCCCAGCTGGCGTCCTGGTGCAGCAATAACAACCTGCAGCTGAACGCTCTGAAGACAGTGGAGATGATTGTAGACTTCAGGAAAGTCACTACTCCTCTGCCCCCCCTCACCCTCTCAGGCTCTCCCATCACCACTGCTGATTCCTTCCGCTTCCTAGGCACTACCATCACCAGGGACCTCAAATGGGAGCTGACCATCAGCTCACTCATCAAAAAAGCCCAGCAGAGGATGTTCTTCCTGCGGCAGCTGAGGAAGCTCAAGCTACCCACCAAGATGTTAGTGCAGTTCTACACAGCCATCATCGAGTCCATCCTCACCACCTCCATAACCGTGTGGTACGCAGGAGCCACTGCCAGGGACAGACTAAGGCTGCAGCGCGTCGTGCGCACTGCTGAGAAGGTGATCGGCTGCAAGCTCCCATCTCTCCAGGATCTGTACATCTCCAGGACCCGGAGGCGTGCTGGCCGGATCATAGCCGATCCCTCACACCCTGGTCACGTACTGTTTGCCCCCCTCCCCTCTGGTAGAAGACTTCGGTCCATCCAGACTAAAACCTCCCGTCACATGAACAGCTTCTTCCCCTCTGCCATTAGACTGCTGAACACTAAGTGACTCTCATGCACCATGTACAGCAGCTCAACCAGACTCATGTCAATCATCACTGTTTTCTTCCTGCATTACCGACTGCACTATATAGTTCTCCACAGTATCTGCTGCTGGCTAATATATATTTTAACTGTTGACCAGTATCACTTAATCTTATCCTACACTTTATTACATGTATAGTTTATTTCTCTTATCTTATCATGTTTAATGTTGCAGCATTGTACCGAGACAAATTCCTAGTTTGTGTACTACATGAACAATGGCAATAAACCTGATTCTGATTCTGATTCTGATTCTTCACCACAATGGACCGGTACAACGTTCGCATCACTGCAGATGCTGCTCCGATCCATCTGTCAATCTCTCGCTCCATTCTCCCCTCACTCGTGAATTAGACCCCAAGATACTTAAACTCCTCCACTTGGGGCAGGAGCTTGTCCCCAACCCAGAGAGGATGATGTACCTTTTTCCAGCTGAGGACCATGGACTCAGACTTGGAGGTACTGATTCTCATCCCAGCCGCTTCACACTCAGCAGCAAATAAGACCTGTAGGTCACTGCTGGATGAAGCCAACAGGACAACATCATCTGCAAACAACAGAGATGAGATCCTGTGGTCACCAAGCATGACACCCTCCGTTCCCTGACTGCGCCTAGAAATCATGTCCATAAAAATTATGAAAAGGTTCAGTGACAAAGGGCAGCCCTGGCAGAGTCCAACTCTGACTGGGAATGAGTCCGACCGGGTGTTGGCAGTACGAACCATACTCTTACAACGGTCGTATAGAGACCGGAGAGCTCGTAACAACAAGCCCGATAACCCATCCTCCCGAAGCACCCCCCACAAAAGAACCACGAGGGATGTGGTCGAATGCCTTCTCCAAGTCCACAAAACGCATGTAAACTAGTTGGGCAAACTCCCATAAACCCTCGAGGATTCTTGAGAGGGTAAAGAGTTGGTCCCATGTGCCACGGCCAGGACGAAAACCATACTGCTCCTCCTGAATCCGAGGTTTGACCAACGGCCGGACTCTCCTCTCAGTACCTTGGCATAGACCTTCCCAGGGAGGCTGAGGAATGGGATCCCTCTAAAGTTGGAGCACACCCTCATGTCCCCTTTCTTGAAGAGTGAAACCACCACCCTGGTTTGCCATACCAAAGGCACTGTCCCTGACCTCCACGCAATATCACAGAGGCATGTCAACCATGACAGCCCTACAACATCCAGGGCCTTGAGGTACTCGGAGCGACTCTCGTCCACCCCCGGGGCCCGGCCACCAAGGAGCTTTTTAACCACCTTGGAAACCTCAGCCCCTGTGATAGGCGAGTCGTCCCCCTCGTCCACAAGCCCTGCTTCCTCTGTGAAAGACGTGTCAGTGACATTGAGGAGATCCTCGAAGTATTCCTTCCACCGCCCGACGATATCCCCAGCTGGAGTCAGCAGCGCCCCATCTGCACCATACACAGTGTGGACAGGGAGCTGCTTCCCTTTCCTGAGCCGCTGGACAGTTTGCCAGAATCTCTTTGGGGCCGACCGAAAGTCTTGTTCCATGGCCTCACAAACTCCTCCCACATCCAAGTTTTTGCTTCAGCAACCACCCAAGCTGCACTCCGCTTGGCCTGCCGGTACACCGCAGCTGCTTCAGGAGTCCCACAACCCAACCAAGCTCTTTTGTAGCCATTTGTTTAAAAAGATCAGCTAAAAACTAAATGCATAGAAGTGGTGTGTGCTAAAATATATAAGAACAACTATAGATCTTGGTCATGTTTACATATTGTCAAAAACCTCGTGTACATCTCTGCAATCAGGTTGCTGACTTTTACAGCACCAAAGTTTTTCCCCCGCAGACATCCTGTGTTGGAGGATCTTGACAAAAATGACATCAACCCTTTCTCCCCACAGAATGAACCTGGTTCTTATCACTTTGATTTCTACATATCATTAAAGATGCACTCCAGTTAATATAAATCCTCTTAAAGACAAATCTGCGTTATTTAAAATATGTTATGCCTTTTGTTTCCCACAAAAAAAAAAACTTTCATGGACCGGACCACTATAACTTTCTCCGTTCTGCAGTACAAGTTGGTACCTTTAACTATTTTGTAAAGACTTGACATGAAAAAATATTAAGTGTAAGTAGTTGTGCTCCTCTATAATTTTAAAATTATTATTCCCTCGCAACGAACCGTCCGTCCATTCATTTGTCTCGTCATTCGACAGCATTTTGCTGCTGTAGCTTTGACATTATTGATCAGATTGATTTAAAATTTATAGAGTAGCTTTAACTCATCGTTCTCTTCAACACATAGAATTTTCACACATCTAGTGAGGCGTTCCATGTGTTTTGGGGAAGGGTCCTTTTATCTTGTTTCAAAAAGAAACAATGGGGAGGGGGTAGTCCAAGGACTAGTTTGGTAGAATTTAGGTGTGATCAGGAATACTGTCTAGGAATTGTTTTGTGGGATTTATTTTCTGGACTTTATAGGAATTTTGCTGTAAAGAGAGCATTTTCTGTTATCATAATAAATATGTTATCACTAAAAGATAAGCTAAATCTTTATTAGTCCCACAATGGGGAAATTCCAGGATTGCACAGCACAGGGATAGCAACACTCAGAGCAATAATTAAGAAGATACGAAAAATATAAATAAGAGCAGTGAATATACGTACATACGTACACATAAATATATATACAAAGTGCGGAGCATTGTAGCAAGATGGAATAAACAGCATAACCGTCTACTTAGTTATCCTACATGGTATGAATATGTACCCATACATATTGTTACCCCCCGTAGCGACTGATATTGTCCTAGTTGTATACTGGAGGGGACCATTTGTGTAAGTCTATTGCATCTTTTGCATTCAATACTATTAGGTCATCACGTTTTTTTGCTATCTCTGCAAGCAGCCCTGCTTAGGTTATACAGTCTGACAGCCGTAGGTAGGAAGGACCTGCGAAACCTCTTGGTTGCGCACCTAGGATGATGTAGTCTACTGCTAAATGAGCTCCTCAGTGCGTTCAGTAAGTCCTGCATGGGGTGGGACTCGGACTGCAGCAGAGATGACAGTTTAGCCACCATCTTTCTCTCTCCTATCTCCTCCACTGGGTCAAGGCGTTGCCCCAGGACAGATCTAGCTTTCTTGATTAGTTTGTTCAGACTCTTCCTATCGGCTGCTGTGTAGCTGAATAATTAACCTTTTTTTAATTAATTCTGTGTATTTAACGTTTCATAAACTCGTACATTGTGCTCTTACCTAACATCTCTGCTCATGCCACAACAGTGCAGCAAGAATGACAGCAAGTCCTCTAATATGTAAAAATTGTTGGATGATTTTGAGGTGAGCTGGTAATTATTTAGAAATAACTGAACTTATTTTGAGCTCTGTCTGCAGCTGTTGTTGCCTCTTCCAGGGAGGTTACATTTTCACCTCTGTGTTTTTCCGTGTGTATTAACAGAACTAAAACAGAGTGTTAGGAGAAATTAAAGTATGAGGAAGATATTGACTGCGTTGGCAGAGGTTTGCATTCTGAGTGATTTCACATTCAAAATGGTTGATTTATATTTTCTTCCATTTTCTTTATGATTGGGAAGCTGGTTATTGTAAGAGTATAGATGACTTTGAGACAGGAAAAAGATGGTTGCACAGAAAATTGCTTTTGATTGGAACATTTTTTGATTTAAGTGCCATTCATATGTACGTACATCTTATCAAAAGATTTGCTGCAACTGATGATAATGATTGAGGAAGACTGGTCCAAAAGAGGGATGCGAACATTTCTGAGTCTTGGTAAAGAAACGGGAAGGAGAAAACGTCATAGTTGTGCAGCAGCCAATGAAGCTCAAACAGCAGCGCCAGGCTCAGCGAGTCTTTTCTGGATGACTGCACTTTTGCAGGACGTGCCTAGATGCTTAACAAGTCCTTCAGTAATACCAATAGCAGACTCTGGGATGACAAAGAAGAAATGTGTTGGCTTCAGCTTGTGGCGACGGGCTAATGAGATTGTTTTAATAAGCATTCAATGCACGTCTTGCATTTGAATTTTATGTCACCCCATAAATGAAAGAATAAATTAACATCTGCGTAATTATATTTTGGCAGACTGGCACACAATTGAAGTAGAAAGAAACTGGCTGGAAATTTAAATTAAGATTTTGACTTGCCTTGTTTTTCTTTTTGTTTGTTTTTAAAGCAGATGGTTTCTTTGGAATCGAAACTAGTGGTCTGTTTTGGCATGAGCTCACGTGCCTGAGATGGTGTCACTGTTTAAAACAAAGAAAAATATTTCCTTGCCAGTCTTTGCCCTATTTAGAACAACCCAGCAGTCCCCTTGCTTCTCAAGCTGTGCATGACCACTTCGGGGAGACACGTGTTACATAAACGTGTATGTGTGTGTTTGAGAAAGAGGGCGGAAGGGGACAACACAGAGGCACTCTGACACATGGATTCACAGCATCCAGCCTCTGTTTTGAGAGAGCCATGAGAGGGGAAAAAAGCAAAGGAGAAAACTGAGTTGCACGCACACTTAGTCTCTTTGATTGACTCAATTTTTTGTCATAGTGATTGTAAAGCTTGCCAAATGAAGTTTCCCATAGTATTTATAAAATTGTACTAAACCTTGGCCCATTTCACCATATTCCTCAAATCTACTAACAATCTGGTAACAAATGTTATTTTGATGATGACACACGGATTCTGTGTAGCAGTAAACTTGTTAGGTTTAGCGAAGTCTGTGGCACCATCTGTTCATCTCATGTTCTCTGCCAACATCCATGCCGCAGTGTATTGTAAACATTCACCAGTCCGTTGGTACAGTTGTGACACTGCAGTGTTTCCTCTGGCTTAAAGACCTTGGCGCGGTGACAACATATTTTTCCCCCCGGAGGGGGGGTAAACATACCGGAATATGTTAATTTTATACTGTTTATTTCTTTTTAAAATTTTACACAGTAACGTTGCATATGGAACTTCACATTTGAAGTATTGTACAACCGAGGCTTGAATACTGGGCCAGCTGGGGTCCCACCCAGACATCCTGTGTTTAGACTTTTTAGTGGTGTTATCCTTCTCTCCTTCCTCTGCCTGAACACTTCCCTCTCCTTGGCTCTTCTCTTCTGTCTCATCTTACCCTCTCTGAGCTCTGTCTAATTCAGGTTCTCTCTCTGTCTATGATGGTATACAAACAGGTTAGAAAATATGAAGTGTCATATTTTGTCCTGCAGGATTTTTTTTTGTCATGGTTTACATAAATGACAAAAATATGTGTATTTTTTGTATTTTTATTCTAGTGTTTCTTTTTTTCCATTGAGAGAGTAGGGAAGGGAAAGAAACATTCATAATAGTAATGTACTCATGCATACTTAAATTATATGATCAGGTGGGTATATTAACCAGAAATTCTACTCATGTAAAAGCAGTGCTTTGAAATTAATAATTAAGAGTAGGCAACCAAAAATTTCTAATTGAGTTAAGGGTACAAAGAGCACCCACTTAAAAACTTGAGTAATGACTTCAGTCTTGAAGGTTTGAGGTTTTTCTCAAAAATTTATAACAATTTTCTTATAGTTTTCTACTTTTCTCTGTAAATCTAAAGTTGAAACCATGTTCCTCAAATTTGTAATTTCCTCTTGTAAAATTGACTTTTCTTGTACATTTGAAACTTTATTATAAATTTGTGGATTATTTTATGGCTAATTTTTGTCTTGTTTTTTAAAATAAAATTTGAAACAGACTGTGGTAATTTTTTTTTACTTTTTCCTAATAACAATTTACATTTTTGACCATAATTTTGCAGTCAGAACAGAACAATAATTTAACTGTGATTACAAAGAAAAAAATTAATAATTTATTTCATTCAGTACAATTTTAACTTAAATGACCAAGGATGCCGTTATTTCTGTTATATTTCTTTTTTTTTTTTTTTTTTTTTTTTTAGAAATCTCCTCACCACCCAGACAGCAGGAAAAACCTCCCTTATTTTGAAATCAAATGTTGGGCATGTTTAGTTTGTCTGAAGGCTGCTGACAGATTATAGTCATTGACTTCTTTTCGGTCACCTTGACCTGCCAGGTACATAATAGGGAACTGTAGAGGACTCTAAAGACATAATTCACCACAATATGTGTTCATGTACAGAATGATCTGTTTAGGCAGTTATAGATGCAAAGTGACTACACGTCCTGGAGCCGGTCTCCTAGTATCACAATATCTGGCCGGGAAGCGCCTACAATTCGATTCTTTTTTTTTTTTTAATTCAATAGTAGAAAATACACACAAATTACAAATCTGCTAATCATACAAGTAAATACCTCCTAATTTGGCTATTTGATTAAAAAAAAATTCCATCAGGCGCGTCAGGGAGTTCTTTGGGTCCTTCGCTTCCTGACAACTCGGGCACTCAGCAGCTCGTGTGTTTCACACACGTACGCATCCACACTTCATTCATTCCCATTAACACGTTTTGGGGTTTTGTTCAATAAAACGCATGAAACCACTTCTGCACGTGGGTTTTTCATTCACTAAGTGACTCCTGGCCTCTTATTACTAAGTAGACGGTTGTGCTGTTTCATCCCATCTAGCAACAATGCTCTGCACTGTGTGTGTTTATATATTTACATATTTATTCCATCTAGCTACAATGCTCCGCACTGGGTGTGTTTATATTTATATATCTATATATTTATTCCATCTAGCTACAATGCTCCGCACTGTGTGTTTATATAGCTACATATTATTCCATCTAGCTACAATGCTCCGCACTATGTGTGTTTATATATTTACATATTTATTCCACCTAGCTGCAATGCTCCGTACTGTTGGTGTTTATATATCTACATATTTATTCCATCTAGCTACAGTGCTCCGCACTGTGTGTTTATATACTCATATATTTATTCCATCCAGCTACAATGCTCTGCACTGTGTCTGTGTATATATATATACAGTATATATATATTTATAGTAATATGTGCATATGTATATTAGCTGCTCTTGCTTTTTTTTTTTGTTGCCTTCTGATTGTTGCTCTGAGTGTTGCTATCCCTGTGCTGTTGCAATCCTGGAATTTCCCCATTGTGGGACTAATAAAGGCTTATCTTATCTTATTAGTGCAGACATAAACGGCTCCCGGTCGTTTAGCAACGGCTGTTATAGTTGTGCGCTCAAGCTTTCTCATCAGACACCTGTCTAGGCAGCCGCTGAAGGACCTCAGTTTAGAGGTAGTGTTTTTAGCTGTTGCTTTGTCACTGCTGCTGGAGAATAAAAACGGCACGCCTGCTCGTGCGAGAAAAGAGAGAAATTGTCAGTTTCATAACAATACTGTAGTGGCTGGTGAAATATATCCTCAGCAATTCATCAGTCTCCCTGCTTTTCCCTTCATATGAAGCCGGCTGCATTTGAATTCTACCCACATCTCTTAGCTAAGCGACTCTTCCATTATGGCTCCCATTTCCAGCGGGTTAAAACCATGATAAACGCCAGTGCTTACATACCTCTTATGATTTTTTTTCCGCATTTAAAGTACTTTAATAAACTCATGTTTCTGTCGTACAGTCATGCTTAGCGAGACGCTGTTTGCTGACTGGAAAACCCGTGTGAGCGGGGTGCTTCTAAACTCTGCGCGGATGACGGCCATGCGTGTTGTTCGTGTGCGCGCTTGCGGAAAGTCGTTGCTTCATATATTTTTATTAATAAAATCATATCGGCTTGGCGTGGCGGTATGATTTCTGGCGAGGCAGGCCACCACGGAGAAGTGTTACCAGAGGAAACCCTGCGCTGTTTCTGAATCAGCAAATTTTATCGGCTTAAAAACGGCTCACAGACCTTTAAGACTAAAATGTATTTACAGTGGGGCAAAAAAGTATTTGGTCAGCCACCAATTGTGCAAGTTCTCTCACTTAAAAGATGAGAGAGGTCTCCAATTTTCATCATAGGTATACCTCAACTATGAGAGACAAAATGAGGAAAAAAAAATCCAGAAAATCACATTGTCTGATTTTTAAAGAATTTATTTGCAAATTATGGTGGAAAATAAGTATTTGGTCACCTACAAACAAGCAAGATTCCTGGCTCTCACAGACCTGTAACTTCTTCTTTAAGAGGCTCCTCTGTCCTCCACTTGTTACCTGTATTAATGGCACTGCTTAAGCCAGTACATGTCCAGGCCCGTCTGAAGTTTGCTAGAGAGCATTTGGATGATCCAGAAGAGGATTGGGAGAATGTCATATGGTCAGATGAAACCAAAATAGAACTTTTTGGTAAAAACTCAACTTGTCGTGTTTGGAGGAGAAAGAATGCTGAGTTGCATCCAAAGAACACCATACCTACTGTGAAGCATGGGGGTGGAAACATCATGCTTTGGGGCTGTTTTTCTGCAAAGGGACCAGGACGACTGAGCCGTGTAAAGGAAAGAATGAATGGGGCCATGTATCGTGAGATTTTGAGTGAAAACCTCCTTCCATCAACAAGGGCATTGAAGATGAAACGTGGCTGGGTCTTTCAGCATGACAATGATCCCAAACACACCGCCCGGGCAACGAAGGAGTGGCTTCGTAAGAAGCATTTCAAGGTCCTGGAGTGGCCTAGCCAGTCTCCAGATCTCGACCCCATAGAAAATCTTTGGAGGGAGTTGAAAGTCTGTGTTGCCAAGTGACAGCCCCAAAACATCACTGCTGTAGAGGAGATCTGCATGGAGGAATGGGCCAAAATACCAGCAACAGTGTGTGAAAACCTTGTGAAGACTTACAGAAAACGTTTGACCTCTGTCATTGCCAACAAAGGGTATATAACAAAGTATTGAGATGAACTTTTGGGATTGACCAAATACTTATTTTCCACCATAATTTGCAAATAAATTCTTTAAAAATCCTTCAATGTGATTTTCTGGATTTTTTTTCTCATTTTGTCTCTCATAGTTGAGGTATACCTATGATGAAAACTGGAGACCTCTCTCATCTTTTAAGTGGGAGAACTTGCACAATTGGTGGCTGACTAAATACTTTTTTGCCCCACTGTATGGTACTTCTTCAGAGAACACTGGATAGATTGACATGCACTTGTGGTTCTGGTGTTGTGATTCAGCAGCAAAAACTTGCGGAAATGGAACAAGACAAAATAAGTGCAAAGTAATGCTGTGTCAAAGAAAAAGGAGAAGGAGCAATGTTTGACCCTTCTACAGCGGAAAACTCTTTGCTACTCATTTCTACTCATACATATGCTAACATTTGTATTCTCTTGTTTCTTTCATTAGGGTGTGGAACACACTCACAGATAACTATGGCAACGTGATGCCCGTGGACTGGAAGACGTCTCACACTCGCTCTCTGCACCTGCCCATCCTCAACCTCACTGAGCCAGAGGTACACACTTGGGATGGGGAAAACGGTTATTACAATAATA
The DNA here is from genome assembly GCA_020510985.1 of Pholidichthys leucotaenia. Lineage (NCBI taxonomy): Eukaryota > Metazoa > Chordata > Actinopteri > Cichliformes > Pholidichthyidae > Pholidichthys > Pholidichthys leucotaenia. Next base: position 356,963,036 of record CM035842.1, on the reverse strand, counting down.
TTGCAATACTTTGCTGCAACAACATAGTATTTACTCATTGACACTGGTATTACAATATTTTATACATTTATATTTATTTCAAGTCTTGCAAATACAAACTCAAACTAAGGTTACTTTCACACAGACAAAAATCCAATTGCACCAAAATACGTTACTTCAAACTATGCAAGAACATCCTCTCTGCTTATTGGTCAAATGTCTGCCATTGTAACAAGAGAGAGATGATAGCGGGAGAGATACACAAAGACAATTTAGAGAGGGTTTATAAAGGTCTGGTAGAAAGTGTATTAACTTTTAATGAGTATGTGGAATGGCTCTCTAGAATTGTAAATACAGCCAGCAAAATCACAGGAAAAGAACAGACAACTTGCATGTATATATAAAACTCAAGTCAAACACAAAGCCAGCCAGATTGCATCAGATCCTGCTCACACTCGCTGTACAGAATTTGTGAAATTGCCCTCAATTCCTCAAGGAATCTGAAAACGTACACACAAACACTGTATGGGGGAACTGTGGCGCTTGGCGGAGGTCTGCGCTCTCCGAGTGCTTTTCTAGTTTGTGTTGTGCTGAGTGTTATGTTATGCCTGCAATTTATTTTTTTATTGTGTGTGCGTGAAGCCAAAGACAAATTTTCACATTTGTGGACAATGAAGATAAATTAAATGGAGGTTAACATGTGTCTCTTTGTTGTCACTCTGGTGATTAATATAGCGGGGAAAATAAGTATTGAACACATCAACATTTTTCTCATTAAACATACAGTATTTCTGATGGAGCCATTGACCTGCAATTTTCATCAGATATCCATAACAACCCAAATAATCCATACATACAAAGAAATCAAAGCAACTGTGTTCACAAAACAAGTTATATTTAATAAAGTGGAATGACACAGGAAATGAGTATTAAACATGCTTGGTGAAATTCATTTAATATTTAGTAGAAAAGCCTTTGTTGGTAATAACAGCTTCGAGGTGCCTTCTGTATGGAGAAACTAGGCACAGGCAATGCTCAGGAGTGATTTTAGCCTATTCTTCCACACAAACTGTCTTCAAATCTTGAAGGTTCTGTGGGTGTCTTCTATGAACTCTAATCTTCAGTTTGTTCCATAGGTTTTCAATTGGATTCAGGCCAGGTGACTGACTGGGCCACTCTACCAGCTTTATTTTCCTTCTCTGGAGCCAGTCAAGTGTTTCCTTAGCTGTGTGTTTGGGATCATTGTCTTGCTGAAAGGTCCACCCTGGTTTCATCTTCAGTATCTTGGCAGATGGCAACAGATTCTTAACAAGGATGTCTTTGTATAATTGAAGGAAAGATGAATGGACAAATGTACAAAGTCTGCCTGTACCATGTGCTGCCCCCCCCCCCCCACACACACACACACCATGATGCTCCCACCTTCAGACTTTACTGTTGGTATGGTGTTTTGGGGCTGATTTGCAGTGCCATTTCTCCTCCAAACATGCTGTGTTGTGGCATCTAAAAAGTTCAATTTTGGTCTCATCTGACCAGACTATATTCTCCCAGCATTTTACAGGCTTGCCCAAATGTTGTGCAGCAAACTTTAAACGTGCTTCAACATGCTTTTTCTAAAACAATGGAGTCTTGTGAGGTGAGTGGGCAGAGTCATGTCTTTTGAGTGCATTACTTATTGTTTTCTTTCAAACAGCAGTACCTGCTAACTCCACATCTTTCTGGAGCTCTCCACAAGTGGTCTTTGGCTCTTGGATAACTCTTCTGATAATTCTTTTGACTCCTCTGTCAGAAATCTCGCGAGGAGCTCCTGGTCGTAGCCAGTTTATGGTAGAATGATGTTCTTTCCACTTCCAAATGATGGCTCCAACAGTGCTCACTGGAGCATTCAGCAGTTTAGAAATGCGCCTGTAACCAATGCCATCATTAGGTTTTTCAACAATAAGGTTGCAAAGGTCTATAGACAGCTCTTTGCTTCAACTCATCATGAGTTTGTTGTGGTGTGACAATCTGATATCCACAGACCCTTTTAAAGGCTATCAGTCAGGACTTAACCAGCTAAAATTAATTTGCACTGATTGGGGATGGGATGGCTTCCTAAATTCTGATGTATTTCAGCTGGTTCCTTGGCTTTCTATGCCTTTTTGCACCTCTTTTTCTTCGTGTTCAATACTTACTCCCTGTGTCATTCCACTTTATTAAATATAGCTTGTTTTGTGAACACAGTTGCCTTGATTTCTTTGTATGTATGGATTACTTGGGTTGTTACTAATATCTGGTGAAAATTTCAGGCCAATGGCTCCATCAGAAATATGTTTGAGAAAAATGTTGATGTGTTCAATACTTATGTTCCCCGCTGTATATTGCACTTACCATTTAAGACAAAGCGGCTTGAAAATGAAGTGAAGCTACAACTTCAAAATAACATGTTCATACAGTGGAGTCACTGAAGGTGCATACTGAGACAACAGTGGAGGTGGTGTGCATTAATCCTCTTGAATGGTGACTTGCTCATCAGCCAGAGGTATTGCTAAAGATTACCCAGGTAATTATACCTTTTGGTCCAGTTTTGGTTCGCTATGTTTTATCACCTGGAGGACCATACCAGAGTTTGCCAGATATTCTGATTGAGATCACCTTTTTTGTGGTGGTCTCAGTCTGATTTATTTGTTGTGCATCAAAGTGCAATTACTTTATTCTCACCACACGAAACAATGTGCACTACAGGTAAAACAAGCTAGAGTTTGATTGAAATAAAATATTGCTTGTAGGTGTAAAAGCACCAAAGTAGGGATGCACCAACAGTGAAATTTTGAACTGATATCAATGTTTAAAAAATAATAAATGACCTATACCCAATACAATTGTTTCCTTTGTTGTTGCGTAAATTTATTATTGTATCTTAGATGTCAGAAAGACAACATGCGTTATAAAAATATCTAAACTGAAAAGGGTAAAAACAGTTTAGTCCCAGATGTTTTCTGAATTTGCAGCCAAAGTCCACTTGTCAGTTTTAGTAAAAAAAAAAAAAAAAAATCAATGCCACACAACTGAGTCACACCAGGTAACTTAATATTGGCTGCTGCTACTGGTAAATTTCATTTATTTGCTGATAGTCCAGTATCAGTCAATAACAAGAATTCCAGCCAATATATCAGTACATTCCAAATTCAGAGCAATAAACACAGATTGAATTTTCATTCCACTAAATGGTGCCAAGTTCTCACCGATGAGATCAGCACAACAAAGATTCAAGATTCAAAGGCTTTAGCTCAAGTAATAATAATAATAATGCATCAGATTTATATAGCGCTTTATCATAGACACTCAAAGACGCTTTACAAGTAGATACATTATTCATTCACTCCAGACAGACAATGGTAGTGGCAAGCTACTACTGTAGCCACAGCTGCCCTGGGGCAGGCTGACGGAAACGTGGCTGCCAATCCCTGCCAACGGCCTCTCCGGCCACTACCGAACATTTATACACATTCATACCCAGTGTATGAATGAAGCAGCGGCCCACGTCAAGGAACATCAAGACAAGGCACACAAGCGGGTCGTCATCTTCACTGATGCCCTCTCTGTCTTGGATGCACTTCAGGACCCCCGACGCAAAGAACTGAATGAACTCGCCCTCACTCTGTCTCAACTAGCAACACAGGTGAACGTATCACTCCAGTGGATTCCTGCCCACTGTGGAATCTATGGAAATGAGACGGCTGACAGACTTGCTAAGGAGGGTGGGCAGCAAGACCAGGAAGACAGGCAGGTCTCTTACAGTGAGGAGAAAACCATTATTAAGGCCCTGTCTCACAAGAAGTGGCAGCAGCAACACCCAAACTTCTGCAAGGATGACAACTACTACAGTCTGAGCAGGGCTGACCAAATCGTTCTGTTCAGACTCCGAACTGGACATAACAGAATGCATGCTCACATGCACCAGAAACTTAAAGTTGGACAATCGGACAGATGCCCATCTGGTACTGCCCAAATGACCAGCGAACACCTCCTCCAAGACTGCCCAGACCACGCTGCACTCAGACGAGCTACGTGGCCTGACCCCACATTGCTGAACCAAAAGCTGCACGGGGACCTCGTGGACCTCCGCAGGACGGCAGCATTCGTCAGGGCAGCTGGTGTGACCATCTAGCGATCGACGAAGAAGAAGAAGAATACCATGGACACTGGAGGCAAGGTGGGTAAAGTGTCTTGCCCAGGGACACAATGGCAGGATATCTGGGGAGAGCGAGATTCGAACCGCCAACCATCCGGTTATTGGACGACCCGCTCTGCCTCCTGAGCCACTGCCGTCCCAAGGTCCCAGGTTCATTTTGTCATTTTGGAGCACTTCATGCTTCTCTCTGCTGACAAGCTTTATGGAGAAGCTGATTTCATTTTCCAGCAGGACCTGGCACCCCCCCCCCCCCACCACACACACACACACACACACACACACACACACACACAAAAGTATCAAAACCTGGTTTAATGATCACGGTATCACTGTGTTTGATTGGCCAGCAAACTCTCCTGACCTAACTCCCGTAGAGAATCTATGGAGTATTGTCAAGCGGAAAATGAGAGACACCAGACCCAACAATGCAGACGAGCTGAAGGTCACTATCAAAGCAACCTGGACCTTCATAACACCTCAGCAGTGCCACAGGCTGATCCCCTCCATGCCACGCCACATTGATACAGTAATTAATCCAAAAGGAGCCCTGACCAAGTATTGAGTGTGTAAATGGACATAACTTTTCAGTCTGCCAACATTTCTGTAAAAAAAAAAAAACTATTTTTTAAAATTAATTTTATGTAATATTCTGTTTTTTTGAGAAACTGAATTTGAGGTTTTCATGGGCTATAAGCCATAATCATCAAAATTAAAATAAACACTTGGAATACGGTATATCACACTCTTGTGTAATGAATCTATGTAATATATGGGTTTCACTTTCTGAAATGAGTGACAAAAAATATTGAACTTTTTCATGATATTCTAATTTTTTGAGCTGTACCTGTAAGTGTCCCCTCTATCTCTCCTTATCTGAACAACAGAAGTTGGACAACCAGTCTTTAGATCTGTCTGAGGATGAGGAGCTGAGGGAGCAGATGGATATGCACTCCATCATTGTCTCATGCGTCAACGATGAGCCGCTCTTCACAGCTGAACAGGTAACCCGCTCACCCTTGAATTCTGTGAGATTAACACTTCATTGACTTAAGCATTCAGGTCTTAATACAACACTATCCTGTTTCTGACAATATGTCCTTTTGTCTTTATTTCTCAACATTTACACTGTATGCTGTGCCAGAGAAGAGCAGAATTCAGGATGTTTACATGAGCAAAAATTATTCAAGATAATAAAAAATATGGGTTGGATGTAAAGTTTGCAGAGAGCATATTTCTTTTAGCTATTGGACTGAATTGTCAAGCTTTGTGTTCCGCAAAGATTTAAAAATGGGTAACTACAAATGGACTGAAGATTAACCTGAAGTTTAAAAAAAGCACAACTATGTTTGCTGGATTTTAGTTTATAGATTCAAGATCTGTAAAGCACTTTGGCCATTCAGAGGTGAGTAAAGTGCGCTATATAAGTGAACGCCATTTACCATTTATTTTGAAACTGTATTTTTAAGCATCTCGAAGTGCTACAACAGACTCTTGCTTATTTATTTTTAAGAAATTGATTTTTTTTTTTTTCCACAATATCTTTATTGAACCTTTTTTTTTTTTTTAACAAACATGATACAAACAATCAAACACTAACACTAAAGTACTACAAAAAAAAAAAAATACCCTAAAAACACCAACAACCACCAACAAAATCAAGTCTTCAACAATGCTCCTCTGTTTAGTCTAGACAATCCAATACATTAGTATACATATTATGTTCACCAGTTTGGAATTTACAAGGTCCACACACATCATTCACCTTCTTCTTCAAGAGTTATGTTTAAATTTTTTACATAATCAATAAAAGGTCTCCATATATTCTCAAACACAATTTCCTTTGATTTCAGTATATATGTTATTCTTTCTAATGGAAGGTTTGTTAACATCTGTCTTAACCACTGAGTCACATCTGGTCTATGAGTCTTTTTCCATAATAGTGCAATACATTTTTTGGCATTAAGCAAACTGAGGTCTATGAATGTTCTTTCACTTTTATTGAAATTATGCTTTTCTGGGTACAGACCCAACAAAAACAGTTTAGGATTCAATATGATTTGTTTTGAGATTATTTTTTCAATTGTTACCCTCACCTCCTCCCAAAACATTCTTATTAATCTACATTCCCATAAACAATGAAATAGGGTTCCTTTACTTTCCATGCATTTTGTGCATGTATCTGGTATATTTTTGTTATATCTATTTAACTCCTCCAGTGTAACATACATCCGCATTAACCATTTGAAATGTATCAATTTAAGGCGTGCATTTATTGATTTGGTTTGAGCTTCTGTACAAGCCAATTCCCATTGTTCCTCTGAAATTTCAATTTGCAGATCTTCTTTCCAGTAGTTTAATCTTTTCAGTGAATTTTCACTTGAAGATAGTGTCAATGAGTTATAAAACTCTGAAATAATACCCTTTCTTTTACTATCTTTCATCATCATTTTTTCCAAGGATGAATAAATAGGTCGAGTGAGAGCTTTATTTTGATTTGATCGAATAAAGTTTCTAAGTTGAAGATATTTAAAAAAATGTGTTCTATTGAGATTAAATTTGATCCTCAGCTCTTCAAAAGACATTATGTTGTCTGCACATGGCAAATATAAATCCTGAATCTTTTGTATCCCTTTTAAATTCCATACTTTAAATACAGCGTCCGCTCTCCCTGGTTTAAAATATTGATTACCCCATATTGGACTAAATTGTGACAATAACTGTGGTTCTTTTAAATAGTTTTTAGCTTCACACCATATTTTGATCATATGCTTTACAAATGGATTTTTAACTTGTTTTTGTAATTTTTTTGCCGAATCTGAGTATATGAATATGGGAAGAGGTAAAGGTAAATTGTATGATTCCATTTCAGTCCAGTGAGGGAGATCATTTGATGAAAAATAATATGTCATAGACCTCAGTTGTGCCGACCAATAGTACAACATAAAATTTGGACATTTCAGACCTCCACGATCAAATGGTAAATATAATAAAGACAAACGTAATCTAGCCCTCCTGTTGTTCCATATAAATTCCACTAACTTTTTTTTTTATTCTTGAGAATAGATCTAAAGGTGGTGATAAGGGAATGTATTGAAATAAATAAAGTATTTTAGGTAAAATATTACTTTTAAGTATATTGATTCTCCCGATCATCGACATTGGTAGTGACATCCATCTCTGAGTTAACTCATTGATATCTGACATTAAGGCTTCATAGTTGACACTGGCGACTGATTCTAGCTTAGGCATAATTTGGATTCCTAAATATTTAAACTGATTTACAACACTGAATTGATTTACCTCAGGGGCTGGGTAATTTCTCTGGGTCTCATTTAGCATTAATATTGAAGATTTAGTTTTATTTATTTTATATCCTGATATTTCCCCAAAATTCTTTATTAAATTCAACAAGGTTGGAATTGATTTTTTTAGATTCGACATAAACAAAATTATATCATCGGCGTACAGGGAGATTTTATGTTCTGTTGGTCCAACTTTAATTCCATATATTTGTGAATGTAAACGTATCGCTATCGCTAAAGGTTCAATTGCCATAGTAAACAGTAAAGGTGAAAGTGGACAGCCTTGTCGACATCCTCTATTGATTTTTATTGGTTTTGAAATATTGTTATTTGTTAGGATTTCTGCTGTAGCATTATTGTATATTATTTGAACCCATTTTATGAAATTATTTCCAAGTCCAAACCTTTGTAGGACTTCAAAAAGAAAGGGCCATTCAACTCTATCAAAGGCCTTTTCGGCGTCCAATGATAGGAGAGCTGTATCCGGTGCTTCTTTATTAAAATAAATAATATTAAATAGTCTTCTTACATTATGGAAGCCTTGTCTACCCTTTATAAAGCCATTCTGATCTCGATTAATAATATTTGGTAAAATTTCTTGTATTCGTCTTGCTAAAATTTTACAGATTATCTTAAGGTCGGCGTTTAATAGGCTTATTGGTCTCATATTTTCACATTTATTAGAGGGCTTACCTGGTTTTGGCAACAGTATAATTAAGGCATTATTTATGTATGATGGTAAATTATTATTTTGAAATGCTTCTAAAACCATTTCCAAAAAAGGTTTTATTAATTTATTCTTAAATTTTTTATAAAGGTCAACTGGAAGACCATCTGGTCCTGCACTTTTTCCTGATTTCATATTATCAATGGCTAGCCCAACTTCTTCTTGACTAATTTTAGACTCCAATATCTCCCTGTTTTCATTTGGAATACAAGGTATAGATAGTTCGTTCAAAAACCCATTTAGTTTTGTTAAATCAGGTTCATTTTTGGTATCATATAATTTTTCATAGTAATCTCTAAAGGCTCTATTAATTTCTAAAGGATCTATAACTACCTGTCCGTTACTTATAATACTGGTAATTGGTGTTTTAATTTCCAATTGTTTAATCTGCCATGCTAATAATTTTCCTGATTTTTCACCTTGTTCATAAAAAGATTGTTTCAATCTTAGAAGACTCGAGGCAGCTCTATTCGCTGATTTTTTGTCGTATTCAGCTCTCAAAATCAGTAATTCATTCTCCAACCTTGGGTCACTTCCTGCATACACTTTTTCCTGAAGACTTTTTATTTTATGTTCCAATTTAGCTCTCTCCTCTCGAGTCTTCTTAGATTTTGATCCTGTATAACTAATAATATGTCCCCTAATAAAAGCTTTGAAAGCCTCCCACTTTACACATGCTGATGTTTGTGTAGTATTGATGTCAAAGAACTCGTCTATCTGTTTTTCTATATACTTGACAAATTCCTCATCCTGAAGCCATTTATGCTGAAATTGCCATCTACCTGATTCCTTTGTCAATTTTTTATCTACATATATTAGACAACAGGGTGCATGATCAGAAATCACGATGTTATCATAAAAGCAGTTTTGAATCTTGGACCTTAATTCTGTGGAAATCAAAAAATAATCAATACGTGAGAATGTCTTGTAGGTACTGGAATAACAAGAATAGGCTTTAACTTGTGGTTTCATTTCTCTCCATATATCTAACAATCTCAATTCTTTCATAAAATGATTAATAGTCATCCTACATCCAATGTGCGTACAATCCAGTCCTGTTGATCTATCCACACCTGGATTCAATGTACAATTAAAATCCCCTGCTATTATATGTTGCCCTGTAAGTGATGATAAGATGAGAAATAAATTAGCAAAGAACTTCTGATCATCTATATTGGGACCATATAAGTTCACAAGATTTATATTTTCTAATAGCAAAGAACCTTGAATGATTACATATCTTCCAAATTTGTCTCCAATTACATTTTTCACCTGAAAAGGAACTGATTTATGTATGAGAGTCATAACTCCCCTGGCTCGGGATGAAAATGAAGAGGTGAATACACTTCCCTGCCATCTACTCCTAATTCTTTTAACATCCTCCTCTATCAGATGAGTTTCTTGTAAAAACACAATTCTTGAACCCATGTCCTTTATTTTATTCATAACTTGTTTAAGTTTTTTTAAATTTTGTAGACCTCTGCAATTCCATGAAGTTAAATTAAGATTAACACTTTGGTCCATGATCAATAGAGAGTTTGGGATTACCTTGCAGTATAAACATGCTCATACAGAGAAGCAAAAACATGAGTGGTTGAACATTCATCCTACAAACTACACACAAACAAATTTCCCCTTCCCACACTTGTGGCAAACCCCCCCCAAAATCAAAAGAAAAATTCTGTCTCCCGATATAGCCATCGACTGTTCCACACCCACGGGGAACAGCCTAAGCCACTCCTTCTTCATCCTCCCAATCACCCTAACTCTACTGCTTTTAATGACGTAACATTAACTCTCCTCTGTAGTTTTCCAACTTAACTCCAAAATTTTTAACAACTTTGTACATCATAGTTTTTTTTTTGTTTGTTTTGTTTTTGTTTTGTTTTTTTTAATATATAATACAATCTATATTTTGTAAACTTACTATTTACTTCAAGTCAGTCAGATGCCTGTGCAAATGCTTAATTATTCTACCTTATATTTTGTTCATGCTTAGCTCCCACCAGTCTCTTCTTCTTCTTTGATCTTCTTGATGAACTCCTGCGCCTCCTCTGGGGTCTTGAAGATGTGGGTTCTGCCCTCATACGTGGTCAGCAGTCTCGCAGGATAGATTACACCATGACGAATCCCAAGGTTGCGCAGCTCCTTACGTATGGGATCAAACTGCTTCCTCAATTGTTGGATTCCTGTGGCCAAATCTGGGTAGAACCGCACCTGCTGATCCTGGTGTTTAATCTCTCCTTTAGCACGTGCAGCGTTGAAGATCTTCATCCTGTCTCTGTTGCTAAGAAACTTCATAATTAAGGTCCTCGGCGGTCCCTTATCTCTCCGTGGGCCAATACGATGTGCTTTTTCCAGAACCACTGCTGATTGCAACTCCTCGCTGCCCAGCACCTCCGGAATCCACTTTTCCAGAAAGGAACATACGTCCCGACCTTCTGATTCCTCTGGAAGACCCACCAGCCTCAAATTATTCTGTCTCGACCGAGATTCCAAATCCAAAATATTATCTTCCAGAGATTTATTTTTTTTTTCCAAAGTGCGCACCTTTAATTGAAGACGGGTGACGTCATCTTCAGCACTAGCGAGACGGAGCTCCATCTGCGCCGTTCGTTCTACACAGTCACCCAATTCCTTTCTTATTCCTTCCAACGCTGTCATAATCCCATCAAATCTAGAGGAAAAGTCCGCTCTCATTGAACTCATGGCAGCCATCAGCGCATCTGCGCCATTCCCCGCAAACATCGCACCGCCGCCAGCTTCCTCCGCCATATATGGAGTTTTGTTTGCTGCGTCACAGACCTGAAAGTCCGTTAATTTGGACTGTTTCGGCGGCTCGCTTTTTCCTTTTCCTGGTTTTCCAGCCTTAGGCTTCGCCGACATATCCTCGCCCAAATGCTGGGATACGTTCTGTCCCAAATGAGAGAGTTATTTGCCGATTTTTTTTCTCCAGGAGCAGAGCAGAGCGAGACACGTCCGTCCTACGTGGCAGCCATAACCGGAAGTCCAAGAAATTGATTTTTAAAATCTTTTGGGCTTTCCTCTCCGTGGATTGCCACCTTACTGTGGTGGAGGGGTTTGCATGCCCCGTTGATCCCAGGAACTATGTTGTTAGAGGGAGCTTGCCCCTGGTAGGGTTTCCCTAGGCAAATTGGTCCTGGGTGAAGGACCAGACTAAGAGCGGTTCAGTGGATCCCCATGAAGAAGTTACAGCAAGGATCCAGTGTGCCCAAAGGAGCCACATGGATCCACCCTCCAGTGGGCTCACCACCTGCAGGAAGGCTCATGGGAGTCATGGTGCTATGTGAACCAGGTGGCAGTCTGGGCTACTCTGCTTGGATTTCTGTCCCCACGACCCAGATCCCCAGATAAGCGGTTGAAGATAGATGGATGGTTTGGGGTTTTTCACACAGAAATCAGCTGTGTTAAGATGGGGAGGTCTGACTGAAATATTTTTTTGCCTTGGGTGTGTGAAAATCCAGTTGGAGTGCTTCTTAATGCTGCTGCATTGATGTACAATGACAAACTACTATAATGTCTATAAAATCAGTATTTTTCCAGCAGATAGAGGTATATTTTTGTAAAACACTGTAAATCTCTGTGTCCTTAAGGTGATTGAGGAGATAGAGGAAATGATGCAGGAGTCTCCAGACCCAGAGGATGACGAGAGTCCCTCTCAGTCTGACTTGTCCACGTTTCCTCACGACCTCCACGCTTTGAAACGTTCTGGATCCGATACCAGCTACGAGGACCGTGAGTACCACTCTAGTTGTGTACGACTAAAAAAGGAAAAGGTCACAATGTAAAGCGCTCATTCCGCGTGTGTGCAGTGTCCAGTCCGAAAAAAAAAAACGGCGATGCACATAACACACGTGATAACATTGTTACGTAATGTTGAACAAATGCAGACAGCAAGTGTGTTGCCCAAAAATGTTATATAATTACCAGGATATAGTTTCTGGCTTGAACAGAGTCTCTTGTGTTTGAGTGGTTAGTGTGCATTTGAATCAAAATGGCCTTAAGGGAATTTAGTTTCAGGTATTTGCTTAAATTAACTGCAGAATCTTCTTTTATTAGCCTAATTGTCTCAAAGTACATCAGGAACACCATTTAGTCTCTGTCAGAAGATGAAAATATATTTAGACAAACCAAAAACATGTTCCTTTTAGGTTAAAAAAAAACTGTGTGGGTTGAACCGCATAATTATAGATTTCTCTGTGTATGCATATAGAAGAAGCCTGCAGGGTTAGATAGGATGCATCTTCAATACTCTGTCGCTTTGAAGTTTATTTATTTGATCATCCATGACCTTCCATTTTGAAGGAGGCGGACACATTTTTGGATTATATGAGATGAGAAGAAAAGACGTGTGGAAACATCAGTTGGCATAATAAAAAAAGCAAATCTGCTGTCTGACCAGTGCTGAGTTAATCCACACATGCTCATGCATGCAGAGCAGAGAGGCTTCACAGTACAGGATGGATTCTGCTCATCTGCTTCATTCTTACATTAATAAAGTATGATAAAGACTAAGATTAACTAGAAGTGTTTAATGTAACTGCTGTGAAATTATATTACAAAAACATGCACTGGTTCACACATTTTCATTTAGGCAGCGATTGCTAGGTGTACTTGCTCTGCTACTCATTCGATCAGAATGAAAACATATTTAAGATTTTAGCTACGAAGTGTAAATGTCATTTGCTTTATAGCGATATTTTAACTTTAGCTTTTCCTCTTTAAATTAATTGGTTGTGTTAATTAGAGTTGTTAAAACATCCTAAATTGAATTTTAAGAATGGTACCAGAAACAAAGTATTCACCTTCTAATTGTAAGCTCATTAATGCCTGCAAAGGGTAATCCTATACGATGAATACATACACACGTGGACAAAATTGTTGGTACCCATCTGTTAATGAAAGAAAAACCCACAATGGTCACAGAAATAACTTGAATCTGACAAAAGTGGTAATAAATAAAAATTCTATGAAAATTAACCAATGAAAATCAGACAATGCTTTTGAATTGTGGGTCAACAGAATTACTTAAAAAAAAAAAAAAAAAAAAAAAAAAAAAAAAAAAAAAAAACTCATGAAACAGGCCTGGACAAAAATGATGGTACCCCTAGAAAAGATTGAAAATAATTTGACCATAGGGACATGTTCAACCAAGATGTGTCCTCTAATTAACATCACAGGTGTCTACAAACTTGTAATCAGTCAGTCAGCCTATTTAAAGGGTGACAAGTAGTCACTGTGCTGTTTGGTGACATGGTGTGTACCACACTAAACATGGACCAGAGGAAGCAAAGGAGAGAGTTGTCTCAGGAGATTAGAAAGAAAATTATAGACAAGCATGTTAAAGGTAAAGGCTATAAGACCATCTCCAAGCAGCTTGATGTTCCTGTGACTACAGTTGCACATATTATTCAGAAATTTAAGATCCACGGGACTGTAGCCAACCTCCCTGGACATGGCCACAGGAGGAAACTTGATGAAAAATGGAAGAGACGGATAATACAAATGGTAACAGAAGAGCCCAGAACAACCTCTAAACACATTCAAGGTGAACTCCAAGGTCAAGGTACATCAGTGTCAGATCGCACCATCCGTTGTTATTTGAGCCAAAGTGGACTTCATGGGAGACGACCAAGGAGGACACCACTGTTGAAAACAATCATAAAAAAGCCAGACTGGCATTTGCCAAACTGCATGTTGACAAGCCACAAAGCTTCAGGGAGAATGTCCTATGGACAGACGAGACAAAACTGGAACTTTTTGGTAAGGCACATCAGCTCTATGTTGACAGACGCAAAAATGAAGCATACCAAGAAAAGAACACTGTCCCTACTGTGAAACATGGAGGAGGTTCTATTATGTTCTGGGGCTGCTTTGCTGCATCTGGCACAGGGTGTCTTGAATCTGTGCAGGGTACAATGAAATCTCAAGACTATCAAGGTATTCTAGGGAGAAATGTGCTGCCCAGTGTCAGACAGCTTGGTCTCAGTCGCAGGTCATGGGTCTTGCAGCAGGATAATGACCCAAAACACACAGCTAAAAACACCCAAGAATGGCTAAGAGCGAAACATTGGACTATTCTAAAGTGGCCTTCTATGAGCCTTGATCTAAATCCTATTGAACATCTGTGGAAGGAGCTGAAACATGCTGTCTGGAGAAGGCACCCTTCAAACCTGAGACAACTGTAGCAGTTTGCTCATGAGGAGTGGGCCAAAATACCTGCTGAGAGGTGCAGAAGTCTCATTGACAGTTACAGAAATCGTTTGATTGCAGTGATTGCCTCAAAGTCATTGGATGCGCCTAATGTGCGCGCCCAATGTCAAGTCAAATTCCTTGTGTGTTTACTTGTAAATATACTTGGCAATAAAGCTGATTCTGATTCTGAAAAGGTTGTGCAACAAAATATTAAGTTAAGGGTACCATCATTTTTGTCCAGGCCTGCTTCATGAGTTTGTTTTTTAAAATAATTCTGTTGAACCACAATTCAAAAGCATTGTCTGATTTTCATTGATTAATTTTCATAGACTTTTTATTTATTACCACTTTGGTCAGATTCAAGTTATTTCTGTGACCATTGTGGGTTTTTCTTTCATTAACAGAGGGGTACCAACAATTTTGTCCACGTGTGTATGTGCAATGAGCGCAGTTTTATATGCTCATTAACATTTTGTCAGAAATATTTTTTCTCCCATTGTAAGAGAGAGTGCTTTTAGGTAATCAATGTGGAAAGTGGAGGAAAAAAAATCCTATGTTTGTCTCTTGGTTGACATGCACTCCAAAATTTGGTGTTCTTTTAAGACGTAAGCTCCACCTTTCCATTAAATTTATTTCAAACCAGGTAGTAGTTTTTTCATTAAAGGCAGACAGAAAAATGACTTTGGCTGAGGAGGTAATAATAGTAATCTGATTACTTTAGGTCAGGGGTCTGCAACCTTTGCCAGCCAAAGAGCCATTTTGCCCATCTCCGACTAAAATAGAAGTAGCTGAGGGCTGCAATGGCAATTTGACCTTTAAAATAAAGATTATGCTGCTTATAAAGTTTTTTATATATACAGAACTCTGAATATTATGTGTTATTAATGAATTCACACTACAACTGTGGGGAAAAAACTGTCAAGCTTTATATATAGCTTCATTGTGAAATGAATGTATTAGAAATATATTACAAATTGTTTTGTGCTGAAAAATAAATTTCTGAATATCTGACCCTAATTTTTTGTATAGTTTTTTTTATCAGCACCTTCATAAATTGCTTAAATCTGAAAAATATAATCCATCTCCTACTTTCAACAGTGATCACACAGCTTTAGTTCCTATTTTAAGAGATGAGTTTTATTTAGAAGAAGCTGCTTTTCATTCTTTTTGTGTTTCCTCATAATGCTTCTTATTCAAATGTATTAATATAATATAAATCTATATCCTTCACCTGTTCTGCAGACTCTCAATTTGACAACTAGTGGATTGGTTGTCTGATAACACAGGGTTACAAAAATAATTTTTTTGTAAGTTGTCTGTGTTTTTTCTACTGACTTAAGACAATTTTGCACCGCTGAATCCGAAAATGACATCCGTTTCTCTCAATCAGGTGCTAAGTAAAAACCTGTACTTACTTAGTACTGTGCATGTACTTACCTTTATATAAAGGTAAGTACATGTAAATTGAATGTTACGTCATTATTGTTCAAAATTCAGAGAATTTCAAGACATAAAAAATAATTTTGCATCATATAAAGCAAAACTACCCGTACATGTAAACAAAAACGTACAAAACAACCTGTGGCCATAATTCAAAAAGTTGACCTGATTGAGCAAAACCAATGTGATTTTTGGATTCAGCACATCAAAATTGTCCTAAATCAGCTAAAAAAAACTTAAGACAATAAATTTGGTGTTGAGCAGTGTAATTGGTTGCCTGATATTCTTCTTTATTTTGGAATAAAACAGAATTATAAACAACTTTCTAAATAATATAACTTTAAAAATCATTTGGTGCAAATTAGAATTAATTACAACAGAGTAGGGGAAAAATGTTTAAAAAATATCTTCTTCTGCTGAGCTAAATATTGGTTATAATTTAAAAAAAAAATAGACAATCTGCACATATAATTCACTGTCCAAAACTCCACAGATAACAAACTAGCAGATGTCCTACAAACAAAAAACTGAAAACATCCTTAAAAGAAAAAGGCCTGTGGGGGCATAGTCGGTGTTGGATTTCTCACACCCAGAAGGCAGGGGGAAGGGGAGAATAATGGACTGAAGGAGGAAGTGTTACCGGGGGGCATCAGACGGGACTGTTGAGTCTATGCACTCCCCAGGGAGAGTAAAAGCTGCGAGTGCCACTGAAGAGAAAAAAGTGTGTAATAGTGGCGCCGGTGTAATGTTATGTTAATGTACCACACTTCTTGGTTCAAACAACAATGTATGATGATCGGCAGCTCCTGGTCTCCATGCATGGGAATAAAGATATAAAAAGTGGAATGCACGGAGTAACGCCTTGTGTCGTTCAGCTCGTTGCCTCGTCTGTTACTTTCTCCACAGGCCCACCACTACATCACTGTCACAGTATCTTCTCTCCTCTTTTTCTTTATTTATAAATTGTGAGGAAAAGCTGTCGGCTGTGATTTCAGACAAGTATATCCGGTTGATGGTGTTTGATAATAAAAGCACATAACAGACACAACCATTCTGAAAACTGAATCGCTGTAGAGGGCTTTTATTTTTACATCACTCAGGAAGTATTGAACTGTGATGGCGAAAATAAATTCAACACTAATTCAGACTTTGGTCAAGTCTGGTGAATCCAGCATTTATAGCACAATCGACTACAAGGTTATTGAGCAAGAATTTCAAGGATTGTTTCTCATTTTTAAGGATAATTAAGGCGTTGATTTTTAGATAATCACATTTAAGACTTTTTATGGACTTGTAGACACTAATGAGGTGGGTGTTTTTCTCCTCGTTTGTGTCCTCGCTGAGAGATTCTCTCCACAACAACCATACATGAACGCAAATAAATCTATCCACACAGAATTAAACTCTATTTTCCTCTGTGATTTTACTTTCTCTGGATCTGTTTGTCTTACCGGGAGTGGTAGGAAGCGGCTGCTGTCTGTGCTTCTCCACATGCACTGAGGACGGAGAGGCTGAGTGGCTCTCTGCAGCCGCCATCAGATGTGACACAGTCACACATGATTGACAGCATAATAAATAATCTAAAAAATACATATTTTACATTCATAAAAGGATGTTTTTCCATTGAGAAATGTATCCAATTGCAATAAACAATAATTTAAAAAAATAATTAACATGAGCTTCATTAATTTCCATGTGTTTTGAGACATAACTGCAGGGAGCCACAGCATGGGGGTTGAAGGGCCACATGTAGCCCCGGGGAGGCGGGTTGCCGACCCCTTGTTTTGGTAATTGGAATAAAATGAAACCAATAGGATAAGCTGGTGTTGGTGCATAATGTTGTACCCCTTACCATTTGGTCAATAGTGAATTTTTAGTGAGTTGGATGAAGTATTATGAGTCACATTTGTGTAGACCAGAGTGGTGGCCTAGTGGTAGAGCATCTGCCACACAACCAGGGTGTTGTGGGTTCACACCCCAGCCTGGTCAAACCAAAGATCAGATATAAATGGCACTTTCTACCTTCTAGCTTGGTGCTCTTAATGCTACCAGAAGACTGACACCCCCCCCCCCCACACACACACACACAAAACCCTGTAGTTTCACTGCAGTGGCTATGTGGCCCAAGGTTGTAGAAATGGAGATGGGCTCTGCCCCATATACACCACATGGTGTCCCACATGCTATGGAAGGGAATTGGGGAGAGGTGGTTCTTAATAATTCAGGTCTGCTTTCTCAAGAGTGATGGACTGGCTGTGGACTGTGCTTGGCTTTTTTTGGTGGTGCCCAGTTTTTATTTTTTGAGTCCACATTTTAACAAGGACCAGGCATTTCTCCACATGGGACTTTTGAACCTGAGTGCAGGTGTCTTGTTCAACATAATTATGTTGAATTAGGTCCTTCACTTCCGCCCTCCAAAGAGAGCAGACACTTTTTCTCCCAGCTCCGGCTCCTTATCTCTCTCCTTCCCTAACTGACTGGATCCCAGCTTCCTATTGTCTGTCTGCGTGTCTTTACTGCTGATTATCAAACGAAATTATGGATTTAATAAGTTGGGCTTTGAACGCAATTGACACTGTTTTTTCAACGAGAAAAACTGGCCCGGGGGAGCCAATTTGCCCCGCAGGAACAGCTGCCGCGGGTTATTTGAAGGACACAAGTAATTGGAAACTCTTGTGCCTGTGTGATCTCTCTATCGAAGATGTTGAAGATTTATACCTCTTCGTAGCAATGGTCATTGGAATTCTACTGATTGGATCTGGGATTGTTCTGGTGTACCGCAAATTAAAGAAGATGGATGGAGCCTATCAAAAAGTGGACCCGGCGAGGCTCAACCATCAAATTGACCAACTGGGCAGGACTCTGACAGCGGCTAATGGAGAACTGTCTAGGAAAATGGATTACATCACGATCACGCTGAGAGCCGTCCATGATAATTTCAACGTCCAGCCATGAAGGATTTGAGCACTGAATCTGTAAGAGAATATAAAGTTTTTTCTCTGAAGTCAGTGCTATTCGACCTGTTTTGATGCCCTCAGCTCACAGTCCTCCAGATTATCTTCAGTATACTTGTTTTTCATAACATGGCGGGCAGCATTTGACTCTCAAGGACAGCCAGCTGTCTGGCAAACTATTCCATCTGCCGTGCCAAGGACTCGCGCCTCTGCCCAGACGATAGACATAACACCTGCTGCGGAAGAGACTTTGTTGTCCTTAACTGATATCACTGTTTGCACTCAACACCCGCACTCACACTGACTCACTATACTGACTTGAAGATTATTCATTCACTGCTCTCTTTGTGTCATTGTATGGATTCTATTGTCTGCTATTTGTACATTGAGAGTTTTTTTCTTGTAATCATAATATTGATCATATATGACCTGTATTCTGATAAACAATGCTTTTTTTCTCTCTCCTACTGTGTTTATCCTCTTTCTCCCCCATTGCTTCCTGTTCCCATTCTGCTGACAAGCGCGTCACTGACACTGCCATGTCACTGAAAATGTCAACTATGTCGTTCTCAGTGTCAAGTCAAATCCCTCGTATATTTACCAGTTATTTACTTGTGAATGTACTTGGCAATAAATCTTTTCTGATTCAGTCACCCAAGGTCCATCTCTGGTGAAAATTTCATCAGAATCTGTCAAGTGGTTTTTGCTTTATCCTGCTAAAAAACAGCCAGACAAAAAAAAAACACCACCACCCCAATCACAATGATAATGTAATGATGATATTCTGATTTTCTGAGGTGCACTAGTATTCTAACACTTCATGCCCTTTTTGTTGTACATCTTTCTCAGGACTGCGTCAGCTTTCAATCTCTGAGCTCACAGAGACTCTGGAGGAAGTGGAGGCAGCCATCCGCCGCTACAGTGAAGAGCTGATCCAGGCTCTGGCACTGCGAGATGAACTAGACTTTGAAAAGGAGGTACTTCAGACTTTAAAAGACACCATTTAATATGCTTCACTGTCTGCTACGAGATTGGCAACCTTTACTAGAAAGAGCCATTTTGAGCAGTTTTTCAGAAAAAGGGGAGACAAACTTGAGGCTTAAAATGAAGGTGGATCCACAGAGTGTACTCAGCCTGTTGTTCCTCTTAAAATATGAAATTTTGATTTTAGTTCCTTATAAATTTGCAGCCTATTTATCATTTTGAAGCATTTTTCTTAAAAAAAAAAAAATAAAAAAAATTCTTGCTTATTTATGATGTTTTGTCTTAAATGTTCACCCATTTATGCTTTTAGTTTAGAATTTTTCCCATAAATATCAAAGTTTCAGTCACATTAGATCACTGGTTATGGGCCAATATATCACATGTGGTTCAAGAGCTGTAGGTTGCAGACCCCTGGTACATACAGTGGGGAAAATAAGTATTGAGCATGTCAACATTTTTCTCATTAAACATATTTCTGATGGAGCCATTGACCTGAGATTTTCACAAGATATCAGTAACAGCCCAAGTAATCCATACATACAAAGAAACCAAGGCAACTGTGTTCACAAAGCGTTATATTTAATAAAGTTGAATGACACAGGGAATAAGTATTGAACACATGACGAAAAAGAGGTGCAAAAAGGCACAGAAAGCCCAGAAACCACCTGAAATCCATCAGAATTTGAGAAGCCATCTCATCCTCCATCAGTGAAAATTGATTTCAGCTGGTTAAGTCCTGACTGATAGCCTTGAAAAAGGTCTGTGAATATCAGTTTTTACACTACAAAGAACTCATGATGGGTAGAAGGGAAGAGCTCTCTCTAGACCTTCACAGCCTTATTGTTGCAAAACATAATGATGGCATTGGGTACAGGAGCATCTCTAAACTGCTGAATGTTCCAGTGAGCACTGATGGAACCATCATTCTGAAGTGAAAAGAACATCATTTTACCATAAACCGGCCACGACCAGGAGCTTCTCGCGAGATTTCTGACAGAGGAGTCAAAGGAATTATCAGAAAAGTTATCCAAGAGCCAAAGACCACTCGTGGAGAGCTCCAGAAAGACCTGGAGTTAGCAGGTACTGCTGTTTGAAAGTAAACAAATAATGCACACAATCAACATGGACTCTGCCCGCTCACCTCACAAGACTCCGTTGCTGAAGGAAAAAACATGTTGAAGCTCATTTAAAGTTTGCTGGACAATATTTGGGCAAGCCAGTAAAATACTGGGAGAATATAGTTTGCTCACATGAGACCAAAATTGAACTTTTTGGATGCTACAACACACAGTATGTTTGGAGGAGAAATGACACTATACATTCCATCATGGTGCTGTGGTGTTTCTCAGCACATGGTACAGGCAGACTTCATATAATTGAAGGAAAGATGAATGGACAAATGTACAGAGACATCCTACATAAGAGCCTGTTACCATCTGCCCAGATGCTGAAGATGAAACGAGGGTGGACATTTCAGCAAGACAATGATCCCAAACACACAGCCAAGGAAACTCTCAGCTGGCTCCAGAGAAGGAAAATAAAGCTGCTAGAATGGCCCAGTCAGTCACCTGACCTGAATTCAATTGAAAATATGTGGAACAAGATCAGAGTTCATAGAAGACACCCACGGAACCTTCAAGATTTGAAGACAGTTTATGTGGAAGAATGGGCTAAAATCACTCCTGAGCAATTCCTGCACCTAGTTTCTCCATACAGGAGGCGTCTGGAAGCTGTTATTACCAACAAAGGCTTTTCTACTAAATATTAAATGAATTTTACCAAGCGTGTTCAATACTTATTCCCTGTCATTCCACTTTATTAAATATTACTTGTTTTCTGAACACAGTTGCCTTGATTTCTTTACCGGAGTGCTGGCCTAGGGGTAGAGCATCCATGCCACAACCAGGAGGTTGGGGTTCAAGCCCTGGCCGCGTCATGCCAAAGACCATATAAAAGTGGAACTTCCTGCCATCCAGCTTGGTGCTCAGCAAAAATGGAACGGAGGAGGGAAATGTGGGCGGCAGTGGCTCAGGAGATGGAGCGGGTCATCCAGTCACCAGGGCGTTGGCGATTTGAATCCCGCTCTCCCCAGCCATCCTGCCGTTGTCCTTGGGCAAAAGACTTTACCCACCCTGCCTCCAGTGTCCATGACACTGGGTATGAATGTGCATAAATGTTCGGTAGTGGTGGGAGAGGCCGTTGGTGTGGATTGGCAATCACGTTTCCGTCAGTCTGCCCCAGGGCAGCTGTGGCTGCAGTAGTAGCTTACAGCTACCATTGTTTGTCTGTGGAGTGAATGAATAATGGATTTTCATTGTAAAGCGCTTTGGGTTTCTTGAAAGGCGCTATATAGATGCAAACCGTTATTATTTGTACATATGAATTACTTGGGTTGTTATCGATATCTGGTGAAAATCTCAGGTCAGTTGGTCCATCAGAAATATTCATTCATTCATTCATCTTCTTCTGCTTAATCCTTTTCGGGTCGCGGGGGGGCTGGAGCCTATCCCAGCATCTTTGGGCGAGAGGCAGGGTACACCCTGGACAGATCGCCAGTCCATCGCAGGGCCAACACAGAGAGACAGACAACCATTCACTCTCACAGTCATACCTAAGGATAATTTAGAATCCCCAGTTTGATGCCAATTAACCTAACTTGCATGTTTTTGGCATGTGGGAGGAAACCGGAGAAATCCCGGAGTAAACCCACGCAGACACGGGGAGAACATGCAAACTCCACACAGTTCCCAGCCCCCGACCACTGTTGGTCGGGGGCTGGGATCGAACCCAGGATCCCCCGGCCAAGGGTGAGTTGCTGTGCTGCCGCAGTGCTAACCACTCCGCCACCACGCCGCCCTCCCATCAGAAATATGTTGAAGAAAAATGTTGATGTGTTCAATACTTATTTTCCCTGCTGTATATAAGCTCAGAAAATACAAAACAAACAGCATTCAGCTAAGTTTATAATAATCTTTAGAAAATTGTAGAGGCTTCAAGGTTTATTTTCAGCATTCCCATCTTCATTGCCTTACTGTGAAATGTTAAGTACCTAAAATAGGTTTACATCACAGCTGTATAAAAAGAGAAATTGGCCTGAATGAAATGGTTTTTCTGCTCTTTGAACAGGTGAAGAACAGTTTCATTTCACTGCTGATAGATGTGCAGAACAGGCAGAAGGAGCACCGCGAGCTGCTGCGAAAGAAAAAGAAAATCAGGAGCACGACTATGACAGGGCCTAATGGCCAGAGGACAGGCAGCACGCACATACCCGGCACGGTGAGTCATGTGGTCACGTGGTGTGGCAGATTTAAACAGTCACTAACACACATCCCCCCTCCCTGCATGATGATGATGACGGCCACACTCAGTTGCTCCAGCCACTGGGTGAAAAAGTGGGTTTCCGGACACTGGAAATGTGCTTTCATAACCAGAAACACACACAGTATGTAGAAATATTCAGAGCTAATGTGCAGCTGTTTCCAGGATATTAAATTTCTCACGTCCGAAAATGCACCACTTTCTGCGTAAACATATCCGGAGGATACAGCTTCCACACTGAAGTGCCGACACACAACACTGTTATAAATTCCAGTATTTATTTATGGAAATTTGCATAAATTGCATCACACATGCTGTAAAGCTCTAGACATGGAGGAAAATTTCATCTTGCCTTCATTTTGGCAGAAATGTCTGGGTCACTTCCCCCCCTTCCCTACCAGCTGTACCTCCAATCAGCTGATTAACAGCTGATTTAATAATCTCAGCTAGACTTTTTTTTTTTTTTTTTTTTTTAATCCTGTCAATCGCGCGTCGGTAAAACAGCAAGTTTTTTTTATCCCCCACCGGCCGAAGCCCAAAAGGGTCGAAGAGCCCTTTGGGTGAATACTGAAGGGGGATTAGGTTATGGGTCAGTCTGTCCATGTGTCCCACTTTTGTGAAATCATCTCCTCCTACAGTTTTGTTCCAGTTGTTTTGAAACTTGGTACCATGGTTATACTGAGGATGCGCATATTGCAGTTTGGTTCTGATCGGTTGATTTTTTTTCAGGACTTGCAGCTCCTGACCTATGACCTCCTATTTCACCTCACTTCATAGACAGTAACTGTCTTGTGACATCAACTACTCCTACAGTTTTGTTCCGATTGTTCTGAAACTTGCTACCATGGTTTGATATACTCTGATGCACATATTAAGATAAGATAAGATAAGATAAGATAAGCCTTTATTAGTCCCACAACGGGGAAATTCCAGGATTGCAACAGCACAGGGATAGCAACACTCAGAGCAACAATCAGAAGGCAAGAAAAAAAACAAGCAAGCAAGAGCAGCTAATAAACATATGTACGTATTACTATAAAATATATATATATATACACACACACACAGACACACAGTGCAGAGCATTGTAGCTGGATGGAATAAATATATGAATATATGAACACACAGTGCAGAGCATTGTAGCTAGATGGAATAAATATGTAAATATATAAACACCCACAGTACGGAGCATTGCAGCTAGGTGGAATAAATATGCAAGTATATAAACACACACAGTGCGGAGCAATGTAGCTAGATGGAATAACATGTAGATATATAAATATATAAACACCCACAGTACGGAGCATTGCAGCTAGACGGAACAAATATGCAAATATATAAACACACACAGTGCAGAGCATTGCCGCTAGATGGAATGAAACAGCATAACCGTCTACCCAGCTATCCTGCATGGTATGATTATGTGCCCATACACACTCTCACCCTCCATAGCGACCGGCATGCTCCTAGTTGTATGCCGGAGAGGACCACTGTGTAAGTCTATTGCATCTTCTGCATTCAAAAAACTATTAGTTTGTTACGTCTTTTTGCTATCTCTGCGAGCAGCCCTGCTTAGGTTGTACAGTCTGACAGCCGTTGGTAGGAAGGACCTACGAAACCTCTCGGTTGTGCACCTGGGATGATGTAGTCTGCTGCTAAATGAGCTCCTCAGTGCATTCAGTATGTCCTGCATAGGGTGGAACTCGGACTCCAGCAGAGATGACAGTTTAGCCACCGTCCTTCTCTCTCCTATCTCCTCCATCGGATCAAGGCGCTGCCCCAGGACAGAGCTAGCTTTCTTAATCAGTTTGTTCAGTCTCTTCCTATCGGCTGCAGTAATGCCACTGCCCCAGCAGACCACTCCAAAAGTGATGGCTGATGCCACCACCGTGTCATAGAATGACTTCAGCAGCGCCCCTTGTACACCAAAAGACCTGAGTCTCCTCAGCAGGAACAGCCTGCGCTGTCCCTTCTTGTAGAGTGCATCAGTATTGTGTGACCAGTCTAGTTTATTGTTCAGATGAATACCCAGGTACTTATAGGATGTCACCATCTCGATGTCTGTTCCCTGTATATTTACTGGTACTGTGAGGGGCTGCCCATGCCTGCGGCAGTCCACCACCAGCTCCTTAGTTTTCCTCGCGTTGATCTGGAGGCAGTTCCGATGGCACCAGTCCACGAAGTCCTGGATAAGCCCTCTGTACTCAGCTTCATCTCCATTGGAGATGAGGCCAACGATCGCAGAGTCATCAGAGAACTTCTGTAGATGGCAGTGTGTTGTGTTGTGTGAGAAGTCCGCAGTATAAAGAGTGAACAGGAAGGGAGCCAGCACCGTTCCCTGGGGGGCCCCCGTGCTACTGATGATCGTGTCGGACACACAGTCCCGGGTTCTCACAAACTGAGGCCGGTTCGTGAGGTAGTCCAGGATCCATGATGACAGGTGCTGGTCCACCCCTGCGCGCAGCAGCTTGTCCTTCAGGATCATCGGTTGGATGGTGTTGAAAGCACTGGAGAAGTCAAAGAACATGATCCTCACCATATTCCCGGGCTTCTCCAGGTGGGACAGAGAACGGTGAAGGAGGAAGATCACCGCATCCTCCACCCCAATGCCATGCTGGTAGGCGAACTGGAGTGGATCCATCGCTGGTTCCACCAGGGGGCGGAGGTGAGCAAGGAGCAGTCTCTCCAGGGTCTTCATCAAGTGGGACGTCAAGGCCACCGGTCTGTAGCTGTTCAGGTCTTTGGGGTGGGAAGTTTTTGGTACAGGTACCACACAAGATGTTTTCCACAGCTGTGGTACCCTCCCCAGTTTCAGGCTCATGTTGAAGATATACGTCACAATCCCACACAGCTGGTCTGCACAGGACTTGAGGAGCTTTGCGCTGATGCCGTCCGGTCCCGGCGCCTTCCTCGCCTTGATCTTCCTCAGCTCCGTCCTCACCTGGGTCCTGGTCAGGGTCAGGATGGGGGGCTGTGTGATGGGAGTGGGGGGGTGTTGGTAGAGTGGGGAGTGGGCAGCAGGACTTGATTTCTTTAGAGGCAGCAGTGGTTGTTGTGCAGTCAGGGGGGAGGGCGGTTGGTCAAATCTATTGAAAAACAGATTCAGGTTGTTCGCCCACTCCCTGCCCCCTGTGGCCTGGGGGGAGGTATTCTGGAGCCCCGAGATGGTTTTGAGGTTTCTCCAGACCCCGCTGATGTCGCTCTGTTGCAGCTTGTCCTCCATCTTCTTCCTGAAGCTGTCCTTGCCTTCTCTGATCTTTCTCCTCAGCTCCCTCTGTACGGACTTCAGCATCTCCCTGTTCCCTGACCTGAAGATCCTCTTCTTCTCTCTCAGAAGTGTTTTTATCTCAGGGTTGATCCAGGGTTTGTTGTTTGAGTGACGCCGTATGGTCTTGGTGGGAACGGATTTGTCCACACAGAAGCTGAGGTAGCCCGTGAAGGTGTGAATGAGGCCATCGATGTCCTCACCATGTGGATCGCAGAGCTGCTTCCAGGCGGTGGCTTCAAAACAGCCCTTTAGGGTGTCCATTGTCTCCTCAGACCATAACTCCACAGTGTGCATGGCCGGAGGTTGTCTGTGCACTAGGGGTTTGTACACCGGCCGGAGATGAACCAAGTTGTGATCCGATCTCCCGAGTGGGGGTAGTTGTGATGAGGTGTACGCCTCCTTAGTGTTTGCGTAGAATAAATCCAGTGTTTTATTGTCTCTAGTGTGGCATGTGACATACTGGGTGAACGTGGGTAGAATGGGAGACAGTGAAACATGGTTGAAATCGCCTGAGATGAGGAGAAGAGCATCTGGGTGTTCTGTCTGCAGCCTGCTGGTTACTGAATGGATGACGTCACGTGCTGTCCCAGCGTTCGCCGTCGGATTTGCATAAACAACAATGCAGATCACGTGTGAGTGTTCTCTCGGGAGATATGTAGGCCTCATGCTAACAGCTAGCAACTCAATGTCTTTGCTGCAGTGTCGTTGTTTAACAGTGATATGTCCCGGTCTGCACCAGTTGTTGTTAACATACATGATCACTCCACCGCCCCTAGCCTTGCCACTGTCTGGTGTTCGGTCAGCTCGTATCATGTGAAAACCCTCCAGCTCAATGTTAGCATCTGCTGCTAGTTCAGTTAGCCACGTCTCAGTAAACAAAAGGAGAGAGCACTCCCGGTATGTGCTATCATAACGGGAGATAGCCGCTAGCTCATCTAACTTTCCCAGTATCGACCGTACATTTCCCATGACAACAGATGGAAGGGAGGGTCTGTACCTTATATTTTTTGTCCTCCGCCTTACTCCAGCCCGGCAGCCGCGGCGTTTTCGCCTCAGTTCTCTCGGTATGTCGAGTTTTTCCAATGGGACCGGGTGGCGGTTGAATGCTAGCAGCTGTTCTCTGCTGTATCGTATCCTGCTATAGACAGTGGCTCCGTCCACCGGCTCAGGAGACATTTAGGACGATCTGTGTGTCCGTGATATAAGTGGGGTGAAAAAAAAAGACGGATCAAAAGAGAGAGGAAGGGAAAAAGACTCGGAATCGAGCCGCTGTTGCAAAAGGCAGCCGACTCGTGTGGCGCCGAGAGAAAAAAAAAAAAAATAAAAAAAAAAAAAAAAAAAAAAATTATTGCAGTTTTACTCATCGGATGACCTTGAAGTCAAAGGTCAGAGGACAGATTTTTTTCTAAATCTTCTCAACACAATAACTACTGAAAGAAATGATGTAGGCTTTTCATATCGATACAGTAGTTGTATCTAATATACATCTTGAACGACTTACACCCTCACCTAACTATGGGTTTGGGGTCAAGGGGTCAAAGTTCGAAGTTAACATTGCAGTTGCATTGTGGTAAATGCTGCATAAACTATTACTATAAAATGAGTAAAGCTAGGGCCACCAAACCTAGTATGCAGGTTCACCTTGGGATCCTGACCTCTGACAATGGGCTTGAGGTCAGCTATGGGTTGTATACTTTGTTGTATATTCATGGATGATGGGCTTATCATGATCTGGTTCTGCCACAGTAATTATATTGAAAAGTTGAAAACTGCTGTCCGTCAGCAAGTATTGGTATCTTCAAAGAAAACGGAGGTGGGAGATATTGCACTCGCCTCAGAGTGCTCTTGTTTTTTAATCTCATGGAAAAAATTGACATTTGTATTTCAGCATCATAATTTAAGAAAGATGTACTTAAACCATCAAATTATCTCTCTTGCGTTTTTAGTTCGAAATGCCAGACCAGATTCCACATGGGAAAATATATAAATTACAATTAAAGTAATACAAATATAGTAAAAACCTTCATATTTAGAGTTTAACTCCTTTATTTTTTTCTCCCTTTTAAATGCTAAATTGTAAGACCAACATGAAAAAATATGAGCATGTAATCCATCAATCGCATGATATAATTAAAGAGAAAACACTTGTACTTAAAAGCATCAGGTTTAACATTTATTAGACTGTTCCAGAAAGAGAATATTTGACTCGCCACGAGTAAACCAGCAACAAGTCGGCCTGACGTGATTCCTAAAAAACACAAATACTTTTTTTTTTTTTTTTTTTTTTTTTTTTTTTTAAATTTGTGATTTTTGTTTTTTTGCAAAATATGCTAGTTGAAATAATGAAGAAGCTACTCCATGCTTCAAATAACCGTGTGGGAGATTTTAAAACTGTAAACTTTGTATTTGAAATAGAGTAGTTTCAGAGGGAAATATCAGCGAGACCACTTCTAGTTTCGGGGGCGTGGATACCCCAGCTGATTTACATATCCGGTTTATTTGGCTACTCACATGTCTTTGTTATTCGTTTCGGCCAATCAGTAGGTGGTTCAGGTAGAAGCACACGGCTACTTAGCAGCTTGTCTTCCTGCATTTACCAAGCTCCTTTTGATGAGCACTGTAAGGGGGTTGGGTTCATGCAAAGTCATGCAAATGACCAGCTTTTGTTGCAGTAATATAGGCTGTGTATCATCACACCTCACACAGTAATATGTGTATCTAATAAATATTAAGTGTAACACTGGGCCTAACAGTAGTAATCACTACTACATGGATGATTGTGAAAATGGTTGGTCCAATTAAAAGAACAGTGGGCATACTTGAATGACAGTGTATCTGTTATTTTAATGCAAGATAAATTTTTCATCTCTTTGAGTTTCATTCAATGCAGGATAATTAAAATGCTGCAACATATGTACAGTAGACGGTGGAATAACGGTGAAAAGCATTGATTTCTCATAGGATTGACCCCTGCACTGACCGATAAGTCACTAGGATTAATCTTAGACTGCTCTGGACCAGGCTAGCTCCAGAGAATAAATCTCCATAACAGATTGACTGGACTTAATTTATCCTACTTTTATACATCGAAGTCAAGTATAGATTAAGCCAGAATTACTTGAAAATCCTGGCTTAGTCCCTTATCTTGGTTTTATGCAGTATCCCTCAGGTCTCAGTATATGAAAAACACTTTTGAGTGATTTTTAATTATTTAAATTGGAACATGACAATCAAACCATGTTTAAAATATTGCTCAGCTGATAATAAAAATGAAAGACATCTAGGGTTTTTCTTTCTTTAAAAAAAAAAGAAAAAAAGCAAATAATCAATTTTCTACCCACCATTACTGAAAAGAAATCCAGTGTCCAAAAGACACACCCTATCTTTCTCTCTCAGAAACAGCAGTAATGGGCTGACTGTTGTTCTGGCGCTTCTCTACTGGCAGGAGGAGCCATTAACTGTAAACCGCCTCCAGTTTAAAATATGGAACATTCTGGGGGGAGAGGTGGGGGATCCACTCCTGGACTCCTTTTTTATTACAGCCCGAAGATGATTCATGTTTTTGTCATTATATAGGCTATTACACACAACACAGGGAGATTGCATGTGATAAAAATATAGTCCATTGGTCACAGCATAATGCTTATTTTAGAACATATATACTTCCCTCCCCTAAATGGTCTGTTTTTTGTTCTTCTGTTTTGGTTTTGTTTTTTGTTTTTTAGCTTAAAGTTTGTATCTAAGATCAGGATAGTGCTGTGCACAGGGACACTCCCTGTGCACAGCAGTGCAACAGGACTATGAGAAATGACCGGAAATGTCTGCAAATCCTTGTCAGAAATCCTGTAAATTTCTGTGGCACAAATAGCCCCGAAATTTACAGAAGTTTCAAGGAAAATTCAACTGACAATTGGAGATTTCAAGATACCTCTGTACACTTTATATTTCACTGAAATTTACTATGTCCAGATATTTCCGGAAACGTGATTTTTCACCCAGTGAGCAATGGGGAGATGCATGACCTGACAGAAAATGCTTTGCATGGGGAGAGCAGTTTTTATACATGAGGCTCAGAGTTCTGCAGAATCCTTCTCCTCTTCTGCCTTTATACACAAACCTTTTTATCTCTGGTCACGCTGTATTTTTCCTCCTTCCTCCTGCTCCTTATAGCTCCTCACTCTGGAGGGACTCTCCAATGTCATTCAAAATGGCCTCCGTCAAACTTTTGGCAACACGGGAGGGGACAAACAGGTGCCCCGCCTCTTTCTTTGTCTGTGCTTTTTATACCCCCCCCCCCCCCACAGCAGCCATCTCGGATATTTGTTTTTTATCTGTCTTTTATCTTTTATTGTTTTTTCCCCACTAAAACATTCCTTTTTTCAGTAAATTCATTTCAGCAAAACATGATGCTTTCACCTGTTATTTTTGTTTTGCCTTTTGATTATTCTTTCATGATTTTAAGTAAACATGCTTCTGTGTTATGTTTGCCATCAGTTTCTTTTTTCTTAAACTGCTTATCAATAAAACTGTACTTGAACTAATCACTGAATGTTTAAAAAAAAACAAACAAAACAAAAAACCTGGAATACAAACCTCTCATTTACCGTATGATGAGTTCCATGACCCCGTCAGCAGTGGTGATCTGTCCCATTATACTGCTAGGCTGTTCCATAGAGCTGCAAGTGTAAAGGCATTGTTCCAGCACACAGAAATTTGTTGCCAAATGTCCCATGTTGGTGCTGCCTTACAGACATTTTTTTAAACACTAGAGGCTTTTGCGCTTCAAGAGTAAATGATATGTGGTATATAAAAGATGGGTGTAGCGAGCGTGCTGTTAAGGCTTTGACCGGAAGACGCGGAAAATGCAAATGAAAGGCAGAACTGAGTTATGTCTTCTAAAATCAAAGCATGCTGCATGCACAAAGCGTACATAACTGCAGAGTCCCCCATGTTCACTCAACTCATGGATTAATAGACTGCACTTGTGCTTACTGAAGACAACAAGCTTTGATAATGACGAATAGTTGAGCCTTGAAGATTTGTGTGCTACCTTCTTACTTTCGGACTGTATTGTCTTGGTTTAGCACCACATTATTTTAGGAAGCGTATCCTTGTAAGGAAGTTGAGCTTTGACAGTCGTCATTTTTTTACTGCGACGTTATAGGTCAACTGGAAAACGACCAAGTTGAAGGGGCGCATATCACCACCTACTATTTCAGAATTGACATACTGTATGTTGGCCAATGGGCCCCAGTTCCCAGGCATCCATAGACGCATGATAATTTTTAATTTATTCATTCATTTTTACCAGACGTCTCAAATGAGGGGTTGAGCTCAATGCTCATATGTAGTCTGGCCCTAAAGCGTTCTCTGAATAAACATCAGGCCCCTCTGCTGGACAGAGTGCAGTTCGTCTGTTTTCTAAACCTGGATGCTACATTTCTTTTATATAAAATATGTGGATTGAACTAGGAATCAAAAGATCACTTTTTTTTATATTAATATCCAATTATATCATCAACCCCCCCCTCCCCCTTTCCAGTACCTGACCACAGTAATCCCTTATGAGAAGAAAGCAGGCTCCCCGTCTGTAGAAGACCTCCAGATCCTCACAAAGAGTGAGTGCCAGATAACAACAGTTGATGTAGTCCTCTTCCTGTTTTGTTAGCATTCTGTTTTGTTTTGTTGTTTGCCTGTATATTCTTCTTTGTTTTCAAAATATAATCATCTGCTGTCTTTGTCAGTCCTTCACGCCATGAGGGATGATAGTGAGAAGGTTCCTGCCCTCCTAACAGACTACATACTCAAAGGTAAACACTTTCCTAGTTATCTCTACATGCTTTACACTTCAGCTGAGAAAAGGGGATTTACTTCAGTTTTATCATACTTTAACTAGTGTGGCGTTGTGATTTTAAAAACTTAGAATCTAAGGAATTTGTCACGGCAAAATGACTTGATTGTGTATGTTCTTTTAATACCGCGGTCCCCAACCTTTTTTTGTCTCATGACCCAGTAGGCCTCCAGTGCTTCTGTGGTGGTCCTGGGATGCTCTGTTCTGGCTTCGGTTCCCCCAGGTTCACTTTTAGGTTGGCCGACACTTGCAGTTCTGGTCCACCAGTGTTGTGATGATCCGTGCCTGCAGAGGGGTCGCGGTTGGGAAGTGACACTCAAACTCTCCTGAAAGCAAAGATCTCAGTCTAGCCAGCTCACTGGGTCCCAGCAGTTGTGCAGCTGTGCACCAAGACTGCAGACATAGACATGCGCCACGGGAAGGGAGAGAACATTTGGTCATTTTTCAACACCTGGCAGAATTAGTCACTACAGGGGAATGGATTTTTTTTTTTTTTTTTTCTCTGCGGTTCTCTGCGACCCGGTACTGGGTCATGACCCAGTGGTTGGAGACCACTGCTTTAATATTTAGATAATCTGTGTTTCTTGAAAGACAGAGCTCTCAGAACCAGTTTTAATATAAATGTTTGGTTTTTTTTTCTTTCAGGTTGTGTAGTGCAATACTGCTGCAACTATTTTTATACAATTTCATAAAGTACCATTTCATAATAGATGTCAAATTGAAATGTCTTTGTTGAATGGCTGTATTTTATTTTGTGGAACATAACTGGTGATTAA
The DNA here is from genome assembly GCA_020510985.1 of Pholidichthys leucotaenia. Taxonomy (NCBI): domain Eukaryota; kingdom Metazoa; phylum Chordata; class Actinopteri; order Cichliformes; family Pholidichthyidae; genus Pholidichthys; species Pholidichthys leucotaenia. The sequence continues at coordinate 356,930,047 of CM035842.1, read as the reverse complement.
AAACTGGTTAAACAGCAGTTGTGCACTGCTCTGTGCTCATTGTGACCGCACAAATAAGATAATTGCAGAACTTAGACTCCACACACCAGATTACCTTTTGCATTTTCATCCCCTTCCTCAAATTCAAATTGTAGTCAGATGATTCACTTGCAACTCTGAGTCAGAAAGGTATTTACACATGTCATGCAGTACCCTAATATTCCATTATCCAGATACTGGTTTGATAAATTATTTGGGTTCCAGACTTGATATTTGGATGTTCATCTTTTTTCTTACTGTCTAGTAAGAAGGGATTTAAAAATAAATCAATTAAAAATGTCAAAATTTGGGAGAAAAACATTACAGATTTAAAGGAAAAAATGGGAAATTCTGGATATGAAAGCCACACTTACATCAATACATTGCAAATATACAAAAAAAAAACCTTGATTATGTTGACTGTTCCTGACGAATGTTCATGAGGGGGAAAAAAATGTAAAATTTGTGAAAAGTGGCAGTTGAAGATGTAGTCCATGTTTTTGTGTTGGAAAAAATAGGTGTAAATTTGCAATAAATTTTAAAAAAGCCCACAAATGTGTAAGAAAAGTCAAAAATTTCTGATGAGTCTTTGAGCCAGGTTACATGGCTACAATAATCCAATAACTGGCCATAATCGGATAATGGTAATAATCATATTTGATGTGTTTACATGCACTGAATAAAGGGATTATTGAACAAAAAACTATAAGGCCAGAATATTCTGTTTACATGACTACATGAATAATCAATTACTCCAGAAATTGATTATAATCAGTTTATTTACGTGCATGTAAACATTGCCAGTCCCTCCAGGATGTTGCAGAATGTTTTTATGATTGTTGCGAGCCAAAAAACCTGAATTTGTAGGAGCTTTTTTAAACAGTTGTGATATTTTTAGTGTTTTTTGCACTAAAAGTTGTGGGAAGAATTCCAAATTTCCAGTTTACTGCAGTGATATTCTGCAGGTACATCTCAAAAAATTAGAATATCATAAAAAGTTCAATATTTTTTGTCCCTCATTTCAGAAAGTGAAACCCATATATTATATAGACCCGTTACACAGTGCGTGATATATTCCAAGTGTTTATTTATTTTAATTTTGGTGATTATGGCTTACAGCCCATTAAAACCCCAAATTCAGTTTCTCAAAAAAATAGAATATTACATAAAATTAATTTTAAAAAATAGTTTTTTAATAGAAATGTTGGCCAACTGAAAAGTCTGTCCACGTACACACTCAATACTTGGTCAGGGTTAATTACTGTATCAATGTGGCGTGGCATGGAGGTGATCAGCCTGTGTTTCTGCTGAGGTGTTATGAAGGTCCAGGTTGCTTTGATAGTGACCTTCAGCTCGTCTGCATTGTTGGGTCTGGTGTCTCTCATCTTCCTCTTGACAATACTCCATAGATTCTCTATGGGGTTTAGGTCAGGAGAGTTTGCTGGCCAGTCAAACACAGTGACACCATGGCCATTAAACCAGGTTTATGACCACAAAGCATGAAGAGCTCTAAAATTTCCCGGTAGACGACTGCGCTGACTTTGGTCTTGATAAAACACAGTGGACCAACACCAGCAGATGACATGGTTCCTTAAATCATCACTGACTGTGGAAACTTCACACTAAACCTCAAGCAACTTAGATTCTGTGCCTCTCCACTCTTTCTCCAGACTCTGGGTCTTATTGCTTATTACTGATTTACAAATGAAATGCAAAATTTACTTTTATCTGAACAGAAGTCATCTGCTGGTGTTTGTCCACTATGTTTTATCAAGACCAAAGTCAGCGCAGTTGTCTACCAGGAAATTTTAGAGCACTTCGTGCTTCCCTCTGCTGACGAGCTTTAGGGAGAAGCTGATTTCATTTTCCAGCAGGACTTGGCACTCTTCCCCCCCCCCCCCCCCCGCCAAAAGTATCAAAACCTGGTTTAATGGCCATGGTGTCACTGTGTTTGATTGGCCAGCAAACTCTTCTGACCTAAACCCCATAGAGAATCTATGGAGTATTGTCAAGAGGAAGATGAGAGACACCAGACCAACAATGCAGATGAGCTGAAGGTCACGATCAAAGCAACCTGGACCTTCATAACACCTCAGCAATGCCACAGGCTGATCACCTCCATGCCACGTCACATTGATACAGTAATTAATCCAAAAGGAGCCCCGTCTAAGTGTGTACATGGACATACTTTTCAGTTGGTCCACATTTGTATAAATTTTTTTTTTTTTTAATTAATTTTATGTAATGTTCTAATTTTTTGAGAAATTGAATTTGGGGTTTTCATGGGCTGTAAGCCATAATCATCAAAATTAAAATAAACACTTGAAATATATCACTCTCTGTGTAATGAATCTATATATGGGTTTCACTTTCTGAAATGAGTGGAAAAAATATTCAACTTTTTTATGATTTTCTAATTTTTTGAGATGTACCTCCATCCATCCATCCATCTTCTACCGCTTTTCCGGAGGTCCGGGTCGCGGAGGCAGCAGTTCAAGCAGAGAAGCCCAGACTTCCCTCTCCCCAGCCACCTGCTCCAGCTCTTCAGAGGGGATACCAAGGCGTTCCCAGACTAGCTGGGAGACATAGTCTCTCCACCGAGTCCTGGGTCTGCCCCGGGGTCTCCTCCCAGTGGGACGTGCCTGAAACACCTCAAGTGGGAGGCGTCCAGGAGGCATCCTAATCAGATGCCCATACCACCTCAACTGACTCCTTTCAATGTGGAGGAGCAGCGGTTCTACTCTGAGCCTCTCCCGGATGACTGAGCTCCTCACCCTATCTCTGAGGGTGAGTCCAGCAATCCTACGGAGAAAGCTCATTTCAGCCGCTTGTATCCGCGATCTCGTTCTTTCGGTCATTACCCAAAGCTCGTGACCATAGGTGAGAGTAGGAACGTAGATTGACTGGTAAATCGACAGCTTTGCCTTAGAACTAAGCTCCCTCTTCACCACAACAGACCGGTACAACGTCCGCATCACTGCAGATGCTGCTCCAATCCGTCTGTCGATCTCTCGCTCCATTTTCCCCTCACTCGTGAACAAGACCCCAAGATACTTAAACTCCTCCACTTGGGGCAGGAGCCTGTCCCCAACCCGGAGAGGACAATCCACCTTTTTCCGGCTGAGGACCATGGACTCGGACTTGGAGGTGCTGATTCTCATCCCAGCCGCTTCACACTCAGCGGCAAACCGTCCCAGCAAGAGCTGTAGGTCATTGCTGGATGAAGCCAACAGGACAACATCATCTGCAAACAACAGAGATGAGATCCTGTGGTCACCAAGCATGACACCCTCCATTCCCTGGCTGCGCCTAGAAATCCTGTCCATAAAAATTATGAACAGGACCGGTGACAAAGGGCAGCCCTGGCGGAGTCCAACTCTCACTGGGAATGACTCCGACCGAGTGTTGGCAATGCGAACTAAACTCTCACAACGGTCGTACAGAGACCGAATAGCTCGTAACAACAAGCCCGATACCCCATACTCCCGAAGCACCCCCCACAAAAATCCACGAGGGACGCGGTCAAATGCCTTCTCCAAGTCCACAAAACACATGTAAACTGGTTGGGCAAACTCCCACGAACCCTCAAGAATTCTCGAGAGGGTAAAGAGCTGGTCCGATGTGCCACGGCCAGGACGAAAACCACATTGCTCCTCCTGAATCCGATCCGATGGCAGGGGAGGAAGCCATTCAGACCTGGTAGACCCAAACGTATAGTGAGGGTGTGCTGGGAGCGTCTGGCTGAGGCCCCTGTCCGGCAGGTCTTCAACTCCCACCTCCGGAAGAACTTCAACCACATTCCGAGGGAGTCTGGAGACATGGAGTCTGAATGGGCCATGTTCTCCACCTCTGTTGTTGAAGCGGCAGCCCAGAGCTGCGGCCGCAAGGTGGTCGGTGCATCTCGTGGTGGCAACCCCCGAACCAAGTGGTGGACACCAGTGGTGAGGGGGGCCATTAAGCTGAAGAAGGAGTCCTATCAAGCTTGGTTGGCTTGTGGGACTCCCGAAGCAGCTGAGGTGTACCGGCAGGCCAAGCGGAGTGCAGCTCGGGTGGTTGCTGAAGCAAAAACCCGGGTATGGGAGGAGTTCGGTGAGGCCATGGAACAAGACTTTCGGTCGGCTTCAAAGAGATTGTGGCAAACTGTTCGGCGGCTCAGGAGGGGAAAGCAGCTCCCCGTCCACACTGTGTATGGTGCGGATGGGACACTGTTGACTTCAACTGGGGATATCGTCGGGCGGTGGAAGGAATACTTCGAGGATCTCCTCAATCCCACTGATACGCCTTCCACAGAGGAAGCAGGGTTTGGGGACGAGGGGGATGACTCGCCTATCACAGGGGCTGAGGTCGCCAAGGTGGTTAAAAATCTCCTTGGTGGCCGGGCCCCGGGGGTGGACGAGATTCGCCCCGAGTACCTCAAGGCCCTGGATGTTGTTGGGTTGTCATGGTTGACACGCCTCTGCAACATTGCGTGGAGGTCGGGGGCAGTGCCTTTGGCATGGCAAACCGGGGTGGTGGTTCCTCTCTTCAAAAAAGGGGACCGGAGGGTGTGCTCCAACTTTAGAGGGATCACACTCCTCAGCCTCCCTGGGAAGGTCTATGCCAAGGTACTGGAGAGGAGAGTCCGGCCGTTGGTCGAACCTCGGATTCAGGAGGAGCAATGTGGTTTTCGTCCTGGCCGTGGCACATCGGAGATGTACCTGTATGTAACAATACAAGAAAAGCTCAGGATTGTCAAACATTTCCTATTATAGTGATTTGTAAATTAAGCAGAAACTTCTGCTATACAGAAGAAAAATCTTGTGCAACAGTGAATACAAACAAGAACACAATATCCATTACAACAGCTAAACTGCATTGAATGCACGTTAAAGAGTAGAGATTTGGAAATTATTGGCACCACCCTCATTTGAAAGGTACCGAGCGGAGAGGAAAAAATAAATAATTTATTCTGTTGCACTGTATTGGCTATTGGAGTCTGTGTTTTTCTGAAAAAAAAAAAAATACAGAGAACATTCTCTGTCTTTCCATGCCTACCTGTCCGCCTGCTGCATGTCGGGCTTCACACACACACTCTCACCTTTCATTTACAGCAGGACGGCGAGGGAATGGGTGGGTGCGTGCGTTTGTCCGTCCACACCAGATTAACAGTTTTAAAGCTCATTGACCAGATGTAGTAATGATTTTACCTCTAAAGATGTATAAATGTTCAAACACTCGCTGTAGTGTAGTGTACTCTCCTCACACGTGCTCCCGCAACGAGGTGCTTTTGGGGCAGGCGCATGTTTTTCAACACAAACCCAGCGCTTCGTACACGCGGTCAGGACGGAGACGTGGCGAGGCGTCCACGGGCAGGCTGGGGGAGATGGAGGAAGGGACGGTGTTGAAAACTTCACAGGTGTTTTTGTTTTGTTTTTTTTTTTTGTTTTTTTTTTTTTTTAATCACACACTCTTGTTTGCTGATGTGTTCCGTTACTCACTGTAAACTATAAATTCACGACTCACTGCAAACACGGAAGTGAAGGCGATGCATTTGATTGGTTAGACTGAGCGTTTCAGCATGTTGGAGACAAATTTGATTGGTGAAATTGGTGGAAGTTGATGAGGATTGGCCAAAATTGCGGGAAAGTTGCGGTGATTAGACAAAGTTGCAAGATCGCGCAATAGTTGCGCTGATTGGCTGATTTCACGTGAATTGGTGTGATCGCAGCATAGCGAAATCCTGGAGAGACTGCATTGCCATCGATAGTGATGCAGCTCATCAGTATTCATTGTCTGTCTTCTCCCTCAGAGAAGAAAGACAATACAGCACAGTGCATCCGGAAAGTATTCGCAGCGGCTCACTTTTGTCCACATTTTATGTTACAGCCTTAGTCCAAAAGGGATTAATTTTTTTCCTCAAAATTCTACACACAATACCCCATAATGACGATGTGAAAAAAGTTTTTTGTTTTTTTTTAATTTTTGCAAATTTATTAAAAATAAAAAACTAAAATCACATGTACATAAGTATTCACAGCCTTTGCTCAATACTTTGTTGATGCACCTTTGGCAGCAATTACAGCTTCAAGTCATTTTGAATATGGGGGTTTGGCCCATTCCTCTTTGCAGCACCTCTCAAGCTCCATCAGGTTGGATGGGAAGCGTCGGTGCTCACCCATTTTCAGATCTCTCCAGAGATGTTCAATTGGATTCAAGTCTGGGCTCTGGCTGGGCCACTCAAGGACATTCACAGAGTTGTCCTAAAGCCACTCCTTTGATATCTTGGCCGTGTGCTTAGGGTCATTGTCCTGCTGAAAGATGAACCGTTGCCCCAGTCTAAGGTCAAGAGTGCACCGAAGCAGGTTTTCATCCAGGATGTCTCTGTACATTGCTGCATTCATCTTTCCCTCTATCCTGACTAGTCTCCCAGTTCCTGCCACTGAAAAACATCCCCACAGCATGATACTGCCACCACCATTGGGGTGGTTATGAATGGTGCCTGGTTTCCTCCAAACATGATGCCTGGCATTCACGCCAGAGAGTTCAAGCTTTGTCTCATCAGACCAGACAATTTTGTTTCTCATGGTCTGAGAGTCCTTGAGGTGCCTTTTGGCAAACTCCAGGTGGGCTGCCATGTGCCTTTTACTGAAGAGTGGCTTTCATGTGGCCACTCTACCATACAGGCCTGATTGGTGGATTGCTGCAGAGATGGTTGTCCTTCTGGAAGGTTCTTCTCTCTACACAGAGGAACGCTGGAGCTCTGACAGAGTGACCATCAGGTTCTTGGTCACCTCCCTGACTAAGGCCCTTCTCCCCCCGATCGCTCAGTTTAGACAGCTGGACAGCTGTAGGAAGAGTCCTGGTGGTCCTGACCTTCTTCCACTTACGGATGATGGAGGCCACTGTGGTCATTGGGACCTTCAAAGCAGCAGAAATTTTTCTGTACCCTTCCCCAGATTTGTGCCTCGAGACAATCCTGTCTCTGAGGTCTGCAGACAACTCTTTTGACTTCATACTTGGTTTGTGTTCTGAATTGCACTGTCAACTGTGGGACCTTATATAGAAAGGTGTGTGTGCCTTTCCAAATCATGTCCAATCAACTGAATTTACCACAGGTGGACTCCAATTAAGCTGTAGAAACAGCTCAAGGATGATCAGGCGAAACAGGATGCACCTGAGCTCAATTTTGAGCTTCATGGCAAAGGCTGTGAATACTTATGTACGTACATGTGATTTCTTAGTTTTTTATGTTTAATAAATTTGCAAAAATCCCAAAAAACCTTTTTTCTCGTTGTCATTATGGGGTATTGTGTGTAGAATTTTGAGGAAAAAAATAATTTAATCCCTTTTGGAATAAGACTGTAACATAACAAAATGTGGAAAAAGTGAAGCACTGTGAATACTTTCCGGATGCACTGTATTCTGATTTTCACTCTGTATTACTACAAAATATTCAGAGCCTTAAAATTAGTATTTGGGATAGCCCTGATAATACTTGACATTATTATAGCATACAATAAAATACACAGTAAAATCATTAAGTATAGATGTTGTTACCAAGGTTACCTAAATGTCTGCCTACAATTGTCTTAACTTTTTAAAGAATCGCCAGAATTAGTAGATCATACAGGTGGAGGCAGATTATTCTTTTAAAAAATTTAGTTCTACAGCTTTGAATCCTCAGTGACTGCTGATGTTATGGCAAGTGGATGCTCTGAAATGTTGCAGCCTTACCTAAAATCTGAGTAGAGGTGTTTGTATATACACACTACAGTGGTGTGAAAAGTGTTTGGCCCCTTCCTGATTTCTCTTTTTTTTTTTTTTTTTTTTTGTATGTTTGTCACACTTAAATGTTTCAGATCAAACAAATTTATGTAAGTATTAGACAAAGATAACACAAGTAAACACAAAATGCAGTTTTTAAATGAAGGTGTTTATTATTATGGAGAAAAAAAAATCCAGACCTACATGGCCCTTTGTGAAAAAGTGATTGCCCCCTAAACCTAACAACTGGTTGGGCCACCCTTAGCAGCAACAACTGCAATCAAGCGTTTGTGATAACTGGCGATGAGTCTTTTACAGTGCTGTGGAAGAATTTTGGCCCACTCATCTTTGCAGAATTGTTGTAATTCAGCCACATTGGAGGGTTTTCAAGCATGAACCACCTTTTTAAGGTTATGCCACAGCATCCCAATTGGATTCAGGTCAGGACTGTGACTAGGCCACTCCAAAGTCTTCATTTTGTTTTTCTTAAGCTATTCAGATGTGGACTTGCTGGTGTGTTTTGGATCATTGTCCTGCTGCAGAACCCAAATACGCTTCAGCTTGAGGTCACGAACAGATGGCCGGACATTCTTCTTCAGGATTTTTTGGTAGACAGCAGAATTTATGGTTCCATTTACCGCAGCAAGTCTTCCAGGTCCTGAAGCAGCAAAACAGCCCCAGACCATCACACTGCCACCACCACATTTTTATGCCAGATGTAATGGGGGACACACCTTCCAAAAAGTTCAGCTTTTGTCTCGTCAGTCCACAGAGTATTTTTCCCAAAGTCTTGGGGATCATCAAGATGTTTTCTGGCAAAACTGAGATGAGCCTTTATGTTGTTTTTGCTCAGCAGTGGTTTTCGTCTTGGAACGCCGCCATGCAGGCCATTTTTGCCCAGTCTGTTTCTTATGGTGGAGTCATGTACACTGACCTTAACTGAGGCAAGTGAGGCCTGCAGTTCTTTGGATGCTGTTGTGGGGTCTTTTGTGACCTCTTGGATGAGTCGTCACTGCACTCTTGGGGTAATTTTGGTCTGCTGGCCACTCCAGAAAAGGTTTACCACTGTTTCATGTTTTCGCCATTTGTGGATCATGGCTCTCACTGTGGCATCCTGGTAGACCCAAACGTACAGTGAGGGTGTTCTGGGAACATCTGGCTGAGGTCCCTGTCCGGGAGTTCTTCAACTCCCACCTCCGGAAGAACTTCAGCCACATTCCAAGGGAGTCTGGAGACATGGAGTCTGATTGGGCCATGTTCTCCACCTCTATTGCTGAAGTGGCTGCCCAGAGCTGCGGCCACAAGGTCGTCAGGGCATCTTGTGGTGGCAACCCCCGAACCAAGTGGTGGACACCAGTGGTGGTGGTGGGGGGGCATTAAGCTGAAGGAGTCCTATTAAGTTTGGTTGGGTTGTGAGACTCCTGAAGCAGCTGAGGTGTACCGGCAGGCCAAGTGGAGTGCAGCTTGGGTGGTTGCTGAAGCAAAAATTTGGGTATGGGAGGAGTTCGGTGAGGCCTTGGAACAAGACTTTTGGTCGATCTCAAAGAGATTCTGACAAACTGTCCCGCAGCTCAGGAGAGGGAAGCAGCTTCCTGTCCACACTGTGTATGGTGTGGATGGGGCACTGCTGACTCCAGCTGGGGATATCGTCGGGCGGTGGAAGGAATACTTCGAGGATCTCCTCAATGTCACTGACACGTCTTCCACAGAGGAAGCAGGGCTTGTGGACAAGGGGGACGATTCGCCTATCACAGGGGCTGAGGTTGCCAAGGTGGTTAAAAATCTCTTTGGTGGCCGGGCCCCAGGGGTGGACGAGATTCGCCCTGAGTACCTCAAGGCCCTTGATGTTGTTGGGCTGTCATGGTTGACACGCCTCTGCAACATTGCGTGGAGGTCGGGGGCAGTGCCTTTGGCGTGGCAAACCAGGGTGGTGGTTCTTCTCTTCAAAAAAGGGGACCAGAGGGTGTGCTCCAACTTTAGAGGGATCACACTCCTCAGTCTCCCTGGGAAGGTCTATGCCACGGTACTGGAGAGGAAAGTTTGGCTGTTGGTCAAACCTCGGATTCAGGAGGAGCAATGTGATTTTCGTCCTGACCGTGGCACATCGGACCAGCTCTTTACCCTCTCGAGAATCCTTGAGGGTTCGTGGGAGTTTGCCCAACCAGTTTACATGTGTCTTGTGGACTTGGAGAGAGGGCATTTGACCGCGTCCCTCGTGGTTTTTTGTGGGGAGTGCTTCCGGAGTATGGGGTATCGGGCTTGTTGTTACGAGCTATTTGGTCTCTGTACGACCGTTGTGAGAGTTTGGTTCGTATTGCCAACACTCGGTCTGACTCATTCCCAGTGAAAGTTGGACTCCACCAGGGCTGCCCTTTGTCACCGATCCTTATCATAATTTTTATGGACAGGATTTCTGGGTGCAGCCAGGGAACGGAGGGTGTCATGCTTGGTGACCACAGGAGCTCATCTCTGTTGTTTGCAGATGATGTTGTCCTGCTGGCTTCATCCAGCAATGACCTACAGGTCTTACTGGGATGGTTTGCCACTGAGTGTGAAGCGGCTGGGATGAGAATCAGCACCTCCAAGTCCATGGTCTTCAGCTGGAAAAAGGTGGATTGTCCTCTCCCGGTTGGGGACATGCTCCTGCCCCAAGTGGAGGAGTATCTTGGGGTCTTATTCATGAGTGAGGGGAGAATGGAGCGAGAGATTGACAGACGGATCAGAGCAGCATCTGCAGTGATGCGGATGTTGTCCAGGTCTGTTGTGGTGAAGAGGGAGCTAAACTCTTAAGGCAAAGCTGTCGATTTACCAGTCAGTCTACATTCCTATCCTCACCTATGGTCATGAGCTTTGGGTAATGACCGAAAGAACGAGATCGCGGATACAAGCAGCTGAAATGAGCTTTCTACGTAGGATTGCTGGACTCACCCTCAGGGTGAGGAGCTCAGTCCTCCGGGAGAGGCTCAGAGTAGAACCGCTGCGCCTCCACATTGAAAGGGGCCAGTTTAGGTGGTATGGGCATCTGATCAGGATGCCTCCCACTTGAAATGTTTCAGGCATGTCCTTCTGAGAGGAGACCCCGGGGCAGACCCAGGACTCGCTGGAGAGCCTACATCTCCCAGCTGGTCTGGGAACACCTTGGTATCCTCTCTGAAGAGCTGGAACAGGTGGCTGGGGAGAGGGAAGTCTGGGCTTCTCTGGTTGAACTGCTGCCTCCGTGACCCAGATCTCTGGAAAAGTGGTAGAAGATGGATGGATGGATGGATGGCTCTCACTGTGGTTCGCTGGAGTCCCAAAGCTTTAGAAATGGCTTTATAACCTTTCCCAGACTGATGGATTTCAGTTACTTTGTTTCTCCTTTGTTCCTGAATTTCTTTGGATTGCAGCATGATGTCAAGCTTTTGAGGATCTTTTGGTCTATTTCACTTTCAGGCAGGTCCTATTTAAGTGATTTCTTGATTGAGACCAGGTGTGGCAGTAGTCAGGCCTGGGTGTGGCTAGAGAAATTTAACTCAGCTTTAAAAAGATGTGATAAACCATCGTAAATATGTTTTTAACAGGGAAGGGGGCAGTCACTTTTTCACACAGGGCCATGTTGGTTTGGATTTTTTTTTACCCTTAATAGTAAACACCTTCGTTTAAACACTGCATTTTGTGTTTACTTGTGTTATCTATGTTTAATATTTAAATTTGTTTGATGATCTGAAATTTTTCAGTGTGACAAACATACAAAAAAAAAAGAGAAATCAGGAAGGGGACAAATACTTTTTCACACCACTTTATATGGACAAAAGTAATCAATGCAACACTTTTATGCCATCCTCAATCTAAATCCACAGGCATTGTGGAGTTGGTCCTCTTTGCAGCTGTTCAGTGTTCACCCTTCTGGAAAGGCTTTCTATAAGATTTTGGAGTGTGTCTGTAAGATTTGTTTTGCTGCCTGGTTCGCAATATCATTCTAATTCATCCCAGAGGTGATGGATGAGGTTGAAGTCTCAGGGTTCTTTCACACCCAACTCTTCCAACCATGCCTTTATGGACCTTTCTTTGTGCATGACAGCCCTGTCATGCTGGAATAGAAAAGGCCCAAACTGTCCCCACAAAGTTGGAAGCATAGAAATGTCCAAAATGTCTTGGTAAGCGGACGCATTAAACACCTGAATTCAATGATTCAGAGGTGAGCCAGATAACTGTTCCATATAGTGCGTGTATATAAAGTTTGTTTTTTACTTGTGGGGCTGCAGAACTTTATAATTGCCCCAGCAAAGCAAAGAAAATGGCAGCACCGACAATACCTTAAGTTGCAGATGGGGAAATGCTTATCTTTGCCACCCTTCACTGTTGACCTGTATTTTCCTTGTCTCTCACCTCTGCTGCGTTGTCCTTTGGTAGCTCTGGTATGAGAGCGGTGGAAACTGAGGTTTGTGTGGTTAACACAGATTATTCACTTCCAGCCTTCGCTTCTTAGCCGTGTCCAACTCTCCTCCTTCCTCTCACTTTGTCTACATAGTGACATTGCCTTTACCTAGAAGCAGCAGCCTTCCCTTACACTCTGTGCTTAATGCATATTGTGCAGTGTAGCGCCACACTACACCTGCTGTGACATTCACAGATACACTCATAATCTGCCTTTGTGAGCTTGTAGCAGTAGCTGTTCACGTGTTTGCTTCTCACCTGTAATTTCCTTCTTCTCTCACCACACATTTATCCGTGTCATAGTTGCTCTTCCATGACTTAACGTCTCTCCTCCATGTTACACAGCGAGTATTGGAACTGGATTTATCACCAGTTTATCTTCTTTTCTTCACAGTTCTTTGTCCCACGTAAATGAGACGAAGACATTCCGCAACTGTCCAATGGAGCGGCAGAGAAGAGTTCTGGTGACTTTTGTTCCTCATATTGGAATTAAATGCCAACCAACCTTCCTTTCCTTTCTTACAGTTTTGACATTATAGACTTTTTTTTTAATCTGCAGTGCACTCTGCTTTCCCATTTTAACTCTGTGGTAATGTAGAGATCCTTTTTATTTGTAAATCTTTTAACTTTTTAATGCTCAAATCCTGTACATCTTGTTTATTCTGACTGCATGCTGACTTGTCTGTAGATGCCAGTCATCAGTATTAATCTAAACACCTCGCTTTCTGATTTACTACCAGCCCTTAAATTATGAAAATGGCCATAGAATTGGGAGGTGTTTTTTTTTATATATATATTTTATGAACATCATCAGTAGGCCTGTGTGAAGAAGATGAAGTCCAGGATGTTTATCTTGTAAATGGAATGCATTTGCACCTTTTGTAGTTTATGCCTGACAGGAAAAACAAACCCGGGCCTAATCTGTGAATCTCAGCGTGCCAGGCAAGTCAAGTTAAAGACTAAAAAGTAATTGTTTTCCCTGTCTAGAATCTTGCATTAATGATGTTTGTCTATTTATTGCACAGAATGTCTTAAGGCTAAAAATTCTGCTCATCAACCATCAAACCCTTTAATTTAAAAATCCCATTTTGTAGGTTTTTGAAAACTTTGTTGCATGTTGGTTTTGGTTTAATGCCATAGACTGTACTTGAATATGGATGACATGCTACTACTTACTTCTGTTGTTGAAAGGAGAAGCTGTACTTCAGGATTTCGGGTGTCAGTGTGGTCATTGTTACCCAGACAATGGGCAAAGGCATTTTGCAACCGTGAGCCATTGTCGTTGTCCTCTTCCTGCCCAAATGGCTGCCTATCAGTCTGTGCAGAAACCAGACTGATATGAAAAATGAACGCTTGAACATGCATCAGCATAAGAACTACTTACCAGGTCTGATACAAATCTTTTAGAAAAATTTATTTGACGAGTATTAGTTTTCAGTTGGCAAAATGCTGCACATGATAATGGGGTAAAGTGGAGCTTATCATCTTACTGCATCCAGCCATCAAAGGGTGGTCAAGATGCACAGGCTTCATTTTTCAAGTGCTCTCATGTCATCTGTATTTGTGTAAAGTCTATGGTTGATGCTCAATATTAGCTGTCAGGAAAATGTTGAATTATTTTATATACCTTTCAGATTAAAATTGCACAGTCCCGAGGGGGAAGTCTTTTTGAAAAAGGGACATAACATGGCATGGCTAAAAAGTCATACCTTGATGTGTAAAGCATATTTTTGGATAAGGGAATGTTTTCAGTAAGATAAGGGACTTTGTAATTACTTTGTAAATGCTGTCTATTGACATCTGGACCCTTGAGTCGTGACCCGATCTCACAATTTGATAGTTTTTCCCACATCACCATTTCCTGAGTCTACAGATACCTCATGTGTTAAAGTTCTAGATGTATAGTGAGCTAGATGGTGTAGTTAGTTAATAATTGTGTAGTTGAATGTCTATTATAGTAGCTGAGTTTTATCTGTCTGTTTAGGTGTTAAATTTTAGTGATGGCACCTCAGGATGCAGTGATCCTATTGCAGAGATCAGTGTTAAATTACACTTTAGTAAACCGTTGTTGCCGTATACTGTAAGTTTTCCACACTACTGAACATTTGGTGTGAGCATTTAAGCAACCTCACAGGGGGACACTCCAGTGATGTACCTGTTTTTGTTAATTAGTTTTTCTCAAGAGAAATACCCAAACACCACAGCCAGATGTCCTGAGAATGACTGGCCACAAATTATAAAACTGTCCCATATCATGAAAAAAAAATACACCACTGAAGGAAACCAATTACGCTAACAGAATGATGACACAGAAACGGAATGTTGCTGGATGCTACTTGTACTATCCATGCATACTTAGGACAGTGGTTTTCAACCTGCAGCTCTAAAGCTAAATGTTGCTCGTGAGCCCATAGTCACTGGTTCCCTGTGGCTTTAACATCCAAAAGAAAAAATGAATTGGGGGGGGGGGGGGGATTGCAAAATTTAGGAAGGATATTTAGAAGAAAAGATGCAAATTTGAGGGAAAAAACAAAAACATACAGTAACAAAAAGTCAGACAAGAACAATTTTGCCAAAAATAAAAATTCTCGGATTTTCAAGTTTGCAAATTTACAAGGGGGGAAAAAAGGCAACACAGTTTTACTGTTAAAAAAGTTAGAAAATTAACAGGGAAGAGTTGCTAATGTAAGAGACAACTCTTAGGAATAACAAAACAAACAATTTCAACAAAATCTGAATATTGCCAAGGAAAGGTACATTTAGGAGAGAAAATTTGAATATTTAAGAGGAAAAGCACTTTGTTACTGAAGTTGACAGGACAGCTTATACTTGTAGCTCTGCTGCTTTTCTGTCAGTTAAAGGTGCAGAGAGATGTTTTTGGCCAAACGCGGCTCTTTTTTTTTTTTTTTTTTTTTTTTTTAACCTAGTAAAGGTTGGCAACTCCTTTTAATAAAACTAAAGGTCAGGATATTGGCTCATTAAATGTTAAAGGGGTCATTGACTGCACCTTTTACACATTTTAACAGCTCACTCGCATCTTAATGAAGTGCTTGTGACATTTTGTTCACATTTTCTTACTGTTTAATTATTGAAGCAAATTTGTTTGTTTTTTTTTAAATTTTTCTTGGCTTTCTTCAAACGCTCTGATTTATAGCCTGTCACTTTAAGAAACAGACTTCAGCTGTTCAGCTCCGCCCTCCTTCTTCAGCTAACCATTAGCTGAATAGCTTTAGATAGCTACCTAAAGCTACTTAGTAGCTCCTTCCAGCTTGGATGAGCAGCGCTGGTTCACCGATCCGCAGTTGTTTGTGCATCTTGTCATCCCGGCCCACCCCCCCAACAACCCCGCTAAGACGCCACATTAAATCGCCAGCACCGGGTGCTCCACCGATCACTGCAAACTGAGGCTGGTGGCTGAGCCATAGGATCTCAAAGGGCAATATCTCACTCCGCAGTACTCCGCTCCTTTCCCACGGCCAGCCAGGGAGGGGGTCTGCCTCGTTACAAAGTGGCTCCCTCACGCTACCTGTGAGAGTTTGCCCAGAGGATTGTGAGGGAGTTGAGCCAGCAGCTCCAGGCAGCATTCCCGGGTTGCAGCAGCTGCCTGCGCCGGGTCCAGGGGCAAGCAATTGCCATGATCTGGGGAGGCTGGCTCTCAGCTCCCCGTGACTGGTATGCCGGCAACCTGCCGTGAAACCACCAGAAGACATGCCGGAGCGACGTGAGGCACACTGTGGACTGTGAACCAGGTGGTAACAGGGATGGTTATTAGGGTGACTAAGATCTGAAGAAAATAATATAAGCCGCGCTCAGTTCGAGCTTCCTGTTACCAGTGTTAGCTCGGGGGCTAACAGGCTACCTTTAGCACCACTTCCATACACATGACAGTCAGTTAGGCGGGCCAATGATAGAGCAGTGGGCTGGTCTCAAGGACAGCGGTGGGTTGACTTTTTCTAAAATTGACGTTAACGATTTCCACAAAAGTCAGATATTTCTGAGAGAGAAAAAGGAGATAAGGGCTGTGCGTGTTTTTTTTTTTGTTTTTTGTTTTTTTAAGAGAATCAACTGTTTTGGGGTAATTAGGTGACCAGTAGACTCATTTCAGACAGTTAAAACCTACAAACACACCATTTTTCAGTCAATGACCCCTTTAAATTCCACATCACTGGAGTGCCCTTCTTCAACAGAGTACCACCATCAGTCCAGCATGTCATCAGATAGTTGGTAGACCGATGTCCAGATCACCAGCTTCTGCAGGTGCACCACAACCTGTCCGATCAGGTGTAGTCCAGCTCTCAGGTACAACCATCATCAGTGTTGGTAGTTTAAAATCTTCTGAGAGGTACTGAGGTCCCTGAGCCCCTTTTAGTTATAACAGCTAAACTGAACATGGCTGTATCTCCTAAATGTTCTCCAGCATGGGTAGCCACTCAATAAAACCCAGGTAGCATTACAAGCATCAGTTGCATCATGGTTTGCTGAAACTTAACACAGTGGTAAAATTTTGTTTCTTTGCTCTGTACTATTTTTAGTAGCTAGTACCTTTTAGCTAGCACTTTAGTGGGAGTGGCTACAGTAGCATACTCGGAGGCTTGCAGTAGTTCATGTGTCTGAGAGGAGACACTTGAAAAGGAATTTACTCCTGCACATTAAAAAATCTCAAGCATGGCTCTTTAAAAAGAATGTGACAGGAATATAATGGGTGGTGGTAAAGATTGCACAAAGGGTTCCTGACAGGTTTAGGGTCCATTCATTTTTTTTATTTTTTGTAAGGGAAGAGCTTGTATTGCTATATTTTCAATGTTGATATGTAGTGTTTTTATTGTTGCTAGCTCTGAATACATTCACAACCTAGCATGTGCTGCATGCACTTTACTGCTGCAAACATTTATGATCCTCGGTTCGTTTGTGGACATATCAATTATTACACTAAAGGGATAAGTGTGTGTAGCAGTGAAATGCAGAAAACCTTACAGTGAATGAACATTTTAACCTTTAAAGGTATCTCAGAAAGTTTATCAGATGTGGCAGTAAAATGTATTTTATCATAATCTGGTAGATCAAACTCTTAAAGGAACTGTATGTAACTTTTAAAAAATTAGATTTAATAATACCATGTGGTTGCTAAGAGAACTGCTGCTACATTTCCTCAATGTAGAGTACAGTTGCAGGTTAAGGTACAGTTTCTGCAAAAACTTCTGTCCTTAAGCATGTATCTCACAGACAGGTGAATGCTGATGAACGTTGGAATAATTGGGGGTTTGTAAAAGGTTACAAAACAGTATGCCACCAGTTTTTACGATTGCAGTATTTTCTTGTTGCAAAGAAAAACGACTGTAAAAACTTGAATTCTTGTGCAACCTTTTACAAACCCTGACAAAGCCCCAGAGGTTGCAACATTTGCCACTATTTGCCATTGCATGCTTTAGAAATGAATCTTGGATGGACCTGCAGTTCACTCATTGATTGTTCAGACTGGCAAGAATCCATTTGGGTTTCTGCTCCAACAGTTATTTTTGGGCATGAACACTTCCAGTTAAAAATTAAGTTTGGAGTCTGAAAAGTTGCCTCTGACCTGAGAACAAAGGATGGTTATTTTTTTCCAAATAAACCATGACGTTATCAAGTTGACTTTATGCAAATGAGCTCCAACCAACAATGTTTGTGCAACAGGGAACTTCCTTCATCTTCTTCCGCTTAATCCTTTTTTCAGGTCGCGGGGGGGCTGGAGCCTATCCCAGCATCTTTGGGCGAGAGGCAGGGTACACCCTGGACAGATCGCCAGTCCATCGCAGGGCCAACACAGAGAGACAGGCAACCATTCACTCTCACAGTCATACCTAAGGACAATTTAGAATCCCCAGTTTTGATGCCAATTAACCTAACCAAATTCAACAAATAACTTATTTTTTGCCTCAATGGTTGTCAGAACCCCTTAGCTGTTTTCAAGATATTAGTGAAGGTTTGCTGCCGAGATGCCACGTTTCTAGGTTTGGAAATCCAGGAAAAGCACTCTCTCCATTATGTCATCCACTTGGGAGGGGTTGTGTGTTTCCTGCAACAAGCCATGAGAGCTGTCAGTTTTGCAGTCCAAACATGAGTCACTCCAGTTTATGGTGATCAGTAGTTTTTGTTTTGTTTTTTTAATTGAGAAAAAACAAGAACTACTTACAAAACAACTGGGTGAACAGAGATGGGAGCCCCGGCTGAAACAAACAAAAGGAGGGAGAAGACTGAGAACCAACCCAGCAATGGGCCGTCGGATTCCAGCTCCTCTCCTAGCCTAATCAAAAAGGATCTAACCTAACAAAGAAAAACCTAAAAACAAGACTACCGGTAACTCCCAAGTCAACTTACAATAACAAGCAAAACTATAGAAAAACTAAGGTAATGGAGAGCAAGCATAGATTGTGGTGGACACTGGTGGTTGAGGAAGTGCCACGCCGCCTTCCTTTACAGTTTCCAGTGATTTACAGCTAATGACATCAGAGACAGAAGTAAACAGAGACATATTAATATCAAACACAAGCACTAGGTGGACGTGTATGGCGTGCGTAACAGTCGGTACTTTGTTCTGTCCCACAATCTGCCACATTACCACTGTTTACTTCCTTCTGGTTTGCTGTTGAATGATGGTGGAACTTTGGTTTCAGTTAAACTAGTATGAACATGTGCTGGTTCACCACAAACAAAGTGAGTTTGTGACATTCCAGTGCCAGTAGAGGAACCAGCATGGAGCCTTGCCGGTCTGTAACCGTCAGTGTCACTAACACCAGATTTTCCTAAAGCTTGCATATAATACCTTTACATGAAATTCTTTTGTAAATCTATTTAAATACAGGTTGTTACTGTTTTTTCGAATGAAATGGCAACAAGGATGTCTGAGCCAACATATCAAAATAGTTTAAAGATTTATATTTATATGCACTCAACAAGCAACAAAAAGAGGCTGCCTTTGTAAATGCCTGAAAATCTTTGTATATTTAACAAACTTCATGTTTTTAATGCAATATAATTCCCCAGTTTGGGGTTTTATGTTTACCAACATGTGGTACTGCTACATTAATTTATTTTGTAAATGTATGTTTGTAACCATATTATTGACTGTAATGGTACAAGTATTTGTGCCCTCATTGCATTGCAACTCATTTCAAATAAAAGTTACAATAACTGCCCTGTGTTTGGATTTGTTCACCAACCAGTGAAGTTCTGCTTATTTTCATGTCAATTCAGAGTGGGTTAAAAGTCAAATATCACCATTTAATTCAATTCAACTTTATTTATATAGCGCCATTTCACAACAACAGTCCTCTCATAGCACTTTCAACTGTAGGGGGGACCCCCATAGTTGCAGAAAAACCCCAGCAATCAGGCGATCCCCTGTGAGCAAGCACTTGGCGACGGTGGAGAGGAAAAATTCCCTTTTAACAGGAAGAAACCTCCAGGAGAACCAGGCTCAGAGAGGGGCAGTCATCTGCTGCGACTGGCTGGGGGGTGAGGGGACAGAGAAGATGAAAAGAACAGACATGTAGAGAGCAAACAGCACAATGGGGACTCAATCTATGGGAGAGAACTAACAGATGTTAATGACCAGCAAAAAAAATATTTCATTGAGAGTGAAGAAAGGAGTGAGGCCCAGTGCATTATTGGAGGTCCCCTGGCTGACTAAACCTATTAGCAGCATAACTAAGGGAGGGTTCAGAAACACATGACCCCTCCCTAATTGTAGGCTATATCAGAAAGGAAGGTTTTAACCCTATTCTTAAAAACAGAGATCGAGTCTGACTCCTGAATCCAGATTGGCAGCTGGTTCCACAGGAGAGGAGCTTGATAACTGAAGGCTCTGCCTCCCATTGTACATTTGGAGATTCTAGGTATTACAAGTAATCCTGCATTTGGGAGCGTAGTGCTCTGTTAGGATAATACAGTAGTATCAGATCTTTTAAATAAAAAGGAGCCTGATTGTTTAGAGCTTTGTAAGTAAGAAGAAGGATTTTAAACTTAATTCTAAACTATGGGAAGCCAATGAAGGGAGGCCAGAACCGGAGAGATATGATCTTTCTTTCTAGTACCTGTTAAAACTCTTGCTGCAGCATTTTGAATCAGCTGAAGACTTTTTAAAGATGTTTTAGGACAACCTGATAATAAAGAATTACAGTAATCTAATCTCGAGCTAACAAAAGCGTGGATCAGTTTCTCAGCATCACTCTGAGACAAGATGCTCCTAATCTTGGCAATATTACGCAAATGATAGAAGCCAGTGTTAGAAACGAATTTAATATGTGAATTGAAGGACAGATCTTGATCAAAAATAATTCCAAGGTTCCTCACAGAGCTATTAAGAGAGAGTAACCGCATCCAAACTGAAAGTTTGATTTGGAAAGGTATGTCTAAGGTTTTTTGGACCAACAAGAATGACTTCAAGTCATCCAAGCTTTGATTTCCTTAAGACAGGCTTCCAACTTGGCTAATTGATTACTATCATCTGGCTTCATTGACAGGTATAATTGTGTGTCATCTGCATAACAATGAAAATATAAAGTGCTTTCTAATAATGTTGCCTAACAGAAGCATATATAAACTAAAAAGAATAGGGCTTAGTACAGATCCCTGTGGAGCTCCATGACTAAGCTTTGAGTTGAAAGAAAACTCAGTACTGACATGAACAAACTGGAACCTATCAGGTAAATATGATCTAAACCACTGCAACGAAGTTCCAATAAGTCCAACATAGTGTTCTAATCTATCAAGTAGACTATTATGATCGATAGTATCAAAAGCTGCACTAAGGTCTAAAAGGACAAGTACAGAAACCAGTCCATTATCAGATGCGATGAGGAGGTCGTTAGTGACTTTCGTTAAGGCTGTTTCAGTACTATGATGGATTCTAAACCCAGATTGAAACTCTTCAAGTAAACCATTTCCCTGCAGGTGGTCAAATAATTGCGTAGCAACAACTAAGATTTTTGAAATGAAAGGGAGATTAGAGATTGGTCTATAGTTAGCTAAAGCTCCTGGATCTAGTGTTGGCTTTTTGAGTAAGGGTTTAATTACAGCCGTTTTAAAAGCCTGCGGTACATGGCCTAAAGTTAATGAAGAATTGATTATATGAAGAATAAAGCTACCAATAAGTGGGAAGACTTCTTTAAATAACCTGGTAGGGATAGGGTCTAAAAGACAAGTTGAAGGTTTGGATGAGGAAACTATTTTGTCTAACTCACAAAGGTCAATTGGAGTAAACTCATCAAGACAGACATCAATTGAAGGAGTTGTAGTAGTTAACGGTGAGAAGAATCTGATTGATTTTATCTCTGGATGAAATTTTGTTATTGAAAAAGTTCATAAAGTCCTGACTAGTAAACTCTAAGGGAATGCTAGGATTGACAGTCCTGACTCTTTGTCAACCTGGCTACAGTACTGAAAAGAAACCTGGGATTATTCTTGTTCTCTTCTATTAATGCAGAATAATAACTCGTTCTAGCTTTTTTAAGAGATCTTTTATAAATTAAAAGATGATTTCTCCAAGCTAAATAGAATTCATCTAAATTAGTGGAGTGCCATTTTCTTTCTAATTGACGACTTTTCTGTTTTAAGCTACGAGTTTCTGTGTTGAACCAAGGAGTTAGAAATCTCTGATTAGACTTTTTCTTTTTTAAGGGGGCCACCAAGTCTACAGCCTGATGCAGAGAAGCTGATGCTGGGGGGGGGGGGGGGGGGTTATAAGGAGTCAGATATAGCAGGAAGGAGTCAGGGACATAGGGGGTTGAATGCAGTGTAATGTAAATGTCATGCTGTGTGATGAGAAATGCCATGAAACGTGTGAAGAGGAGTTGGGTAACTGAGGAGAGCTTGTTGAAATGATTCAGTCTGTTCTGTGCTTGTGAGATGTGAAGTGTGTAATAAACTGTCTGTCCATGAATCTGCCTCTTATTTCACACACTCCACAAGGGAGTGTGGAGTGTGTGTCGCCATCTTGGAAGGGAATCCAAGATGGCGACTGGGATGGTCACACTTTTTCAGTGCTGAGACAAAGTCACTGATTTTGCCATTAAAAATAACTAACCTACAGCGCTCGTGACGGACACGCACGGGCTGAACTTCCACCTCCGTTGGATTGCCCCTTTAATCGCCTTTCTCCAGCCACTGTGTGTAAACTGTCCAGCGTTTCTTTGTGGTTCACTGATGCGCCCTACCCGAAGCGATTGCTAAGCTAACGCTAGTTAGCTTAATGCTGGCGCCAGTCTCTAAATAACTAACCTACAGCGATCGGCGCTCGTGACGGACACGCACGGGCTGAATTTCTACCTCCGTTGGATTACCCCTTTGATCGCCTTTCTCCGGCCACTGTGAGTAAACTGACCAGCGTTTCCAGCGTTTCTTTGTGATTCACTGATGCGCCCTACCCGAAGCGATTGCTAAGCTAACGCTAGTTAGCTTAATGCTGGCGCCAGTCATTCCACCTAACACCAGCCTGAATCAGAGCCCAGTTGCGAGGCCCAGCGGAGATACTACCAGGTAGGCGGCTATTTGGTGACGGGGCTCAGCAGAGATTTCACCCAGGCAGACGGCGGTAGGCGGCGGTGCTCAGCGGAGGACTTACCGTGACCCCAGCGGAGCTCGGTGGCAGCGGCGGTGTGCGACGAGACTCGGTTGGAGGAGCGGGACAGGAGCTCGGTTACGGCGGCTATGAGCAGCGGGACCAGCAGCGGAAGGGGCTAGTTGGCTAGCTGAGACCCAGCTGGATTCGAGGTACTGGCGACATAAGCAGAATTTATTTTACTATCCACAGATTTTTCTTTTTCTTTTTCTTTCCAAGAAAGACTGAAGATGGCTGCCACCGGATTAAAAAGTGGGCTGATGGGCACCACTTCTAAGCCTTCTCTGCTTATCTACTTCCTCTTCGTTTTGTCTTTGTGTGTCTGGACCTGCAACAAGAAGGATTTTCCGGCAAACTCAACTAAAGGTGAAGTTAAAAAGTTTTATTTATATGGATTTGGGCATGGACATCTCACCCTGTACTCTATGTGGTCTTTAAAAGCCCTGAGAAAAAGCTTCCAAAACAAGGCAAACATGGCTGTTAAGCAAAAATCACAATATGGCAGAGGGTATACAGTTAAAGTACTGTTAGTACTGCTACTTCTGGCAGGAGATATTCACCTTAACCCTGGACCTGCCACTATTAAACAGCAGACCACTGGGTTAGCACAAAACCGAGCTGTACAAAAGCAAAAACATTTATTTTTCCAAACTGTTAATCATGCACGAGTTCTTTGGGACACAAAGGCTAAACCAAAGGGGATCCTCAGCGGACATTTAAACATACGGAGCATAATCCCCAAAAGAGATGAGATTTCGGTGTTGCTGTTGGACTCAAATCTGGACTACCTTTGTCTCTCAGAAAGCTGGCTACACAGGAACATAGACACTAATATGATCAACTTTGTGGGCTATCAGTGTTTTAGAAAAGACAGGCAGGTAGGGAGGGGAGGAGGTGTTTTAATTTACATCAAAGAGAAATATAAATGTCAATTGGTTGATTTGAATACTTCACTCGAATGTTTAGCTGTTAATGTATGTCTCTCTCCGGTAATGAATTTCAACATTGCAGTAGTGTACAACCCACCGTCACACAATTATTCCTTTTATAATGAATTAAGTGATCTGGTTAAACAACTTGAGAAGAACAGAGAAACAATAATTCATGGTGACTTTAATATTAACTGGTCTGATAAAAAGGACAAACAGAAACTGAAAAGCCTCATGACTAAATTTAATTACCAACAAATGATCAAAGGACCCACCAGGATAACCAAACAATCCAGAACACTTATTGACATGGTATTTACTAATAAACCAGAACGAATAACCAGAACCTATAATCTTGTAACTGGTCTCTCAGATCATAACATGGTTCTTGCTGTCAGAAAACTTACTAAAAAGCGACTACAGTATTTTGGGGGAGTCGATATTGACAAATCAAATTTTATTATTCCCAAATCAAAAAATGAGGAGTTTGAACATTACTTAGAGAATCAAAATTGGGAGCAGCTCATGTCAATATATGAAGTAGATGATTGTTGTAATTTTATAACTGCAACAATCACAAAGTCTATAGAAAAATTTACAAAGCAAATTAAAAGTAGACAACAGAAGATTAGCCTACCATGGTTAAATAATGAAATAAGAAAACTTATGAAGAGGCGAGACTATGCATTGAAAACATCATTAACCTCTAAACTACAAAATGATCACCTTGTGTACAAAAGTTTAAGAAATAAAGTGGTACAAGAGCTGCGAAAATCAAAAGTATCTTATTACAATAAACTGATAGATCATGCAAAGGGTAACAACAGTTCCCTATGGAGGCATTTAAATAACTTAACTAATAAAAAAAACGATCAGAGGGGGTAAAGGAACTTAGAATCAATGGCAAGACCGTCAATGACAAGGCTACTTTGGCAAATGAATTTAATTCATACTTTGTGGGCTCTGTGGAAGACTTAACAAAAATTTTTGTGCTGCCAAATGTGCTCAACAACACAAATTCCATACTTCCAACAGATTCTTTTCACATCGATGAGGTAAATGAGGAGTTAACTGCTGGTATTGTTAAAACATTGTCAAACTCAAAAACTAATGATATCTACAATATGAGCACCTCCTTTCTCAAAATGCACAGCAAAATATTAATCAAACCACTGACTCATCTCATTAATCTCTCCATTAGGTCTAGTACATTTCCATCTGGCTGGAAAAAAGCTGTCGTCATACCAGTTCATAAATCAGGCAGTAAAGACGATATATGCAATTACCGCCCAATCTCTATTTTACCAGTCCTGTCTAAGGTTCTTGAAAAAGTTGTAGCTACACAGCTGATTGAATATTTACAAGACAGTCAACTTCTTCATCCACATCAATTTGGTTTTAGACCAGGATACTCGACAGAAACAGCAAATTGTTGCCTTATTGAAAACGTCAAACAGTCCTTGGACAGGGGTAATGTGGTAGGAGCTGTTTTTCTAGATCTCAAAAAGGCTTTTGATACTGTAAACCACAGTTTGCTTTTATCCAAAATGGTATCTTTTAACTTCTCCCCAGATACATTAGAATGGTTTGCATCTTATCTCCAGATTAGAGAACAGTGTGTAAAAGTTCACCAGGATAAATCCTCATTTTTAAACAACCGCATGGGTATCCCACAAGGGTCCATTCTTGGTCCTTTACTTTTCAGCATTTTTATTAATGACTTGCCGTTACACTGCTCAGCTGCAACATGCCAACTTTATGCAGATGATGCAGTTATTTACACAGCTGCCAAGACTCCAGCACAGGCTGCAGATGTACTGTCTACAAGTATGGTTGATGTCCAAGAGTGGCTCCTCCAGAACCATCTATTGCTGAACCTTCAGAAAACAGTCTCAATGTGCTTTTCAATCAAAAAATGTAACCTGCAACGTTTTAAAGTTAATATACATGATCATGACATCAGTTTAGCTACAGAATTCAAATACCTTGGCATTGTACTAGATCCTCAACTCAAATTTAATCTTCATATAAAGAAAATTTCAAAAACAGTAAAAAAAAAATCTGAACTGCTTTAAATTAATTAGATATTACATACCTTACGAAGCAGCTGTACTGTATATGTATTCTATGGTTTTTTCTCATATATCATACTGTTTGACAGTCTGGGCTCAAGCAGCCCCTTCCACAATAAGACATATAGGTTCATTATATAATCAAACCCTAAAAATCTTGGACAAAAAGCCCATTAGGTGGCATCACTGTAATGTTTTAAAAAAATACAACCTATTGAGTTTTGAGAGTTTCATTGACCTCTGTTTTCTGAAATTAACGTTGAAATGTTTCCATAAATCAGCGCCCGAGCCACTTGCTGGTTTCGTCCAAAGACAGGACAGCAGCAGAGCCACCAGGAGTTCTGTTAACAATAACTGTAAAATATTCCACCGCAGAACCACATTTGGACAAACAGCTTTCTCTATAAAGGGCAGTCACATCTGGAACACAATGCCAAATGTAATTAAAATAATAACAGACTTTAAAACATTCACTAAAAAGGTTAAAAACTGGCTGAAAAATAAACAAGAATGTACTCATGTATGAATTGATTGTCTGCAAGGTGAGAGTGAATGAAGGGAAGGAATGAATGTGTTTGTCTATAGTGAGTGACGAAGGGAGGGAGGCCTGAAATAGGCAAATGTGAGTCAGGTTGTTATATTTGTGTATTTATAATATTTATAATTGTGTATTTATAATCTTTTTTGCATTGATGTATGTGGTTATTGTGTTTGTTTGTTTTTTTTCTTTACTTGATTCTCTTTTCTAAAGCCCATCCAGGGACAAGAGTTGCAAATTAGCTAATAGCTATACACTATGTGCAACACATCAGATTGATTGTCATTGATTAATTGTCTATGTTTATTGCACTGTCCCTGTCAAATAAACTACTCTATCTATCTAACATGTATATTAAAGTCCCCTATTATAATTATTCTGATTTCAGCACTAAATCAGCTAAGAAATCAGCAAATTCGGATAAAAATTCTGAGTAGGTTGATGGAGGATGATAAACTATGGCAAATAAAATTGGGTTTAGCCTAAAGTGCCCAATACTGAGGACCAGGCCCCTCAAAGGAATTATAACATGTTTTTTGCTTTACATTAACTAGTAATTTGGAATGGTAAATTGTTGCTACTCCTCCTCCACGACCAGAACTTCTGGGATTTTGACAGTTTAAATAACCAGAGGGAGTTGATTCATTTAAACCAACATAATCCTCTTGCCCTAACCAAGTCTCTGTAAGGGATATTAAATCAATCTGATGATCAATTAACAGATCATGGACTAACAGAGACTTGGGAGTTAGAGACCTAATATTTAATAAACCGCATTTAATTTTTAAAATATGAGGAGGAACAGAGGCCAAATCATTCAATTTAGAGGCTTCATGTTTAATTTGAGTTTTTCCAACTTTTTGTTTAATCACTTTGGGATGCTTATATATTATATTTTTATTTACTTTGGAGGGAGCAGACAATGATTCTCTGATGGGGAAGACAGGGGCTAAGTTGAGGGGTGGCAGATGAAGAGGAGCTGCAGAGAGGTGTGTAAGACTACGACTCTACTTCCTGGTCCCAACTCAAGAGTTGTCAAGATTTTGGATATTTGGATAAAAAAGATGCCAGATTGTTAGATAAATGAGACGCATCATCCAAAGTGGAATGGACGCTGTCTCGTCTCATAAGACCAGGTTTTCCCCAAAATGAGCTCCAATTGTCAATGTAGCCCACATTGTTTGCAGGACACCACACAGACAGACAGCGGTTGAAGGATGACGAGCGGCTAAACATGTCACCACTGGTCAGATTAGGGAGGGGCCCAGAGAATACTACAGAGTCCGACATTGTTTTGGCAAAGTCACACACCGATTCTACATTACATACTGTACATCTGTTTCTGCGAGGACATGTGTGTGCAGACCAAGACCTTCTGCACATACAACAACAATAAACCCTGGTTCACTCCTAAACTGAAGCAGCTACGTCAGACCAAGGAGGAGGCCTACAGGACTGGTGACTGGACTCTGTACAAGCGGGCCAGAAACATGCTGACGAAGGAGATCAGGCTTGCTAAGAGGAGCTACAGTGTGAAGTTACAAAAAAACTTCTCAGCCAACAACTCTGCTTCTGTCTGGAGAGGCCTACGGAATATCACCAACTACAGGAGACCATCCCCCCACCCTGTGGAAAACCTCCAGCTGGCTAACGACCTAAACAGCTTTTACTGCAGGTTTGAAAAGAACCTACAGTTCTCACCTCCCACCCACACAAAAGGATTATCTGCAGCCCCAGGAACTCCATCCCTCCTCCACTCTGACCTCCCACCAGCACTAACGATCTGTGAAGAGGAGGTGCGCCGGGTCTTTCAGAGACAAAAGATCAAGAAGGCTGCAGGACCTGATGGTGTGTCTCCGTCCTGCCTGAGAGTCTGCTCCAACGAGTTGGCCCCCATCTTCACCCGGATCTTTAACAGATCACTGGAGCTGCGTGAAGTGCCTTCCTGCTTCAAACGCTCCATCATCATTCCAGTTCCCAAGAAACCCTCTGTTACAGGATTAAACGACTACAGACCTGTTGCCCTGACCTCTGTGGTCATGAAATCCTTGGAGAGATTGGTGCTGAACCGCCTGAAGGTCATCACAGGCCCCCTGATGGACCCACTGCAGTTTGCCTACCGGTCAAACAGGTCAGTGGATGATGCAGTGAATATGGGACTACACTACATCCTGCAACACCTCGACTCCCCAGGGACGTACGCCAGGATCCTGTTTGTCGACTTCAGCTCAGCGTTCAACACCATCATCCCAGGCATTCTTCATCAGAAACTCCTCCAGCTCAAGGTGCCCCCCTCCACCTGCCAGTGGATCTCCAGCTTTCTGACTGACAGGTGGCAACAAGTGAAGCTAGGGAGATTTACATCCAGCTCCCGAAAAATTAGTACTGGCGCCCCCCAAGGATGTGTCCTTTCCCCACTGCTCTTCTCCCTCTACTCCAACGACTGCACCTCAGAGGACCCTTCGGTGAAGCTCCTGAAGTTTGCGGACGACACCACAGTCATCGGTTTGATCCGGGATGATGATGAGTCTGCATACAGGCGGGAGGTGGAGCAGCTGATCCTCTGGTGCAGCCAGAACCATCTTGAGCTTAACCCAGCCAAAACGGTGGAGATGACTGTGGATTTCAGGCGACACCCCCCTTCATTCCCCCCACTCACCATCCTCAACAGCACAGTGTCCACTGTGGACTCCTTCAAGTTTCTGGGTACCACAATCTCCCGGAACCTGAAGTGGTCCTCCCATATAGACACTGTCCGGAAAAAGGCCCAGCAGAGGTTGTTTTTTCTGCGTCAGCTCAAGAAGTTTGATTTGCCTCAGGAGCTGCTGGTTGTCTTCTACACCGCCATCATCCAATCTGTCCTCTGCTGGTTTGGATCTGCCACTAAACAGGACAAGAAAAGACTGCAGCGGATCGTTAAGTCTGCGGAGAGGATCATTGGTACCGACCTACCCTCCATTGAGAACTTATATCGGTCCATAACCAGGAAACGGGCGGGAAACATCTGTGCTGACCCATCACACCCCGGCCACAAACTATTTGAACTTCTATCTTCTGGTCGTCGTTACAGATCACTGAAGGTCAAAACCACCCGTCACAGGAACAGTTTCTTTCCTCAAGCCATCACTCTGATGAACTCCTAACATTCACCTAGTCCTACCTGTTGCTGTACTCATGACTTTTCATCCATTATTACATTGCACATAACTCTCACACTGCTTTTTACTTCATTCACATTATATCACTGAATCTGAGTTCACATTGAAATACTGTGACTGTATATTTTTTCATATATTTCTGCAAAGTGTGGATAGTCTGAGTAAATAACTGCATATATTCCTGTATATAGTTGCATCCTTTTATAGAAACGTGGACAGCCTGTAATTTACTGTACATACTCTGTTGTCATTGAATCCTTATTTAAATCCTCCACCTGAACAACGAGAGCAAGTTTTTAGCCAAAGTCAAATTCCTTGTATGTGTTGTGCATACTTGGCCAATAAAGCTGATTCTGATTCTGATTAAGTTTTGTGACTTCCGACTGCTGGAGACAGATGTCATTAATGCCGGTGTGGATAACAATTGTGGAGTATTTACAGTTACTTTTAGCCAGCATTTTCAAATTTGACTTGATGTCGCCTGCTCTGGCCCCAGGAATGCATTTGGCTATGGCCGCTCGAGTCTCTAGGTTCACGTTTCTGACTACAGTCGCCAAAGATCAGAGTTTTTTCCTCAGCGAGTGTGTCGCTGAGCGGGTAAAAATGATTAGAAACGTGAACAGGTTGGTGGTTAACCGGGGCTTTGCGACTAGGCTTCCTTCTCACCGTCACCCACCCAGTCTCCTCGCTGCTGAGGAGGACCGGAGGACCGCTAACAGGGCCTATGCTAGCGAGCTCCGCTGCAGCTAGGGGACGTCCGTCGAGAGTAACTGGCGCAGAAGGTGTTTCAATGCAGTGGAGCCGGGATTCCAAATTAGACAACCTCGCCTCGAGCGCCTCAAAAAGACAACATTTATTACATTTACCGTTATCACTAAAAGAGGCAGAGGTGTAGCTAAACGTCTGACAGAGAGAGCACACCAGAGGAGGAGAGGAAGGAGAGCTAGTAGCCATAGCTAGTGGCTAACCCAAAGCTAACAAAAACACCGATGAAAGGTGAACAGAAGGCTAAAGAGGGTGATTAGGTGACATGGAGTGCGCACACAGGTGCAAGAGGCTTGATCAACAGAAATGAGAACTAACGGTAGATGGAAAAAAGTGGTGAAAATACAATTAAAAACAAACACCTCAGGAGAGTGAGGAGAGCTAACCACACGGACAGACAGCAATACAGGAAGTGACGATACGTTACCACAAGTGACGTTCACCAATCAGGAGATTCCCTTAGATTTGAGATGAGCCTTTATTAGTCCCACAATGGGGAAATTACAGGATTGCAGCAGCAAAGGGATAACAGCACTCAGAGCAATAGTACAGATGATAAGAACTGGTTAGCCAAAGCGGCTAATAAATATATACACAGTGGGGAAAATAAGTATTTTACACATTTCTGATGGAGCCATTGACCTGAGATTCTCACCAGATATCAGTAACAAACCAAGTAATCCATACAAAGAAATCATGGCAACAGTGTTCACAAAACAAGTTATTTTTAATAAAGTGGATTGACACAGGGAATAAGTGTTGAACACGCTTGGTAAAATTCATTTACTATTTAGAAGAAAAGTCTTTGTTGGTAATAACAGCTTCCAGATGCCTCCTGAATGGAGAAACTAGGTGCAGGGATTACTCATGAGTGATTTTAGCCCATTCTTCCACACAAACTGTCTTAAAATCTTAAAGGTTCCATGAGTGTCTTCTATGAACTCTGATTTTCAGTTTGTTCCATAGGTTTTCAATTGGATTCAGGTCAGGTGACTGACTGGGCCATTCTAGCAGCTTTATTTTCCTTCTCTGGAGTCAGTTGAGTTTCCTTGGTTGTGTGTTTGGGATCATTGTCTTTCTGAAATGTCCACCCTCGTTTCAGCTTCAGCATCTTGGCAGATGGCAACAAATTCTTTTCAAGGATGTCTCTGTACATTTGTCCGTTCATCCATCCATCCATCCATCTTCTTCCGCTTAATCCTTTTCGGGTCGCAGGGGGGCTGGAGCCTATCCCAGCATCTTTGGGCGAGAGGCAGGGTACACTCTGGACAGTTCGCCAGTCCATCGCAGGGCCAACACAGAGTCAGACAACCATTCACTCTCACAGTCATACCTAAGGACAATTTAGAATCCCCAGCTTTTTGATGCCAATTAACCTAACTTGCATATTTTTGGCATGTGGGAGGAAACCGGAGAAATCCCGGAGTAAACCCACGCAGACATGGGGAGAACATGCAAACTCCACACAGATCACTGTTGGTCGGAAGCTGGGATCGAACCCAGGATCCCCCGGCCAAGGGTGAGTTGCTGTGCTGCCGCAGTGCTAACCACTCCGCCACCGCGCTGCCCTTGTCCGTTCATCTTTCCTTCAATTATATGTCTGCCTGTACCATGGCCTAAAAACACCCCCACACCATGATGGGATGTGCAGTGCCATTTCTCCTCCAAACATGCTATGTTGTGGCATCCAAAAAGTTCAGTTTTGGTCTTATCTGACCAGACTGTACTGTATTTTCCCAGTATTTTACTGGCTTGCCCAAATGTTGTGCAGCGAACTTTAAATGAGCTTCAACATGCTTTTTCTTCAGCAATAGAGTCCTACGAGGTGAGCGGGCATAGAGCCCATATCAGTTGAGTGCATTATTGGTTTCTTTGAAACAGCAGTACCTGCTAACTTCAGGTCTTTCTGGAGCTCTCCATGAGTGGTCTTTGGCTGTTGGATAACTCTTCTGATAATTCTTTTGACTTCTCTGCCAGAAATCTTGCAAGGAGCTACTGGTCATGGCTGGTTTATGGTAAAATGATGTTCTTTCCACTTCCGAATGATAGCTCCAACAGTGCTCACTGGAAC
Source organism: Pholidichthys leucotaenia (assembly GCA_020510985.1). Classification (NCBI taxonomy): domain Eukaryota; kingdom Metazoa; phylum Chordata; class Actinopteri; order Cichliformes; family Pholidichthyidae; genus Pholidichthys; species Pholidichthys leucotaenia. The sequence continues at coordinate 356,897,740 of CM035842.1, read as the reverse complement.
ATTCAGCTGTTTAGAAATGTGCCTGTAACCAATACCATAATTATGTTTTGCAACAATAAGGTTGGAAAGGTCTAGAGAGAGCTCTTTGCTTCTACCCATCATGAGTTATTTGTGGTGTGACAATCTGATATTCAGACCTTTTTAAAGGCTGTCAGTCAGGACTTAACCAGCTGAAATTAATTTGCACTGATGGGATGGCTTCCTAAATTGATGTATTTCAGCTGGTTTCTTGGCTGTCTACGCCTTTTTACACCTCTTTCTTCATGTGTTCAATACGTATTCCCCGTGTCATTCCACTTCATTAAATATAATTTGTTTTGTGAACACGGTTGCCTTGATTTCTTTGTGTGTATGGATTACTTGGGTTGTTACTGATATCTAGTGAAAATCTCAAGTCAATGGCTCCATCAAATATGTTCAATGAGAAAAATGTTGACATGTTATACAATGTTGCAATACTTATTTTCCCCACTGTATGTACACAGTTATATACACAGTGTGGGAGCATTGCAGTAAAATGGTATTAACAGCATTACAGTTACATTGCTGGCAGTATATAAATACAGACTCACAGTATATTTCACATTTGAATGAACAGTGTTGTTGCCACCCTCAATAATTATTGTAATTGTATACAGTAAGTTATGTATTACTTGCTTACTTATCCTCTTCGTCCCAGGTGGGACATAAGGCCGCAACAAGCAATCGCCACTATAAGCTGTGTATTGGAGGGGACGATCACTTGTGCAAAGTTGTAACATTTAATACAGCCTCTATGAGCAGCACGGGTTAGATTGTAAAGTCTGACAGAAGCAGGTAGGAAGGACCTGTGGAACCTCTCCCTCGAGCACCCCTAGGATGACACAGCCTGTGCGTTCAGTGTGTCCCGCATGAGGTGGGCGTGGTCGGGAGTTCCTAAGCCACGCCTACAGTGAGAATGTGTGACGTCATTGTGTTTGTAAATGAGCTCTTCAGTGCGTTCGGTGTGTCCTGCATGAGGTGGGACTCAGACTCCAGCAGAGATGACAACTTAGCTACCATCCTCTCTCCTATCTCCTCTACTGGGTCGAGGCAGTGCCCCACAACAGAACTGGCTTTTTGATCAGTCTGTTCATCCATCCATCTTCTATCACTTTTCCGGAGGTCCAGGTTGCGGAGCCAGCAGTTCAAGCAGAGAAGCCCAGACTTCCCTCTCCCCAGCCACCTGCTCCAGCTCTTCAGAGAAAATACCAAGGCATTCCCAGACCAGCTGGGAGACATTTCAGTGAGTCTGGGGTCTGCCCCGGGGTCTTTTCTCAGAGGGACGTGCCTGAAACACCTCAAGTGGGAGGCATCCTGATCAGATGCCCATACCACCTCAACTGGCTCCTTTCAATGTGGAGGAGCAACGGTTCTACTGAGCTTCTCCCGGATGACTGACCTCCTCACCCCATCTCTCAGGGTGAGTCCAGCAATCCTACGTAGAATGCTCTTTTCAGCCGCTTGTATCTGTGATCTTGTTCTTTCGGTTATTACCCAAAGCTCATGACCATAGGTGAGGATAGGAACGTAGACCGACTGGTAAATCGATTGCTTTGCCTTAGAGTTTAGCTCCCTCTTCACCACAACAGACAGCACAATGTCCGCATCACTGCAGATGCTGCTCCGGTCCATCTATCAATCTCTCGCTTCATTTTCCCCACTTGTGAATAAGACCCCAAGATACTTAAACTCCTCCACATGGGGCAGGAGCATGTCCCCAACCTGGAGAGGACAATCCACCTTTTTCCGGCTGAGGACCATGGACTTGGAGGTACTGATTCTCATCCCAGCCTCTTCACACTCAGTGGCAAACTGTCCCAGTAAGACCTGTAGGTCATTGCTGGATGAAGCCAGCAGGACAACTTCATCTGCAAACAACACAGGTGAGATCCTGTGGTCACTAAGCATGACACCCTCCGTTCCCTGGCTGCGCCTAGAAATCCTGTCCTTAAAAATTATGAACAGGATCAGTGACAAAGGGCAGCCCTGGCGGAGTCCAACTCTGACTGGTAATGAGTCCGACCGAGTGCTAGCAGTACGAACCAAACTCTCACAACGGTCGTACAGAGACCGAATAGCTCGTAACAACAAGCCCGATACCCCATAGTCCCGAAGCACCCCCCCACAAAAAACCATGAGGGACGCGGTCGAATGCCTTCTCCAAGTCCACAAAGCACATGTAAACTGGTTGGGCAAACTCCCATGAACCCTCGAGGATTCTCGAGAGGGTAAAGAGCTGGTCTGATGTGCCATGGCCAGGACACAGTCTGTTGAGTCTGTCAATTTATGGTAAATATTGGTATATTTACAATAAGCATGTTTTTGTACTCCAAAAAATCTTTTACCAGCAAATTCTTGATATTCTGTCATCTGTATGTCCATCAGTCTGTTCTTACCGTCTCAGAGATCAGCCACCTCTACTGTGGAAAAAGCTATTTTTGTCTCAATAAAATCGAGCAAGGAGCCACAACACAACTTTTTTTTTTTTTTTTTTAAAGGAGCTAAAACTGCTAAGTTATACTCTTAAGTATTGATTGGTCTGTCAACATTAAAGTGGGTCAACCTTTTCATCTTTATTAAATGACTCTCACCACTCATATCTTAAGCTTTTGTTGCAAATTACAAACCTTTTTCTTTTAAATTTGAAAGCTTTTACTGCTCTATTTTTCTTCTGCCTTTCATCTAATTCATTTAAAATGGGTCCACAATCATATGACTTAAGGCTGGAAGGATGAGTAGCTCGTATTTTTAACAAACTTTGTTTTTTCTTTGATTAAAACTAATGGGTTATGCTTGCAGACTCCCCAAATGACTACTGTCCGAGTGCATTTTATTGCTTGATCTATTGCCTTTGAGATTTGCTTCACTGTTAAAAGTACAAATCACTAATGTAGTAAATGAAGACTCAAGAGTTTGTTGCTGTTTAGTATTGCAGATTCACACCACACTTCATTCTAAGCAGTTACAGTAAGTGCTTAATCACACACACTCACTCGTACCTCGAAGGGTCCTACTGGGGCCAATTCAGAATCGGCTTAAGGACATTCCCGATGTGTGGATGAGTCGGGGAGCAGAGAGTAAGGTTGGACCCACAGCCATGACGGTATTGTTCTGTTGAAATCGTCTGTGCAAATCAGATTCCACTGAGGACCAGAAGATTAAATTACCATTTTGTCATCGTGACATTTAGTGTTTTATAGCAGTACTGCAGCGGAGAGTTTCCACCCTCCTCTCCTGACCCAAGTCACACAGGTTCCTAAGCTGAGGACAGGACAAACAGGAATTACAACACAGTGAAAAATGATGACTTCTACACATCAAGTTGTTCTTTTTAGGTTGGGTAGAAATGATCTCTGGTTTTGTCTACACCATGTTTTGGCATGGCATCATGGGATTAAAATGTTATCAACTTCGGTTCTGTCTCGTAAGTAGTCTAGTCCAGTGTTTTGTTTTTCCAACAGGGTGCCCTGAAATTTTCGGGTTTCTGTGGGAAATGATCTAACTTCATGCGCCTGCATATGCCCCTTTGCCCTATGCTCTCTAAAGTGCCCTTTTGGATGAGATAGCATTTTTTTAATGTGTTTTATGTCCTGTAACTATATTTTGACGTCCAATTCTGTGTGACCAGCGCTTGAGTCCCGAATGCCGCCCTCCCCCTCCCCTCTCTGCTGTCCCCACATTCACTGCACCAGTCATACAGCTGCCTGCAGCGTGTCTCCTTCCTCAGTCAGGTGAGCGTTTCATTACCCTAAACTTGAGCATTTTTTGTTGATTTGTGAAAGTACATGCAGTAGGTAATTTATTTTTTAACAAGGGGGATGGTGGTTGTGGGGGAATATTCATAAATTTCGCATATGGTGCAACTACAAAAGTAAAGCGTAGTTTCAGTACACATTTGCAAGAAAAAAGGTGCAAAAATATGATAAAAGATGCTAATTTTTAACTTGGTCACAAATTTATGAGAGCTACATTTTCGTGAGGGGAAAAAAACAATTTCCAAATCTAGAAAAAAACACATTTACAGGAAAAAAAAAAAATCAGAAATTTACAACTATAAAATCACAAATTTACAAAAAATCGTCATTTTCTGAAACTTTTTTTTCTCTCAAATGTCCAGTTTTCTCAATTAGTGACGGTTTTCTTGTAAACTTTAACATTGTTCTTGGAAAGTCATAACTTTTTTAAAATTGCAACTTTTCCCTGACAAATTTATTACTTTTTAAAATAAATTCATTACTCTCTCATAAATTTTTGATTTTTTATACTTTATTGATCCCCAGAGGGGAAATTGAGGGCATCCACCTGGATGGATGACGCAGCCACGGTACAGCGCTATTCCTTAACCATTCACACACACATTCACACCTAGGGCCACTTTAGAGTCTCCAGTTAACCTAACCTGCATGTTTTTTGGCCTGTGGGAGGAAACTGGAGAAATCCCGGAGTAAACCCACGCAGATACGGGGAGAACATGCAAACTCCACACAGATCACTGTTGGTCAGGGGCTGGTTATGTGATAAACTTGTTACATTTCCCTGCACAAATTTATAACGACATACAGTGCATCCGAAAAGTATTCAGAGCTTCACTTTTTCCACATTTTATGTTACAGCCTTATTCCAGAATGGATTAAATTCATTTTTTCTCAAAATTCTACACACAACACCTCATAATGACAACATAAAACATGAAATTTTTTTTTTGAGATTTTTGCAAATTTATTAAAACTTAAGAAATCACATGTACATAAGTATTCATAGCCTTTGCTCAACACTTTGTTGATGCACCTTTGGCAGCAATTACAGCCTCAAGACTTTTTGAATATGATGCCACAAGCTTGGCACACCTATCTTTAGGAGTTGGCCCATTCCTCTTTGCAGCACCTCTCAAGCTCCATCAGGTTGGATGGGAAACGTCAGTGCACAGCCATTTTCAGATCTCTCCAGAGATGCTCAATTTGATTCAAGTCTGGGCTCTGACTGAGCCACTCAAGGACATTGACGGAGTTGTCCTAAAGCCACTCCTTTGATATCTTGGCTGTGTGCTTACGGTCATTGTCCTGCTGAAAGATGAACCGTCACCCCAGTCTGAGGTCAAGAGCGCTCTGGAGCAGGTTTACATCCAGGATGTCTCTGTACATTGCTGCATTCATCTTTCCCTCTATCCTGACTAGTCTCCCAGTTCCTACTGCTGAAAAACATCCCCACAGCATAATGCTGCCACCACCATGCTTCACTGTAGGGATGGTATTGGCTTGGTGGTGAGCGGTGCTTGGTTTCCTCCAAACATGACGCCTGGCATTCACGCCAAAGAGTTCAAGCTTTGTCTCATCAGACCAGAGAATTTTGTTTCTCATGGTCTGAGAGTCCTTCACGTGCCTTTTGCCAAACTCCAGGCAGGCTGCCATGTGCCATTTACTCAGGAGTGGCTTCCATCTGGCCACTCTACCATACAGACCTGATTGGTGGATTGCTGCAGCAATGGTTGTACTTCTGGAAGGTTTTCCTCTCTGAACAGAGGAATGCTGGGGCTCTGACAGAGTGACCATTGGGTTCTTGAAAGAGTCCTGGTGGTTCCGAACTCATTTCGTTTACGGATGATGGAGGCCGCTGTGCTCATTAGGACCTTCAAAGCAGCAGAAATTTTTTCTGTACCCTTCCCCAGATTTGTGCCTCAAGACAATCCTGTCTCGGAGGTCTACGGACAACTCTAGAAAGAGTCCTAGTAGTTCCGAACTCTACAGACAATTCCTTTGACTTCATGCTTGGTTTGTGCTCTGACATGCACTGCCAACTGTGGGACCTTATACAGACAGGTGTGTGCCTTTCCAACTTATGTCCAATCAACTGAATTTACCACAGCTGGACTCCAATTAAGCTGTAGAAACATCTCAGGGATGATCAGTGGAAATAGGATGCACCTGAGCTCAATTTTGAGCTTCACGGCAAAGGCTGTGAATACTTATGTACATGTGATTTTAGTTTTTAATTTTTAATAAATTTGCAAAAATCTAAAAAACGTTTTTCACATTGTCATTATGGGGTATTGTGTGTAGAATTTTGAAAAAGAAAAAGGAATTTAATCCATTTTGAATAAGGCTGTAAAAAAATATATGGAAAAAGTGAAGCACTGTGAATACTTTCCGGATGCACTGTAGACTGTGACAAATATAAAAGGGAGTAAATGGCACTAAGATTTATTTTACTGTGTGAATATTAATTACAGAATACCTAATTATTGAAAATGAATGGGACATTCAATATTGGCGACTGTTTCAGATCCATTGTTTGTTGTCAGATCACTTACCCGTCTGATCTTTTATCACTTATATTCATAATAGTGTATCTTGCACTTTGGGGAATGGGAGTTGTTCAGTCATTATAATTATTTTAGTATATATCACTGTTCAGTGATGGAGTTAAGTGTAATATTGAATTTCTTCTGTGTATCATCAATAAACTTATGCAGTACTATAACAGGACATGTTTACAAATATTTGAGACCCACTGTAGTGCATCATTTTATATTTTAGCAATATTTTGTCATTAAAAGGTTTTCTAAAACTCTAATCAACCAAATTAACCACAAAATGCCCAACATTATTATACACAGCAGAAGGACCCGTTTGACTGCAACCGTTGCATCAGTGCTGCCCATTTGTCAGTAAATATTTAACTAAAGAGGATTTATTTCATTATTTGGGCATTTTTATGTCCTGCGTTTGGTCGTCAGGTCATTCCGGCCATTCCACTCCATAATCATGGCGGTATTATTATTACATTTTAAATTTTTAGATACTCGCATGGGAGGGGGGACTCCCACTGTACTATGCAGTGGTACCACATGGGTGAAGCAGAAGCAGGGACTCCCATCTACCACTGACTGGGCAGGATGGGTGTGCCTCCCCACGAAGGACCGTGGTCTGCCTGGTCGGGCCGCTGCTTCTCCTGGCGTGTTCTGTGTTGGATACACCAGTGTTCTTTGTCAGAACTGGATCCCCGCTGACGCTCCGCCCAGTCTGCTCACACTCCTCATGTTCTCCACATACAGTATCTCACAAAAGTGAGTACGCCCCTCACATTTTTGTGAATATTTTATTATATCTATTCAGGGGACAACACTGAAGATACGACACTTTGATACAATGTAAAGCAATTAGTGTACAGCTTGTGTAACAGTGTAAATTTGCTGTCCCCTCAAAATAACTCAACACACAGCCATTAATGTCTAAACCGTTGGCAACAAAAGTGAGTACACCCCTAGTGAAAATGTCCAAACTGTGCCCATAGTGTTAATGTTTTGTGTGGCCGCCATTATTTTCCAGCACTGCCTTAACACTCTTGGGCATGGATTTCACTAAAGCTTCACAGGTTGCCACTGGAATCCTCTTCCACTCCTCCATGACGACATCACAGAGCTGGTGGATGTTAGAGACCTTGCACTCCCCCACCTTCCGTTTGAGGATGCCCCACAGATGCTCAATAGGGTTTAGTTCTGGAGACATGCTTGGCCAGTCCATCACCTTTACCCTCAGTTTCTTTAGCAAGGCAGCGGTCATCTTGGAGGTGTGTTTGGGGTTGTTATCATGTTGGAATACTGCCCTGTGGCCCAGTTTCCAAAGGGAGGGGATCATGCTCTGCTTCAGTATGTCACAGTACATGTTGGCATTCATGGTTCCCTCAATGAACTGTAGCTCCCCAGTGTCGGCAGCACTCATGCAGCCCCAAACCATGACACTCCCACCACCATGCTTGACTGTAGGCAAGACACACTTGTCTTTGTACTCCTCACCTGGTTGCTGCCACACATGCTTGACACCATCTGAACCAAATAAGTTTATCTTGGTCGCGTTGGACCACAGGACATGGTTCCAGTAATCCATGTCCTTAGTCTGCTTGTCTTGAGCAAACTGTTTGCAGGCTTTCTTGTGCATCATCTTTAAAAAGGGGCTTTCTTCTGGGACGACAGTCATGCAGACCAATTTGATGCAGTGTGTGGCGTATGGTCTGAGCACTGACGGGCTGAACCCCCACCCACCCACCCACCCCTTCAACCTCTGCAGCAATGCTGGCAGCACTCATACATCTATTTTCAAAAGACAACCTCTGGATATGATGTTGAGCACATGCACTCAACTTCTTTGGTCAACCGTGGTGAGGCCTGTTCTGAGTGGAAGACCACCATGCTGCAGCTGAGTTTCAGGGTGTTAGCAATCTTCTTATAGCCTAGGCCATCTTTATGTAGAGCAACAATACTTTTTTTCAGATCCTCAGAGAGTTCTTTGCCATGTGGCATGTTGAACTTCCAGTGACCAGTATGAGAGAATGTGAGAGCAATAATGCCAAATTTAACACACCTGCTCCCCATTCACACCTGAGGCCTTGTAACACTAATGAGGGAAAATGGCTAACTGGGCACAATTTGGACATTTTCACTTCGGGGTGTACTCACTTTTGTTTCCAGCAGTTTCGACATTAATGGCTGTGTGTCGAGCTATTTTGAGGGGACAGCAAATTTACACTGTTATGCAAGCTGTACACTGACTACTTTACATTGTATCAAAGTGTCATATTTTCAGTATTGTCCCATGAAAAGATGTAATAAAATATTTACAAAAATGTGAGGGGTTTACTCACTTTTGTGAGATACTGTATGCCAAATTATCCTTTAGACCTACGCAGTCACGGTAACTTTATGGTATAATTTTTTAAGCATTAAATCTTCAGTATTATTTTTTTCTAGTCAAATTTGGCGGTTTTTGGTTCCTTGTTTTGCTCACGGTGCACTGTGGTGACTGATGCCGTGACGTCACATGTTATCCAATCAGTACGGAGTCAATGCAAAACCCCGCCCACACCTCAAGAAGCCAGAGCATAAGGAAAGAGCGTTGACTAAACTTTTATTGATAAAAATTACATATTTTGACTAAACAACTCCATACTTGGGGATGCACACTCTCGTAACCTCAGCAAAACACGTATAAAATCTTAGGTCAGTCTGACAAACGGTTCAACAGATATGTGTTGAACAGACACTCACACACACAGAGATTCTGTGCATTTATAGATGAATAATTGTAATTTCCCAGTTTGAGATCAATAAAGTACATCTATCCATCTATCTATTAAGCAATATTACACGATAGGGAGTACGGTATCAACGGCTATAGTAACTCTGGGTGTGGTACACCTGATGCCCTCTGCTACCGTAACGACCTTGAATGTAATATTGCTTTTATACAACAGTTCAGGCAAGCACAATTTATTAAATGGCAGCAGTACTGGACAAAATATTATGATTTGTTTGTTAAACCAGTTATTTTGCGCAGAGAAAAAAATAGTCCCTTCTAAATGTAGCCAGTAACTGTTGCTAAACATCTCAATCAATATGAAGACGTCTATTGTCATTTCACACACATGTAAACAAATTAAATATTGTCAAGTGAAAATGTAATAAGTGTTTATAAAACATACCTGTTGAGTCGGTACTGCAGAAGACCCGAGATCAAACCGTGGGGCACAACACCGGTAGCTAGCCGATGGCTCCTAGTTAGCATGCTAGCGAATTCTTCGGCACACCGCTCACTTTTCTTGGCATTTTCAGATGAAACAAAGAGTCCATCTGTGGTGTACCAATATGGCGCCTGGGTGTAGTGGGAGGTGATGGCCCGCCTTGCCGGTTCCACCGTCACCAGGGGTATAAAGAGCCAGGTTGGAAGAGCATGGTCTCTTTCGTTGTTGACCCCTTGGCCTGTACAGAGCACCTATTGTTGTTGTGGTTTTTCTAATAAAGTATGTTCAACTATTCCTTCAGCCTCTTATTTGGTCACCCAAGTTATGGACATAACACTTGGTGACAAGGAGAAAAAGGTATGGAGAGAGCTGCCACTGCATTTCGGCCGTTATTGGAGGTTCCGGGCGAGCCACCTGGCCCCTGGGCTAGGTGGTTTGTGGCTTTCCAGGGCCCTGGACCTCGGTGAGCTTGAGAAGCTGCGTGCGAGGGCTATTTTAGTTCATAATCTTGGCATGGAGGGTCAGAGGATCCTCGGTACATTAGGAGGAGCTGATACCTTTGAAGACGTGGTCGGGCTAATGGCGCACTATTTTCGTGCTCTGGAAAACGTCATAGTCTGGAGGATTCAGTTTCAGCAGCGCCACCAGCGAGCAGGAGAGTCAGTGCAGCATTACATTGCAGACCTACAGCAGCTGGCGGGGAAGTGCCAGTTCAGAACCCTGGAGGAAGAGGTGGCCCGAGATCAACTTGCGGAGCACACTCTTTGTTCAGCAACAAGATCGAGGCTCGTGACTTACCCGGGTGAACTGACGTTAGCCACGACTGTAGAGTTAGCACAGCAGTTTGAAGCAGCAGAAAAACTGTCTAAAGACCTCGGTGAGAGAAGCACGTCGAGGCACGAGGAGCTATGTTTGAAGGTGCTGGCTGTGGACTCGGACAGCATGAATGAAGAGGAATACGCTGCCGCTGTAAGAATTAGGTCCACCCCAGGTACGCCAAGGTGTTATGGCTGTGGGTCCACTAGGCACTGTTACAAGGCAAGAGAGTGTCCAGCGAAGGGCAAGCGCTGTGGAAAGTGTGGTCTGCTACGCCATTTTGCCAGGGCCTGCAAGAATTTTGAGCGAGGGGACCAAAGACAGAGGACGGACTCCCCCGCAGCGACTCCTACAGTTATTCATACCGTCTCCCCGAGCACTGATGGACGAATTTACTGCAATGTTTTACCAGACGGTGAGGAAGTACCACTAATGGTAGACATGGGAGCAGTAACTTGGGTACTAAATTGGTCCATGGTGAGGGGTTTGTTCCCACATCACTGCATAAGCGACTTGTCGACACCCTACTTTGGCTATGGGGGAATCAAGTTGGCCATTGTGGGTTCACTGGAGCTAACGGCGAGATACAAGTCGGTGATGATGGCGAGTGTCCATTTTGTGGTGACCGCCACCGGGTCGAACATCATGGGGTGTGATATATTCTATGGCCTGGGGTTCACGATCGCCAACGGCATCGGAGAGGAGTGGTCTTGCTGCGGACTGTGGAACCGACCCGCTCCGCATGTGGAGGACGATGCGGTTTGGGACAGTGACTGGCCTGGTATCGTGGGAGGTGTGCAGGACCAACATCGTGGAGCACCATCTCGGGAAGGTTCTAATGCCAGTGTCCAAGTTGCCCTGGATGTGGGCACTGGACGGCACAGCGGAACGCCCAGGATGGCTGAAGGAGCCAAGTCGCCAGTTCCCTCGACTTCCGGAGTGTGTCCCGGTGATCCCGGTGATAATGAAAGAGAGCGGGGCGAGATCGACTGACGCGATTCCAAGACGCACTAGACGACGACACTGGAGACCCAGGAGGTTTCCGGATCAGGTTGGTGGCGAGGTTTGACCCAGGGCGGGAGCCCGGTTACAACGTGATGGTCATCAGAAGCCTAGTCGAGCTCCTCTCCGCATCGGTGAAGAGGTCTGGCCCAGGGTAGAAGCTCGGGTGAGGGGCGTGCATGTGAAAAGGAAACAACGAGATGACCAGGGGCAGCTGTGGGTGATGGCTGCCTGGGAGGACGGCTACCTGAGGCTGTCTGATGAATCGTGGAGACACCCTAACGAGCTGCGGCGGGTGGATGAAAAGAGACGCCAGCGTGGCTCATCCCCAGAGGGGAAGAGGCAAAAGCACTCTGGGAGGTATTCGCCTGATGGAAATCGTATGGTGGGTCTCCCACTGTGACTGTAAGGGGGTGCTATTGGCATGGTTTGGTGATGTTGTTGATATGTCAGCTTACCCTAAGGTTACTTAGTATGTACTGGTTGCTTTTGCCCTGTGTTATTTTTTTAAAAAAAAAGAAAGAAACCTCAGCACTGTTTATGTTATTGTTTATAGTGTGTTGTTTATGTGAATCGCCCAGGTTGTGGTGTGGGTGTGTTGGGGTATGGGCTGGCAACGTGCTTTAGGTGTACATATTAACTGTTTGTGTTCTATTACGGAAGTTTTGATTGTGTAAATATGTTATGGGATTGTTTTAATTTTAGGAACACTGCATTTTGTTTTATGGACTCTTATAGCAGTCTACCTGGCCCCCTCTAGTTTATGTTGTGTGAATGGATAGGTTTGTGTATATATATTTTGTGCATAAGTGCTTTTATTGTGTGAGTCGGGTCTAAATTTGGGAGGGCCTAATTGGTGTGTTCGGCATTTTTCTGTGTGTGTGGGGGGGGGTACCAATATGGCGCCTGAGTGTAGTAGGAGGTGACGGCCCGCCTTTCCAGTTCCGCCATCACCAGGGGTATAAAAGGCCAGGGCGGAAGAGCACGGTCTCTTTCGTCGTTACCCCTTGGCCTGTACGGAGCACCTATTGTTGTTGTGGTTCTAATAATAAAGCATGTTCAACTATTCCTTCAGCCTCTTCCTTGGTCACCCAAGTTATGGACATAACACCATCACCACAAAAGTATTGTAGTTTTACCATGTTATCCTTGTTTTTGCTTTTCTTCAGGTCAGCTGATTAAATTCTTGCACACCAGCGGGTTTCTATGGAAATAGCCTGGCTTCTTCCCTTCTCTTCCTCCTCTTCTGAGACCATTCATAATTTAACTCAAATGTTTTATAAGGAAAAATGTCCATCGTTTTGCCGTATTCCATTAATGTTGCCTTAAAGTGCTGACCAGGAGTCGACAGTAAATAAAGGTTAGTAATTAATGGTTACATGAACACCTTTGAAGCAGAGTGGGGCAAAAAAGTATTTAGTCAGCCACCAATGGTGCAAGTTCTCCCACTTAAAAGATGAGAGAGGTCTCCAATTTTCATCATAGGTATACCTCAACTATGAGAGACAAAATGAGAAAAAAAAAAATTCAGAAAATCACACTGATTTTTAAAGAATTTATTTGCAAATTATGGTGGAAAATAAGTATTTGGTCACCTACAAACAAGCAAGATTTCTGGCTCTCACAGATCTGTAACTTCTTCTTTAAGAGGCTCCTCTGTCCTCCACTCGTTACCTGTATTAATGGCACTTGTTTGAACTCATTATCAGTATAAAAGACACCTGTCCACAACCTCAAACATTCAGACTCCAAACTCCACTATGGCCAAGACCAAAGAGCTGTCAAAGGACACCAGAAACAAAATTGTAGACCTGCACCAGGCTGGGAAGACTGAATCTGCAATAGGTAAGCAGCTTGGTGTGAAGAAATCAACTGTGGGAGCAATTATTAGAAAATGGAAGACATACAAGACTACTGATAATCTCCCTCGATCTGGGGCTCCACGCAAGATCTCACCCCGTGGGGTCAAAATGATCACGAGAACGGTGAGCAAAAATCCCAGAACCACACGGGGGGACCTAGTGAATGACCTGCAGAGAGCTGGGACCAAAGTAACAAAGGCTACCATTGTGGAGGATACGAATAAGGGTCACCAGTGTGGAGGCAAGGATCAAATAAGTGCAGGCAGACACGGCGAACTGAAGTTTAAAAGGGTGCTTTATTCATCCTCCATCATGAGGCTCACTCAGTGCTGTGGCACCGCGCTGGAGTGAGCCCTGCGTCTCTAAGTCAGCAACAAGCACATGAGTCGTCAAAGAGAGAGAGCTCTTATATACTCAGCCACAGACAATGCATGCATGGCATATTAGCATCACAGTACAGCAGGAATGCATGGGACATTTACATGAGAGTCAAACATATCAATAGCAGGATTACTGGTGCCGGAATTCCTCTCTGCTCTGGAGCTGTAGGACAAAAGAGGCTGCAAGGCACATCTACATATTGATATCAGTCCGTGCATCTCATTGTTCTGTTAATTGCTCAAGCTGAGCGCTCTGCCTGTCCCATAGGTTGTGGTGGGTCACCACACCGTCAGTAACACACTATGCCTCCAGGGACTCAAATCCTGCAGTGCCAGACATGTCCCCCTGCTTAAGCCAGTACATGTCCAGGCCCGTCTGAAGTTTGCTAGAGAGCATTTGGATGATCCAGAAGAGGATTGGGAGAATGTCATATGGTCAGATGAAACCAAAATAGAACTTTTTGGTAAAAACTCAACTTGTCGTGTTTGGAGGAGAAAGAATGCTGAGTTGCATCCAAAGAACACCATACCTACTGTGAAGCATGGGGGTGGAAACATCATGCTTTGGGGCTGTTTTTCTGCAAAGGGACCAGGACGACTGATCCGTGTAAAGGAAAGAATGAATGGGGCCATGTATCGTGAGATTTTGAGTGAAAACCCCCTTCCATCAGCAAGGGCATTGAAGATGGAACGTGGCTGGGTCTTTCAGCATGACAATGATCCCAAACACACCGCCCGGGCAACGAAGGAGTGGCTTCGTAAGAAGCATTTCAAGGTCCTGGAATGGCCTAGCCAGTCTCCAGATCTCAACCCCATAGAAAATCTTTGGAGGGAGTTGAAAGTCCGTGTTGCCCAGCGACAGCCCCAAAACATCACTGCTCTAGGGGAGATCTGCATGGAGGAATGGGCCAAAATACCAGCAACAGTGTGTGAAAACCTTGTGAAGACTTACAGAAAACGTTTGACCTCTGTCATTGCCAACAAAGGGTATATAACAAAGTATTGAGATGAACTTTTGTTATTGACCAAATACTTATTTTCCACCATAATTTGCAAATAATTTCTTTAAAAAAATCAGACAATGTGATTTTCTGGATTTTTTTTTTCCTCATTTTGTCTCTCATAGTTGAGGTATACCTATGATGAAAATTGGAGACCTCTCTCATCTTTTAAGTGGGAGAACTTGCACAATCGGTGGCTGACTAAATACTGTTTTACCCCACTGTACATATCCAGTGAAACTGGAGGGCAGTTATCGTGGATTTTAGTATCATGGAATCCCTACTGTCCAATCAAATCGCTTGGTCGGAATTAACTGTTGTATAAAAACATTTATGCAATTGTGAATGGTCGGTGCTAAAGCTGTTAGCTTAGCACTGACAACATATTAAAAGAAGAGAGAACGGATCACCAGTTTGGCTTGTTTTAGTCATATTTGATGTGGTAATTACAATCAAACTTTGGGTGACAAGACACAAACTTATAGCTGCTGCAAGCAACAAAGCTACTGCAGCTTTTAATAGGGTAATGTACCATTCAGAAACGTCCTTCCGCATGTGTGCTTAAAGTGGTTGTGGGTTTTGTTTGGCATTTTCTTCGGGGTCTGAGTTGGGCTCAAACAGGTAGGGTTGTGTAAAGTGTTCTCCACTGGTCGCCGTTATTGATTCCATTACTTTTCCGATGTAGCTGAGACTGCAATCCTATTACAGGGCAGTCAAACTTGGGCCCTGCTCGAGGTTACACCTCCTCACTTGTAATTGGCTGTGCCACATGTCAATCGCAAAGCTTTCCACCTTATCAGATTAGACTTATGAATGATGAGGGGTGAAAGACAGCTTTTCTAGGAGAGATCACAGAGCGGATTTCTAGATTTCATGTAAAACGACACAGGAATGTTTGGGTTTTTTTGTTTATCAAAAAAATACAGATTTGTTCTTGATGATGTCAGAATTTCAAATTAATCCACGAAAAAGGCAACAAATGGGACCTTTAAATGATCAATCTCTGGTGACACCTCATGGCCATTTTTAAGGTTTATTACATTTTTTCTTACAGACGTTTCTTTAAAGGGTGAGGATAGATGTAGTGGGTTTTGCCCCGAGTCACCACAAACTCAGCGATGCTTTTTTACTAATCCATTACTTACCTTAGAGAATCCAAATCAACAAGAAATGGTTTCCTTGAAAAAGAAATACTCTGATTTCTTCTCTTTTTTAAGTGTATGTTAAGTGATGAATAGTTTAGATGTCTGCCACGTTTAAGATTTTTCATTTATTTTTATACAAGTGAAGATGTTTCCTCTTCCCTCCAAGTAACCATCCCTCTAATTGTCATTTAAAACGTTTTCATTAAATTCTCAGTCATTCCAGCAATGTCGTCATCAGTCACAGTGAACTTCTCCACCTCTGTTTGTGTTCCTTTCAGTTGTGTTTTGGCCTTTCACCAGTTGACCGTCCTCAGTGGCACCACAGCTGTTCTGGGTTTTAGATGCTGAACATACAGGGGTTGATGTGGGTCACAGATTGGTGTCGGTGAACATGGTGTGCTCCTTCCTCACGGTGCTGAAGCCTTTTATGGTGTCAACGAATTCCTCATCGTCCATAAACTATAAGAAGGCAAAACACACAATGGAGAAGTTTGAGTAGTGTGTGTGCAAATTTGTGGGAAAAGCTGCAAATTCATCAGAGGAAAGTTGTATATTTATGATGAAAAGAATAACTTATTGCTAATTGTTTATCTAGTTTGAATGGGTTCAGCATTCATTTTTGGAGTCTCTCACCATGCCACTGTCATGGCCTGAGATGTTTGGGTCCCACACTTCGTCGTCTCCTGTCTTCCCGTCCATCAGCTGGCTCACACTGCGTCTGAGTGAGTTCACACTGAGGATGCCCAGTTCTCCCTGAGAAGGGACCTCATCAGCCGGCTCACATTTGGCTTCCAGCACTTCCTGGATGAATGCAAGTGGCAAAATGTCATTCACCCGTTCTGCAAAAGTACAGCATGTAGAAGTAGATGACCTACAGTATTTTGGGTTTTACCTCCAACTTCATGGTGAAGCCCTTGAGTGTCACACTGTTGGAGAAACCCGTTGTGTCAGGAATGGTGTCGAACTATAGAGAGAGAGAGACTTTTACAAGAGGAAGTGATGGCATTTTAACTTAACAGACAGTACATACATTTACTGTTAACCAAAGGTTTATGATATGGGAGGTACAGTGGTGTGAGAAAGTGTTTGCCCCCTTCCTGATTTCTCATTTTTTTTGTATGTTTGTCACTCTTAATTGTTTCAGATCACCAAACAAATTTAAATATTAGACAAAGATAACACAAGTAAACACAAAATGCAGTTTTAAAATGAAGGTTTTTCATCTTCTCTATCCCCTCACCCCCCCCCCCCCCCCAGCCAGTCACAGCAGATGACTGCCCCTCCCTAAGCCTGGTTCTGCTAGAGGTTTCTTCCTTGTCAAAGGGAGTTTTTCCTCTCCACCGTCGCCAAGCGCTTGCTCACAGGGGATGGCCTGATTGCTGGTGTCTTTCTGCAATTGTGGGGGTTTCCCCTACATTTGAAAGTGCTATGAGATGACTATTGTTGTGAAATGGTGCTATATAAAAAAAGTTGAATTGAATTAAGCAAGTCTTCCAGGTCCTGAAGCAGCAAAAGAGCCCCAGACCATCACACTACCACTACCATATTTTACTGTTGGTATGATGTTCCTTTTCTGAAATGCTGTTACTTTTACGTTGTATGTAATGGGACACATACCTTCCAAAAAGTTCCAACTTTTGTCTCGTCAGTTCAGAGCATTTTCCCAAAAGCCTTGGGGATCATCAAGATGTTTTCTGGTAAAACTGAGACGAGCCTTCATGTTCTTTTTGCTCAGCTTTTGAGGATCTTTTGGTCTACTTCACTTTGTCAGGCAGGTCCTATTGAAGTGATTTCTTGATTGAGAACAGGTGTGGCAGTAATCAGGCCTGGGTGTGGCTGGAGAAATTGAACTCAGCTTTCCAAAGATGTGATAAACCACAGTTAATTTATGTTTTAATGGGGGGGGGGGGTGTCACTTTTTCACACAGGGCCATGTAGGTTTGGATTGTTTTTTACCCTTAATAATAAACACCTTCATTTAAAAACTGCATTTTGTGTTTACTTGTTATCTTTGTCTAATATTTAAATTAGTTTGATGATCTGAAACATTTAAGTGTGACAAACATACAAAAAAGTGAGTAATCAGGAAGGGGGCAAACACTTTTTCACACCACTGTATTTACTGTGTACATTTAATAGTCATAGACTGTACTCCTTACAACTCTGTAAGTCAATGTGACAGGACAAAGAGTTCTTTTAATGTGTTCTAATGTGAGACATAATGCGTTTCAGGGTTAAATACTCCTGAAATATCAATGTGTGACTGTTTTGTAATTTGGTGGCAAATGTCAGATTGAAGGAGAGTTTAGTTGATAGAATGGTATCCACTAATCTTTGAAAAGTAAATTGGTTGACTTCCACATGTACCTAATTTGATTATTTCTGTTTTGAAACTTTCTTTTTCCATCCAGTTTAGATGTACTGTAACTATTACTGCTTGTTCTTTGTATTCCTATACCACTTATTTTAAAGCTTCAGTTGCATATTTTCCAAATTTTAAACTATAAACCTGCTCATATACACTGATCAGGTATAACATTATGTCCACATACCTAATACTGTGTTGGTCCCCCTTCTGAAGCGAAAACAGCCCTGACCCATTAAGGCATGGACTCCACTAGACCCCTGAAGGTGTGCTGTAGTATCTGGCACCAAGATGTTAGCAGCAGATCCTTTAAATCCTGTAAGTTATGAGGTGGGGCCTCCATGTATCAGACATGTTTGTCCAGCACATCCCACAGATGCTCGATTGAATTGAGATCTGGGGCATTTGGAGGAGTGCAACACTGAGTTTGTGGTGTTGACATATCCTCCAAATTCCCCAAATCTCAATCCAATCAAATATCTGCACGATGTGGTGGACAAACGTGTCCGATCCATGGAGGCCCCACCTCGCAACTTTTTACAACCTTTATTTAACCAGAAGTCCCTTGAGATTGCCATCTCTTTTTCGAGGGAGACATGGCCAACTTACAAGACTTAAAGGATCTGCTGCCAAAATCTTGGTGCCAGATACCACAGCACACCTTCAGGGGTCTAGTGGAGTCCATGCCTTGATAGGTCAGGGCTGTTTTTGCAGCAAGAGCAGGCCCAAAACAATATTAGGTATGTGGTCATAATGTTATGCCTGATCAGCGCATTATTAGTATAGAATTATAACTTAATTTTTCAATGTCAGTTTTCTATTCTGGGCTCAGTTCCCATTGGTCCCTCCTGCTCGGTGCCACACTCTTTTAAAACTTTTAAGTCACCCAAGACTCGTTAAAATCCATCCTCACCAAAACAGAGTTGCTGGGTGGATAAACAGCCTTGGGGATCCTCTTCTGCATGGGCAGGGCCACCAGTGGAGGTCTCTCTCTGGCAAATGGAGATTTGTTTAGGGCCTGGTCCGGGACCATGAGGGCAGAAGAAAGACCGAAGGTGAGTTTTTCCCTACAGATTGAGCTTGACTTTGCTTCCACCTGGTGGCTATTTTTTTTCTGCCTTCCGAGTACTTGTCTTTCATTAGAGCATCACTATGTAAAATTTTTTATCTTAAAATAACATTTCCAGTCATTTTAATGGTGCACCAATCTTTGACCAGGCAGATATCACTTCCACCACAATCTGACTGGGTCTGCATGACCTGCAACAGCACTATACAACTTTTCAGTTCCTGGTATAGGAACTACAGCTGAATCCCATTAGCCAGTCACAGGAGATGACTTTAGCCACCAACTAACAAAGCGCCCTATGAATGGGGAATGGGTAATTGAGCTTTTTACGCAGTGCTGCTTGAAAATGAATTTATGCTTTGCTTGTCTGCTTAGTTGGGAGGTCTGTGTGACATAAATTTTGTCTTTTTCTCCAGCCCAAAAGGGTCCACACAGTCTCTCTGCGGCTGTGTGTGCGCGCCCCAAGATTTTGTGAAAGGCACCTGACTGCAGCGCTATCATGGCAGATCTACAATCCGGACCGGAAAGAAGCCGCATGTTCTCTTCAGACCAGAAGTCACCATGGAGGCAGCAGGAAATGGAGCGCCTTAGTCACCCCCTCCTCTACTTCTGTATATGGGACCTTAAATCAGAAAAATTCTCCATGGAAATGAATGGCAACAGCGAAATTATTTTTTGATCCCGATTGAATTTTGCCACGCATTACACATACGATGTTTATCAATTTAAAAGATAATTTTCCATGTAAATAGCAGTGTAGGTTGTTGTCTAGCTGTTAAGGTATAAGGTTATGAAAATATGTAAATTTAAAAACTACAAACACAGATGGACGGAGCTTACGTCATCTTTTCAAAGCGTGCCCAGGGTGAAGTAACACTTCCATTGTTTGGTCCGGACCAAAGGAACTCTGGTCCGCTTCCGCGGATAGTAGGGTTTGTTTGGTGCAGTGTGAATGTGCAGTCGAACTCTGGTCCGCTTGAAAACTGGGGGTCTACTTGCAAGTGAAACCCTGGTGTGGTTCGCTTGCAGTGTGAATGCAAACGGAGCATCCAGCGGACCAAAGGGCGGAAATGCCCTTCAGCATTTGTGTAACCATAGCGGCACATAATCTCAGAAGAGGAAGTAACGTTTACCATAGAGCATTTGGGGTAGAAAATAACAAAGACAACTGCCTGAATCCAAAAAATCGTTTTATTGGAGAAAGCTGAGGAGAAAAGTTAAAAAATGTCTTGTGGACAGACTTGGAGTAGTGAAGAGATGCAGACCCTGATAAATATTTAATAATAATGCATCAGATTTATATAGCGCTTTATCATAGACACTCAAAGACGCTTCACAAGTAGATACATTATTCATTCACTCCAGACAGACAATGGTAGTGGCAAGCTACTACTGTAGCCACAGCTGCCCTGGGGCAGGCTGACGGAAATGTGGCTGCCAATCCCCGGCAACGGCCTCTCCGGTCACAACCGAACATTTATGCACATTCATACCCAATGTTATGGACACTGGAGGCAAGGTGGATAAAATGTCTTGCCCAAGGACACACCGGCAGGATATCTGGGGAGAGTGGGATTTGAACTGCCAACCATCTGGTTATTGGACGACCTGCTCTACCACCTGAGCCACTGCCATCCGAGGACCAGATTTCATAGCGGACAAGCAACCCAGCTGAAGGGACGGATTTCTGTTTTTGGTCCTGGCCAATCAATAAGCCGGATTCTTCTTCTTTGCTGAGACTTTTTCTTCCTGGTCAGTGGTAATTTCGGCTACAGCGCCCCAAATGAGCAGTTGTTGTAAATGCGTGACATCCAGGCAGTTTGGTCTGCTTGAGTAAAGTGCAGTGTGAATGTGAACTCCATGAAAAAAGAGGAAAAAGTCCCAATACTGGGTTTTCTGACTAGATTTGATTCTGTGGGCATTACAATGACAAATTGTTTTGGTTTACTGTCTTGTAAATTTAAATAAATGACAGACTGTGTGAAAGTTGACATTGTAATACACAGTGTATCAGTTAAGGGACTTTATGAGGACGGGCAGCTATATCAATCACTGCAATCATCATCAATGTGACTAATTAAACTGAAGATTATGGAATAATGCTGTCATTAAATAATACTCAATAATTGAAAGCTTTAAATACAGCTTATATGACATGATTCAAAGCACAAAACAAGGTGATAATGACAATGTTTATGCATATGATTTACCTGATGCTGCTAATTATCAGAGGTTTTTATGCTTCTTTGCCACATTATTGTTCTTTTTGAAATAGAAAAGTTGCTCTTAATGAATGACTGTGATTATTAAAGTTTTAATCCTTTTACTGTTCATGACAAAACAGCAAAGCTCCTAAGGATTATAGGATTTACCCCCCCCCCACACAAAAAAAGAGGAAAAAGTCCCAATACTGGACTCTCTGACTAGACTTGATTCTGTGGGCATTACAATGAGAAATTGGTTGGTTTACTGTCTTATAATTTTAAATAAATGACAGACTGTGTGAAAGTTGACATTGTAATACACAGTGTATCGGTTAAGGGGCTTTATGAGGACAGGCAGCTATATAAATCACTACTGGAATACTTTAAAATCATCAATTTTTCCTGTCTTGCTATGGGTGTGCTTCAGTAACAGGAACCATTTTATTTATTCTCTAACCTACTGAAAATAAATCACTAAAATAAAAAAAAAATCATTTATGAGCAAATGACAAATATCCAACAACACAGATATGTTGCTTTTAATGAGTTTTTGGATTAAGTAATGAAAAGAAAACAAGTTCACGTTACTCCTTAAGTACTATAATGCTTAAAATTTTACCTAGAAAAGGAACTCAGAAAGTTCCAGTCTGACTTTCCCATTTAAACAACATATATTCTGTGAAATTTTTTCCTTTAATGAAATTGAATAAGCTTAAGGGCTAGTGCATGGGAGGCACCTTGTGGAATTTAAGCCCTCAAATTCCATCAATCAATCCTTTACTACTTATCCAGTCACAGGTGACAACAGTCTAAGCAGAGAAGACGGACTGCTGTCCGGCTGACATATCACCATGATTTCTTCTGCAGATAATTGGGAAGAGTTCACACCATTTAAAATGAGGAGAGAAAAGATCTCTCCCATTCCAGCAA